>CM077572.1:39335903-40535903 GCA_039657325.1 Stephania cephalantha | reverse complement strand
AATAAAAATGTGCAATTGGTTAAATTAAAATGTGCATTAAATATATAAAAACAAGCTCAGTTAACATTATAAATTAATACTATTCAATTGTTTTAATCAAAAAAATATTAATCTCAAGAATCTACAAATGCAGAAACTAACCACCACTAAAAGAGCCTTACCCTTTAGTGGGTCGACTCGGCTCGAGCCTTGAGTAGTCGGTTAAGTCACGATATATGGAGTGGTGCAGACAAAAAATAATAATAATAATAATCAATTGCTAAACCAATAATATATACAGTACAATATTAATTGTTATATACAATGATTAGAGGTCGACTCCACCGCCTCCATTTGCATGATGTTCATCATCTCGCCCAGCGCATGTCCTGCCTCCTCCGCGCCTTTAACCCCAAACATGGACAAAAATATTGGAGATAAGCAAGGTATATTCATATTGATTAATTAATTAATGATATTAAAATTGATGAGTAGATCAATCGAGAGTATGGATGTATGATGAATATCACTTGTATAGAACTCTCTATGTTGACCTGCAAATCCACCAACTTTAATTAATTAAGGAAATAATTGGAAATGGGGATGTTGGTGTTGAAAACCATTTACTAATCGATGATCTATAGCTTCATACATAAGTTTTTTTTTTTTTTTTTTTTTTTGAGGAAACATACTAAAGTAATTAATTACATTTTTTTAAACCCTAATCAATTACAATTTCGAAATCCTTGGATAGTAGTTTAATCACCACCACAAAAGACATAGTTCTCATGACATGAGTACTTATATACGATATGTATTACTATACATCAAATGGTGGCTAGTACTCGTTAATTAATACATCTTTTCCAAAATCCTAAACACACCCATGCGAGTTAATTAGAGAATTTATACATAAAATAACGGATATATATAGTATACTCTAATGCACGTCATTACAATTAATCTAGCATTTTTGTGGTAGACATTACAAATTTACAAGCTTGCGCATTTCAATAATATATAGATTAAGTCCTCTATAGCTAGCTAGCTAACATGCACCTCGTCCCTACAAAACTGAATTAGCAAATTAATCATATATACTAGCTAATACATAATTAACAGATATATAAACTTGATTGCCAAAGGGACGAGACATCATTTGTCAAAAAAAAGAACTTTTTAAGTAAAATAATATAGAGATGAACGAAAGCATTTGATCCATATTGCCAACCCTGACTGACCAATTTGAGAAGGTCGAGGCTATGTTGTGAATTGTATACATATGATGTACATTATACAAACATACGTACAATTTGTATATGCACATTTATACACGTATAATTTGTATACGCACATTTTACACAATAGATGTGAAGGAGAAACAAGTATATATGTCGAAATATTTGAACAAAAAAAAAGTATATATATGCCGGCCGGAACATATATGAATCATGATCTGCAAGAAACATAATTAAATGGAATGGCAAGAGAACAAGAAACCATGTAGGATGATGATCATATGGAATACATATAGTACGAGCTTCCAAGCAAGGCTGCAGACATGCCCTAGCCAATACTTCCTAGTAATGTTCTGAGCATCCAAAGGAATGACTGAAAAAACAATGGTTACCTGCATATATATGTAATATAATAAAAAATGATTGTACAACACATCATGCACAATTAAATTAATTAATATTAATTTAATTAGTTTTTTTTTCTTCTAGATTTCTGCCTAATATGTATGTATTTGTGTGTGCAAAAAAAAAAAAAAAAAAAAAAAAAAAAAGAGAGACCACAACCAAATAGCTAAACTGCAATTTTTCTCATATTTTATCACTCCTTAAGTCCTCATCTAATAATTAACATTAATGAAGATCATAAGAAAAAAGAAAAAAATATGTCATAGTAACAGACATGCATCTTCCTTAATTAGCAAACGAAAAAAAGAAAAAAGGAAATAAACCTTCAACAAAAATAAATAAATAGGTTAGCTAACTAGGTTTTTCTCAATCATATTTCATGAAAACAATGAAACAGCAATGAGAAAAAGGTAAAAATGGTAATTTATAGCCATTACATGGATTTCTTTTAATAGTCAAATTAAGAATATAACTAAAGATTAAAAAAAAAAAAAAAAATTGTAGTGCTAGTACTGTAGCAAGCCAACATATATATAATGAAAATATATGGAGGTGGTGGTATACGATCGATATGAATGCTTGGCTCCTCGCACGCCATGTACGAGAAGATCATCGACGCTTTGATGAACTCCGCAAATGGCATACAGGGAGCCAGGCACATATCCATGTATCCATCAATGTCATGCACCATCTCATCAATGCTTCATAAAAACATGCAAACATGCGCATACATATCCATAATCATGAAGAAGGAGAAGATATATGAATGTATATATTGTGATATTGATCATATATATATAATAAGGTGATGATGATATTGATCAAGAGGGCTTGCAGGGTATATATATTGTGTGTTACACTGTTAAACAAAAGAGTAATGGGTTTGGAGAATGAAATCTGAACAAACAATGCACCTTTTGCGTTGGCTTAAACAAGAGGCCGAGCTGAAGAAACGACTATCACCCCGGGCACTACTCTCCTTTATTTTTTCCCCTAATTTTAAGTAAAAAGTGACACACTCACATACACATGTACAAACATATATGCAACACATATATACATGAAAAAAAGAAAATAAAGATGTGAAGTGAAGGCATTGCATGCATAGCCACAGCCATAGCCACAGCTTCTCTAAATATATATAGAGAGAAAGAAGGAAGGGTACTAGTTAGTGCATATGGGCAACCACGCAATTTCCTAAACTTATGGTTTTGTTGGTTTTGAGATCTCCTTTTTCTGGATCGGAAAGCAAAGTTTGCTTTTCTTTTCTGAAACTGATTTGTCTTCAAGTGCTTGGACTACTTGGATTCCTTTTATTCATTTCATTCACACACTCTCTTTAAATTTTTTTTTTTTTCTTTCAATTCACTGTTGTCCGAACCTTAAATTAATCTAACTTCCTTTGATGATCTCTAATTCAACTGTACCTGCCTCACACTTTAATCATTATAACGTCCATCTTTTCTGACCCAAGAACCAGTACTTTTGCCCATTAAAGCATGCCCTTTATTCAGTAGTTTTGTTTTATTTTTACATTGTTTCCTCTATTACCCTCATCAAACCATCTTATGCTTCCTGGGTTTTCCTACGCTACCTTCCCTCCTTTGACCCTACCCTCTAATTTACATATGGAATATTGTCTAGAAATTAATTAAAACCCCCATCATTTTCAAATTTTCTTTTCTTTAATTTCTTTCTTGTTAGAGAGCTTTTTATATATATAATTGTGTGGGTGTGCCCAAGCCGCCTCAGCCCCTCCTGATTATGATCCAACTAATCTCACGAGGGCTGACAGGAGCACCATCTCGACAGCCAAGAGAAACCTCAAGGAATAGTTACTTGTCACATTTATTAGAGAACTTTTGATTGATCTCTAATTACAATTATTCATTCTTTTATGGTTGAAATATAAATTTATGAAAAAATTATTAGGAGCCGGGTTTAATACCTGACAAACTCTTATAGTACTCATGTGTAATTGTAAATATCCACGTACCCTGACAGCGCGCTATAGTTATAAATTATATTTCTCAATTTTGCCACTGTAAAAAATTAACAATGTTTAAAAAATATGATTAATTAGGAGATGGGTGATATCGAATGTAAGTTAAAAACCAGTCAATTAATCAATATGAAACAGTGGAACAACACACAATTGAATTAACATTACAACAAAACCCTGCTGCCAAAACTACAGCTTCATAAAAGAATGAAAGCAAACAAAGAAGTTAAAAGCATGGTAGGAGAGAACTAATAAGAAGGGCAGGTCAATAAAACTTGAAAGAAGACACGGACAGAGCCACAGAAGCAGTGATAGGAGCCAATCGGTCTTCCACGTCTAAAAAAGCTGCACAAACAATAGAGAAAAAACATCTGCATTAAATAATCGTCCAATCTACTCTATTTGGACATACACAAATATATTTTCACTATAAAGAAAGAGAAATACTTAGAATAATAAATTCACCAACCAAATGCACACCTATATATAGAAGTTAGTTTTAGGCCTTGTTTGATTCGTTTTTACTAACTTACAGTGTTAGTTGGAAGTTATCTCCTTAGAGTTGATATTTTCATGTTTGGTTCAACTTTAAACTTGTAGAGAATTTTTAAATTTTTAAATAATAAAAATATGAATTGACATAAATAGTCTTTAAACAAGAGAGAAATGAGTAATAAATGAATCATTAATGAGGGGTAATTGCGTCCACAACTCCTGGAAGATAACTCCCTAGGGAGATGGTGGGAAGATATCTCACACCGTAGGGTGTAAGTTGGGAGATAACTTACATGCAAGTTGGACAACCAAACAAGATTAGTTCTCAACTCCCTGTAAGTTATCTCCCGGGAGAGAACTCCACCTCTAACCAAACAAGGCCTTAGAGGTTTGGCCCTCAAGTCTCTTAAAAAGTAATTACCATCTTAATTAAGCCAGTAGTTTTCATTAAAAGCTTCAATACTCCTTTTATCGGTCGATTTGGCTTGAGCTTGGATTAGTTGAAATAAACTTTTTGATATCAGGCTGGGACAAAAGAAAGTGATTATAATTAATTAATGTCCAACTAATAATCACATTATGCACACTCGAAATGTGTAAGCTATATACTCGAGGTGAATCCGAACTGTTTGTGTGGATCCATTACATTCCTCTCATACTTAAGAGTGTCATTGTAATATTTCCCTAAAAAAATAGGATAGATAGTAATGAATAAGATATATTATACAAAAGAAGATGTAGTGAGGGAGTGATTGAGAGAGAGAGAGAGAGAGAGATTAAAAATGGTAAGTGTTTTGACGCTTAGAGGCTTGGAAGAGAACATTATCGATCAGTATTATTATTAGTAGTAAGTAATAGCTGCCTAGCGGTAAGTGGTGTAGTGCGTTGATAGATAGTGTGCGTGGGAATCCATGTGTCAGAAAGAAAGAAAGGGTTGGTGTTTGGAGGGAAGTTGTGGCGTGCAGATTCTCTCCTCCCCTGCCCGCTTTCCCATGCTTGCTGTGCTGCTTTTTATTTTGTGCTCTTCACGTTCTTCTTTTTCTTTTTTGGTTTTGCCTTGAAAACACCACTCTCTCTACTTCACCCTTCCCTTGTGTTTTCTGCTGCTCTCCTTGTTTAATCCAGGCTCTACTTCTCCCTCTTTACTCACTTCCCATCACATCATCTCATCTACTTTCCCAATATTATTGAGTTTTAAAAATACTCTGCAAGGATGGTGATTAATTCCGCCACTTACATCGATGTACGCGCACACACATCCCAATGCACAATCGAAAAAGTAACAATGCAGCACCAATCGAAAGAGTAACAATGTAGCACCGTAGAGGTTCAAACTTGATCCATCTTGATCACATCTGATTGTAATAAAACCTAAGCAAAACCAATCATTTCATCCCGAACTTTGGTGTTTTTTGTGTTTTTGGTCAATGAACTTTTATTACTATACATTTGGTTCTTAAACTTTTACAAAGATCTACATTTAGTCTTTTCACTATTTATAATATTAAATTTCAGTGATGTGGTAACAGAAGTGTCGCGTGGCTAGTTAAGAAGAGTAAAGTGGTTTATATTATTGAACCAAACAACTCACATCGACCAACAAAAGCCGAAAAAAAATTAATTTTCCTCAAAAACATAAAGAAAAAACTCAAAGTTCATAGACTAAAAGCATAAAAACTTCAATTAAAAATTCAGGGACCAAACGTACAATAATAAAAGTTCAGCAACCAAATGTATACTAATAAAAGTTCAGAAACCAAAAGCACAAAAGACTTAAAGTTCAACCACCAAAAAATATTTTGTGCCTGAAACAGTAAAACCTATTAGTTGTTCACCCGTGTCTCCTCGAGTGTACATGTTTGAATAGTCTAAATAATTTCTCGAGTGATTTCCTAAAAAAAAAAAAAAATTAATCTCTCGTGTCTCCTGTGTAATTGACTGGAGTAATCTTGAACATCACAATATATTAAAAAAAATGCACATTAATTATCTTATCTTAATCCTAAATAAATGTATAAGTGTCCTAAAGTTGTAAAACCATATATATCATGCACACACATCTCGCGCGTGTATTGCCCAACATTCGATTAGTGCCTAAAGTGAGTTATTTTAGTAGTTCCCTTACCATATGATAGAAAAATGGAAAAATAACTCACTTACCCAACTAATGTCGTGCATTTCACCTCGAGATGTGCACGCACACATCTCGATATGTATTGCACGACTTCCAAATGGGTTAATGCTCGAAGTGGGTTACCCAAGCAGTTCCCATTACCACATACTATTTACCAATGGGATGGGACTTGGGGAGTGTCCTCTTCCACACCAATTCAAGTGTCATAGATGGTAAAAAAAAAGTTGAAATTTCATTCAACTTCAATGCATCTTGATGGGACGGGCAATCTGAATGCTAATACCATCTTCAATCCTGCACTAAAAAGAGGGCACAGTCTTGGCTTTAAGATGCAATGCAGAAGTCAGGAACAAAGGGACCACAACCTAAGTTTTTTTTTTTTGGATTTTAGAATGACAGGATTCACAATCACACCGTGCATGACAGATACAACACTCATCATACAATGCTTGACATCAAATTAATCATCCAAGTCTGTTAACAAGCCAACCCTGATTACTTATCAATATAGTAGTTCAACCGAGCGACGCCCTTTGCTACCCATAGATTTGCGACACCATTGTCGGAACCCGTTGGATACAAATGGAGATATGCACGGATAAGACTCCAACAAACTAACGGTGTAGCAAACAAGTGTATCGAAAGTACGTCGATGTCTTACCGTATGATCATACGCTCTCATGGTAAAGGTACTAATGCCCTTTGGCTAAGCCTGGCACATCAAAGTACCTGCAGAACAAGAGACCATAGGACCACATCAATTCATGATGATGGTACCCATCGAAAAATAAACTAAAATCTGCGTTTATATGAAGAATGAGATGGCCTTCAAGAGCAGAAGACAGAGGACTATGAAGTCATGCAAGGACTAATGTCCAAAGAGACCCATATGTGTCTCATGTTGAAAATCAGCTCCTGCAAGAAATTAAGCTCTGTTTCATTTCATCTCATCTTCAGCTTTGATTTTGGAAACCAATCTGCGGTAGGGGGGAAGGGTTGGGCTCTCTGCCAGTTCTTGTCTGCATTTGTAGCAATATGGACTTTATGAATGATTGTATCCATGATGAAGTAAAGGACTCTCTTTTTACCAGGAAAATCATGTGTGTGTCTCAGTATTTGCAGCCATTATATTCCCATACTTTCAAATATAATCAATGTGTATCATCAGTTAACTTTGTTGGACATTCATTTTTAGCAAATGGTCACAAACATGCAATACCTTTGTTCAATACATGCAATGCAGAAAAGATGAAACATGCACTAAACTTCTTCACAGGATATTCAAGCACAAAAAAGAATTATTAGACTTCAAGGTGTAGGATTAGCTGCAGCCTGAGCAAGCATTAAAAATAAGGGACGGAAAATTCATGGCATTGTAAATAAAGTACAGTGCGTCGAGTTGGTTAGGATGATCATAAGCTCATTGAAGGGTGGCAGTCATAACATTTTAGTACCCTCTAAATTCACAAAAAAAAAAAAAAAAGAAAAGAAAAATATCCAAAAGAGAGTGTCCATATGAGTATTCTTCCTAATTTATGTATGGGTCTCCATCATTGAATGAATTAAAGACCTTCAGTTTGCCCAAAGCAATTGAAATTCTTGTAAACTATTTTTTGCATTATGAACTCAAACAGCTCGAAAGATCTAAAAGACGATGCAAAACATTTGTTACTTACAAGAAGCCAAACAATTTACATCGACATACGAAGGCAAAGAGACTGGGTCACGAAGTCAAATGTTATGAACCTACAACACATTTAAACTGGACCCAGCTGTGCAGACAAGGTGATAAATCTACAAGGTTCTTGCGTTGGTAACTAATATTACCATCAATTATATACCTGGTCACTCCCAACGATATTCATTTCAAAAAGACAGGATAAAGCCAATTATAATGGTGATTTTGAAATAAAATCAGAGAAGAAATCTACTAATTTAAGCGAGTTGGCAGGTCATTGAGACTATTTCCATGGTGTGTACGTGTGCGTAACTGTAAGGGAACCAATAATATTTACTGCTATCCAGTTGCAACATTACAGGAGAAAAAACATGGAGATGATATAGAAAAATCTAACTTAACCAAGTTCAATACTATAACGGGCATTGCTCATCGATAAAACCTTGCTTCTGAACTACACTATCGCTGAATGGCTACTAGTAAATATCTCCAAAGGTTTCAGTGGCAAAACTAGAACAATTTCTTCTTTGATAATCCAAGTTATGGTGTCCATCTAATCTCATGAGGCCCTGCTTGATCGAGGATAAGTCGTCCCTAATTGGCCAACAGAATTGAAGATTCAGGGAAAAAATAAATAAATACACTCTTCTACAGGCGAAGTCGAAGCCATCAGACCAACACCATGTTGGCTGAAAATAGGACAACCTATAGAGACAATATTGAACCCGAGAAAGCTTCTGGGATCATCAGCTGACCACATCGGGCCATTCCCTTTGATAGAATACAGAATAGGAAATAACTTCCTGTAGTTATTTGTTGGTGTTTCTGGAAGAATCCGATCCAGGAAATCATCGAGGATGCAGAAAATGACTTGGATGAAGTCATTACTAAGGCCTTGATGTATCAGTCTGAGGTTTTAGGAAAAGGAGCGGCTCTCAATTAAGAGGAACACCGCTACATGGAAGGAGGCTATATTTAAAAGATAACTGCATGCCCCGTCTCCCTCCCTCCCTCCCTCCCTCCCTCCCTATCTTAAAACTACACACACCCCAGAGAGAGGAACAGGCCTTTGGTGGACAAATTGGACAATCAGGACTATCCATGAGTGAGACATATACGTA
Organism: Stephania cephalantha; assembly: GCA_039657325.1. Taxonomy (NCBI): domain Eukaryota; kingdom Viridiplantae; phylum Streptophyta; class Magnoliopsida; order Ranunculales; family Menispermaceae; genus Stephania; species Stephania cephalantha. The sequence goes on along the minus strand of CM077572.1, from coordinate 40,526,851 downwards.
GACTGAATACAAATTCCAGTCCAAAATGAATCACGATCAACATAGACCACCGAATACAAGGAAACTGAACAAATTAGTTTAGACCATCAATAGATAAAGAAGAAAGACATACAATTGCCAATACATGCTCATCAAATAAGCATATCAGAGAGGACAATGGCAAAAAAAAAAAAAAAAACAAGAATAAAACCTAATTTCATTGAAAAATTATTCTTTGAAAATTCAATGAGGAATCTGAAATGTATACATTACAGGAATAAAAAAGAAAAGATAAAACAAAATGCAAATCAGGCTCTAATAACTGATAGAGAAAATTTGGTGAAAAAATGACATCAAGAAAAAACTCAAAAGATAAGGGGAAAATAGATTAAATGAAGAGCAAAACAAATTGTGAAGATTATATTGCCGATCAAACAACCGGGATGAATGAGTGGTGATAAAGCAAGCCGAACAAAAAAAAGTTAGTTCAATTAGTTTAGTGATTTTTCTTTTTCATTTTCCTTTCCTTTTTCTTAGTCTATCAAATGATTATAAAGAATTTAAAGGATTTGGAAAGCATGCCATCAAACGCATTAAATCGAGCGAAATGGAAGAGTTCGATCCATGTAGGTGCAGCCGACCCTGGAATTAAGTTTATCAAATGACTATTTCCGATGCACGCTTAATACCAAAAGATTATTGCAGAGACAGATGTAGGCATGTAAAGTTGTTAATTAAAACAGGTAGAAACATGCAAGCATAGCTGCAAATGCAGAAATCCTTATGTAACTTGGAAGATGGAACAGTGGATTCTTGAACAAGCAGTAAAAGGTTGCCAATTGAATGGAAGAGCATGAAGAAAATTCGAATGGACTCTAAAGCACAAGTCTAGTAAATAGACCCTATCCAAGCGCACTAAAACACAAAAGTTCCTATTCAATAAGCAAATGATTCTTGAAGACCTCCAATATAACCTATACATTCTGCAACACCGGCAATCTGAACAAACCGAGATGAGAGAGAAAATAAATTAACAGCAAACAGCAGTGGACATATAAAAGAATATCCAAATGCAGAGAGTGGGGATAAAATGACAGAATCATCGGAAAAATATAGCAAGATCTAGATAAATTGATTTCAGAAAGTTAAGCAACTACATATTCCTGGCACAAAAGCATAAACGGGCATTGATCTCATGAAGCACACAATTCAAACACATGTCATGAATTTCAAGGTGCTTTGCAATAAATATTGTCTATAAGACACACGATCTGGCAAGCAACACATGCCATGCATTTCAAGTATAAAGCAAGGGGACTGATCTCACCAAGAGCACAATTAACTGCACAAGATAACCACAGTGTTGTATAAATAGTTTCATAAAATCCATGATGTTCTTTGAAAGCATGACAACATGTTTTCCAGGTGTGTCATTAGAATTGCCGGGAACTTCATGCAAAAAGATTTCACAGCTGTAGAGAAAGGTAAAATAATATGATCTCTGCCATTAAGCATCAGTAGGACAAAAAAACTATGTCTAACAAAAAAAGATGATATGAACTTTGAACTAAAACTAGTCAAGAACTAGTACTAGTCCATAACTCAAGCCTCAAGAAGTTAAAATATTTAATATTTTATTAGGATCTGAGACATAATGACCTTGATGGAAGAAACAACTATCATATGCCAATAACCTTGAGCAGAAAACTGCATGAATATAATATATATAATGATAAAAATGATGATGAGAGAGCAATACCCTGCCAATCCTAAAAAATAGAAGAACATCAAACCATCTCCAAGAAAAAAAAAAAAAAAAAAAACAAGCATTAACAGGGAGGGATATCAAGAAACTAGAACAATAAAACTTTTCATTTTTTTAAGGAAAGAAAATTGGCAGTGGATCAGAAATCGGTTTTGAACTACAAAACCAATGCAAGAACAAGTTCACCTTCTCCCTGCTCAGTAGTCTCTTGGATGTTGTGAGACTGCAGAATCAGGCAAGAGAGAACCATCAAGTACAGAGATTAAGAGAAAAATAATTCCTTGAGTTGAGAGACAAAGTAAACAGCAAACAATTTTGGTCAGATTAGACTGAAGATATCGAGTCTTTAATTTGCATCAGCTTGTTGCACGAAGCTCAACAACCCATCACAGCACAGTTGTAGACAAATACCCCTGCATTCTCCTTAACATCTAGCACCTCCCAAAACAATGCTCCACCATTGACACCTGAATTAGGACGCCAAGAATTTAGCACAATACCCTCACCTTCTGGACCCCTCTGCCCGCCTACAACAAGCAACTGATCTCCACAAGCTTTGAAAGCCAGGCCCCAACCATTTGATGAATCAGCTCTTACCGGAAGCCTTCCCAATACTTTCCACTTGTTTGTCTCCTTGTTATACCTTTTCACCATGTTAGTCAAGTATTCAACTGCATACAGCTGATTATCTACAACAGCTACAAGTGGAGGAGCCTGGGCTGCTCTATTTTCATTTGGATACATGCCTTCTATTTTCTTCCATTCCCTTGTTTGGAAATCATATTCCTCCCCACTAGTCAAGGGTTCTGTAGGACTAGACATTCCACCTATCACATAGAATTTCCCATCCAGGAAAAACCCAGAGCACAACTTGCGTGGAGAGTTCATATCAGGCAAGAGCTCCCAATTACCCAACTCTGAATTGTACAGCTCGGCAGATTTCAAAACATTTCCATTTTTATCACTGCCTCCAGCAACAACTGCAATGGAACCAGAACTACTAGAAGCAAACAAGCAGCGAGGAAGGTTCATACTGCGGCATTTGATCCAGTTTCGACGGACCAAACTATACTTCCAGATCGCAAATTCCATTAATTCCCGTCCAAAAACCAGTAACTCACTGCCCACAGCTAATGATTCTTTGTCTGAATGCTTAAAGCATTCATCACAAGGGATCTTTGGTAACTTCATCCATTTTTTTGTACTAGGGTCAAAAGCTTCCCAACCCCTCGGATCACAAACTACGTAGACCCAGTGCTCTGAAATACCCATCTGTTTCCTCAATTTATACAGATCCCCACGCTTTATTAACGAATTGAACTTTCTATTGACGCGGGCGAGAGAAACATAATCTGATAGACGCACCCACACAAGACAATTTAGGGCAACATCATCATGGAAAGCAGGGAAAAGAGAATCACTTGATCCAACACGGCTGCGTCCGCGGCTCCGGCCATCATTATCTCCTCCCATAGATCCCATCTTTATTGAAAACGCGCTTCTTCCTCCAACGACTTACAGATCAACGCCCATCAACCATGATCAATTGAGTAACATGTTACACCTACCAATTCATAAACAAATGTTAAATAGAAATGAAATCCACAACCTAAAACAGATAAGGGGTGTTGATTCATACCATAATCTTACAATTACGCCGCCGAGAAACCCTTCCCTGCTTCCAAAAACTACTGATCAAATCCCGATCCGCCGTGACAAACATAATTCTCAGTGCACCATAAACTCAACCCAACACAAAACCCTTCCCATAGACATATTTCATAACAAGCTAGTGAGGGAAGATGATCCCATAACCCATAATTCACCGATTCACATGATCTCGTCGACGACCCCGCTCAATCTAGCAAATCCACCATCAAACAAACCAATTCACAACACAGATCCACACAAAAACACATCCAATTCACATAAATTTCACACCTTTCTCCATCATCCACCACCAAAACTCCCAAATCAATCACAATTATCGCGATTTCTCGATATTTCGATCGAATTGTGTATCAAGGAAAACGAATTTAAAGGAACACAACATGTAAGAATCAGATCCGAATTAAAAGTTTGAAATTGAAAACCAGATGTCGACAATCAAGCGATTAGAAGTCGAAAACCGAATCAGATCTGAGTAAGCAAGGCATTACAGAACCAGATTCTGTCGATTCTGTCGATTCTATCGATTCTATCGATTCTATGCTCGATCGAGATTGACAGATTGATGAATTGGATTCTGGCGAGGCGTGTCGCACATCCAACCAAACAAATTCCGCAATAATCGACGAAGAATTGAAGAGCGAGCGAGCGAGCGAAGGAAGAAGAGATTCTCGAAACACGAAATCGAAACCGGTCAATCGGAAAAACGTTGGTTCATTCAATCAGTCTAATCAGTCGAAGTAATCGATGGTACCTGATGGGGGCATTTGCGAGGGAGGATTGTGAAGCGTCGATCGAGGAGGAGGAGGAGGAGGAGGGATTGATTATTGAACAGCGAACAACGATCATGACAGAGAGAGAGAGAGAGTATTAATAATAAGAAAAAAAGGAGAGGTATTTATACCCACAAACAAAGATGTGTTGAAAAAACACAATTGAGAGAAGATGGAAATGGAGAGATAAAGAAAAGAACTTCGTTTACTCAGTCGTACTTTATTAGATTGGATTTTCTTTGGCCTTCCATTTCATCTCTCTCTCTCTCTCTATCTCTCTACCACGTTTACGATGAATTTGAGATGTACATCTAAAAAAAAGGTGCGGATCACGAGGAAATGAAGTGGAACAACTAAGTATGTGTTGACAATTTTTTTTCTTGAGAAAATGATGGCCTTATGACTGCGACTCATACCTCGAAGTGTATCGTGTTGTCTTCACCTAATAGGTGAATCTAAGTGGATTGATGTAGCAACTCTCTTTTGTTGGAACCTGCTAGCAGACGCTGACGTCGACTATTCGCTCTCGATACACTTTGGGATGCATGGTTGCCTCAAGAATCAAGGGCAGTTGAAGTAGTGTCTACTCCTTGTGCTTGTCTATGTTGAGATCCAACAATATTTTCCATTTCTTTTTAGGAAAATGCTTTGGTGTCATTGCATGGATCCCGAAGTGTATCAAAGGTGAACGACAAGTGCGTGTCCCACCTGGGTAACTGCGTGTCAAAATGGAGTGCGGAAAAGCATTATTGATTTTTCTACTACAACCTTACGAGTAGACCAATATCTAATATCTCATTAACAAGCATCGGTCTTAATCAAATGCAATGGACAGACCTAAACGATTGTGACTATAAAGCCTAGATTGTTCACAGTAAATTCATAGAGACTGAGTGAAACACTAACGTGCTCACATTACTACCAAGATCTATAGTTTTCATTCACCACACTTGAACCAACTTCTTCCTCATAGACAGCTCGACCATGATCTACAATTGGATTCTTCATGTGAATAGCTAAACCAGTTCACAATACTCGAATCATGTTTAGACTTTAGTTATCGTAGCTATTCCACCGTGGCTCCATGTATCACTACATTCGTTGTTCATATATAGCGGTAAATTTTTATGAACAAAAACATGGTGGGGCCAAAATGATCTGTGCACTCACTAACGGTAACGCACTTTAATAAAATTTTACACCACCCATACATATGACCCACACTAGGACCAGAGACACTAGGACCAGAGACGTAACACTAAAACAGATTTAGACACAGATGGGCCGATCGATGCTCTCAATTGGATGAAAATGTAAAAGACGTTGTAGCAGTAGTGGTCTTTTGTATGGGTAGTTATATTGACTTTGTACTTACTTTTCTTTCTTTCAATTTTTTTTTTTTTTTTTTCAGAGCAGTAGTAATTGCAGTACGTACTTCGTACTCAAAAGGTTGACGCAGGAGTCAGAAATGGTCGCGCGAGATCTTGGGGGTTTGTTGAAGCTAACATTCCCAGCGCACTCACTTCGTAACTACAAAGCCCGTCTCTTTCTGCTCTCATGCTCAACTGCTGATGTTACTGATGATGATCACAATTTTTGCTGAAAAAATACAGAACTAAAACGTGAAGCAACCAATCTGCCATAATTGATCAGAAACAATGAGAATAAGCTTTTTCAAAGAATTTTTTTTTTTTTTTTTTTTTTTTTTCAGTTCAATCCATTTCACATACTTTACATAACAAGCGGGAGAACACGACTGGTGGTCCTCGAAGAACTTGCAATGAGAGAAGATTCACTACAACTTGCAGTTATGTATACTGATTTCGGAAAAGAAAGGAAGTGCCTCGAGAGCAATCAGTGGAAACTCACAAATAGCAACTCAATTCTCTGTAACTTTCGGAAGGGGTCTCTGTCTTTTGCCTCAATGTAAGAAAAGCTTCCCGGGTCAAAAAAGCACATTTCGCTACTGTACGGAGCCGTCCAGCACCGTGATTTTGTCAGTACGGTTCTTGTATGGGAATCATTTTGCTGTTGTTAGATTCCTCTATCTGCAAAACTTTACGCTTGCAACGGCATAAATACTGAGGGATTGGTCCTTCTTCTTCAACAACCCACGGATGGACAGCAACGGCGTTCAAGGACATTCTTTGTTTTGGATCTGTTATGTTCAACCATAAAATGGTCACGTCATACTAATCACAATAAGATATCAGTCACCAACAAAATTAACCATGTAAATGAGGTGAATTTCAAGTAAGAATCACTGACCTTTGCAAAGAAGTCCTTCTATCAAGTCCCTCAACTGTGAGTCCATTCCCTCCGGTATGAACAAAGGATTATTAACAATCTGTAGAAAGAAATAAGACCAGTGACAATATAGTAACAAGTGATTAGAAACAATCGTTATCAAACAAAAACAGTGAAAAATGAAAACTACACCCATATGGCATCAAAGAAACAGCAGAAAACTAGAAACCGCAAACCTTGTCATATGTATCCTGCAATGTGTCTCCAAGGAACGGATATTGCCCAAGCACCATATGATACAAGGTAACACCCAGGGCCCATATGTCTGCAGCTTTACCACGGTAGGTTAGACCTGCTTATCATAAAAAAGTATGTTACCAACACCTTCCTGATGCCCTCAAAGATTTTTTTTTTTTTTTAAATAATAATAATCTCTAGATAGATTAAAGACTCACCCAAACAGCATTCGGGTGCGGTGAAAACGGGAGTCCCTGGTGACCGTCGAAGCTCATCATTGTCATCCTGCAATACATAATAATTCAGTGGACATTCAAGTACCACCAACATGATTTACACATGCTACCCTATTCAGTAAATTGGTGTAGGAAGATCCACATAGAATGCAACACCGCAAACAGGACCACATACAAAAAGACATTGCTGGTTAAAAACAAAGGACAAGAACAATAAAAACACGGAAAGCAAAACAAGGAGTCCAATCTTGGGTTTGAGCAGCCTGCAGGTATAGCTCAGAATCCTACTTTTGCAGCATCAATCAAAAGTTTATATTAGATGGGCCATTAGTCACAAAATAACAATTTCATTGATAAATTCATTCAAAAAAATGAAGTGCAATATTAAATGCACAAGTTACTGTCTACCTCTTTCCAGTCATAAGCTTTTATCTAACTTACATCAAATGAAAATATTTACTCAGCAAGTCAAAGAATCTGTTTACTCAAAAGATTAAACATTCAGTCAATATATGATGCCACGTACGGATTCAAGTCATGGTTCCTAATGGAGAATCACAAACACCTTAATAACTATTTACTAGATTATTATAAATTACAGAACAATTTAAATTGTTAGGCAACAAACTGAATGCTGCTGCAGTAAACAATAAGGTGCTAACAGAAACATATTTTATGACCTTGACGCAAAGGAGGAAAAGATGCCAAGCAATTAAATGATATGTTCAAACCATGCTCAACTGCAGTGTTTCTAAACCCATGATTTTATGCAGAATATGCAAATGAAACTGCATTATTTCATTAATAAGCTGGCCAGAACTAACTTACCTCGAACACCTGACTGACACTGAAATCTCCTATCTTCACAGTACCAGTACGTGTAACCAAAAGATTATCTGGTTTGATGTCCCCATGCACTACATTCTTCAGAGTAACAAAAAAAAAAGGTTGAGAGGGGAACATGACTTGGGTAAGAAAATAAAGAATTCAGTTTTTATCACGGAAAACAGGAATATAGGACAACATCAAATTATCAATACCTTCCAGAATATTTAAAATATAACCATCAACAGGACTACATACAGATATCAGGCAATCAGCTACAATAATAAAAGAAGTTGAACAATAAAAATAACGACACCAACACCAATGCAGTGGTTCCAAATATAACTCAACGAATTAATGTTTCAACGTCTTGCAGGAACTAGACACCCTCTGAAGTCAATGGCTGGTTATTTTCTTTAATCAAAATAATCTGGTTGGTTGGACTAAGTAAAACATGCAGCTAATGCGAGGAGGCCTAAGATGATCTAAAGAATAGAAAGGTGAGATCTGACTCTGAATTAGAAGCTGGCGATTTCAACTACAAAATATTACAACTATTACAAAAGCAACAAGCCCTCAGTTTACAAACACCAACTCGACAATTTCAGCGTAGAATGCTGCAGATATACTCTACAACAACAACAACAACATAGCCTCAGTCCCAAATTAACTGGGGTCGGCTACATGGATCAAACTTTTCCATTGTGCTCGATTGAGTGCAAGCGGATATACTCTAAGACAACAAAAAATCTGAAGGAGGGAAGTGAAATTGCATATAGTAACTCCAGCTCCAAAGCAAATTCATCAATACTCACTCATGAATCTGCGTCATTCTCAGTAGTCATTACAGATTTAAGTGAAAGATGTTTCTTCTTTCTGGTGATTTAGAACAGAATAAGCCCAGCTCCAAGATCACGAGTATGTAACCAGCGGATAGGAGCAAAATGTTTCTCTGAATCAAGCTAGCTACTTAAGTTGGAAGGCATGACATGGCAAGTCACTTTGATTAACTCATTAAGTTAAAAAAAAGAAAAAAAGAGACAAGTACAAGGCCCAGGGAGTTTCTTTTATCATTATCACCAGCATAAATTGTTTGTTGATGCACTATTTTTAATCAGTTAACTAAAAAAATTACAATTCTCTCTCCATAACTTCTTTGATGGCACTGAATATAGTAAACAAAATGCAAAACAATAAATTAACCCAACTTGTGATTTGTGAGAATCTTCATGGTTCAAATTGAATGCATATCAAGCATGACCAAGTTTTTCCTAATAAAGACAATTTGGATCGAATTCTCATTAAGAAACAATGAAAACAGTGAAAGCACTAAAACTTGCATAGTTAAAAGACAGGCCCTGAAATGTACAAAAGAAGATTCCAGAAATCAATAGAAACATTCAGAAAACCATTAGTTTGTGCCATGAAGATCGTACATGAGCATGGAGATACATGAGCCCAGCAACAACATCTCGTAAATATTTTCGAGCAGTACTTTCCCCCAAGCCACCCAATGGAGAACCTCCAGAAGCCCACTTGCCTTCCACAAACTCAAGAACTAATCAACAGAATGAAGCTTCTTTAAGTCAGAGAAACAGTTGATGGTGTTACTAGTTCTTTGAAATCGATTTTAGAAGATACAACTATGTCAATAAAAAATACAGCAGTGACTAACAAGTCTAGACTCTAGAGAAAAGAAAGTGTAAAAAAATACCCATGTAGAAGTGATCAGTGTTGGGATCATCAATCACCTCAATGAGATTGACTATGTTAGGGTGATCCAAGATTTTCATGATCAAAACCTGTACATAAAAGAAGAGAAAATGAAGCTAGAACCAGAATCACGAGCACCATTCAGATCAAAAAAGAAAGAGTTTGAACAAATTTGCCATTCAACCTCATTAATAAGGCTATATCAGATATGTCAGTGTTTAAAAATCACATTTTGGATACCTTAGTTTCGTCCATCTAGGTGTCTAACCAAGTGAAAGCATCTGATAAAGATACTTCAACGGAGCATAAGTTTCAGATCAATAGCCAAAGACTTAAAAATGTGATTACGGCCTAAAATACAACCATTCAAAATCCTAAAATAATTCAAGGTCATTTGACTTGAAAAAAAAAAAAAAAAAAAAAAAAAAAAAAAAAAAAAAAAAAAAACACTAAGAACTTAGACCAACCACCACAGTCAATTCTACTACAGGGCCACCCTAAACATTATTATATAGACATTTTATCCATTTGCTTCTCTTTACAAAGAATGCATTGAAAGAACAATTTAAAATGCTAGTGGCTCATATTTGGGAGCATGTGTTTTCTTTTGTATTTCAGTTCATGGGTTTATTTGTTAGTTAGAATGCTAGTGGTTTCTTATGTTTTTCAGATTGTAGGTTACTGTCTTAGTTAGTGGTCAGTTACATTGGGCACTCAATGAGGTGCTATGTATGTGCGATCCTAGGACCTTGGTTTTTCTGTTGATATGTTAGCATTATAAAAATGCTTCTTGTTCTTGCACACATTTCATGTTAAGAGAAGTTTAAGAGACTGTTTTTGGACCAAGCCTTTACAAAATCTTTTTTTCTTTTCCTTCTCTCAACTAACATAATGAACAACTCAGCATATTTCTTTTTCTCAATATACTTCACTTTGATCTGTTTTTATGCAATTATCTACTTCTTTCGTTCTTCTCAAAACAGGAACCAAAGGTTGTTATCTAGAAAGTCGGAGTGTCAATAAAATAAACTGTTTACAGACTTTTTCTGAACTATGTAAACGATTTATAGACTGATAGAGTGTAATTTATAGATTGCATATGCTATTTTCATTTCTACTCAATTCTAGAGTTTCCATATTTAACAACAATCAAGCTTCAATCTCATGCATTTGTTCTCTTTCTTTACAAACATTATAAAAGGAAAACTGAAGTTTTTGTTAAGTGCAAGCTTTGCTGTTAGAAGTAGGCAAAATACATTTTTTGGTCCTTGAACTTTGAGACTTTTATGCTTTTAGTCCTTGAAATTTTATTAGTGTTAATTTGGTCCTTGAACTTTCATTTTTGTACATTTGGTCCCTGAACTTTTGAGTGTTTTATGCTTTTGGTCCTTGAACTTTGAGGTTTTTACATTTTTGGGGGAAAATTATTTTTTTTTTCGGCTTTTATTGATCGATGTGAGTCGTTCGGCTTAGTAGTATAAACTATTTACTCTTTTTGACTAGTCACACATTACTTTTATTATCCACATTACCGGAATTTAACACTTTAAATGGTGGAATGACTAAATGTAGATCTTTGTGAAAGTTCAAGGACCAAATGTGTAATAATAAAAGTTTAAGGACCAAAAGCATAAAAAACATAAAGTTCAAGGACCAAAAGATGGGTTTTGCCTTAGAAGTATTTTCTTTCCATGAGTAAGTGTAAGAGTTGCAGAACATTTATTTATTACTAGCTCAAAGGATTGTCACATGTAAGCTTTTCTTTATGCTCATACCATCAACCTTTTTAAAAAATTCTCTGTCATCTCTTTCCCTTCAATAATTTCCTATTTTCATTTTGTCAATACGAAATTGATGTATTTAACAATTTATCTTCTTTAGATCAATAGAATATTTGACTTTCATAAAATGGAGTATATGCAAGACCCTAAAACCATTGAGTTAATTACACAAAGAATTACTAAAACGATTTTTTTCCAATCAACACCTAAGCATTGCTGAGGCACTACATTATCACCACTTTTTTAAAAGGACCCTCAACATAGGCAAAGCCTCAACTCCTCGATGAAAATGAGTACAACACAACAGTACGTCTACATGATGTTCTTCTTGTGAAAATCATAAGTAGCAGAGAAGGGGAAAAACCTCACGAAGAACATCTGTCATAGCAGTTTCGGCTGGTGCTACACGCATCTTTAACAAATGAGACTTGTGAAAAGCCTGCAAGGAATAGAAACTCCAAATGAACAATATCCACAGTGAAGAAATCAAGATCAGTGTTACTCAAGAACAACAAAATGCAGCTATATTAAAGATATGACACTGTTAGACTTAATTTTCACCAGTATGGTTAACCACAAGACTCACAACTACTAGTAATATCAGTAAGATAAGGTTTTGAATGAAAATTACGGAACAAATCAACAAATAATCCAATGGAAAACCAGAAAAAGATTGCAATGCAAAGTTGTCAACCCATCAATTTTATGTGTAATGACTAATAAGACAGCTTCCTATCCTCTTTAACAAACAGAAAGTAAGTGATTCCCAATTACATGATATTAGCAAGGAAATAGAGGATGTGAATTGCAGACCTCCCATTCCAGTATAATGATTACATAGTCATACTTCCAACAGTTTGATAAGATCCCACATAGAGAGCCACATAGAGTTGGTTAGGGGGACACATTATAAATAGGGGTGAGTTAGTGGGTTTAGGCATCTTGGGAATTGTATTGTAATTGGGGCACTCTTTGAGTGACTTGGGATTGAGAGGGTTTTAAGACCTGTCTCTGGGGCTTCGATCGGAGTGTGATCGCTGCCGTTTATCTTAATTCAAACTGTCTATATTGGAGTTCTATCAATGGTATCAGAGCTCTCTCCTTCGATGCCGTCGAAGATGGATTCGCGGGTGGAAAACCTGGAGGCCGAGTTGCAGAAGTTGCGGCAGAATTGAACAAGATCTCGGATGCGGAGTTGTCGATGACGGGTGCGGCGCGGATGGGGATTCTCCATCGGATGTTAGATCGGAAATTATGAGGTGAAGTCCGAGATCGGGGGCGACACAGAGGATGGAGTCTTTCTTCTTACAAGCAAAAGCTCTGCTGAATCCCAAGGGAGGAGATCCGGGAGGGACGTCTCGAGCGTCACAGATCGAGACAGATCTGGACGATTCCGGGCCAGATCTTGGCTTCCAGATGCCAGATCTGGGGTTTCCGACTCGGCGAGCGCGGGATCCGAGAGTTTACAACCCCGATCTACGCAAACTCAGAGAGCTGGAGGGGTCGATCCACGACCTTCGATCGGAGTTTCAGGCGCAGATCTACACACAGTCGCAGATCCAGAGCCAGATCCAGGAGATGTCGCGTTGGATGGAGGAGTTGTTCATGCGTGAACAGGAATCGGGGTCAGCAACGCAGATCAGGCCGCAGGGGGGTGGATACACACCAGATCCGCCGAATCCGCCAATCCGCCGCGATCGGGAGAGTTCGGTCCGTCAGCGGAGAGCTCGGTTCGGCGAGGCCAGTCTTATCGATCGGGCTCCGAAGTTCGCAAGATCAAGATGCCGACCTGTGATGGGGAGAATCTACTGGTGTGGCTCAACCAAAGTGAGCACGGCGGAGTAGCGAAGGCTGTGGTGTTCACGCTCCGAAGCCTCGGTGGTCGTGGAGGCGTCGACGGGCTCCGATCTTTGTGCTAGTCTACAAGGCGACGTTCGGAGCGGAGGAGCTCAAGCGAGAGATGCATACGAAGAGGAAGGCGGAACAGGAGCTCCCTCTCATCCCGAAAGCCGAACTCAAGGTCGGATCGTCGTGTTCATCGTCGCCGATCACTCGAAGGCTCTCTGCTCTCTCCGGAGGTTCATTCGGGGCCGGAGACCAACGACGTCAATGATCGCATCCGAGTGGAGATGTTGGTTGAGCTCCCAGCGACGTTACAGGCGGTGGTGGAGAGGGCCGAGCAAATCGAGAAGACGATCAGTGCAGGAGATGGGTTAGAGGGGGCGTCTCTTGTTGGGCCCAGCGCCACACCCAACTTGGGCCTCCCCAACAGATCTGAAGGCCGCCCACCCACTTCACCCACTGGGAATTCTCGCACCATTTCTGGGCCCACCAAAAGCCCATTTGCTCCCCAACAGAAAACCAGTTCGGTTGTGAGTTCTACTACCAAATCCAGTCCCAGCTCGTCTGCTGCAGTCACGCCGCATGTATCTCCACCGAAGCTCAAGCGATTGACCGAGACGGAAGCACAGGCTAGCCGGAAGCTAGGCTCGCTACCGTCATTGCGATGAGAAATATGTGTCGGTCTAACTTTGCACTCTTTGTTTACAATAAGTCTATGTTTCTAGTGTTCTTCAATTTTCCTTTATGTCTCTTTTCTGTCCACCTTGAGGACAAGGTGGATGTTTAAGGGGGGAGTAATGATAAGATCCCACATAGAGAGCCACATAGAGTTGGTTAGGGGGACACATTATAAATAGGGGTGAGTTAGTGGGTTTAGGCATCTTGGGAATTGTATTGTAATTGGGGCACTCTTTGAGTGACTTGGGATTGAGAGGGTTTTAAGACTGTCTCGGGGCTTCGATCGGAGTGTGATCGCCGCTAGTTTATCTTAATTCAAACTGTCTATATTGGAGTTCTATCACGGCCTGGGATTTATGGAAATTAAAAAAAAAAAAAAAAAAAAAAAAAAAAAAAAAACCCAACCTATCCAACTTTTTATCAATGTTCAAAGAAGAAAAGAAATTTTAATGTAAACAATGAAAAGATAGAGGAAAGGTGGCCAGCCAAAGGAAAAATCATCATTAAATATTTCATGCATCTAGACTGAGAAGAAGACGCTCTACCTTAATTGCGTACTGTTTCCCATCACTTTTGCTTCGATATAAGACCTAATGAATTTCAAAAGCAGAAGAAAACTACTTTCATTAGTACTGAAAGTTTGGAAAGGAAGTCTGGCAAATTTTGGATCAACAGAACTAATCTTACCACTTTTCCATAACTACCAGAGCCAATCCTACATTCTCGAACATATTCATTGATCATTTTATTGCCATCTTCATCCTGATGTTGCATTAAAAATAGATAGTAATTAATTTTCTTGCATGTTAAAATTGCGAGTTAAGAGTAAATAAAATGTTCAACAGTTGGACATTTTGATTTGACAAACCATTGGGAGAATTTGAGTACATAAAAGAAAAATGTCATGGAGTACATACTCACACAAAATTATCAGATTAAAACATGAGATTTTATAAAATATAATCAGGGCACCATCAGAATACAGGCATGGTTAAAAAGAACCAAGAACCATAACTCTTCCAGCTAATGTATGCAAAATCTAGGAGGCACAATCTGATTGTTTACGAAACAGTGGCCTTGGAATGACCTAATGAATCAAGTCGAAGACACTGCAAACATAAAATAACACGTCCAAAATGGCAAAGAGAATAAAAATAGATTAACACATGCCCTAATTTGTTATAATTCATACCAGAACATTTGTGATAAAATACTCAATAATGAACATAAACACTGTAACTCCTCAGTGGAATGAGATGTAATCTTGTCTTATCCATCCCTATTGTTTTGGAACTAGATGGAGAGTTTTTTAAACAGGTAGCAAGTTTTAATCATGTTTATTGAAAAGCATCCTTATTGAAAAGAAATGAAATTTTACATTGAATTTCGATAAGAAGGTTCAAGGTTTCAAGTGCATCACATAGCAAAGCAGTATGTGAATAAAAATGATGCATTCAATATACATTTAGGCTAAATCGAATCAACTTGTTTACCTCAGTTCGGATAAGTTGATGAGTTTCCTTGACAGGAACTTCCCTGCATATCATTCCATTTTCAATCCTAAACAAGAGAATCTCTTCAGATCGTCTTGCTTGACTCCTGCAGTCCCCATCGCTATCATTCAGAACACTGGTTGATTCCCCATTATACAGCATCTCATCCTCATCATCTAGACCATCAGGCAGCAAATATTCCTGAGAATCACTTTTCCTAGTATAAGCAATGGCTCTCGCTGTTCTTTTGGGCTTATTTATAAGTCCAAAACAACTACAGATGCCCATTTCCGCAAGCCTCTTGAAGGAATCACTCTTGAAAAACATATGGAACTCCAACAATGCCCACAATATTAATTTAAGTAATATTGAATCACTAAACCTGCATGATACAAATTATACAATCAAAACTACCAAGCAATAAATTCAAAGAAAAAAAAAAAAAACTACAAGAAACAAGATCACGGAGAAAACCACGCATGAGAAATCAAATTTAGCTTACAATAAGTTCAAAATCAATCCTAATGTGGGTGTTCATGTAACCTAATCAAACAATAAGTTCAAAATCAATCCCCATTTAAGCCATTGTTACACTATCAATCAAGCTATAACGCAAACATCGATGATGCCACCCTTATAGTTTCTTTTCTGATTGCTATATTTATCAAACACAAAGACGGTTTCAATAACTAAGAAACATAACTGATCAAAACATTCTCAAAAACAAAAATACCTCAATCGATCAATCAAGCTGGAGAGGTCAAACCCAGAAGAGACACGTTGAGTATTTGTTATTCAAATGGATTCCACTCGCACACGAGAACGCGACAAGTATCGAATTCAACACTGTTCCCTCTCAAACCTAACATCCCTAAAAAACCCACATTCAATTTAAAAACACAAAATTGAACAGTATCAACAACTGTTCATTCCTCCAACACCACCACCACCATCTTGAACAATTCCACACGGACCAGTTGAACTTCCAGAACCGACAAAACCGCTATAGAAATCTCCGACGCCATCAATCACGGGCCATCAAAATCTCATTTTTTGAACCAAAATCTGCAATACCATGCAATCAATCAACATCAACACCTCTAACAAGGGTTCAAGTTTCATCATATAATCAACCAAAACGAAACCCTAGCTACTAACTCACTCACACGCCGAATTGAACTCCGTCGCGAACGAAATCCCTGCCGAGCTTCGATCTTCGGGTCTTCAAATCGTGAACAAATTGTAGGAATCAGGGCTTCCGATCGCGAGAAGTTGGGATTGTACGTTCGAATTGGGAATGGCGAGAAGAATGAGATGGGATTGCGGAGTGGACTTCGAGGAATTCGAAGAGGAGAAGATCGATTTGTGGAGAGAGGTTTTGGT
The DNA here is from genome assembly GCA_039657325.1 of Stephania cephalantha. Lineage (NCBI taxonomy): Eukaryota > Viridiplantae > Streptophyta > Magnoliopsida > Ranunculales > Menispermaceae > Stephania > Stephania cephalantha. The sequence continues at coordinate 40,510,231 of CM077572.1, read as the reverse complement.
TGCGTTGCGTTGCGATGAGAGCTTTTTAGGTTTGTCCGTCCCTCGTGGTTTCTGCAACGAAGAGAGAGAGAGAGAGAGGCGGACGAGCCGAAGAGCGGTTTTGGTGCCACGCTGGCCCTACACCGGTCTTGGTCCCCCCTCTTGCGTGGCTTGTACAAACTAACTGGGGTGTATTCAATTCAGATTTTAATAAACTTTTGATTACTTTTATAAGTGGATGATTTTTTAAAGTTTATAGATTTTCGTAGACTTTTAAAGACTTTGATAAACTTTAATGTGAACTTCATTTTAATGACTTTCATTAACATTTAAAATTTTTAGTGACTTTTGTGAACTTCTTAAACATGATTTTGATGATCGGTCAAGGTATAATTATATTTCTTTTTTTTTAATAACTATTACTAATTTTTTTGAAAGTATTTTTATATTTTAATAAAAAAATCATATATACATATTAATGAGTTATTATCAAAATAGTAACATAACAAATATGTAAATAAATATCAAGAAAACAAATAGGTAAATGAATAATCTTTTATTGGCAAAAAAGAACAAGTAAGATCATTGTGTAAAAATTTTGCACTTTTTTTACTTAAGTAAAAAAACTAATATTTTTTTCCTTAAGAATGATTGTTTAAATTTTGTAAAACGCACTTCTTGCATTTGAAAAAAAAAATATATGATTATTTTTTTCAAAAATAATAATATTACACTTTTAGATATTATAATTATGCACTTAATAAACGAAACTTCTTTGTAAAAAAATCCTATAAAAATGTACTATGATGCAAGAATGACATCTTATATATTAATAACAACATCATTTTCATAAACATAGACATTAGAGTGTAATGAGTGAGCAATGAAATCCATGAGTTGTAGAGTGGTTGGAGAAGTTGATAAAAACAATTGATAAGAAAATACTTTGTGAACAATTAAGTCTTAATTGAATAAGAGAACTAACAAAAATTAAAAGTCTCTAAAAGTTTCAGGGTTAAGGTGATGAGAAGTTGAAGATTTTTTATGTGTATTTATATACAAAAAGTTTATAAAAGTCTAGATTTGTAACCAAACCACAAAAGTCATCAAAAAATTAAATACACCTTTTATAAACTCTCTAAAAGTTTAAATTGAATACCTCAAAACTTTTATAGACTTTTAAAAAGTCTATAAAAGTTCATATTGAATACACCTTACTTTTATAAACTCTCTAAAAGTTTTAATTGAATACACATAAACTTTTTTAGTAATTTAAAGTAACCAAAAGTCCATTAAAATCTCAATTGAATACACCCCTGTAAAGTTACAAATTTCAATTTTTTTCTTTAAAAAAGCTTCGGTAACTCACTTTCTGCACGAAGATTGGGCACCGAGTGGTTCGGTGTCGACGTGTGTTGAATGCGTCAAAACATATAATTCCTATGAGATTACCAAGTATCACAGCTATTGTAGTAATGGCAAGCACGGAGTCGATCCACGAAGACCAAGATTTTTAACTTATGCTAACTAATCAAGAAAGTAAATCGATGGGTTTTTAAAAATATTTGAGAGAACAATTAAAAATCGAAGGAATGTAAAAACACTTTTTGTGAGAAAAAAAACTCTATAGAAGAAAACTATTTAGGCTTTCGGATTCTCGAACTTGGTCTTATGGTACATGGAATTCATTAGTCTTCGATCCATACAAAAATATGTAATTCAATTATATTCTAGTGTAGCTATAGACTCGATAATGTACGCGGTTCCTCGCACTTCCTATTCTCGGTAGTCAAGGTACGACAATGACTACTTTCCTAGCCAAACATATAACCCTATACTTAAGCGAATTCGATTTAGCACCATGATCGTAATGAGTTTTGTGAAGGCACTATACCTAGAAAATTGGATCGCACTAGTATGGATGCTTCCGATTTAGCCTAGATTCTTAAGGCACTTGACCGGTCCCAAAAAAGGCCATATTAATCGGTAAGGTCAATTGTTACTTATATAAGTCTATCGCATAAGGACGGATGCTTCGACTCAATAACTAAGGATAGTCAATCTATTATGCATGCGAGGGCCCTTTACAAACATATAAATCTAACCCAGATTCAAATTAGTGCCAAAAGAAATAAAATACAAAAGAGAAACAAGGAATAAATACTAGATAGATCTCATAATGAATCCATGAAACCAACGACTCATTCGATCGCCTCCGGCCTAGATCCGTGAAGATTAGCCGAACATAGTCTTGAATAACTCCATTAAAATAATAAGGAAAAAAATAAATCAATTGTCTGTCGAGAGGTAGAGAGAGTTCTCCATGAAAATCCTAAGTTTTATTTCTATCAAACCCTTTAATTTGGTTACTAGAAGAGATAGAAAGTGAATTTCGTAGGCTCCTTAGTGACACCTGCTCCGAAGACGATCTTGTGGTTGTTGTAGGTTTGTTGTATGGTCTTAGACACGTGGCACGCTATGATTGGCTGAACCGTTGTTGGTTGTTGACATGGCAGACGCTAATCGGAGGAGAAGACTGTTGTAGACGTGGCTGCAAGTGGGAAGGTGACACGTGGCAGGGGCTGAGATTGAGAGGCAGGGAGAGAAAGCTCGTGCAAAGATGTGGGAGACGGTGTGAGCATGGATCTCGAGGCGAATCAATGGTTGAACGAAGAAGAGAATTCACTCAAGGAGTCGGTATAAATTTGGGAGTCTGTGCAAGTACGTATCCCGAGGAAGATCAAAAGCTGAAGGAATGAGGAGATAACATGCATGTGATATGGCGAAAATACGGGAGTCTATTATGCATGCATATCGAGGCATATCAAAACCGTTTTCTCATCTGAAATGATCTTTGTGCTGATCTCAAGGCTCGATCGAAAGCTCTGAAGAGCTACGTCATTAAGTGTGTCTGTGAGTTGCATCAATTGGTGCTCTTCATCTTTTTATCACTGTGTAATGCGTGTCTCGAGGAAATCCGTGTTGGGTTTTTAAGGTTCATACGCAGTGAGAAATTCAAAATAATTTTGAAAAACCCCAACATGATCGAAAATAGGTTCCATTAAACTAGATCTAAAAGGTATACCATACCTTAATCTGAGATTTTCTTTTGTGATTGTTCGATCTTCAAGACGTTCAAGCGCGCGTTCTCTATCGAAAATCCACATACGAACGATGACCACAATTTGGAGTGAAAACGTTTTTCTTCTCTCTCTCCCAAAATCTAGAAAACTCAAAATTTGCTAAAAACGAAAAATCTTCTTTCGTTTCAGGGTTTCACCCTTTATTTATATGTGTAGATAAGCCCTCATTTAAAATCATATTCGTAATGCAACTATTATATTTAAGCAGCTTAAGCAAATTACACACACGCCCTTATTAATAAGTTATCATATAACAAATCATAAGGGTTTTTATGTCATAAATCTTATCATATAAAATTCATTATTATGGACCAATTGAAATTGCACAAAGTCATTCTTTATGTGCGACCTAATAGGTTCATGCGACGTTAGCAATGAACCAAAACCATTTTGGTACACAAGTCATAAGCGATCTCTAGCAAGGCATTATGACTACCTAAATAGTGTGAATATTAAAATCGATACAACCTAATGAATAACATATATCATATCTTCTTTTTTCATGCATTATCATTTGACTAAACATAAGGCATGGAAAAGTCACCCTTAATGTTCAATCGTACTAGTTTCGATCTTTAGGTAAACTGAAAACATCCAAGTGACATTGATCATATCAATTAACATAGACTTAGCCATTATTAGTCTATCATATCGAGGAATCCACTTATATCTCTCTCTATACGAGAGTGACAAATTATATCTAGATTACACACCTTCACATATTATTCACATCATAATCAATCACAATCTTTATAATTGTTCGGTTAAACACAACGATTGATTGTGTCAAATTACCATGATCCTAATATTGAAGTCTATGGTAATCTCAAGTCGAAGGACTAAATGATATACCCATCATGAGTAACACATATGGCTTAATCCATGTGGTGTTCTCATAGCAGGTCGATCCAGTACCTTATTCCCTAACAAGTACTCATGATCTCGATTCGTATCCATATACGTATGATCATCACATGACCATCAATCAAGATTCACGCTAGTTCATTATAGTTCCCAGTATAATGATCGACTAGGAAAATTTAGGATATTTCAACAAATACCCATGAATTTTACTATAAGGTAAACATGCAATCACTTATAATAAAAACAACAAATGAAAACCTCAATTTTATTAACTAAAATTATAAGATAAACAATGTTTGTAGATTGACCTAGGGCACATGCCCCAACATCTCCCACTTGCGTCAATCATTCATGTATCTAATACCTAATGACCTAACATGACCATCATGTTCTTGTGGAAGAGTCTTCGTCAAAGGATTTGCAACATTGTCTTCTGTAGGAACTCTGCAAATCTTCACATACCTCCTGTCAATGATTTATCGAATGAGATGAAAACGTCTAAGTATATGTTTGGATCGATGATGTGATCTTGGTTCCTTGACCTATGTGTCACCCCATTGTTTTCGCAATATAAGCAGACGGGGTTAGCTATACTAGAACCACACCAAGTTCATATATGAAATTTTTTATCGAAAATGTCTCCTTAACTACATCAGACGCTGCAATATACTTAGATTCTGTTGTAGTCTGCCACAGTTTCTTGCTTCAGACTTTTCTAGCTCACTGCGTCTCCATTCAAAGTAAACACATATCCAGACTGTGATCTGAAGTCATCTATACCAGTTTGAAAACTTGCATCTATGTAACCATTTACAACGAGCTCGTCTTCCAAACTTTCATAGACCAAGAACATTTCTTTAGTTCTTCTCAAGTACTTAAGAATGTTCTTTACTGCTATCCAGTGACTCTCACCGGGATCAGACTGATACCTACTTGTTGCGCTTAAAGTATGTGATACATCAGGTCGGGTGCATAACATGGCGTATATGATAGATCCAATAGTTGATGCATATGGAATCGGCATGCGCTCTCACTCATCATTAGTTTTTGGACATTGAGTCTTGCTAAGACTTATATCATGAGACATTAGCAATGAACCTCTTTTAGAGTCTTGCATACTGAACCTATTTAGTACATTGTCTATGTAAGCACTTTGACTTAGATCGATCAACCTTTTAGATCTATCCCTATAGATCTTAATCCCAAGGATGTAGGCTGCATCTCTTAAGTCCTTCATTGAGAAACACTTCCCTAACTAAGACTTGACACTCTGCAAGGTTAAGATGTCATTTCAGATGAGTAATATATCATCAACATACAGTACCAGGAAAACAACCACGCTCCCACTGACCTTCTTGTATACACAAAGTTCATATTCATTTTTAATGAAACTAAATTCCTTAATTGCATCATCAAAATGAAGATTCTAACTCTGAGAAGCTTGCTTTAATCCATAAATGAATCTTTGAAGCTTGCACACCTTCCTAGAATTCTCAAGATGAATAAACCCTTCGGGTTGTATCATATACACGTGCTCAAGTAACTTTCCATTTAGGAAAATTGTTTTGACATCCATTTACCATATCACATAGTCATAATATACAGCTATAGCAACTAGAATTCTAATAGATTTAAACATGGATACAGGAGAAAAAGTTTCATCCTAATTAACACCTTGAGTCTATCTGAAACCTTTTGCTACTAACCGTGCTTTATAAGTATGCACATTGTCATCCATGTTAGTTTTCCTCTTGAAAACTCATTTACATCCAATGGTCTTACCACCTTCGGGTAAATCAACCAGGTTCCAAACTTAGTTATCATACATGGATTGCATCTCAGAATTCATGGCACTAAGACATTTATTTGCCTCAGGGCTAGACACAGCCTCTTGATAAGTACTAGGTTCATTTTGATCCATAAGCAACACCTCACTACTATCAGTAATTAAAAACTCAAATCTCTCAAGCTGATGTCTTACCCTATCAAACCTACGTGGGCCTTGTGATACCTGTGGAGGTTTAACCAATTTAAGACTCTGTTGATTTCCCACTGGCAGTTGAGTGTTTATTTATAGTTCTTGAACTTCTTCGAAACTTATTTTATTCACATTATTGTCTTTTAAAATAAACTATTTTTCCATAAAGATACCATTTCTAGCCACAAACATTTTGTTCTTAGTGGGATTATAAAAGTAGTATCCTTTAGTTTCTTTAGGATAACCAACAAAGACACACTTGGTAGATTTGCCTGATAATTTTTTTGAGATTTGTCATCCTACGAAAACCTCACAGCCCTAAATCTCAAGGAAAGACAAACTTGGTCTGTTACCAAGCCACATCTCATGTGGTGTTTTATCAACCGCTATAGAAGGAACACGATTCAGTATAAACGTAGCAGTTTTCAAGGCATAACCCCAAAAGGAAATAGGAAGATCTACATGACTCATCATAGATCAAACCATATCCAATAAAGTTCGATTCCTCCTCTCAGAAACAACATTCCATTGTGTAGTTGTTGGGGGAGTTAACTATAAGACAATCCCATAATTTCTAAGATGATCATCAAACTCTTGGCTCAAATATTCACCACCTTGACCTGATCGAAGTACTTTAATAGTTTTACCAAGTTGATTTTGCACTTTCATTCTGAAATGTTCGAAATATCTCAAAAAATTCACCTTTATGTTTCATAAGATACACGTAACCATATCTGCTGAAATCATCGGTGAAAGTAATGAAATATTGATAACCACCTCTAGCCTTTGTGTTTATATGACTGCATACATCAATATGTATTAAACTCAATAAATCACGTGCTCTTTCATTGTGTCCAATAAAGGGGCTCTTTTTCATCTTGCCTAGTAAACAAGATGCACATGTTTCATATGATTCAAAATCAAATGAATCTAAAAGTCAATCTTTATGGAGTTTAGAAATGTGTTTCTCATTTATGTGGCCAAGATGACAATGCCAGAGGTATGTTTGACTCAAATCATTTAACTTGAATCTCTTTATATTTACGTTAAGAATAAGAGTATCCGTGGACCTTTTCATGTTTAAAATATAAAGACCATCACACAAATTAGCATTCACATAAAAAATGTCTTTACAAGAAATGGAGCATTTATTATTCGCAATAATGAAATTAAAACCATCCAAATCCAAACATGAAACTGAATGATGTTTCTACTCAAGGCAGGGACATAATAACAATTATTTAAAACTAAAACAAGTCCACTAGGTAAAATTAACTTATATCATCCTATAGCTAACACAACAACGTTTGCTCTATTTTCAACTCGTAGGATGACTTCTCATTTCTCTAGCTTTCTACTTTTGGTGAGATCCACATCCGGTATCCAATACCCAAAAATCACTAGTAGACAAGTTAACTTCAATAACGGAAATAACAGAATTAATAGTCGCACTACTCTTATTTTTCTTTAGATCTTCAAGGTATAGCTTACAATTTCTAAACCAATGCCCAAGTGCATGGCATAAATGACAATTTCCTTCTTTTTCCTTTTCCTTATGGGATTGTGAAGTAGAAGCAGCATGAGGCTTAACTTGTTTCATAAGCTTTGTGACAGTCACAACAGCCTTGGCAACTTTAGCCTTTCTTTTGCCCTTTTTCTTTAGAGCCTCTCCTTTCTGAACCATTAACACATTATCAATGGATTTCTCGACATTCTGCTAAGCAGTTTTAAGCATCAAATACAACTCTGAGATAGACTTCTCCATGTCATTCATGTTATAGTTGTCATAAATTATGAAGAACTATCAAGCAATGAATTCATGATCAAATTTGTCATCAACTCTTGGCTTATAGAAATCCAACTCTGTCAAGATGGTCAATATAAAACTTCATTTTCAGAACATAAGGACTAAACTAATACACCTTTGGCCATTTTGCAAGAATGAAGGTTCTTGACTATCTCAAACCTTTCTTGCCTAGCCTGCTGTTGGAACATTTCCTTCAGCATCGTAGTCATGTCGTAAGCTTTCATGTGTTCCATGTCCTTCTGAAGTTCAGGAACCATGGTTGCCATAATGCATGCAACATCAGTTGAGTCGTTGACATGCTTAGTATGTGCATCCTTCATGGCTTTTAAAGCATTGGCTGGTGGTTCCTCAAGAATAGGATTATCCAAGACATACAACTTGCGTTCATGCTTAAGAACAATTTTCAAATTCTGAACCAGTCAAGAAAGTTGCCATGGACAACTTATCTTTCTTAAGGATGGATCGCAATGACAAGGGATTAGTGTGATTTGAAGACGCCATAGATCTACAACAAAGATTATGCAACAATTTATTTTAGTATAAATGAATAGAATCCTACTAAATTAATAACCTTCTTGAAAACACTATGTTAATTTAAGGGACTAAAATCCATATTTCGCCCAATTCCAAGACAGCTAAGGCATGAGAGTTTGAATTAGATTATTTATGTAGGTATCAATTACCAATTACATCATATGTAACTTGTAGTTGTTTTTATGAGATTATGACATCTTATGTCTTAGCATGTTTTATCTCATCTAGTGCCTAAAGCCCAAAACCATTTTGATAGCTTTATCAAGTCTAACCATTTCAAACAATAGAGTAACCGTTACTCAACTTGCCTCACCGAGATAACGCAAAACACTCTACGGAGGCAGATCCATATTGATGTGATCAAAGCCTTGATAAATGTTTGCGAATTGATGACACTTGCCTTCAACAAGATAAATATCATATTTTACAATGCATAAACATTCACCAAACAAATTAAGAAATTATACTAATATTGACTATCATACAATTTTCTTGCGCTACAAACAGTTAATGGCGGTCCTGCTGGTCGATCAGTGGGGTCAACAGATGGGGGTACAGGGGGCAGTGCCCCAATTTTTTTAAATGACGAGTTCCAGTTTCGAAAATTAAAAATCACTTAAAATCTCATATTATTTTAATCAATCCAATTGACCAAAACTGCCCTTTATTTTAATTTAAAAAAATATTAATTAGAACATTTTTAATTAACTCAGGCCCACCTTTAACTTAATATTTTATCATAATCCAATTAGAATTTAAGATACTTTGAATCCTTATCCAATTAGAAATTAAGATACTTTGAATTCTTATCCAATTAGAATTTAATATATATCTCACCTATCTTATAAGATTTGTAATTCTTATCCGATTACAAGTTTGTCTCATATCTAATAGGAATACGCTAAGGATAATCACAATGAGATATATAATCAAAATCAATTTAGAAATATTAATCATGCATTTAACACCAGAATCATATCAAATTAATTATATTAACCAAATCACGATTTCTATCATAGAGACATACATAATTATTGAATAAAGCGAAATATGTTTCAACACTATAATCATATTAAATTAATCATATTAAACTAAACATGACTTCTATCATGAACATACAAAATTCGCATCGTTCAATATAAAAAACATATGTTAATCGAAATATTCAAAACATGAATACTATCAATGAATCAAATCATGCGTATGTATCAATATACATGAATTAACAACATGCTTTTAAATCAATTCTTGATAACAATTATCACAGAACTATGTACATCATACATATACATAAATCAATATCATGTTTTCACACATATCATATATTCATAAGTGAAAACATGCAAACATTTAATAGAACCAAACCTTGCTCTGATACCACTATTAGGTTTTTGGGGTTCATAAGCAAAGAAAAATTCAAAACAATTTTGAAAAACTCCAATATGATCGAAAATATGATCCATTAAACTAGATCTAAAAGGTAAACCATGCCTTAATCCGTGATTTTCTTCTGTGATTATTCGATCTCCAAGACGTTCAAGCACGCGTCCTCTATTGAAAATCCACACACGAACGGTGACCACAATTTGGAGTGCTAGCCCCAAGAGATATAAAAAATATTTTTCTTCTCTTTCCCAAAACCCAGAAAACCCGAGATTTGCAAAAATGAAAATTTTCTTTCGTTTTAGGGTTTCACCCTTTATTTATATGTGTAGATAAGCCCTCACTGAAAATCTTATTCGTAATACAACTATTATATTTAGACAGTTTAAGCAAATTACACATACGCCTCTATTAATAAGTTATTATATAACAAATTGTAAGGGCTTTTATGTCATGAATTTTATCATATAAAATTCATTACTCTGAACCAATTGAAATTATGCAAAGTCATTTTTTGTGTGCGACCAAATAGGTTCATGCGACGTTGGCAATGAACCAAAACCATTTTGGTACACAAGTCATAACCGTTCTCTACCAAGGCATTATGACTACCCGAGTAGCATGAATATCAAAATCGATACAACGTAATGAATAACATATATCATATCATTTTGTCATGCGATATCCTTTTACTAAACATAAGGCATAGAAAGTCACTCTTCATGTTCAATCGTACTAGTCTTGATCTTTAGGTAAACTGAAAACATTCAAGTGACATTAATCATATCAATTCATATGGACTTGGCCGTTATCAGTCTATCATATCAAGGGATCCACTGATATCTCTCTCTATACGAAAGTGACAAATTCAATCTTAATTACACACCTTCACATATTATTCACATCATAACCAATCACAATCTTTATAATCGTCCGGTTAAAGACAACGTTTGATTGTGTAAAATTATTATGTTCCTAATATTGAAGTCTATGGTAATCTCAAGTCGAATGACTAAATGATATATCTATCAGGAGTAACACCTATGCATTAATCCATGTGGTGTTCTTATAGCAGGTCGATCTAGTACCTTATTCCCTAAAAATTACTCATGATCTCGATTCGTATTCCTATATGCATGATCATTACATGACCATCAATCAAGATTCATACTAGTTCATTATAGTTCTCAGTATAATGATCGACTAGGGACATTTATGATATTTCAACAAATACCCATGGATCTTACTATAAGAGAAACATGCAATCACTTATAATAAAATAACAAATGAAAACTTTAATTTTATTAACTAAAATTATAAGATAAACAATGTTTGTAGATTGACCTAGGACACATGCCCTAACAATCTGAGGGTTGCTGATCACATTGCATATAAATACTCATTTTGCGTAGTTTTTCGCCTCGGATTCAACCACGCATTCCATTAAACTTGAAAATAAAAAATAAAAATAACTAGGCTAATATTTTGGAGACTTGACCATAAAAATATATAAATACCATAAATAATACTACATAATTAACGACTTATCAAATACCCCAAAACTTAGGACATTGGACGTCCAAAGCAAAGGTGTAAATGATGAAACAAAAGTAAACTAAACTCCTAATATAGTTATGAACTAACTTAACTGATTAATCCTATACTTGATTTCAAATTCATGAAGTTCCTTTGGTTTACATAGCCGCCAAGTTAACAAGCCACTCAAGAAATTTTGGAGTACGATATGTTTAGAACCGCAATACAAATACAATCAAGACAAATCCTATCAACTACTCACGAGTTTTCTTGGACTATACACTTAAGCACGCAAGTTTACAATCTTTGTAAGATAGCGCATAAACGCTTAGAAGGTATTATAGGCGAGAAATGTCAGACCTCGCCTAATTAGGGTATCTGTCCGGCCTAGATTACCTAAATCCCTTGATAATCTAGCAGCCTTAACTACTTCATCAATAAACAATTAAACTTAAGATATTGTAATCATCAATTATAAAATATCATCAATCACTAAGGATTTTAAATTGAATCTCAAACCTTAAATTACGTTTGAATGGATTTAATAATCCTCAAAGTTCATTCAGATTGATCACATTATCCTCAAAAAATTTTAAAACTTTTTCGACAGCATCTCTTCTATTTTTAAGCCTACACCGAAATCCCGGCCTTCAAAAATCTTCAACAAAATCTGTTCAGCTTTGGTGGAAATGTCGAAGGACTCACAATCCACCCATAACAATATATATTGCATTCACAAAAATTATTTATTCATTTGAACCCATCTTAGATTTTCAAAATCCTTAAACTATCATTACTTTAATTCCAAAATTTATTTCAATTCATCCTAAAATTGTTCCAACCGTTCCAAAGGGAGCCGCAGTCGCAACCGGATGCTCAACCGCAATGGAATCCTTGAAGTCTTGCGAGAAACTACTACACTTGGGGGATGCTCACTAAGAGGATTCAATCTCTTCTAGGAGCCACGAGCACGACTCAGATGCTCAACCCACGAGTAAACAACGACTCAAATCGACCACTTTAAACCATAGGTCACTCGGTAGGGAAGTGGATTCCAACAATGGGTATCATCTCCACCAAAATATGCAAGGAAAGGAAAAGAATTAATATTGAATTTCTTACTGGTTTAATTATAATACAATCGCATAAATTTCCACGTCCAATCGATGATTCGAATAGCCTAGTTGAGTCATTCTTGCATATCTACAATCATAAATAATATAGCAAAGTTGTTTTAGAGACCATTTGCTAAATAGAGGCTTTATGTAGCTCAAATTAACTAATTCATCAATTGATCTATTAAAGACTCAAGTCATTACATAAAGGGCTTAACATATTAAGACAATCTTATATTAGTTTCATTGTTGAACTTAATGAATATAAGTTTAGGAATCTCAAGTTCATAAAACCTTTGTTCTAGTAATTTAAACCAACCCGACAAATACGGGTAAAATCTTTCTCAATAAGATCAAAATTTAGAAAAGATAGTTAAAAATTAATGCAACTAAATCTTGGTTCTCACCCAATTAAAATAGCTTGCATTAAGCTAATAATTATTGAGGAATAAGGAAAACATTTTTAAAATGATTCAATGCACTTCAAACCATCCATAAAATCTCAAAATCACATTGAAGTTTATGAATTAGTTCAAAACCATTAATCTTCAATTGGAAGTTTGAAGGAAAACATGTGAACATCTTGTTGGGACATTTTATCAAACACTAAGTATGTTAATCAAAAAGGTTCTAGCCAAGCAATTGTGAATCAACCCCCAAAATAACAAATCTCTTCGAAGTTTGGAAATATATGAAACTATGTTTAATTCATCAACAAAGTCTAAATTCCATAACAATTGAGCCAAATATGGCTAGAAAAATCAATATTGCACAATGTAAGTCAAAACTTAGGTTTGAGGAGAATTAGTACTCAACTTAGTCCTCAAATGAGATTTTCTATTTTCAAAATCCATCGAATCTTAGTTCAAATCATTCTCAAGATTCAAAAACTTTAAGAACTTAACCTAATCATCCATAAAAATTTATCCAATCGAGTTTAAGTTATTAATGTTTGCTTAAAAACTTGAAAAAGATGAATAAAACCTTCTTTGAGGCATTTCATCAAATACTAGGTAGATTAATCAAAAGAGTTTTACCTAAATAACATGAATTAGCCTCAATTTTACAAAATCAACTTGAATAATTTCTCAAAACAATAATTCATAAAAATAGAGTTCAAATCACTAGCAACAACTTAAACCAAGTTTGTTTGACATAAATCTAACGACAAAGACAACATTGGAACGATTATGACCTCAAAACATGATTTGAACAAGTATGAAAATCTCACCTAGCCTTTGATGGAGTCTCAAATCTAAGATTTTAGTTCTTTAAACAAGGATCCTCCATTTCTTTTCTTTCTTTCCTCCTCATTTCGAGCAACCGTCGCCGCGTCGTTGCTCCACGCCATTCACCACGTCGTTGCCGCTACTGGTCGTCCGCGTTGGAGGTTCCCCGAAGCCAGTGCCCCTCGCCGGCTCGCTGTTCATCCTGTCTGTCCGTGCATCTACTAGCCATCGTCCACGCCTGCCGTCCGACCAGCCTGCTGGTCTGCCATTGCTGGAACCGCGCCGCCACCATGCCGCTCTCGTTGGAGCCGTGGGCTCCTCCTCCATGACCGCCTCTCTCTCTTGTGCGTTCTCTTAGGGTGTGTTTGATAGAAAAGAAAATGAGAAAAATCATAGAAAATTGTCTACTTTTTTTGTGTAACCGTTTTTTCCATTGTTTGATAGCTTTGTAACTGCACCGAGAAAAAAAACAACATTCCCCTATTTTCCTCATTTATTTTCTCATCTTTTAGCGTGGAAAATCGAAAATCTCTCCATCTCTCTCACGAACTAATCATTTTTTCCACCCAAACAAACTTGGCCTCTGCTACTCTTTCGCGGATATATACTTTTTCTTTCTCTCTTCGTCTCCGGCTTCGTCACCAACATCATCGTCGAGCCGCCCGACATCGACGATGATTTAGATGCGCATACGGATTGAACCATAAAAGAAAATTCTTTCTCGTGCAATCAAACAACTATGAGAAAATTTTCTTTATAAAATTTTCTTAAGAAGATTTGCTAAAAAAAAAGTTTTTCTCATTGAAGAGTCCTCCCCGTTTCCTCTTCTTCTTCGAGTTCTTGGTTTCAAAGCAATTTTTGCCGCTTTTTTTTTTGCTATCAAACACACCCTTAATGTTGTGCGTTGGGTGTGTTGAAATGAAATAGGGTTTTAACATTTTTTATTTGATCTTTATTTTTTTTAAGTGAGAACTAATCTCACCTCTCCATCCCTTCATCGATTTGAACAACGCTTAAGATTAAAAGTCAACGCAACACACTTAAAAATAAATATAAGGGTCTAAAACCCTTCAGGTCACTTTATGACCCCAAACTCGATACGCTTAGCACACACAACCTTTGTCTTGACCTCACTTAGCCATTTTTCAATAAATTAATAGTCAAAGTCTCGTCATTGCACGAATTCAACTTAATTAACCCAAACCATTCGCGATATCATATACTACTTGCAGTAGTATGTTAGATAAAAATTAAAATCATTTTATTTATTTTTTATAAAACTTTAAACACTTCGACTTAGGGTGACCCTTGATTGGTATTAGATCACTAATAATTTGTAATTAGTGATTAATTAACAAATTAAAAATACAGGTCATTACACGCGATATCACAACTCCTTTGTGCTCCGAGTCTGTGAACTAGTCTACACGGGCTCTAATCGCAGTCCTTCAATTCATTAGTACTTCTTGTAAGCCTTCACAACAACTTCACTATTTTTTCAATTATTTGCAATTTAAACCCAATCACGTCCCGAAACCATTCAAATCCTTCCAAAATAAATTCTCTGATGCCCAAACTTCATTTTTAACTCAAAATTATTGTTCGGCATCGAAAATTATGCTGTCTAGGCTTAAATATAATTTTTTCAATTTTTTTATTATATTTATCGGTTCTACTCGACTCGAAAACCCCGAAATCCCTGCAAATCAACTCCTCGGATGTCCATATCTCAATTTTGATTTCAAATTGTGGTTCAAAATTGAAAATTACCCTTAACTAAGCTTTAAAATAATTTTCTAAATTTCAGACATTTTCGGGCATCAAAGCACGCATTACGAAAAAATACACGGAATAAATCCCCGATAAAATTTCTAATTCCTTATTTTTCATAGAAATACACAATTTCAATTTATTTGGCTCAAATATATTTTTTTGAATTTTTTTTTCATTTTTATGAATTTCTTGCATTTTTTCCTCTTTTTTTGATCGGGGTTTGACCCCTGAACCGGACTAGTCTGGTTCAACAGAACATGACCCAATTCGGTCCGGTCTGGGTCAAACCCCATCTTCTTCTTCCACACAAAACAACCCCTGTTTCAACAGTGAAGACATTTTTTAATCGGGGATGAGTTTGGGCAGGGGAGATGACCCCCTTCCATGTCCCTCTTTGATCCCGTCCCATCTCATCTCCATTAACCACAACCCTAACTGCCTAACAACCATGGCAAAAAAATCAACCACAACCACACCAAAACTCACCTTGTATGGAGACCTCTCTCTCAGTCTCTCTCGGTCTCCTCTCGTTCTCTCTCTTCATCTTGATCTCTCGATCCCCTCACTGTTAATCTCTCTTGTGCGTGAAACGGAAATGGGGAAAAAGCTATTGTTGTGTTTGAAATTATATATTAGATTTTGTCGAGATTCGCATAACGTGAATCTCGAGACAAATCTAATGATTTTCATTGCATAATATAAATTTTTATCTTTCTCGACACTCAAGCCACGCGTATCTCGAGGTGAATATTAAGGTATACTTTTGTTTAATTCAAACTATATGATTAATTTATATTTATATATTTAAATATAAACTATATTATGTATATAAATACATATACATCCTACGGCGTGTCACCCTTTGACTCTGCGTGTCACTAGGCGCCCACCAATTTATTCATTATTTTATTTAATTTCGAGATTATTTTTCAATTTATATCCAAATAAATCCCTGAAAAATAAACCAATTTCGCCAAAAGTTGGAGAATTTACCAAAGCGCTCCAAAACTTATAAACAATTGGTCTCGCACGCAAATCGAAGTGAGGGACCCACCTCAACTCGTTAAGTTTATTTAAAGTCCAAGATTTGAATATTAACTTACTTGCAAATATTTTTCGCAAAACTCGAAACAGTTGCTTAGGTCGACATTTAAACTTCCACGGAACTCGTGTCGTCATGTATCTCGAGATAATACCTCAAAATTATCTAAATTGGAGAAAGTTCTTCAACGCGCTCTGGAACTCACGGACACCACATATATACTCCACTTAACCCCATTTCACATAGAAATAGTGTATAATACATTAAATAGGCACACGACACACCAAAAATAATATTAAAATTTATGATCTCCGATTCGTAACACGTGGGTCCTACCTCGGATACCTAAATCCCAAATTAAATCTGAAAATACTTAATTAGCCGCCTTATCAAGTTTATAAAATTCTCGGATGTCACAATCTTCCCAACTAATAAAAATTTCGTTCTCAAAATTTAAACTTACAGGTTACTGAACAAAAAGAGGTATGAGAAAAGAATTCTTCATATATAATTCTTTTAATCCAAACTTGTAAAATCACTTCCAAGGTGAACCGTTAATTGGATCCAGTCACTTTCATTGAATTCAGCGACTCGGTGGTAGAGATCATAAACACATCAAATTTTCATTTCCAAATCCTTGGTTTAATGAAAAGATATCCTAATTACCTTGCCAATCTAGGCAATTTATGAATTTCTGACGAGCTAAACAATCAACTTTATGGAATATTCTATAACCTTACTTCATTTCTCATCTCGTACCTTGAATCACATTCAAGTATCAATACATAGCAAGACCTAACTTATCTTGCTTTTCATAACACAATTTTTATTCTAATTTGAATACTATTCCACAAACCATTGATAATTCTTTCCATATCCACTCAACTCTGGTACACATCCCAGTTTACTTTCTCATCACTAACCATCCATTTTATTTCAATTATCAGCCGATTAATTCTTAAACTATCATCAGTCTAAAATTACATATTGATGCAAATAATATTTGAGCATAACATTAGATATTAAGTAAAGTTGCGTGTCTATCTGATCCATCACCATTCCAGCGTTTCCCACTAGAAACCTGGAATTACACAAGTCATCTCATGACTATAGATCTCATAAACATATGTCATCCTATGATAAGAGATCTCGAATTCCTAATCCGATCAGAAATAGAAACCTGACACATCTTGCAACTCTCACTCATTCTCTAAATATCTACTCATAATATTATTTAAATTGTGGATTAGAAAGTAATTACCAATTTCAACTTATCAACCAATTCATTTAACTTCTTCTTTGATTGGTTAGAAAATTATCAACTTTTCTAATTTCGTCAAATCATTCTCTAACGATGAGTTCACCAAGAACTTCATTCCTTTCACTTTACTAAAATCTCCCACAAACTCACATCTTGATCACTCACTATTCACCAACTTCTCTCATTACTTGAATAGAGACAGTTTTCTTTAACTTGAGTAGACATACGTTTCTAAACAGAGATATCAACATATTCAAGGATTATACTCTCATAATATAACTTTTAAACTCATATTTCATACAAATTTATAAATATGTTATCTCTGTTGCATTTCTACTAAATTACAATTGAAGAATATTCAATTCTTCAAATATATCAAGTCAGATACATTGTACTCAATTCAATATTTCCAACCTAATATATACTAAAACTAACTGACTGAGCTGTAAGTCACGCATTTCTCTTCATTTCATTTACATGTTCACCAACATACAAGCATCTTACATCATCTCTAATTTACAATAACTAGTGCTTTAAAGTTCACTACTGATTAATCAGAAGGTGTACCGCTACAATTGAACCAATGTGAAACATATTGACTGATATTAGTTGTATATTAATTTGGTTCAAAACTTCATCATTCGGTGTTTGACTCTTCGTAAGATCCTTGTAAAAATACATTATGTTCTATCAAACTCATAGTTTGATACTCTGAGTCTTATCGGGACTCGTCCACCTGAAACTTCCATTTTCCATACTCATGTGAGAATTTATTAACCATTTGTTAACCTATACTTAAGCTTCCAATTGACTTCAACAAAACTTCATAGATTCTTTTATTCCAACTATCATCAATTCATTCGATTATTCAAAGAAAGGTGGGTGCCACACACCAGTCTTCTACGTTATGAATGAATTATGATTATGAAACAAAGTAACTTAGACTTTTGGTCATGCACAACTACTCCAATGCCTTACCTTGACTAAAGGAGTCCGTCCGTGTCACTTTCAGCAGTCACAAGTCATCTCAACATCTCATTTTATTTTATACATTGAGTCTATTCCGTTCAGCTTTTGTCAATCTTAGCTATTCCACATTGATCTCGATTTTTGTCTCTTTATAAACGTACCATGACTTTCGATCAATAACCAGGCCACTTACAGCTCCTTAATCTTGACCTAGAAAGACAATTTATATCTCTTCTGTTTACAAAAATATAGCTAAGGACAGCACGATTTCTTATTATCATTTAATGAATCGAAGTCTTCCTTAGTTAATCTTAATTCAAAACAGAAAAAATTTCACGACTTAAACAGTTAAACTGTTTGTTATTGCCTTACATTATTTCCATTAATCTTAAATATCTCGATTTTTCTTTTTCTCAAAAAGAAATTCGGTACTTTTCAAGAAACTGTGCAAGATAACTTTATATCTTATTATTCATCAAATTACCTTTGATGAATTCATCGTTCTAGTATTATTCCATTGAAGAGATAGAATAATTTAAATTCTTAAATTTTGATTAACTTAATGACTAATCAAATTCTTAAAGGATGCTATTTCAATCTTTTAACTTTTATCAATAGAAGTTTTCACAATATAGGATCTCATATTAATGTCTTATACAACTTACTTACTGATACTCAATCAATACATCTATCTCTTCATTAGTTATATTTAAGTTGTAGTGATAGACATCTTTACTTAATTTGATTAGAAGTGACTATTTGGTACTTTGAATCTCAAAATACAATAATTTGTGTTGATGTTTAATAGCTAACCTAAGCTATTATTGAGCCATTTTCCCTAACAACTTAACTGCTAACACCTTGATCTTATCATTACATTTTTTCATTTTCAAGTTAGAAATTTTACTGATCTTTGTTTCATAACAACACATGATCTGTGTTAACAAAGATTACTTCTAACTAATGTATTTCCATTCATTTTATCAGTATTTTATTGAATTCATAGAACTAATATATTCAAAGTCACTTATGGATAAGTAACTTGAGTAATAAACAATCAAAGTTTTCATTACTTCTATATAAAAGTCGTTTGAGTGTTTTACAATATGGTTATGTTCCATTTTTCACTTGACGTTTTGTTTCGAAAACGAGACAATACTTTATTTTAAAGTATTATTTTCATAGAAATCGACTTAGACAATTTGACTTATCATATCATAATCTCATTGTGATTCCAAGTCAAGATTTAATTTATCTAATCAATTTCCATTCTATGTTTTTGTTAACCACATGTCTCATTTTTCCTTTCATTTGACACTTATTCGAAAGCAATTCTCTATTGGTTATAAATTAAACCAATATTTTATAGAATAGGTCTTCCCAAGTTAATCATGTAGCCGGTACTAACCTTATTTTAAAACCCAAGATATTCATATCTTGTGCTTCCCAAAAGTCTAAATTTCATATTACGTTTTCCAAACGATTCTCAATCGCTTAAGACTAAATTTAAGTCTATTCCGATATTTTTCTGAGTGTTTAGAAATTACATTAGTTCGATACTTTCAATTTTAAAGGAATCCATGTTCAGTATTTACGTACATGAATCATTTGGACTTCTCTTTCAACTAATTTCCTATTGGTTTGATACTTTCATCAATTATATCAGTACAAAACTCCTTACAACACCTTTGTGAATTCAAAATTGACAAGTCTATTTCACATCCAAACACGCTTCGTTTCGTTTCATAATTTTATTCTCACATTTAATTATCCGTTTCTGAACTTACTCGTCATATTTTATGAGTTAAGTATCGAACGGACAAGAAGAATAAACTTTCAATCGCATATCTAGCGATAATACACACATAAAACACAAATATAACATAATAATAAAAAATTTAGAGTTTTTAACCCCGTTCCATCGCGTTACTTCTTAGCTAATCGCACTTAATCACCTTTTGCTTTTCAACCAAAGTTTTGTCCTTAATTGAGCCAAACTTAGGCTCTGATACCAACATTATCAGACCTCATCTAATTAGGGCATCTGAGAAGCTTAGATTACCTTAATCCCTTGATAATGTAGCAGCCTTAACCTCTTCATCAATAAACAATTAAGTTTAAGATATTGTAATAATCAATTATAAAATATTATCAATCACTAAGGATTCTAAATTTAATCTTAAACCTTAAATTACGTTTAAATGAATTCAATAATTCTCAAAGTTCATTTAAACTGATCACATTATCCTCAAAATTTTCTAAAATTTTTTCGATAGCAACTCCTTTATTTTTAAGCCTGCACTGAAATCTCGGCCTTCAAAAATCTTCAACAAAACCTGCTCAGCTTTGATGGAAATGCCGAAGGATTCACAATCCACCCATAACAATATATATTGTATTCACTAAAATTATTTATTCATTCTACCCTATCTTAAATTTTCAAAATCCTTAAACTATCATTACTTTAATTCCAAAATTTATTTCAATTCATCCTAAAATTGTTCCAGCCGTTCTAAAGGATATCCAAATCATACTCGAACCCAGAAACCCATCTATACAATATAATATATTCAAAAATCAATACATACATAAAGAAAAGAACTAAACAAGTCACATACAGTCGGAAAGCTTTTCATTTCCTTTGTCGCCGCTAGAACCTGTCATTATCCAATCATAACAATTAAATAATGTCAGATAAGTAAACCTCACACTATCCAGTACACCTGTAATAATTAAATGCGTAATAATCCAAGAGATTAAACGAATAATATAATATAAGGAATTTAAATACAACTGTGAATCCATCCTCTTTTTGTTATATGACCACAATCA
Organism: Stephania cephalantha; assembly: GCA_039657325.1. Classification (NCBI taxonomy): domain Eukaryota; kingdom Viridiplantae; phylum Streptophyta; class Magnoliopsida; order Ranunculales; family Menispermaceae; genus Stephania; species Stephania cephalantha. The sequence goes on along the minus strand of CM077572.1, from coordinate 40,488,786 downwards.
GATAATGTTCTCGGAAAGTGGTATGTAAACAATAATAAGGACTCATGTGCGGAGAGAATAACCGATCGAGTCTCATACCTCGAATTTATCAAAGAATGATTTGTTCAACGTGATCTTATGATAGTTACGTGATGCAAAATATCAGTAACCCTAGCTCCTCAAGCATAATATAATTCTACTATGTCCATAGTCAGGTAGACACTATAAGTTCTACCCTGTAATACACAGTCAAGTAGCTTAATATACCATGTGCACATAGTCAGGTAGACACTAAATAGTTCTAACCTGTAATACAATCAGGTAGACACTATAAGGAAACTCGAATGGCCTTATCCTCTCAATCCGTGTATGCATGTACAACAAAAATGCAATATTAAGGATCAATGCAATTTATACGAAATTATAATCATACAATGTAAAGGTTACTATGGGATTTACTTAACTTTACAAAAGCGATATCGCAACTCCCTTGCGCTCCGAGTCGGTAAACTAGTCCACACGGGGCTCCAATCGCGGTCCTATAATTTATTAATACTTCTTGTAAGCCTTCACAACAACTTCACTATTTTTCCAATTATTTGCAATTTAAACCCAATCGCGTCCCGAAACCCTTCAAATCCTTCCAAAATAAATTCTTCGATGCTCAGACTTCATTTGTAACTAAAAATTATTATTCGACATCGAAAATTATGTTGTCTAGGCTTAAATTATATTTTATTTTATTTTATATATTTATCAGTCCTACTCGACCTGAAAACCCTGGAATCCCTCCAAATCAATTCCTCGTATGTCCAAATCCCAATTTTGGACTCCAAATTGTGGTTCGAAATAAAAAATTATCCTTGACTAAGCTTTAAAATAAATTTCTAAATTTCGAACATTTTTGGGCATCGTAGCACACATTACGAGAAAAATACCTGAAATAAATCCTTTATAAAATTTCAAATTCCTTATTTTTCATAGAAATACACAATTTCAAGTTATTTGGCTCAAATATATTTTTTCTGGATTTTTATGAATTTCTAGCATTTTTCTCCTCTTTTCTTTTTAATTGGGGTTTAGCCCCTGAACAGGACCCGGTTCGGTCTGGTCAGAGTCATACCACATCTTCTTCTTCCTCACAAAACAACCCTTGTTTCAATAGTGAAGACATTTTTTTAATCGGGGTTGGATACCCAACCTCGATAAGATGAGTTTTGGCAGAGGAGATGACCCCTACCATCTCCCTCTTTGATCCCGTCGCATTTCATCTCCATTAACCGAACCCTAATTGCCTAACAACCATGGCAACAACAATCAACGATAACCACACCAAAGCTCACCTTCTATGGAGACCTCTCTCTTAGTCTCTCTCGGTCTCCTCTCGTTCTCACTCCCTCCCTTTCGATCTCTCGATCCCCTCACTGTTAATCTTTCTTGTGCGAGAAATGGAAATAGGGAAGAAACGGCTTTTGTGTTTACAAATTATATATTAGATTTTCTCGAGATTCACATCGCGTGAATCTCGAGACAAATCTAATGATTTTAATTCTATAATATAAATTTTTGATCTTTCTCGACACTAACGCCACGCGTATCTCAAGGCGAATCCAAGGTATACTTTTATTTAATTCAAACTATGGGATTAGTTTATATATTTATATATAAACTATATTATATATAAATATATATACACATATATTCGCAGCTATAAATTCGCCACGCGCGCCAACGACCATCCTCGGGTGTGCACACTATTGTACATCCCACCCGTGTCACCCTCGACTCCACGCGTCACTAGGCGCCTAACAGTTGTAAATATTTTTAGTGTGTCGTGTTTGAAGTTTTATACACTATTTCGACGCGAAATATGATTAAATGTAGTGTATAGGCGGTGTCCGTGAGTTCCAGAGCACGTTGAAGAATTTTCTTCAATTTTGATAATTTTGGGATATTGTCTCTAGATACGTTTCGGCACGAGTTCCGTATAAGTTTAAATATCGACCCAAACAATTGTTTCGAGTTTCACGAAAAATATTTACATGTAAGTTTAAAATTTCAAATTTGAATTTATTTTTTAAAGTCAATTTAAAGTCCAAAATTTGAATTTTCAAACTTGTAAATATTTTTCGTGAAACTCGAAATCAGTTGCTTGGGTCGATATTTAAACTTCTATGGAACTTGTGCCGACACGTATCTCGAGACAATATCCCAAAATTATCAAAATTGGAGAAAATTCTCCAACGCGCTCTGGAACTCACGGACACCGCCTATACACTACATTTAATCATATTTCGCGTCGAAATAGTGTATAAGACTTCAAACACGACACACCAAAAATAATATTAAAATTTATGATCACTGATCAGTAACAAATGGGTCCCCCCTCGAATACATAAATCCCAAATTAAATCCGAAAATACTTAATTAGCCGCCTAATCAAGTTTATAAATTCTCTGATGTCACAAGAAATGCAACCACACTCTCCACTATTGTAGACTTATCACCGATGATAATCAATACGACTTTAAGTAGGTTATAATGAATTCAAAGCATTGGAGTAACTAACTTAATCTAATTATAAGCACTCGAGCTAAATGCGATGACCCCTTCTTAACTTAGGGCACCACCCAGCTTAATCCATTCATTAAGCCATTAACCTCCACCACGTATGACTTAACAACATATTAATCAGCCTTTCTACTACACACTTCACATTAGTTACTTTTCTAACAAACCTTACATCATTCTTAAACTTAATAATATTTCATAGTAAATTAAAATTTATACTATTTAAAGATTATTCAGCGGAAGTCTTGACAAATTAGCGAAAGCCACTCATATCAAATCGAAGTATGTGGAAAACAAGGTAACAAAGACTACATGCATATATATATATATATATATATATATCAAATGGTGATAACTTTATATCAACAGTGTATGCTCAGGTAACTATCTCACAATGCATAGTTTACACCCCCAAAAGTGTATAAAAGACATATCTATATCATACAACAAATCCAAAAACCTACAAAATCAGACATAACAGTACTCCACTAGCTAAGAGATAGTCGTCGATCTTCTCCTTTCCCGATCTGCTACTCGATGGATATGCACCCGCCGTCATAAAAAGGACGGTGAGTACAGAAAGTAGAAAGTAACACTGAGAGACATTTATTCACATATCCAAATATACAACAATTATCTGAGGGCATAATAATAGCAACTATGCTGAAAAGAAATCATGCTATAAGAACTTCAATTAAGTAATATGAAATTGACAATCGGCTAAGTAGTAATGATCTAAGGTCGGTCGGCCGTGAGTTACATCACATCAACCTTATTCCAATATTGAGGATGTAAACAATATCATGAATGCCTTCACATCCTTACAAATGCCCATCTCATATATAAATACTCACAAGTGCCCCTCACATGTGATGTATAATTGTCAATAACCCTAAGTCTCATACCTCGTATGTTGCACAAGTTAGTGGTGAGATCCTAACATCCTCGAGAATCTTGAGACCCCGTGTGCCGCGGCTATTTCCATATATCATGGTCTTAGATAAAAACTACTTTCATAACTCAAGAATTGACATGGTTTAGGAATCCAATAATGTAATTGCATATCTAATGTACAGAGGAAATTAGATTTACAATACCATCAAACACCTATCTAATAGCATGCTATTTCATTTGACTAGATATTTCAACAATCAAGAATAACATGGTTCATGATTTAGAGTCAATGAAACCATTTAATCAACAACCAATGCCATGATAGCAAACGCATAAAATGAAAAGAGACAACAAGTCATGGCATGTATAATACAAAGGATAATTCAATTCAAATAACTGAAAATGAATAACAAAATAGGAATGAAATGTAAATAAATATCTCAATCAATTTACTTACAATCCATGCAAATTTCCTAGCTAATCCGGCCTCCCGACACCTCAAAGCACGTATACGAACCCTCAAGATTCTTCTCTAGGCTCATAGTATCATTTCATATGTTTTAAAGTGTGTTTAGACCTTTAATTAAGGTTTGGACTTGTTTTAAGTGTTTAATTCATAATTAGGAAATTGTAGAATTTGCTCTGTCAGAGCACCTAGCGCGCTGGGTGAAATTTCTAGCGCGTTAATGATCTCATTAGTGCGCTAGTCAACCTGATAAGCCCGCTACACTCAGGTAGCGTACTAGCTAGCACGTCTAGCGCGCTATGTGTAGGAAAATCCAGAATTTTATACTTTGAATTCTGAGTTTTCTCCACACATGGCCTTTTCCAACACCTTGGGATCCCTGTTCTAACCTAACTGAGACCCAAGACACCTACCATGATCATAAGAACAACCCACTCTCATTTATATCATGAATTCATCAAATTAAACTAAGTTAGTTGTGTAAATGGAATTACCTAGTTGTACACCTAGCTTGATCAACTCCTTCTTAAATCAATAAACCTTCTACCATAGCTTGCTGACCTCTCTGATCTTTTTCTCCAGCTTTTCTTAACTCCTAAGCTTATGAAATGAGAATAAAATGTTTTCATGAGTTGATATATTCAATCTTATATATATGATAAGATTGATTAATGGCTATTTATTATAATGTACACAAGTATCCCGAGACTAATCTGATGGCCTACATCTTGACACAATTTCACTAACTCTCCACTAACTTCCTATAACTAACACCAATTGAAACTAAATTGGTATCTTGATGTATCAACATGTATCTAGAGGAATATTAATGCCTAATTTTTTAACTTGCTAACTTAGGTACATTTAATATAAATTCAACTATAGCCATATCCAATTCAACAAATTAAGATATAATAACTCAAGTTAACTTACCACGTTACTCTCTACTCCAGTCCCATGTCAACACGCATATCAAGGCACGTCCCCGCTCAAGTCTCGACACCTAAATACAAGTATGAGTGACTTAATAGCCTACACATATATAATACCATAGGCATACATTACATTAAATCTAGCATATACCTCAGCCACATCGCCTCGGTCATTACACGTATCTCGATGCAGGTCCTACGTAACGGGTCAATGATCTCGATTAAGGAATTAAACTAGAATTTAGAAATCTGGGCCGTGAAAAATCTTCCCAACTAATGGGAATCTCATCCTTGAAATTAAACCTATGTTAAGATTATACCTGACTCGAAAAGGTAAGGAAACCTATCTCTCATATAGTCTTCCCGCTTCTAAGAGAGTTTCGAGTTACCGTAGAACTACTACTTGACTAACACCTTTGATATAAACTTGTCTCTCAACTGCTATACTTTTTTCTCTAGGATCTATACTAGCTGCTCCTCATAAGACAAATTGTGGCATCCCTTAACCCAATTAGGGCGACACTCAGCCTAAAACCCTAATTAAGTCTCGATAATCCCGCTAGACTTAACTGGATCCAACAGCCTCTCCTTCTATCTCTTGCTAAACACAATTGTATATCGAATATCGATGTAAAAACAAATATTAAATCTCGATTAAACCAAACCTCCCATCCCTTATGATATTACAAAACAATAAGTCAATTCAAATATATAAGACAAGGGGAAATTCATTACATTGAAGAGAAGATCAAGACTCATAAATCTTTTCTATCCCATAGTCGCGACGCTTGTCAATAGTCCTGAAATATTATTTGGGGTGAGCGCTCCAACTTGCTCAGTAAATAAGGATTCACAAAGCCATCAATGTTCTATATAATAATCAAGAACATTATGCAATAATAATATGCACCAATGTTAACTAATGGGATTATGTAAAGCATATAATTCAATAAATAACATATGCAAGTCCGGCTGATAATGACTATTAAACTGTGATTCCCATTTTATTTGTAAAACTAGGGTCGATTGCCCACTAACACCATTAATGCTATTGCTAGACCAACACATTGGCCGATGTGTTGTCTAGTGAGTATGTAATCCACACAACCTATCGAATAGCAGAAGTTATATATAGGCCGGGAAGATAACCTATCTCCTATAAACTTATTCTCAAAACTAGGAGTTACTTTCGTGGGTCATATTAAACACCTTTTCCCATTTAGTGAACATCATAGTGTACATTGTCCCCCATTTAGTCCATAAACTACATGAACTATATATACTAAAATAACAAGGAAACATTGATAAATAAGTGAATCCATACTTACCTCATTTTAGGTTTCCGTTTACAAACTTCCTAAGTTTTCGGGTCACTCACGCTTTCCCAGTGTTCCAATAATATCACAAACCATTTATGATCAATATAAGTTTGATACCTTTTATTTAGAACCCCGAAAACCTCAAGAAATTCTAAGCAATTAACAACAGAGTTGTTGTTTTCTGAGGTGGGAGCGCGCTTCCTCAATTGGTGGGGCGCGCTCCACCAACTGGGTTCGTCCCAATTGATGAAGGGAGTGCGCTCCTCTGCTAGGTGGAGCGCGCTCCACCCTGCGCTGTCTCGACAGTGAACAAGGCAGCTGCCACTGTTTCATTACCAAATCCACACAACAATAGCCAACACTCCCAAAATTCATCATGGAGGACCTCTAGTGAGGTAACAAACCATTTCTAATCAATAGTAACAACAATTCACCTAGAAATCATCACCCACCATCGAACTGAACTTCAAAAACTCAAAAATCAAACTTACCAACGTGATGATCTCTGAATTTCTAGTTGTTTAAACTCCTTAATTCACGTTGAATCAACTCCTTGATTGATTCCCTCAAGATCAAAACCCTCAGCTGCTTTTGTTCCTCACCCTCTCGGTTGATCGAATGAACTAAGGATAAGTTTGATGATTTTGGATTTTTATATATGGATTTTCGTCAAGATACGCATTGCGCTATCTCAAGGCTGATCAAGTGAATGATGCGTTAAATGACACTCCCTAAAGTGACCAATTTTAACACCATTAACACTTACGCTCATCTCGAGGCGATCTAACGATCCATATAATTCAAACCAAACTTATAGTTTTTTAATATATATATATATATCAAATATATATTAATATATATACTTCGTGTATTTTCTCGCCAATAAATTCATCGAATATGCCTACGAGTGTTCTCGGGTGTGCAGATTCTTTTCACGACCCATTCGTCGCACTTGGTGTACCGACAATTCTTTGTTTAACTACTTATTTTTTATTATAGGCTTGTATATAAAATATTTTTTATACCACAACCTATAAATTCATTAAGCATTCCAAACAAAAAAAATCATCACACAAACTCACGCACACGCTAATCGAGGTACGCCAGACTTAACCACGAGCCTAACTCGGGTTAATTAAGATTTGGATTGGCACTAATCACCAGCTTAAGGCAACAGGTAGTTACACCCATCCTCACTCAGATCAATCTAACTCAAGTCAACTTTCGGTCTCACACAAGCCTTCGACTTAACTAGTCGAAGCATAGAAATATGGAAGACTGGATGAATCCCTGACATCTGTGGAGGTGACTCAAGCTCATATGCAAAATTTTCGACCCGTCTCTTGATCTTGAAAAGCCCGAATAATCTCGGTGCTAACTTGCCTTTCAAACTAAATCGGTGAAGACCCTTCCGAAAAGAAACCTTTAAATACATAAAGGCTCCCTTGGTATATGTGAGATCACTGCGATATGTTTTTGCATACTTCTTCTGCCTCTTCTGGACCCTTTTAAGCCTCTGCCGAATTTGTCGTACCTTCTTCGTGTGATCAACAACAATCTCATACCCCACTAACTCCTGGTCCTCTAACTCAGCCCAACAAGATGATGAAGGACACGGTCTACCATATAAAGCCTCAAATGGCATCATCCCAATGCTAACCTAATAACTATTATTGTATGCAAACTCATACAATAGTAGGTACTCTTCCCAAGATCCACCAAACTCAAGTACATAAGCTCTGAGCATATCCTCGAGAATACGAATCAACCTTTTTAATATGTCCATCAGTTTGAAGGTGAAAAGTTGTACTAAACTGTAGGCGCGTACAATAATGCTCCTGCATACTCCGTTACAATCTGAAAGTCTATATAGAATCTTTGTCTGACGTGATAGTCAATAGTACCTCATGTAGTCTAATAATCTCCCTCTCGAACAATATGTTCAACTGGTCAAATGTGTAGTGAACTATATGTCCGCCTTGCAATCACGATACATTTTGGTCCTTCCCTGGATGAAAGAAATGGACATATTTCATCAATCGCTCTCGAATCTCGACACAATTTACCTAGATAGAATCGTGTTGATGTGCTTCAAGTAATCCATACTCATATGTCATATGGTCCTCCGACATTAGCCCCCCGATAAAGTCCATGACTATCGTATAGTCTATATCTAACGAAGTAGTCGGTAGGAAGCGAACCGGTGTTGGTAATCCCATGATAATATATAATAATAGTCTTGACAGTCCGAAACTTGTCATTATACCAATCAAAGACACAATAAGCTCATCTAGAGTACAGACGAGAAGCTGTGGGAGAAAAAGCTCAATAAGTTAAGTAAGTCAGTATGTAATGTATGACTGCAAAATAGAGGAGGAGGAGCCGATGAATTTTCCAACCAAAATTGAAGCTCGTGAAGGTTGTGTTGGTGGTGCAAAATGTGTTGTCATCATGGAAATGAAATCAGCTAACTACTTATCCCTAAATAGCAACTTGTACGTCGATAGCCTTTGACAATCCTTAAGCGATATAGATGGAATAGTAGTTATTTATTTATTTTTTACTAATTTTATATTAAATTTTATATTTTATTTTATAGGTTTTTGGGCGGTGGGCCAATCCAATGGGCCTGGATCGACCATTGCCTTTGCCTTGGGCTGGGCTGGGTTGGAGGGAAACGAACACTCGTACGTTCTCTCCCACTCATTCACTGAACCGCGCTTTTGTGCGAGTTCGTTAGTTGGGCCTAATGGCCAAACCGTGTTGATGGGCCTAGGCTATCTGCCCTGGCCTGGTTCGGTCGGGTGGGGTGCACACCATGCACTCCCCCCTCCTTCTTCCACAAATGAAGCCGCGCAAAAGTGTGTGTAGTTCATTTTCATCACTTTTTTTTTAATTTTCTTTATTTTTTATACTTTAGTATTTGACCAAACATTAAATCTCCAAAGGAACCTCTTTTGATTTGAAAAGAGATTTAGACAACAGGAAAACTTGTTTACATAACTCAAATACGTATAGATCGCACACAATACTCGTGTTTCAATTTAGATCAATACTTTAATTTTGAAATAAACCTTATGGCATAAGTAAACCAATAGAAAACTCGATTAATTTCGAAATCAATTGATCTAACAAGTTAACACACCAAATAAGGTTTACCTAACGAGGAACTCCAAAGATCACCTTCCCCCGTCCCTCTTCGGCTATGCATTTTTTCCCTTTCAAGACACTTGTACATTTAATTTGTGCCCTATTTTTCTCTCCCATTTAGTTAAAAATTGATACATATAGATCCTAAAATTAGTTCTATTTAAGATCGATCAAGGATTATTCCTATTTTAAATCAATTAAGGATTTTCAATTATCTTTCTTTCCTTACTCGTCAAATGAAGATGTTCAACCTATAACCCTAGTCGTCGTCTCATCTCTTACGTGTTTTTATTAAGTATATGTTCTCTTGTGGGCCCACATTAAGGTGAGTTAAACTAGGGTTTACACACCCCAATACCTACAAATAGGGTATACATTACTAATTTAAAAATTAAGATCGTCACACTTCTTATCTCGTAAGCGACGTTGGTGCTTGGCCAATCCATAATAGCTTTGAATCTTGGGTGGATCTACAACAATAACCCTTGCTCCAACAACGTGCCCTAAAAACTTGACATCCGACAACCAAAATTCACACTTGCTAAACTTAACGTAGAATTCGTGCCCCTTTAAAGTCTCGCAACGTCTCCCATAGGTGTTGCTCGTGATCCTCTCAAGTCCTCGAGTATATCAATTTATCATCAATGAAAACTATCACGAAATGGTTGAGAAACGGTCGATCACCTTATGCATCAAATCTATAAACATGGTATGAGTGTTAGTCAAACCAAACGACATGATCAGTAAAGCGATAGTGTCCATATCTCGTGTTGAAATTTGCCTTGAATATATTTTCATCCCCGATCCTAAGTCGATGATACCCCGATCTCATGTCTATCTTGGAGAAAAATTGTGCTATTTTCGGATAATCAAATAAATTGTCAATCGCGATAATGGATACTTGTTCGATTGTGACCTCGTTCAATTGTTTAGTAGTTGATACATAGTCTCAAAGTACCGTCCTTCTTCTTCACAAATAGAATGGGTGCTCCCCATGGCGATATAGAAGGGGTGAGGAATCCTTTATATCCCAAATCTTGGAGGTGACTTCTCAAATCCTCCAACTTTCTCGGAGCCATGAGGTACAAGTGGTATAGAAATAGGTCTAGGCTCTGGTACTAACTCAATAATGAAGTTTATCTCTCTCGGTAGTGGTAAACCAAGTAAGTCCTTAAGAAACACATCAGGAAACTCGCGCACAACCAAAATCTTCTTAAGTCTGGGTCTCTGGATTTTTGCCACATTGTATAATGATACAAGAGTCTCCATCTCTCCACTAGTCGCAAGTCGACCTCTAATGTCCTCAACTCTCGGTATACTACCACTTTGTATGTGAATATTGGATGCCCAGGATCTCAAATATCACTATCTTACTTGAAATAGTCAATATGAGCGTGATACCTGGCGTATCAAGCCTCAATAGTATCTATACACCCTATCGTATAGAATCAACTAACGGAGTAGTCGGTGTTGGTAATGTAGGAGTAGTAAGAGGAGGAGGAGCCGATGACTGTGTTGGTGGTGCAAAATGTGTTGTCATCATGGAAATGAAATCAGCTAACTACTATCCCTAAATAGCAACTTGGTCAGATAGCCTTTGACAATCCTTAGCAGATGGAATAGTAGGCTGGCAGCCACTAGTACCTACACCCCGGTATCGCGTGAATCGCATGTTGATAGCAAATGCGAATCAACTACTATGTAAATAAAGCATATATACATATAGATACTAACATGTACATATAAGAAATCCATGTCTCACTTTCACTCACTTCCCAACTAACGGTTTCGAGGCAAGGATCATCTGGTTACTACAACTAAGTTTGTTTTTTATGGAAATTCATAAGTTGATTATTAGAAAAGCTGGTCTCTGATACCAATGGTGATGTTGGTATCATATTATAAAATAAATTATACTCCAACGCCTAGGCTCTGATACCAACTGTGACGACCCCTTCTCAAATTAAGGCACCACCTGACCTAATCCTATAAATAAGCCCTTAATCTCCACCACATAAGACTTAACAACATATTAGCCAACCTTCCTAATACACTCACCACATTAGTTACTTTTCTAATAAACCTTACATCATTCTTAAATTTAATATTATTTCAGAGTAAATTAAGATTTATACAATTTAAAGATTATTCAGCGAAAGTCTTGACAAATTAGCAGAATTCATTCATATCAAACGGCGATTATTATATATCAACATAAGTCTGCTCATGTAACTATCTCACAACTATATATCCCCAAAATTGTTTAAAAGCCATATATATATATATATCATACAACAAAACCAAAAACCTACAAAATCAGACGTAGCAGTACTCCACTAGCTCAGAGGTAGTCGCGATCTTCTCCTTTCCCGATCTGCTTCTCGATGGATGTAGACTCACCGTCATAAAAAAATGGTGAGTACGGGAAAGTAGAAGGTAACACTGAGAGACATTTGTTCACATATTCAAATATACAACAAGTATCTAAAAGCATAATAATAGCAACTATGCTGAAAAGAAATCATGTTATAAGACACTTCAGTTAAGTAATATGAGACCGAAACTCATCTAAGTAGTAATGATCTTGGGCCAGTCGGCCGTGAATTACATCACATCAACTTTATTCCACTATTGATGGCGTAAAAAATATCATGAATGCCTTTACATCCTTACAAATGCCCATCTCTTATATAAATACTCATAAGTGCCCCTCACATGTGATGTATACTTGTCAACAACCCCGGGTCACATACCCCATATGCTGCACAAGTTAGTGGTGAGATCCCGACATCCCCGAGAATCTAGTGACTCCGTGTGCCACGGCTATCTCCATATATCACGGTCCTAAATAAGAACTACTTTCATAACCCAAGAAATGACATGGTTTAGGAATCCAATAATGTAATTGCATATCTAATGCACAAAGAAAATTAGATTTACAATACCATCAAACACCTACCTAATAGCATGTTATTTCATTTGACTAGATATCTCAACAATCAAGAATGACATAGCATATGATTTAGAGTCAATAAAACCATTTAATCAAAAGCTAATACTATGATAGCAAACTCATAAAATGAGAAGAGACAAGTCATGGCATGTAGAGTACAAAGGATAACTCAGTTCAAATAACTAAAAATGAATAGCAAAATAGGAATGAGATGTAAATAAATATCTCAATTAGTCTACTTACAATCTATGCTAATTTTCTAGCTAATCTGACTTCCCAACACCTCAAAACACGTATCCAAACCCTCGAGACTCTTCCCTAGGCTCATGGTATCATTTCATATGTTTTAAAGTGTTTATACATTTATTTAGGGTTTTGGACTTGTTGTAAGTATTTAATTTATAATTAAGAAATTACGGATTTTGTGCTTTCAGAGCACCTAGCGCGCTAGGTGAAATGTCTAGCGCGCTAATGAGGTCTAGTCAACTTGATCAGCGCGCTACACGCAGGTAGCATGCTAGCTAGCATTTCTAGCGTGCTATATACATGAAAACTCATAATTCTGCACTTTGAATTCTGAGTTTTCTCCATACATGCCCATTTCCAACACCTTGGGATCCCTGTTCTAATCTATCAGAGACCCAAGACACCTACCATGATCATAAGAACATCCCGCTCTCATTTATATCATGAATTCATCAAATTAAACTAAGTTAGTTGTGTAAATGGAATTACCTAGTTGTACACCTAGCTTGATCAACTCCTTCTCAAATCAATCAACCTTTCATCATAGCTTGCTGACCTCTCTGATCTTTTTCTCCAACTTTTCTTAACTTCTAAGCTTATTAAATGAGAATGAAATGTTTATATGAGTTGATATATTCAATCTTATATATATGATAAGATTGATTAATGGCCATTTATCATAATGTACACAAGTATTCCGAGACTAATCTGATGGCCTACATCTTGACACAATTTCACTAACTCTCCACTAACTTCTTCTAATTAACACCAATTGATACTAAATCGGTCTCTTGATGTGTCAACACATATCTCGAATAATATCAATGCCTAATGTTTTAACTTGCTAACTAAGGTACATTTATGTAAGTTCAACTATAGCCATATCCAATTCAACTAATTAAGCTATAATAACTCAAGTTAGCTTACCATATCACTCTAGAATCCGGTTCCACATCAACATGCATCTCGAGGCGCGTCTCCGCTCACATCTCGACATCTAAATACAAGGAGGAGTGATTTAATAGCCTACACATATACAATACACTAGGCACACATCACAACAGTTCTAATATATACCTCGGCCACATCGTCTCGGTCAGTGCACGTATCTCAATGTGGGTCCCATGTCACTGGTCAATGGTCTTGATTAAGGAAATAAACTACAATTTAGAAGTTTGAGTTGTGACATTAAATCTTTTTATTTGAGGAGCTTTTATACACTTTCATCTTTATTATATATGTTGCGACGGCCCCGCGCCCCGAGGCTGCCTCAGGGTGTCGTCGAGTCGTCACAGTTAGTATTAGAGCATGGTTTGAGAAACCTTGAGAATTAACAACAAATGAGCATAAAATTTTGTAAACAAACCTTTGATGTGGAAACTCGATGATATTGCCTTAGAACCTTAGTTAGGAAGTGATGTGGGCGGGTAGAGTAAGGATTTATATATACGTATTATATTTTAGTTATATATATGATATATACGTATATATATGTCGAGGGTGATCCAATGCACGCTTATCAATGCATATCATGGACGAAACGATCGACACTCATCGTAGAGAGACTAGACTACCGATGCGTGATTCATATTTAATCGACGCGAAATAAGGTCTAGGGATTCCTTTATCACAGCAAGTGTAGAGGACGGACTCGCGGCTCAAGAGACTTAGATGGTTAAGGTACTCCGACTATTAATGGATCAAGCCGCCGCACTTATAGCACTCATTACAGCTACGACCACAGCACCTCGAAACTCGGTGGTAGTCACACGACGCAGGTGGCGTCGTCTCGGTTGTCCCACAGACGTCGATTGATGGGGCAGTTGCGGGACACGGGCTGAGGGAGCTACACCAGTTGTCATTCCACTGGAGACTCCGACTCCTACGCCCCCACCCATGACTACCGAGCAATTGACTACTACTATTATTGTTGCTACATCAGGGTTTGTTTTGGCCCCATAGGCTAAGCTTGTAAGAGAGTTTATGAAGTTTTAGCCAAGTTTCTTCTACGGAGGTGGTGACCTTGAGGCGGCACAAAAATGGATAGCATCTCATCGGCAGTTCTATAAGCTGACGATGAACGATGAGAGGTCATGCAGCAGTCTGGTGGACCATATATCTGGACACACACCCGAGTCGACGACATGGGCAGAGTTCGGAGAGTTATTTTATGATCAATATATACCCATGGAGTTGAGATTGAGGTTAAGAGAGGAGTTTCTGGCCCAGCGACATAGTAACCGCTCTCTGATGTAGTACATGGAGCGTTACCGGTACTTATTATAGTTCTCGATGGATGTGGTGGGGACAGAGCGACTATAGATCTATTACTCCACCAGAGGTGTGGATGAGAGGATTGTTGCGGCAATGGTGTCATCTGAAGCTCCTACTCTGAAGGAGATCTAAGATAAAGCATTGGCATACGAGACTTTTCTGATGCAAAGAGAGGGTGGGCGTATTACTGGGACTGAGGTACAGATGGGACAAAATTCTTAGCTGTACTAGAGGCCGAAGAGACAAAGGGATCATTCGAATAGGGGTCGGAGGGACGATAGACGGGACAGGGACCGCAGGGATGATCATTGGGATAGTCAATTGTAGTTTGAGGATAGGTAGCAGGTTCAGACTATGGCACCGACATGGACCGATCAGCGTAGCAGCCAGGGCAGTACCGTTAGGGTAGAGATCGGGGAGGACATGTTAGGGTCAGAGATACCAGAGTAAGGGTCAGGGATCTAGAAATGGACAAGCTGACAGGTTATAGACGCGTCGATGTTTCCGATGTGGTTGAGCTGGACATCTTTGATTTGATTGTTCAATTACATTACCACCACCAAACTCATATCAGACCAGATAGAAGGCTCACGCAGTTGGTCAACCGGACAGGGAGGCGACCAGACAACATGTCGAGCGTAAGTTGTCTGACGCATCTTTTCAGTTATTTATTTAAATTATGCGCATATGTATGTTGATTCCTAGCTATGCATATGAAGACTATGTGTTGGGCTCTACACTAGGCCATAGCATGTGGCATAGGCGTCTTCAGTGAATTGTGACCTGAGTTGTTTGTCTTCAGTGCACATGTCGGTTGGTCGTGGGTCCATGCCAACCACCACGGGGGCTATTGGGTGATGGACCATTGGAGGGGTTGGAAAAGCCACTTGAGGGATCCCAATGTTATGAAGTTTGGTTTAATGGGATTCGAGAATAAGTTGGCAACGTCAGTTGTTCCGCCACAGTTTGCTTTCCGTGGAGAGGTCTACCAGAAATTCCTCGAGATCTAAATTCCAAGGATGGAATTTCCCTTAGTTAGGAAGAATTGTAACGACCCAAATTAATTAAAATATGATTAGCGTTAATCTAGAGGATTAACGATCGTAATTCAAGCGTTACGTGGACAACTCAGATACGAGAATCAAGGGAATGTATTACTTGTGGATGATGGTTTCTTATGCATGATGTTTAAAAGCATTATATTATTGTAACATCGCATGTGTGTACGTTGCTATCGTGCGAGTTGATGTGATGGGTAATTGCCTAGGGATGCGTGTCGGAATACATGCACTGCTTGTAGAGTAGTCGAGGGTTAGTGGGACCACTACTTTGGTTAAATTAGTAATATGTAACACTAACCATGTGATTAAATGGGCCTAAGTTAAATTAGATCAAATAGTACAAGGCCTATAGTTAGGTTGCTTTAATGTGGACCTTACATATGCATCTAAATGATCCTAGTTAAGTAAAACTAGGATAGAGTGAGTCATTAAGTTGTGTCAAGAAGATGTGGACAACTTGAGTTGGAGCCATAAGATTATCCTCGAGATGTGTGAACACAAAAAATCGGACTTCAGGGACTTAGGGGACCGTAGCTCGAGTATCAGGGAGCAAGTCAGGTCGGATTCGGGAGTTCAGGGAAGTAGGTGCTCGTATTGAGATTTGTAAAAACCATAGGAACGTCACTTGAGTATTTAATTGTTGTTTTTATATTGTTTTTTTCCATTCTTGAATATCTATCTATTCCACATTATTTGGACGATTGGTTGAGTTTACTCCCGTCGGTATTTCATTGTGTGTCTGTAGCACGCTAGACCACAGCATGTGTATTAGGAGTCCTCGATGAATAACGACTCGAGCTACTTTGTCGGTACATGTGTCAATGCCTCTTGGGTCTACGCCGGCCACCGAGAGGACCAGGTGATGGGCTAGTTGGGTGCGCCCACTGGTGGGATCCTAAATAGAGAATCCAAAGTATGGTTTAGTATAACTGGGACAGGCACATACGTTTGCTCTTTATTGTTATTTACGAATGCCATGATCCATTTATAGTTGCATGTTTACAGTTCGCATGTTTATTTAACATTATTTATTGGATTTTCTTTACTTTATCATATGAATGCTCATTGAGTTTCCTTAGGATTTTACTTACTGGACTCGTCATCTATTTTGTTGTGATGGTTGAGTGCATATCCCTCTAATAAGGGTAAGGGGATTCTTGGCAACTATCTCTAAGCTCGCCCACTATTCGGCACTCTACTCATAGGTTTTTATTTTGGTATATTGTTATATTTTGGATTTATTGGAGATTGATGAGACATGTGTACTTGTATATATTTACTTTCGTCGCCTTATATATAGTGTACTCTATTCCGGGTTTTCCACAGTAAGATCTATGCTCTATAAAACTTAAGAGTTAGTAAAAATCCATGTTTATGTCTACTTTAAGACTTCCACTGTAAATTACTAATTATCTACTAGCAACTCTGCAAAACACAAACCATTATCACGGCTAAAACTGGAGTAAGCTACCCATAGCTGAACTTGAGGAATTGAAAGACTTAAGGAAATAACTTAAGAAAAATATGAATAACAGATTAATTAAACTAATAATACACAAGTGGACACGAATATTGAGACATGAGATGGACGGGCAGGTGCATGACACATGTAGCTGGGCCACCAAGCGAGGAGCACACGACACGGCGACACCCCGGGGTGGCCTTGGGGCACGAGGCCGCCACATATGTTCTCTATTTTTTTCTCCATATATATATATATATATATTTCAAGTAGTACGACCCCTTGCTCTATTTCCTGTGGAAACTGTTTTTCTCACTTTTTCCTTCCACATGCTCCATTTCCTGTGGAACCTATGGGAATCTCTATTTATTTTTTCTTAAGAAAACTCATGTTAATTAGCACTTCTCACTTTCTTTATGATTAAGCAAATTCTTCAATGTAGGTTAAAGTATTATCAGGCTTTGTCTATGGGTTAAACATTAGGTATGAAAATAATTAAAGGTTGGGTTGGCTGAAGTTAGGTTAACTAGGGAAATTACTTTAGGTAGGCTTAAGGCCAGGGGTAAATCATTTCCCCAAAAGTGGTTTAGTCATAGAAATTCAGCTTCGAGTAGGTTACATCCTCGTTCTAACACCCTAAAAATCTAACTTTTTCCCACTTGTACAGTTTTGAACGTCCGCTCCCTTTGGTATCTAGCACAAGGCCTAACCCTCATACTAAGTCCCTAATATGAAATCATAAAAATGTCGGGCTACGGGCCAAAATGAGTGTTTCTCCTAATTTTTTCTAAGTTTTAAGTCATTCCTATGGTTTTTACAAATCACAACCAAAGGCATGAAAAAAAGTTTCGGGTGTCTCTAAACAATAATAATAATAATGAAAACTATACTAAATACATGCATGAAATTGTCACGAACCAAATTTCTAATCTCGTGTATTATCTGTAATAAGGATTACCGACCTGTGACGTAGGACCCACACCATGACACGTGCATTGACCGGGCGAGATGGTTGAGTTACATGTTAGATTTGTTGTGGTGTATGCCTATTGTATTGTATATGTGTAGACTACTAAGTCACTCTTACTTGTGTATAGACATTGAGACGTATGGGGGAAAGTGTCTCGAGATGCGTGCCGACGTGGGACCAGGGAAAGAGTGATGTGATAAGTTGGTTTAAGCTTAGTGTAGCTTACATAGTTGAAATAATATTGCTATAGTTAATTATATATTAAATGTAACATAAGTTAGCAAATTAAAACAATAGCTATATGTTGATCCTCGAGATACGTGTTGGCACATCTAGAAACTAATTGATTTTGACAATGGTGTTAGTTGAATTGTGTTAGTGGAGAGTTAGTCGAACATGTGTTAAGTTGTAGATCATTAGATTAGTCTTGGGATACGTATGCACATAAAAATTAATGGCTAACAATCATCCTTATCTTAATATATAAGATTGATTGATTAACACATGCAAACCAAACATTTCATTTCATTACATAAGCTTAGGAGAGAAGAAAGCTTGTTGGAGAAATTGGAGAAGAAGAAAACCAGGGAGATCAACAAAAGTTAGGTGAATTTGGAGTAGGTGTTGATCAAGCTAGGAGTTCATCAAACTAGGCAATTCTCCTACACTAGTAACTTAGCTTAAGTTGATGAATTTGATAATATAATTGAAGTGTGGTTGTTTTATGTTATTAATGGATGTCATGGGTCTTTGGAGATATGGAAAAGAGATCCCCAAGGTATTAGGGTGGCCTATGTGTGGAGAGAACTCGGAATTCTAAGTGCATAATTTTGGGTTTTCCTGCACATAACGCGCTAGGTGTGATAAGCTAGCGTACTAACTTCGTATGGCGCGTTAAAGGATCTAGGTAGCGCGCTAGCGCGCTAATTGCTTTGATAGTACAAAAATCAGCAGTTTCCTAATTTCAACCTAAATACTTTAAACAAATCTAACACCCTAGTTAAAGGTCTAAACACACTCAAAACATGTTAAATGATATCAGGAACCTAGGGAAGAGTCTCAAGAGTTTGAGTACAAGATTTGGAGTGTTGGGAGGCCGGTAAAGCTAGGACTTTACATTGCTTGATGTGAGTATACCCGTTGATTATTTATTTGCATTTCATATTGACTTTATGCTTATTTATTGTAGTCTATATTGACTATGTCCAGCGTTGTACTCTTATATCATGAACTTATTTGTTACTCCTAATTTGTTGAGCTTAACTTTCTTGATATTATGATGAATTGATTTCCTTTGAATCCATCCATGATCTTTATGTCATTTCTTGTTGTTTTACAATGAATATAGTGTAAATAGCATACTATTACGAATTGTGAAGTTGTGGGTGACTTTATGGACTTATACTTTTTGGGAATTATACTTTGTAGCATAACCAAGCCTTGAAATCTTTAATGAGTCAATTTCTTGGAATTATAAAGTAGTTATAGAATCTAGAGTCCATTGCACTATGTTAGAGTGTATCGGCACACAGGGTTAGAGTCCTTAAGGTTGTCGATACACCAAGGTTAGAGTCCCTGGTGACACTAGGGTTAGAGTCCCTAGTGATATTAGATTGTGCAATGGCACGCACGTCCTCTAGTGGTTTTAAAGGCTTCACTGACGTATGTCACGGCTGACCGGATCTAGATCATAACTATTTAGCCTTATGTCAATTTAATTTGCTTAACTGTGGTATTTCTTAGCATATTTCTTGGACTATTCTTTCTTTATTAAACTTATGCTTTTAAATACTATTTAGTCTTTTAGAAATGTGAATGAATATGTCAACGGGAATTACTGCTACTTTTTGTACTCACCGTCCTTTTTATGACGGTGGGTGCAAAATCGTCAACGAGCAACCCTGGTAAGGAAAAGACGGGTGACTACCTCTGAGCCAGCGGCGTACTTTTGCATCGACATTTTGTAGGTTTTAATATTTTGTGTGTTATACAGTAATGTCTTTGATAGATTTTGGGGTTGTATATTGGGTCGAGCGTTTAGTTCACCGACTTATGATGACCATCACACTGTTTATAT
The DNA here is from genome assembly GCA_039657325.1 of Stephania cephalantha. Lineage (NCBI taxonomy): Eukaryota > Viridiplantae > Streptophyta > Magnoliopsida > Ranunculales > Menispermaceae > Stephania > Stephania cephalantha. Next base: position 40,468,432 of record CM077572.1, on the reverse strand, counting down.
TTGCCACTTTATTATATATATGCATGTGATCGTTGTTTCCTGGTTTCCATACTTAGGATTTAATATACTACTTCCGCATAATTTGTTAAGACTTCTGCTAAATCTTTTAACTCTTAAAAAGTATTTTAATTAACTCTGAAATTTAATTGAAATGTGACATGTGTGTTACTTATACCGAACATGTTTAATAAGGAGAATAAGAAAAAGACTGACTAATATGTAGTTAAGTCCTACGTGGTTGAATTAGGGTTTAATTAAGATATTAGGCCGGGTGGTGCCCTAGATTAGGGAAAGGGTCGCCACAATTGGTATCAAAGACTAGTTCATGATAAGTACACACCTAAACTTGAATAAAACACAAATTTTAGATGTGGAAACCAGATGATCTTTGCCCAGAAACTATTAGTTGGGAAATGAGCGAAAGCGAGCTTGGGGTATTTTATTTACATGTTAAATTCTATATGTACATAAATATGAGTGACGCCATGTAGTAGGTGATTCGCATTTGCTATCTACCTGAAGACATCGATGATAGACAGAGGCGATGGCGGAGACACTAGAGCTAGCGGCAGTCAGCCTTCTATTACCTCAATGGACGATTATTAGATGTTGTATGACCGTGTAACGGCTCAAGGGAAACAGCTAGCCGATTTCATCACTTTCATGAGGGAGCATATGGCGGCTATCACACCAGCTCTCCCCACCACAAATACTACTACAGTGACACCCTAGACCGCCGAGACTGAGACTACTGGGCACTACTACTTCAGGGCCTCGAGCACTCGCACCACCAGTGCCACAGCCACAGGTAGACCACATAGCACCACATCAACTAGAGTTATCGATAGTGACTATACAGGAGACAAGTATAGTTGAGGACACGCCCACTCCTACACCCACGTCTTCAGAGACTGCAGGACTATCGAGGGACGCCAAGCTGGTGAAGGAATTCATTAAGCTTAGGCTAATGTTCTTTTTTGGAGAGCAAGACCATGAGAAGATTGAGCAGTGGATTCTCTAACAGGAGAAGTTACATATATTATTGGGCATCGAGGATAGATTACAGCCCATTCTCTCTTACTACACCCTAGAAAAGAGTGCAGATGTCTAGTGGAGGACTATAGTGGCGAGCAGAGGCAGTTTTAAGTCGTGGGATGATTTCAAGAAAGATTTTTTCAAGCAATATTTTCCAGTTTCTATGGTGAAGAGAATGAAGAATAAGTTTATGGCATTGAGACAGGTTGATGGCGTGATGAGCTATATGGACATATATGGCTACCTCCGACAGGTTTTTGGGGACTTGGTTACGAGTAATGTTGATAACGCCTTCTATTTTGATGATGGGTTGAGACCAGACATTGCACGATCAATTATGAGCATCAGAGCCAGATCTCTTCAGGAAATGTACTAGCGGACCTTCTCCCATTAGACATATGAGTTGGGCAGAGAGGAGGATGGACGTGTTGAGTTACCGAAGAGAGGAGATGATTATGAGGAGAGAGGTTAGAGGGGTAAGAAACAGAGGAAATGAGATAAATGGTTTTAGAAGGGCTGAGCACAGGGAACATACATACATCCATGCACTTCCACCAGCCTCACACATAACACTTTTGGCAGACCTCCCTTACCCTCTCTTGTCAGGCAGGCATTACCAGTACCACTAGCACCCCAATAGCAGCAGTAGTAGTGTAGAGGCCGAGGTAGAGGCTGAGATTTTAGACAGGGGCAGAGGCAGGCATAGGGATAGGTCCAGCATGATCAGGGACAGATATAGTAGTTTAGCCAGCATAGACCCATCACGTGTTGGACATATAGTCAGGTGGGGCACATGTCCAGAGAGTGCACGTAGCCAACGACAGCCTATCCACAACAGGGCAAAGAGGGAGCCTACATGGTAGCACAACCAGATCCCGGGGCGACACGAGATCTCATTGAGGGTACAGTTTCCATTTCCATTGAGATGCTTATGTATTATTTGATTCTGGTTATACTGTTTCATTCATCGCTGGTCGCATGGTAGACATCTTAGAGTTAACACCTGTTAGGCTTATAGTACACTTGATTCTGAGTATTGTAGCTAAGGATAGGGTTTACCCTAATAGTGTTATCGAGAGATGTCCAATCGAGATAGGTGGGGTAGAGTTACCTCCTGACTTCAGAGTCCTCGAGTTTTTAGAGTTCAATGCAATTTTAGGGATGGACTGGTTATCAGCATAACACGCTCATATCGACTGTTTCAGTAAGACAGTGATATTTAAGATACCAAGGCATCCAATATTCATCTATAGATGTAGTTCAGCGAGAACAGTAGGCACGAGAGGTCGAACTGCGACTAGAGAGGAGATGGATGCATTGATTGCACCATATACAGTAGCAGAGAGTCGAAGACCTAAGTTTGAGGATATACCGGTTGTTAAAGAGTTTCTAGATATGTTTTTGGAGGATTTACCCGGTCTACCGCCGCCGCGAGAGGTTGATTTTATTATCGAGTTGGTACTGGGCACTAGATTGATTTTCATATTGTTGTATCGCATGGCCCCGCGAGAGTTAGAGGAGTTGAAGACTCAGCTTCAGGACTTGGGACATAAGGGATTCATCACATCCTCTATGTCGCCATAAGGAGCACCCATACTTTTTGTGAAGAAGAAGGATGGTACTTTGAGATTATGTATCGACTATAGACAATTGAACAAAGTCACAGTCAGGAAAAATTATCCACTACCGAGGATCGACGATTTATTTGATCAGCTAAAAGGAGCACGATATTTCCCCAAGATAGACCTGCGATCAGGGTATCATCAGCTTAGGATCAGGGATGAGGATAGGTCCAAGACAACTTTTAGCACAAGATATGGACACTTTCTGTTCACGGTCATGCCATGTAGGCTGACCAATGCCCTTGCAGTATTTATGGATCTGATGCATTGGGTTTTTAGACCATTTCTTAATTGTTTTGTGATAGTCGTCATCGATGATATACTAATATATTCAAGGACTATAGATGATCACGAACAACACCTTAGGGAGACGTTGCAGACCTTAAGGGAAAAGTTCAGCAAGTATGAATTTTGGCTTTCAGAGATTAAGTTTCCAAGGCATGTTATTGGAGCAGTGGGGATAACAGTGGATCTAGCCAAGATTCATCTAATTATGGATTGGCCGACACCAACGTCAATGAGATTGATCAGGAGTTTTCAGGGTTTGGTAGGGTATTATCGTCGATTTGTGAAGGATTTCTCAAAAATCGCTTCACCAATCACCAGATTGACATAGAAGGACGTCGTTTCTCAATGGATAGAGGCCTGTGAGCTGGCTTTTGTTGAGTTGAAGAAATTGTCAACTATTGCGCTTGTATTAGTATTACCAAAGGCTGAACAGGGATTTTTGGTGTATACCAATGCTTCTCATATAGATCTAGGTTGCGTGTTGATGGAGAGCAGTGGTATGGTAGCTTATGCCTCAAGACAGTTGAAAGTAGATGAGAAGAATTACCCCACACATGATTTAAAGTTAACAGTAGTAGTGTTTGCACTGAAGGTGTGGAGACATTATCTGTATGGCAAAAATTTCACACTCTTTACAAATCATAAGGGTCTAAAGTATCTCTTGATGCAGAAAGAGTTGAATATGAGACAACGCAAATGGTTAGGACTACGATTTTTCAGTGGAGTATCACCCAGGAAAAGCCAACGTAGTCGCAGATGCGTTGAGTATGATACCAGTTAGAGACGTTGAGGTTGTCGAATGTAACATGACGCATTATGGGTTACTCGAAGCAGTGTCGACGACATGTCAGCCAAAGGTTCCTACAGGTACTCGGGTTGAGATTTACGCACAAATGAGAGTACATATCGTGTTTACACAAAGAGTGTTAGAGGGTCAGAGGACCGACAGATTGTACCCGAAGTTTAGTGAGTTAGCGTGAAGTACGGATTGTGTTGACTAGACAGTGACGTCTGATCAATGTCTGAGATACAGAGACAGAATGTGGGTACCATCAGTGCTAGAGCTAAGAGATGAGACTCTTCATGAGTCACACCGTTCTCGATTCACCGTGCATCCAAATAGGACTAAAATGTACCATAATATAAAGATACATTTCTGGTGTCCTAGGATGAAGACGAATGTGTCTGAGTTCATTAAGAACTGTGGGATGTGTTAGCAAGTGAAGGCTGAGCATCGCAGACTTGAAGGGTTGTTACAGCCTCTTCCTATTCCACAATGGAAGCGGGAGGGCTTCTCTATGGATTGTGAGGGGATTACCGAGGATCGCTAGGAGACATGATTCTATATGGGTGATCGTAGATAGACTGACGAAGTCTGCTCATTTTCTACTAGTAGTCGAGCATTACACGTTTGATCAGTTGAGTATACTGTTAGATAGAGAGATTATCGGGCTGCACGGGGTACCATTGACTATCACGTCTGACAGAGATTCTATGTATACGTCCCGAATGTGGCATAAGCAATATGGTAAGCGCCTACAGTTAAGCATGGATTTTCATCCTCAGACTAACGGGCAGACTGAGAGATTGATTCATGTCCTCAAAGATATGTTACGGGCTTGTGTATTGGAGTTTGGCGGATCTTAGGAGGAGTACCTGCCATTGTGTGAGTTTTCTTACAACAACACTTATCATGCAGTATTGAGATGACGCCTTTTGAGGCTTTATATGGCAGACCGTGTCGCTCGCCATCGGGTTAGGCTGAGCCAGAGGATCAGGAGATTGTGGTGCATGAGATTGTTGTTGACCACACGGAGAATATCAGACTAATCCGTCAGACACTCAAGGGGGCCGTGATAGACAAAAGAAGTATGCAGACAAATATCGTGGTGATATCACATACACCAAAGGAGCCTTTGTATATTTGAAGGTTTCCCTCGGAAGGGTTTTCAGAGATTTAGGGTGAAAGGTAAGCTTGCATCGAGATTTATCGGGCCTTTCATGATTAAGAGACGGGTTGAAAAAGTCGCATATGAGCTTAAGCTGCCTCCACAGATGTCAAGAATTCATCCAGTCTTTCATATTTTGATGCTTCGATTAGTTGAGTCGAGAGCAGGTGTTCGACAGACTGGGGATTTGAGTTAGATAGACCTGAGCGATGATATTACTTATGAGGAGTAGCCTATTCAAATCTTTAATCGGAGGGTACAGCAGTTGAGGAACAAGTATGTCCCAAAGGTTCTCGTCAAGTGGTAGTTCCATGATGATACATAATTCACTTGGGAGTGGAAAGATTATATGATAGACAGGTTTTCGTACCTCTTTGAGTCAGGTACTAATCTTAACCTAAATCTTAATTTCCAGGACGAAATCTTCATTAGTTGGAAAGATTTGTCACAACCTAAATTTTTAATCTCGTTTATTATCTATAATCAGGATTACCGACCCATGACATGGGACCCATACCAAGATACGTGCATTGATCGAAGCGAGATGGCTGAGGTATATGTTAGATTTGTTGAGGTGTATGCCTAGTGTATTATGTATCTGTAGACTACTAAGTTACTCCTACTTGTGTATAGGCATCGAGACGAGAGGGGATGTGCCTTGATAAGCATGCCGACGTGGGACCAGAGTAGAGAGTGGTGTGGTAAGTTGGTTTAAGCTTATTTGTAGCTTATATATATGAAATAATGTTGCTATAGTTAATTAAATATTAAATGTAACCTAAGTTAGCAAATTAAAATAATAGTCATATGATGATCCTCAAGATACGTGTTGGCACATCTAGAAACCAATTGAGTTTGACAATGGTGTTAGTTGGATTGAGTTAGTGGAGAGTTAGTGGAACATGCGTTAAGTTGCAGATCATTAGATTAGTCTCGAGATATGTATGCACATAAAGATTAATGGCTAACAATCAAGCTTATCTTAATATATAACATTGATTGATCAACACATGCAAACCAAACATTTCATTTCAATACATAAGCTTAGGAGAGAAGAAAGCTTACTGGGAAAAATTAGAGAAGAAGAAAACCAGGGAGATCAACAAAAGTTAAAAGAATTTGGAGTAAGAGGTGTTGATCAAGCTAGCGGTTTATCAAACTAAGTAATTCTCCTACACTAGTAACTTAGTTTAAGTTGATGAATTTGATAATATAACTGAAGTGTGGTTGTTTTATGTTGTTAATGGATGTCCTGGGTCTCTGGAGATGTGGAAAATAGATCCCAGGGTGTTGGGGTGACCTATGTGTGGAGAGAATTCAGAATTCTAAGTGCAAAATTCTGAGTTTTCCTGCACATAGTGCGCTAGGTGTGGTCAGCTAGCACGCTAACTTCGTATAACGCACTAGAGGATCTGGGTAGCTCATTAGCGCGTAAGGTAGGCTATCCAGCGCGCTAATTGCTCTAACAGTACAAAAATCAGCAGTTTTCTAATCTCAACCTAAATATTTTAAACAAGTCCAACACCCTAGTTAAAGGTCTAAACACACTCAAAAATATGTTAAATGAAATCAGGAACCTAGGGAAGAGTCTCAAGGCGAATACGAGATTTGGGGTGTTGGGAGGCCGATAAAGCTAGGACTTTACATTGCTTGATGTTAGTATACCCGTTGATTATTTATTTGCATTTCATATCCACTTTATGCTTGTTTATTGTAGTTTATATTGACTATTTCCAGCGTTGTACTCTTATATCATAAACCTATTTGTTACTCCTCACTTGTTGAGCTTGACTTTCATGATGTTATGATGAATTGATTTTCTTTGAATCCATCTATGAGCTTTATGTCATTTCTTGTTGTTTTACAGTGAATATAGTGTAAATAGCATGTTGTTAGGAATTGTGTTGTGGGTGACTTTATGGACTTATACTCTTTGGGAATTGTGATTTGTAGCATAACCAAGCCTTGGAATCCATAACAAGTCAATTTCTTGGAATTATAAAATTGATCTAGAATTTATAGTCCATTGCACTGTGTTAGAGTTGATCAGCACATGGGGTTAGAGTCCCTAGGGATGTCGGCACTCACCGCTATGATGCGGCACACGGGGTTAGAGTCCCTGAGGTTGTCGATACACGAAGGTTAGAATCCCTGGTGACACTGGGGTTAGAGTCCCTAGTGATATTAGACTGTACAATAGCACGCACATCCTTTAGTAGTTTTAAAGGCTTAACTAACGTATGTCACTACCGACCGGATCTAGATCATTACTATTTAGCCTTGTGTCAATTTCATTTTCTTAACTGTGGTATTTCTAGCATATTTTTTGGACTAGTCTTTCTTTATTTAACTTATGCTTTTAAATACCATTTAGTCTTTTGGAAATGTGAATGAATATGTCAACGAAGATTACTATTACTTTTTGAACTCACCGTCATTTTTATGACGGCGGGTGCAGAGCCATCGATGAGCAGGCCTGACAAGGAGAAGATCAACGACTACCTCTGAGCCAGTGGCGTACTTCTACATCGACATTTTGTAGGTTTCGATATTTTGTGTATTATACAGTTATGTCTTTGATACATTTTGGGGTTGTATATTGGGTCGAGCATTTAGTTCATCGACTTATGATGACAATAACATTGTTTATATTCGCCACTTTACTATTATATATGCATGTGATCATTATTTCTTGGTTTCCATACTTAAGATTTAATATCTTGCTTCCGCATAATCTGTTAAGACTTCTGCTAAATCTTATAACTCTTAAAAATTATTTAAATCAACTATGAAATTCAATTGAAATTTGACATGTGTGTTACTTATCCTGAACATGTTTAACGAAGAGAATATGATAAAAAGGTCGACTAATACGTAGTTAAGTCCTACGTGGTTGAATTAGGGCTTAATTAGAGGATTAGGCAAGGCGGTGTCCTTGATTAGGGAAGGGGTTGTCACAGAAAATGTATCAACTCCTTATGAAATGAGAAAGAGAAGTATGAAGGGAAACGAAATGGAAGAAATGAGAGAATAAGGTATATAAAACACCACCATTACCATCCTTCAACCATATATAACCGCATATAATTGAAAATTTTGAACAATCTCACCTGCGGTCTTTCGCTAAAACATCCATCCAACTTAATCCATAAGCTCTAAAACACCCACAAACTTATCTCGAACCTTTTCCTTAAGGTTCAAAACAAGTCAAGAGGTTCATATATAAACAAACAAGAGGGTGAAATAACATGATAGATATAGAATTAAAGAAATGATATGAGTTCATGCATAATAATAAACAAGTAAGTTTTTTATAACATAAAAGAATAAAACTAAAACTAATCCTTATATCTAAGCATAACAAGTAAACAAAATAAAGTTGGGTAAGCTTACCAAATCTCAGTTTGACTAACCGTGGGTACAAGACATTGTGATGAGCCGCAGGAGTGATATCGGGCTCTTGCAATCCGGTGAGTTATGTAGAGATCGCATCACCTGTAAAAAATCACCAAAGGGACAATGATAAAAATACCACATGAATACTGAAATAGGAAATTAAATAGACAAGGGATAGAAGCTTGGGGTGCCTCCTAAGAGAGCCTTTGTTTAACGTCTTTGGCTAGACTTAGATGTATGCGTTCTAGGTGACGTTGTCCCATCCAATCAGATCTCGGGTGGTTCTCATCTGCGCATCACCATAGAGAGGGTGAGTAACCCCTAATTTCAAGGTCGACGGTGAAAGATTTTCATAAACTTTCAGTACTTAGCGACCGTCCTGCGTCTCCAACCTAAGTTTATCCTCCAATAGATGGTTAGAGACATGCAATGCAAGCAAGCAAGATTTGTCAATAAGAAGATTCATGATATCATTTTATGATCTCCCCGTCAAACGCCATAGACAAAGTACCCTCGAAGACGTCGACTTTGGTATGAGCAGTTCGAAGAAAAGGTCGACTTAGCAAAACTAGGGGTAAGTAATGAGAAGGTTTATCCTCCATGTATATCACATAAAAGTATGTAGTAAAGACTAAATCATGAAATTTTATTAATACATCCTCTAAGACTCCAATTGGGTGTATAATTTACCTATCCGCGAGATGAGTAACAACCTGTATGTCTTTCAATGGATCATCATGCAAGGATTTAAACAAAAATAGAGATAAACATAACATTAATGGACGCACCTAAATCGCACATGGCATTCTCTATAAAAGTGTCACCTATCTTGCATAGAACAACAAACATGCCAAGGTCTTGACTTTTAGGGGGTATTTTTTTTCGAATTAGAGTTGAGACGTTCTCCCCCAAACTTACTTTTTCTTTATTTACAAACTTGTCTTTTCGTACTTCTTCAGGCTTTAGATCTCCCACCACTTCACGTTCTTCTTTAATCTCTAACTCCTTCACTTCAGGCTGGTGTTGAGGACTCTCCATCACTTTCTCAGTATTTTCCAAATGCTTGTATCTCTCCGAGTAAAGTCTTTATGAAAAAAGTGGCCCTAATTTTTATCTCGCAATGTCATCTCATTAACAAGGTCTTATTTTTCTCAACTAACCTTTGATGTTCACTTCTGTCAACCTTCGGCTCCTTCGATTCAGTCTCACTCCACATCGATATAGCATTCACATGTGCCCTCGGGTTTGGGATTGATTGTGACGGCAACTTCCCTTGTTCTTCGATGCACTCTAACCTTAAGGCTAGCTGCCCTACTTGAACCTCGAGGTTTTTAATGCTCGCGACATGATTCACAGTTGACTCAATTTTAAATTGGGCTAATTCTTTAGAGAGTTTGTCTTGGTTAGCTATGAGTGTCCTCACCATCTCTTCTAAAGACCCCAAATTTTGAACGGGTTGGGACAGTTGAGGGGGAGGTTGTCCTTTTGGAACATATTGGAGATAGTTCTAGTTCTGAGGTCTATAACTATGATAGGGGCTTTTTGATGGCATGATTATAAGTGTTACTGAGATTGCTGCGTATTGATTCCTCGGTAATCTTTGGAATCTGCAGCCAGTAGCGTTCGCATGTTCATCCTCAACAAGGTGGGACAAGAATCATTGGAATGGTCAATGGCTGAGCAAAACAACAAGCTTTAACTTAAGTTTTTCCAGAGGTAAGGAATCGTTCCATGAGGTCAGTGAGTTTGTCAAGCTTGCTATTGGTTGGATTTGACCCTACTCCATCAAAAAATCTTGTGAAGGCCTGAAACGACCCTCACCTGAACTAGGGTCGGGTCGCCCGGCCCAAACCATTACTCAAGCCCGATACCTGAACCAGGTCTAAATAACAGTCTGGCACGCCTAATTCAACCTACGGAATAACATACTAACCACATGAAATAATAAATGTGGAAGTAAAAATCAAAATTAGAATTCCTTATATCATAAGATCAACATGGTAAGAGTTCAACTATCTAAGTAGGTTCAATCATCTCAAATAACTTCTAATACTCCAAATAAGCTTCTAAATAATGAAAAATAAATAAGGAGGGTTTCAAACTACCCAAATTATCTACTTTGAGTTACAACCCGAGTTTATTGTTCTCAAAATCAAATAAATAAATAATAGGAACGTGCAACTTCTCACAAAGTAAGGAAAGACTTTAAGCGGGTGACTTTCCCTTGTCACGAGCTAAAACGAAAGTGGACGCACCTGGAGAATAAGTGGGGTGAGCTAAAGAACCAACGGAGCTCAATAAGAGAGAAGACTCGCTCAAACATTAAATGTGCAAGTACTACCTACTAATTATGCAAAATCTAATATGAAGTTGAAAAAACTAAATCTCAGACATTAAGTAGAAAGCACGTAGGTATTAATCAAATTCAAGTTCAAGCATGTAGATAAGACATAAAAACCAGTAGAAACATGAGAGCATTGTTCATTTTCACAAACAAGGAAAGAGTCATGCATTCATAACTTCTAAAACGAGTTTCAAGGATCATTTAAAGCATAATAGAATTCAAATCATTCATGCAAGGGGTCCACAAGAGACATACCATAAGAGATAATAAAAAGTATAAGTCATTGGTCCATTCAACGCATGCTAGGTATTGGTAGGAATCCGGTAACCGAATCCCTTACGCTTGGTTTGATACAAACCATTATTGGATGTAATGGCTATTACGTTCTCCAACTAGTAGCATCATAACAAAGTGAGTTCATCCAAAGCCGCCACCAATACATGTCCCTCTATCACCAAGTTACACGAGTAGGAACTCCAACTCTTACACTTACGTGACACATTTATGCATTCAATTAGGCAAGTAAAAACCCTCGGTGGCGAATTTCACAAACATCCTGGGGCATTAACTAGTAAGCCCTCGGTGGCACCACAAACATCCTGGTGCATTTAAATATGATAACTTGCTAATTGGGCCATTGATTGGAACTCCACAAACATCTTGGGGCAATAAATGACATAAATGGGGAACCAAATGCATTCGCATTCCATAGATTTGGATATTCAAACCAATACCCCGATGCAGCCCTTAACCCAAGACTTTCATTCAAAGCATGATACTTAAATATCTAATAGCAAGTCATACTTAATGCATGAGCGAAGCTCCCCACTTACCTCGACTCGCGACGACGCCTATAACAACTCATGGTACGCTCAGGGCCCGATGCGAACCTTCGCGCGACAATATACAACCATAATACATCTTATCAATACATGTTTTAATTTAAATTAACTAAATCTTCCATTTATTGGTCTTTGGGATCCACCAGTGTGGGTCCCGAGGGTCCCCCGTCGCCCGATGCGAAGGTCGAGGGACGTGTTGGCGCCCCGTTCAAAAACAATTACTTTGCTTTTATTTTGTTATATATATTATTTTATTTATTCATTTATTTGTTTTTATATTTATTTATTTTATTTTTTTAGAGTTGACCGATCAACCACAGTGGACCTATCAACTAGGGGTGTTTGGTCCCTGGTTTTCAAACCAAGGGCCAAACGCCCCTGGTCTTCTTCCTCACCAGGGAGGGGGAAAGTCCCCCTCCCTGGCCATCGGTGGGAAGGGGGCCCAGCGCCGACCGGTGCTGGGCACCCTCTCCAGCCATGGCTGGCCTGCGCTTGTGGAGGGGTTGGGGGTGGTCACGACACCACCCCCTTCCCCTTCTCCATCACATCAAAGGTGGGGCAGCCTGGTGGCGCCCCCACTATCCCGACAATGGCGGCGACGAAGCCGCCGCCGACCGCTAGGGCCTTCGGTCGCCTCGTCGACGCTACAAACCACCATTTTTGTCAAATTTCAAGTTTGATTTTAATTTAAAATGTGATTAAAATGATGAGGGATGTGCGTGTACCTTTGATTTGTGTTCTCCCGGGGTTAGACCTCGATCTCCATTTTTCCTCCCGTAGTTAAAGTTTCAAACAAAGGAGGCTAGGGTTTCTACTTTAATTTATATAATCGAGTTATTTTGTGTAGGGTTATGAAATTCTTTAATTGCCCCTAGGGCAGGTTTTTTAATTCTTTTTTTTTGGGTCGTCACAAGGCCCCTCTTCTTCGTCGTCAATGTAAGGACATGATTGACTTGCTATAGACTCATACAAATCAAACATTTCTTAAGTTGTTTTACATCTATAATCGCCTCCGTAAGCATTGTCAATTATGCGTTTCTCAAAGGACATAAGTCCCATATAGAATAAACAAATAATGGAAATGTTACTTTAGTCATGTTGGGGGTATAGCATAAGTAAGCGCTTATAATGACTCAATAGTCGCCAAAAGGATTCACCTCGTTTCATTTTGATAATGCATGTATCTGTTAAGTCGGTATTTATAGTTATTTAGTACTTTATTTTAGTATATTAAATTATGCAAAGTCTCTAAAATATATATTTAATTATATTTTTTGGTCGTTTTCAGATGAAACGGAGTGCGCGTTTGAATTCGCGGTAAAAAGATACTCAAAATGGAGTATTTACTCGCAGTGATCGGACACCGGACAATTTACCTCGAGTTACGCGTTGCGCGGTGGGTAGAGTAGTGACCAGTCGCCATGTGGCAGCCCTCAATTGGCTGAGCAGCTGTAAAGCACGTCATTGCATCATGTTTTCTCCATCACAGCAGCTCTCCGATCTTCTCAAGATTCATGCTACCACGTTCGTCTCATGCAACGCGAATTGCGAATTCGTGAATCGACCAAACCTCCTTCGTGGACACGTGTCACGAGCTCACCCATCTACCACGTCACATGCATATGTTTCAGTGAATCAGAGCGACACTTTAGCGACTTAACAAACGAACCAATGCGGCTTAGACACGTGGCAGGAACCGATTTTCAGCCCAAAAATAGCCACAGGATGCTCATCGGCGCACGAGTCACATCTCTAACCCCCAAAATTAGTTTCTCATCAATATTTTTTTAGCATATTTTTTTTGACGGTCATATTCGGCTAATCAACTCCTTGCCTAGGTCGGAGGACAAGTCGGGATTATGAATTCATGACATATTATGTGAGATCTTTTAATTTATTATTTTAATTTAGTTTAATTCTCATATTTCATTGTTGTTGCTTTTAAGGTTTATGGTTTAGATCTAGGGTATGTATGTGATAAGTGCATGCTTTTAGGTGGACAACCTGTAGTTATTTGGACCATTAGTATCCGTGTAATTGTGCTTTTGGACCAATAAAATGACAAACACTCACCCGTTTGCCATAAAACTCTTTCGGTTCTTGAGTGCGCAACAATTGAATCTAGGTTAAACCGGGAGCGGATGCGATCCGGTTATTTAGGATTAGTGTTCCCACATACCCATATTACTGCGGTTAGTGTGTTAAACCTGATTGGCGGATGTCTAGGGTTATGCATTGATTAGGGAAGTAGTTAGTGGCGGATGTCATAGCTATCGAGATTAGGGAAACGAGGAATTTCTGCCGGATGCCGATTTTCTATAGCTAATCTAGGAGAATATAAATTAATGACTTTTTGGGAAATATTGAAGACCATGATCGCCATTGAATCTTGATCTTGATTTGTGGAACTGTAGACCTAGGTGTTACTTAGGTATTTATTAATTTTTTTGAAAATTAGTTTAGTTGTTTTATTTTATTTAGTTTAGTTAGATTAGTTAGTTAAATTAATATTTATTTTAAAACCCCCTATTTTCCTTTTTTGTTGTTTTTAACCTAATAAAGACTACTAATCTCTGAGGGATCGACCATTTGCGACTATTCTACAAAATAGTTGGTTTAGGAACTTTATTTTATTGACGCGTTCGGCACGCGTCAATATCCCTAGTGAGTTGAGAAGATCTAGATTCATGAAAGAACTCTTTTAGGAATGCAAAAATCATATCATTCCAATTTGTGATGGAACCAGGAGAAAGGTAGAAGAGCTAGTCTTGGGCTTTATCCTTAAGGCAAAAAGGAAAAGCATAATGTTTGACTTCGTTTTCATTGACACTTAGAGGCACACATCTCGAGGCAGATCAAAACCATTTCTTCTCATATGAAATGATCTTTGTGTTGATATTGAGGCTCGATCGAAAGCTCTGAAGCGTTGTGTCATCAAGTGTGTCTGTGAGTTGCGTCACTCGGTTGCTCTTCATCTCTTCATCACTGTGCAATGCATGTCTCGAAGCATATTCGAAGGTTGCTGATCACACTGCATATAAATACTTATTTTACGTAGTTTTTCGCCCTTGATTCAACCGTACACTCCATTAAACCTGAAAATAATAAATAAAGATAATTAGGCTAATATTTTGGAGACTTAACCATAAAAAATATATAAATACCCTAAATAATATTGTATAATTAACGACTTATCAGTACCCATGCAATACACATATCTCGAGGTGTATCCCATGGGCACTGAGTGGGTCGATGCCCAATCTCGGTGCTCAAAGTGGGTTAATCTAGCAGTTTTCTTTTTTCTTTCATGATTTTTTTAGTTCACAATTTTATTTTTATTTTTTATTTTAAAATCGTGAGTGTCCGAATCTTTTTTTTTTGTCCATCCCTACTTAGGCTCAACTATCATTTAAGCGCCCTAACCCCATATGGGTGCGTTACGTACAATCATAAACTCATAATCTTTATCACATGAAAAGAATTATGCATTCAATATAATTATATAAACATAGTTTCATTTGGCAATCAAGAGTTTTTTTTTTTTTTTCTTATAATAATACCACCTAAATCGACAATACTTGACAACAATCAGTAACACGTAGAAAATTCAACATCGTAAAAACGTAATGTATCAATTATTGATAATCCTTTTTTTTTCAGGATAATCCTTTGAAATATGCTCAATAACCTACAATTATTTACTTTTTCTTTAAAGGAGGTTTGCAGGACTTAAACTAATGTACATTTTTTTATTTTAGTGTCCAAAGTAATCTCGTGGTTGAAGGGTAACATATAAATGGAGCAAGGTGGGGAAGGAGAAGGGATTCCATCCTGTTTAAATTCCCCATCTCCATCCCCATTGCACTCACCATTTACATCTTAAGCTAGTACATGCTTTTTTGTCCTCATCTTATCATTCACTTATGTTTTACATTGATTTTAGTTGATTTTAGTTTGTCTTATGATATATGATGTTAATTGCATCGACTAATCCATGCTTTGACATTGTCAAGCCCCATACGATAGCTGACCTTTCCAACCCAGCCCCATACGATAGCTGGCCTTTCCAACCCAACATGCTGCAAGACTCAAAATCAAGTCCCTTGCTAGTTGCCACTGGTACCAACTAGTTGTTGGTTATTTGATATTGAGTTTAAAACATACAAGTCAAAAAAATTTGAAAGTCTTGATGTAGGAAAGATTGTTTATTTTAATAATCATATCAACCACTTCGTAATTTTATTCATTTTTAGATCGAGAAGCAAGAAAGTGACATTTTATTTCATTTCAATGATTATTACAATGAAAAGAGTAATCATTGAAAATTTGAAATGCATTAAATTGAGTGATTGAGTGAAGTAGAAGAGTTTGAGCCTTGGTGTTGTTTTTGTAAGTTATCATTAATTACTTGCATCTTACGTCAGCATTTGAAACATAAAATTTGATTTGATAATGAAACATGTTTAAATCTAAAGCAATCTCAATAAATGAACTTTCTTGATATCAGAGGGTACTGGAAATCTGAACCAATCTATAATATTGTTCATCTCTTTTGTCTCTGATGATTCGTGTACTTGATGAAGAAGAAAAAGAAAAAAAGGTTAAAAAAAAGCAATAAATAGAGAGCTCAGTTTCCCAGTACAGTATAGACATTAAGAAAAGGACCATCTTGTCCCAGAAAGATGGTAACTTCATGCACCAACAAAGAACACGGAGATGCTTTTAATCAAAAGCAATGCATTCACCAAACATTTTTCTGTTAACGCACATTCAATTTTGCATAAAATTTACTTTCAGGAGCATCATTTGCAGCGGAAACTACTAAAGTCACCTTTCAGTACCATAATGCGATCCCTACGACCAAAGCTCTAGTCCTATATCCTATCAGCTTCTCTTCTTGAACAGCAACTTAATCAATCAGCTATATAAACTTTAGACCTAATGATAAAAAAATATCCCAACCTTTACAAGTGGTATCAATTATATCCTAACCTTTAGAATTTATCAATTATATCATAACCTTTTTTATTTAGTATCGATTCTATTCTCAACTAACTTAGACCCATTTTTTCTTTCATAATATGTGTCCACACATCATTCTCTTTAACTTTATTATCATGTCATTTAAGGATTTATTCAGAATTTCATATATACGCATTAGAGCTCAATATTTTCTTTTTATGTATTCATGTATACAATACACATAGTTGTGCGTGTACATGTCTATTCTTATTCTATCACATACATAATATATGTACATAATTCTTTTGTCAAATTAACCAACTATGGGTACCTTCTAATAAGTTTTATATGTCATTTTCATATGTAAATACACATGATTTTCAACTTACTATTGGTGATTTTTTAATAACTAAATTTAAATTTGAGTATTAATGTATCAATGATTTATAAATTATTATTTTTGTGAGTTCTCAAACACTTAATTTAAACACGAGGGTTCCTATCAAAAAAAAAAATTAAACACGAGACTTAAAAGATCTCGATGGAAATTGATCAATGTGGATGATCGCAAAAAGAAAAGTTAGAGATTAAGTTGAATTCAAAGAACAATGCCCCAAATTAGTTGAGGATAGAATTGATACTACATAAAATATATATATATATATAATTGGTAAATTTCAAAACTTCGTATACAATTGATACAACTTGTAAAGGTTAAGATATTTTTTATCATTTGGCGTAAACTTTAAAAGCATCATATGCTATTATCATCTCCCTCCATTACCTCTCCATCAAGGCCACGAATCAAATTAGAATTTACGATGCCATATTTCATGACTGCGAAAAGTTTAGCACATGCAGTGTCTGTTGAGATAGAAACAACTACACACTTGCTCAAGCTCCTCGATTAGAGATCTAGAATGCATTTTTCATCGAACAGAGAATGATCAATCAGAAAGGATTCACCAAGAGAACAGAATAAAAATGTCAAGAAAAATAAAAACAAAGGCCATTCGCTGCAATTCAAACAAGAAAGGAAAATGTCAGAATAACAGCACCCAGTGGAGTAACTAGTGAAGAAATTAATGGTTCTGCAAATTAAGTTGCTGCACATGGTTTCGTTGGTTAAATATTGCACCAGTAAGATCGATGCATGCAAATTGTGCTATTTCTTCATATAGTTATTCCAGTAAAATTCATAATATCACGTATGTACTAATTAGGGAACACAATATATGACAAATTATGATAATGATTTAAGGAAAAATTATTGTGCAAGCGAATACTTATCTTTGTTGAAGGCAGCTCACCGTCCAATGTGTCCATCCCCTTTCACTCTTTATCATTTGCATTTTGCAAGGTCCACGAGACTTAGGTTTCCTTTCGCTTCTCACATTACTTCTTCTATCTCTCCCTCTGGAATCAATATATTGAAAATCAGACAATGTCGGACAAAAGACATTCTATGCCATGCAAACATAGAAATAAGTTATAAATACATCAACAACAAAGCCTCAATCCCAAATTAGTTGGGGTTGGTTAAATAAGTAATAAATCATAACTAATAGTTTTTTAGTTATTACATGTTCAGTCACATCAATAATTTTTTTTAGAAGCTAAACATAAAAGCAATACTCAAATTAATAGACAGTAAAAAAAATCGAGAACCCCCTATTCCTCATGCAGAAGCCAGAAACATACACTATAAGTATAGGCAGAATCCGTAGAGTATGTAGGCAGAATTCGTTCTCATACTCAATACATAATTTCTAGTCACCTTTGGGAAGTTTTTTCAAATTCTACAGTCAATGGACAGTTCAATAAGGTATAAGCCAAAAAGTAGGGAGTTAGAACCAAGTAAGTTGAATTGTCAAGATAAGGAGTAGGGTGAGCATAGTTAACTAGGTGGATATAAATGACAATTTCTAACCAACAGCCGATTGGCCCAAGTGCCACTCCCCATATGAGTTTAGATAGTGCACGAGTGTGGATTAGTCGGCGCGGTAGGCACCGGATACCACATGGGAAACTGAAAAAAAAAACTTCCTATCAAAAACTTCTTTAGTTGGTTGAACAAAGAGAAGTTGACTACTTCAGGAAATACATAGAATATGATGGGAACAATGAAATACCAAAAGGCTTCATATAACAACCTCCATTTCGACCCAGAAATCTAATTTTATTCAGTTCAAATGTCATAGACCATAAAAACCCAACTAAATTAAAAAAGGATGAGTAATCTTTTGTCTTTTCCTCCAATATAGCTAAGAGTGCTTTGTAAAGAGCACAACACAAATTTAGTAGTACACAGGCCAATCCTTTCCAATATCAGTGATCTGCTTCCATATGATCCGCATGATCATTTGATATCATGATGGCATAAATGCAGTTATATAAGCATTTTAACAGAGTATCTTTAATGGAAATATATTGCTGATAAATACTTACTAGTTTTTAGAAGCATGTTGAATGTCTGCCTAATGCAAATTATACAATCCATTAAGGGACCCATGGATCATTTGTAGTACTGTCAAAGACCTGCAGAACATGGTAAGAAAAAATTTATCTGTCAGTTTATCTCAATTAGTAAGATTTCAATTTTCAGTAAACATAATATAAAAACGATGTTTCATAATAAAGGAACCAGGAGCGAAGAGCTAACTATGAGTTAATAGAAACAAGTCTTACGAGCAACCAATATCTAAAATAAGCTCTACCTTGAGCCTTCCATTCTATTCAAGAACTTTCTGAACTGACTTACCTCTCTCTCTCACTGCAAAGCAAGAGAATAAGCCACTGAGGATCAATGTTACATCCTCATGAATTCAGTCAGATCTGTTCATCCAATAATTAAAAAACCTAATGAAAGACATTTTCAGGTACCCTCCCAATAGGACTCCACTGCCAAATCTGAATAAGAAAGAAATGTAATAACACAAAATTTCCACACACTTTCCGTCTAGCTAACACACACAACCTTTCTGAGTCCCAAGCTGGCATTAAAAATGTTAACAGTAAGGAAAATTGAACTCTCCAATAGAAATTCCATTTGAAAACACTGGATCAGATAAAAAGACATATTTATCAAACAAAATTGTAATAAATTAAGTTGATTGGGTCCAAAAGCTAGATATTGAAAAAAACTGACTGATTCTAGTAAGTTCAAATCAGCCAGACCTGAAAACTATTATCATAAAGTAATTAAATAGAAAGATAGAGAAACTGATTTACGGATCAAGTGGGAGAGATCAGAGGTGAAAGCTAGAGGGACGACGGGAGCTTCTTTCTTTTCCCGACAAGATTTGCATAGTCTTTGCTTTCTATGCAATGATTTTATGGTTGTTTTATGCATTTGTGAGGTTTTAGAGCCTCCATGAATACTCTATCTCCAGAGGGGAATGATAAGATCCCACATAGAGTTAGTGAGAAGGAAACACTATAAATAGGGGTGAGTTAGTTAGATGAGACATCTTGGAATTTCAATGTAAGTGGGCACTCTTGGAGTGATTGGGTTGCGAGAGTTTTAAGACTCTTCTCTGAGGTTACTTTCGAGTTTGTAATCGTTGTTGTCTCTCAATTCAATAGATCAAATTCGGGGTTCTATCATTGGTATCAGAGCACTACAATCTATCAAGAATGGATTCAAGGTTTACAAAGGAGGACATTTTAAGAGGTCTTTACGAAATACAGTTGGGGATCGAACGCATAGTAAAGAAGTTTGATACCTTCTGCCTTCGTTCTTCTTCTCCTCCCACTGTGATCTCACGAGAAGATAGAGATCACACCATGAAGATGTTGATACTTTCCGATCCATCCACCATGAGGAACAACAAACATGAAGGCATTCAAGATCTCGCTCCAAGCAATCCAGATGTTCTCCAATCAGATAGCGAATTGCGCATCCTCTCGAACTTGGGTGTTCAATCTTCGCCTAATCCGGATCAAATGGCAAATCTATTGTCAACTCCAGTTTTGTGGATTCAAGCTTCGCCGTTTGTTTTGTCGCGGAAAGCTCCAGATCCACCGAATTCGGCGGTGTCTGAGTTGATTCGGATCATTGGTGATCTTGATCTAGTGGCGACCGAGGTGTTCACGACTGTTGAAGTTATAGATATGGTGAAGAACTTCAGATCTGATGAGAAATCGAAGATCCAAGGGTTGTTGCTGCAGATCGACAAGTCTCGCCTTCATCCTCTCGCTTCCGTGTCGAAGGTCTTGGGTGTTCAACAGATCAGGTACTGCAGTGGAGTTCAACTCCCAAATCCACCAGATCTGACATTGTTGGCGGACAATCTAAGCTTCTGTTGCACGACTGTTGGGCTCCCACCCTGGCCACCGCCACCGTTACCTAACTCACCTCCATCAGTGTTCTTCATTCTCGATTCAACATACCTCTGCCTTGGAGATACTTCAATGTCATACACCTCTTCTCTTGTCATAGTTGCAAGCCAGTTGGGGAAGATGACCATGATTGAACGGCATGCATCTCGCGGAGATGGTGTGGTGCTCATTACAACACAACATAGCAGGTACTTCTCATCCATATCAGAACTTGATAATCTTGCTTTTAAGCGGCAAGCCCACATGAATAAGGCGTCGTTCGAGGATCATCTCCAGACTTCTACGTTGCCTACTCGTTTGGTTGGAAGCATTAACTATAGAGATGATATCTTGGCCTTCTTGGTGGCTTTTCACCTTGTTACCCCGTCATGTCTTAAGGAGGCAAGAAGGGTCGCTTTGTAGTTTAGCTTTGGACCCGATGGGAGTGGTACATATATTGATGTTGCATTTCAAGCGATTGATGATATGTTGCTGAGAGTTTTGGAGTGTCTTACTGCATTAGTTTTGCATACAAAGATGAAAATTTGGACAAAGCTTGCTGGTTGTTTGGCTCTCATGGGCACAATGCAATTTGGGGGAACTTTTGGTAGCACGAGATGGATGATGCACTTGGCGCTTTCTTGCACAATTGCCTCATTGGGCTCATCGTTAGCTTTTGGCTCTTTAATATTGCTCACATGCGAGATTATGAGATGGATTTGGATTCTTGCGTGGTCTCCTACTTTCGTCTTCTCTCACATATTTCTCATTGGCTTCATGACCATCACATATTTTGTCTAAATTTCTATAACCACCTTGAGGACAAGGTGGATGTTAAAGGGGGGAGTAATGATAAGATCCCACATAGAGTACTCACATAGAGTTAGTGAGAAGGAAACACTATAAATAGGGGTGAGTTAGTTAGATGAGACATCTTGGAATTTCAATGTAAGTGGGCACTCTTGGAGTGATTGGGTTGAGAGAGTTTTAAGACTCTTCTCTGGGATTACTTTCGAGTTTGTAATCGTTGTTGTCTCTCAATTCAATAGATCAAATTCGGGGTTCTATCGGGGAACTTCCTGTATAAAAAGGAAAACGAGATTGCAACAGTTAAACAAATTAGTCATCATACAACAACAACAACAACAACAACAACAACAACAACATAGCCTCAGTCCCAAATTAACTGGGGTCGGCTACATGGATCAAACTTTTCCATTGTGCTCGATTAAGTGCAATTGATGGTGAGCTTTTCAAACCATTCAAATCCCTCCTAATTAATGCATCCCATGTTAACTTTGGTCTGCCCCTACCTCGTCGAATTTCTACAGTTTCTATTGAGTCAAGTTTTCTAGTTGGGGCATTTGTAGGCCGTCTTTGCAGGTGACCAAACCACCGCAACCGCCTTCCCTAATCTTTGTATCAATTGGTGCTACTCCTACTTGTCTTTGAATTTCTATATTTCTTATTCTATCTTTACGAGTTTTACCACACATCCACCTAAGCTTCCTCATTTCTGCTACGTTCATTTTATGTAATTGTTGTTGCTTTACCGCCCAACATTCACTTCCATATAGCATAGCTGGCCTAATTGCGGTCCTATAAAATTTTCCTTTTAACTTAGTAGGAAAATTTGCCTAATAGAGGATAATAGGTTGAGGAATAGGGAACAAACCTTAGCGTAACATGAACATTAAAGTAATTCTTTTGATCCTTCCACCATCATCAAAGAAGAAAATCACATTTGTGGATTTCCCTTTGCTGCTACATCAGCCACTAAAACCTAAAGCTTTAAACACTAATAAAGAAAAGTAAATTATATGCAGAAATTGAGAGCACTTCACACAATGACGAATGTATGAGAGATCGAAGCAAGCATAAAACGATTTCAGAAAGTATGATAATGAAAATGTGCTAATGAGTCCGAGCAAGAAGAAGATAAAAAGAAAAGGGCATGGCAACAGACAAGCCTCCCACCGCTGTGGGGAAGGGTAGATGTGCACTGCCTTCAGCGGATATTAACTGAGAATAAACATTCTCTAATTAAGTAAAAGTCGCAAAGTGGTACAAAACAGTTCAATTAATTCACAAGCATCCTGATCACATTTTGATGGATAGGAATGGTAGAAAACATGAAAGCATCAGTTTCTGATACTTACATGTATAGCCAGAAAAAGAGATTCCGTTCAAAGAACAAATACAAAACCAATGCTGCAACAATTACGATCTCCCTCACTTTGTGAAGGAAAAAAGAATGTTTCACCTCATTGTACAAGAAGTCCACCAAAATATGTGTCCTTCATTCAATTTGAAAAAATGCCACTGTCATTAAAAAGTCAATCCGCTCTTCACAAGTGGCTCCAACAACATTACCAGATCGGGCATGGTAGGCCGTTGATTAGGATCCTCTTTCAATGCAAGCTCTGAGATCTCAGCAAGCTTGAGCAAGGGTTCTACAATTCTTGGGAGAGCTACCCCTCGATCGATGATTGCAGCTGCCTTGCCTTGTCTAATTAAGGGAAGTGCCCAATCAACTATACTAGAAGGTGTATAATCCTTGTCGTGAGCTTTCCTACCGCTTAGAATCTCTAGCAAGACTATGCCAAAGCTGTATACATCACTCACCAAATCTCCACTCCGGTCCTTGTTACATGTACTCAGAAGGCCAAAGTCTGCGATTCGCGCCCCCCACTCGGAATCCAAGAGAATGTTTGATGACTTGATATTGCAATGTACAATTGGAGGCATGCAATCCTTGTGAAGATATTCAAGCCCCCTTGCAGCCTGGTATGAGATCTTCAACCTGAGAGTCCAATTAAGAGGAGAGAGCTCTCCATGAAGGTGGTCATACAGCGTGCCATGAGGCATGTACTCGTAAACAAGCAGCCTTTCCCCCATCTCTTCACAGTAACCCAGCAAGTTTACAATATTAAAGTGTCGAATCTTGCAGAGGACCTCCAATTCAGATTCAAACTCTCGGTTATTTATGTGGATTATTGTGGCAGCATTGGCCCTTTTGACTGCAACTTGTTGCCCATCTGAAAGGATAGCCTTGTAGACAAAACCATATTTTCCTCGGCCAAGCTCATTGAACTCCTTGAAGCCGTTAGTGGCATCCTTTAGATCAGAAAGTCTAAAAACTTGGGCCGTCCCAATACAGGGAACTGAAGATAGCGTGGGCTGTGCATCAGCAGTCGTGTCAACTTCCACCTCAGGCTTACCTATACAAGATGTACATTGCTTTTTCCTTTGTATTTCCTTCCTAACGGTAGTCTTGCACGGCAAAAGACACCAAGCAAGCAACAGCAGTACGAGACCTGAAATGGAAGACCCAATTACAATGGCAAGCATCTGAATCCGCCTCCTCCTCTCCTGCTGCGTTTCAGATGTCGACATAAGCCCACAAACATCCCAACAAGAACTATTTTGACAAAGCGAACAAGCTGTGCAAACTCGATCGGCATTCTCAGTACAAGCACTGGATGGGAAAAACCCTTTCGAGCAATTGAACCCACAAGGCGAGCATATCTTCAAATCTCTCCTAACACACAGACTAGTCAAATCCGGCACGTTAAGTATGCTAGCATTGAAAGCAAACTTATTCTCACCACAAGCACCAGCAGTGCAAAGCCCAGGACCGCACAATTGCAATGGAGGACTGTAATCAGAAGGCAATGGACCTTGAGACCCCCAGCAATCGATAATCAAATCGTCTTCTCTAACACCACAAGTAATAAAATCTGAAGCCGCAATCGCCAAAAACCCCGACGAACCTTTAGGCACCAAAGCCAAATAATTCCTCCCCCAACACTCAATCCCATGATCATCCTCTCTAATCCCACAAAAATGCTGAGCACCTGCTGTCAAAGCCACAAATCTAATCCCAACAGGAACACCCTCAAATGAACTCAATTCCCCCCAACATTTCACCTCCCCCGAACCTCCCGAAATCGCGCAAATCGCATCCTTACTCGCCGCCAATCCCACAAAAACCTCTTTACTCGCTAAACCCCCAAATTCCCAGCTCTTGGTCCCCAACACACAATCCCCTTTTCCCCAACCTCTCCACAACTAAAGCCCTCCCCAGAAACAATCCCCCCCACAACAACAACACTCGAAAACACATCGAACCGATTCGATTTACTCAAATTGTTCAATTTCCCACCAATTGCCCAACAATCAACACTACCCATTTCACTAGTCGAACCATAAAACCCTCTAACAGCACAAACATGGTTAGCCCCAGATGCAATCTTGGAGTAATCAGTGTTTCTAAAACTGGGTGGCACGAGATCCGTCCCTGGATCGATCGAGCTCCAACAGTACGCCTTAGAAGTGTTTGACGAAATGCCGCACAGAAACCCATCTCCGCCACTGAGAGAAGCCAGTGAAGGAACAGAGCTGAACCGACTAGAAACAGCTGAAGACGAAGAGGCAGAGGAGCTGTTCCTGTCCCAGCAAAAAATCTGTTGCTTGCCACTGGCGTCAATGGCGCAGAAGAACCCGTTTTCGCCGAAAGCCGCGGCGATCGGACCCGTCGATCCCAGCCCCAGAACGCCATTAACGGTGATGCCCATTAGAGTGAAGAGGATGATCGAAAATGGGGTGAGAGTGATTGGGATTTGGTCCATTGGAGGTGTGTTGAATTTGGGTTTGTTTGAGATTTCTCATCAACGCACACTCTGTTTTTGGAGAAAAAACAGAGGATTTGGGATTTGCAGTCCGTCCCAATCAAGGAAATCTGGTAATGTGTCTTCTCGCTTTCTTTTACGCCATTTACAGAGATTGATAGTGGTGGGACAGCATGGATTCCACGTTTAAAACCCCACTTAGAGCAGACGTCCGTATCAGCTTTGAAATAATAAACACTTACTAATATATATTTGTTTTGATTATATATAACTGTAGAAAAAATTACAAAAGTACATAGCTTTTTACTTTAAAAGAGGAAAATGAAGTTCAAATTTTTTTATTTCCGAAATAGGCAATCTCGCCTATGCAAAAGGCTTTATCACAGTGACAACAAATTTTTGCTGACGTAGACACATGGATAGCGCCTTTTCAAAAGGCGCTATCCATGTGTTCGGGCCACGTGGGATGGCATACACTGATAGCGTCTTTTCAAAAGGCGCTATCATTGTATGGTCGGCCACGTAGGACGACCTTACACCGATAGCGCCTTTTGACGCTATCGCTATTAATGGCCGTCCTAAGTAGACGCTATGGACGGTGAGGTGGAAGACAATTGTATAGATAGCTCCTTTGAAAAGGAGCTATCTATACAAAATTATACACTTTATGAATGACTCCTTTTGAAAAGGAGCTATCAATACAAATTTTTTCCCCATGAACGACACATGCATATGGAGATGGACGACTTGCGCCACTCGCGTATCTCGAGGTAGACAACCAATGTAAACAACTCGCACGCATATCGACGCGGACAACCCATGCAAATGTCACACATGTATGCCGAGGTGGAGATTTCATGCAAATGTCAGGCACGTCTGTCGAGGTGGGCAACCCATGCAACTTTGCGCAACTCATGCAAACGTCACGCACGTGTCTCGATGTGGTAAAACCAATGCCAACGTCACACACGTATCTCCTGGTTGACAACACATGGAAACGCCACGCACGTATGTCGAGGTGGGCGAGCCATGCATATCCACTACGGACCATGGACCCATGCAAACGTCACGCACGTATCGCGAGGCGGACAACCCGGTGAGTTGCATGCTTACTATGGATATGCATGGCTGACCCACCTCGACATATGTGCGTGGCGTTTCCATGTGTTGTCAACCAAGAGATACGTGTGTGACGTTGGCATTGGCTTTATCACCTCGAGACACGTGCGTGACTTTTGCATGAGTTGCACGAGGTTGCATGGGTCGCCCACCTCGACATACGTGCCTGGCATTTGCATGAAATCTCCACCTCGGCATACATGGGTGACGTTTGCATGAGTTGTCCACGTCGATATGCGTGCGCGTTGTTTACATTAGTTGTCTACCTCGAGATACGTGAGTGGCGCGGGTCGTCCATCTCCATATGCACGTGGCGGTCATGGGGAAAAGAATTTGTATTGATAGCTCATTTTCAAAAAGAGTCATTCATAGAGTGTATAGTTTTGTATAGATAGCTCATTTTCAAAATGAGCTATCTATACACATTGCCTTCCACCTCACCGTCACCTCACCACCATAGATGACAACTCATAACCAATAATCACCTATTTTTGTAAATTAAAAGTAAACTTCCCTATTTTGAGAAATAAAATGTAAATCTACCCCACTTTTAAAAAAACCCCTATAACTGTATCCTTACTGGCATCTGTGTCAGCGCAAGTCAAACACTATTTCTTTAAAGAGTTACTAAAGAGTTACTACTAAATGTAATTAGGTTATAGCATTAGTTACCCACAACTAAAACAAGTTGGCCGGAGGAGTAAAAGATTTAATTTCGGTCAAGCAAGCTCTCGAGTTCGAGTCTTTAAATAGTTGTCTCTGCATCCATGTGAATTTTGTGACATTGTATGTTTAGGAGATGTGTCTGTATCAAGGGTTGGGAGCAGAGGAGGGGTTTGGTGTTTGATGCGGACGTCGGCATCAAAGTAGGTACATCGACTTGGAAAGAAAAAGTGGGAGGAAACGATTCGTGCAAACCTGTGCGAAGCTAGAAAGTAGAAAGGTCCAATCATTCGTCCCTAATCTTACCTTTTTTTTTGTTTTTTTGGTAGACTAATCTTACCTTTTCCGATTAGACCAATGAGGCCCACAAGCTGTTATTATGGTTTAAATTTGATTGTGTTAATTATCCACATAACCATTTTGCCAACAAAAATGATAGGTGTGAGTGTGGCGGCTAGGGTTCGAAGCATTTTTTTTTTTTTTTTTGTGATTCTCGAGTTTGAACCACCGCCCATCTTTTCTTTTAATCAGCGGTGGTTTTAATAATAATTTGTATTTTTATTTATTCAATAAAAGTCAAATTTATTCAGATTTGAGATGTTCAGTTTCATTCAACTTGCAACATTAGTCAGATTCATCACGGGCACCACTTGCCTCTCCTCTACGCATGCATCTGTTATCACTCGATTCTACCTCACTTCTATATGCTCGTGTATGGATCTGCGACGGTTGTTGATTTGATCTTTTTTACTATGTTTTCTTTTAAGTAGTTGTTTTCCCTTGTTGGAAGCCTATGTCTTTCTTCTCTAGTCGGAAGTTTTTATTCGTCTTCCCTTATTGAAAGTTTTATTTTCAGTTATGATTCAAAAGACAAGCGTGTAAGTTGCACATCAGTTTGCAATCTTTCGCAACGTCGATTTGATCTCAAGGAGCGAGAAAAGGTTGTTATCGATGTAATTTCATTGTTAAATCAGATGTAATAGTGAGCAATTTCTATTAATGGAAATATCTTTTCCTAAAAATAAATGAGGTGTCTTTTTGGGACACTCGGAATGGACACATGATTATTAGTATCTAATACACGTTGATTTGTGTGCATAGAAACGTCGATGTGGAAATCATTGAACACCAATAACCAGGTGTGCATTCTGTATATCTCAAAACGGGTCACCAAATCATTATCATTTTCTTCTTTTTTTGGGAGATTCGTCAATACTATTCCTAACTTCCTATTACATTTTTTTTTTTAAGATTTCGAATCAAGATTATTTTCTACCGCCACGCCCCCATCTTAATAATGTTAAGACAGTCTCTCATTGCATATCTTCAATGAGAAAAACTCAATTTTTTTTATCATGCGCGAGTCTCGACAAGCAAAGAGATGAAAAATGAGCTGAAAGAAGCGCGGATCGGCAATCATATGTATGTTTGCTATAAGGGTTGTTGAGCGTTAGGGTGTTGTGCATTCACAAGGTAGGGTTGGAGAAGTCATGAGTTTGACACACATGTTGGAGTCAAGTTGTGTTGAATTATTATTTTTTTATTATTATTACTTTTAAGTGACGGGCTTGCCATTCGACTCACCATTGCTTAAATTACATGACATGATATTAAGATTAGTTTGAAGCTGCCCTCGAACATAATCGCACAAAAATGTCATGAATTCTATCAAGATGAGTCGAATTAAAAATTTTAGGTTTCAAGGTTCTTTCAGATACAATCCAAGCTTGTTAATCGGTGCAAGAAATAAGGGAAATGTTACATGTACTTGGTGACTACACTCACCTATATGGCACATGCTCGGGATACAAGTTTACCTTGTTTCGAGATGCATAACACGGTGGCCAGTGTGTGCCACATAGGTGAGTGTGTTCGATCACCGAGTATATTTAACATTTTTTCACAAAATAAAGGTACTCTACTCTCAATTCAAATATCATTTATATTTAACAAGGCTTATCCATACTACCATTAAACCTATACATCTTGAATCCTGATATTTAAAATATGCATCTTATGCAACTACTATACATTCATGTATCTGAATTTTGGAAAACATATAGGTGGAAACTAACTCTTGGATTTTCCTTTTCTTTCATCCTTTTCCATGAATTCACTAGGGTTGTGGGCCCACGGGCCGTGTAGAGACAGACAACGACATCAGAAGATCTATGGATTTGGGAAAATAAATTAACCTAAGATACATTCTACATTCAATCCATAAAATGTTTTCCAATGGGACCATGGATTAATAATGTCCATCTTATATGACATGAAATCAAAGTGAAGGGTGTCTATCACAATGTCTACTTTTAGATATTGTGGTAAATTGTCACGTCAACATTATTAATTTTTTATAAGTTATTATTTTTTTTCATGTTTTTATTAATATTATGAAAATTAAAAATAAATGTGCCAACTCATCATTCCATTATTATTAGAGATAATTTTAAGAGATGAATATTTATTTAGTGTCACATAAGATAGACATCTTATTCACATTCATAATGTGACATCAATTTATAATCTAAATTCACATTATCATTTAAGATGCTCTCAACATCCACTTGGGGCTTTTTTGCTTGGGACAGGATTACATGGGTGGGTCCCACCATAATATTTTACGGACCAACTTGATTACGTACGCAGAGGCATCACGTTAAAACTTACAACACCGCCGCGCTCCTCGAGATCTGCATCTCGGCTAGTGGTTTGATTGTCGAGAAACATCGGTTGTGTGAGGTCTGTTTCGGTGGTCAGGTGATTTGGAGGAGACGTTATTGGTGCGGTCAAAGACACGGTGGAGTGGACGCTACACGACGATCGCTGTTTTGACTAGAGTAGTCGATGCACGTGGCGTACGCAGAAAAGTGGGTACCTTTGTGGGCCTTAGAAGTAATTCAAGCCAAGAAGCTATGATGAAAGACAAATGCAAAGGTTAGTACTAGGGCCTCCTAAGTCAGTGCCACACCTTTTTTTTTTTTTTTTTTATTTTTTTTAGTTTTATTACCTCTTTTTTTTTCCATAATAGTTTTATTAAGATTAAGAGCTTATTGTTGAAGCTATAAACATTCTAAACATAAAAAATATAGATCACTTAGAGAATTACGTATAGACTACTTAATTTACTAAGATTTTATGGCATGTTCGCTTCACATTCTTAAGTCGGATTAGCCACACTGGAAGGCTAATTTGGTGTTTACTTGGAGGATTAACTAGTCCATGAGACTATGTAATACCTAATACAAGTGACTAAAGTAAAACATCATTTTTGGTGTCAATAATTAGTTTCAATGTTTGGGCTTCAAATATTACCAAATTACCATCCCTCTTAAACCAAACCAAATTGTGCTTGTTTGACCAATAGAATCGATTTTGTTGGTGTGCTTGGGGGGAATGAAACCAAACCCTACCAACCGTGGAAGGAGATCGAAGGGCGCACGAGGAACATCATCTCCATTCATCTTTGTCGCAGTTCAATCTCGCCAAAATCTTTTTCGCTTCGTTCTTCTTTGTTGTCGCCAAAATCATCGATTCCATCATCTCATTTGATGTGTAGATCATGGTGTTTGTGTCTCTCATGAGAAGATTTGGTTTGGATTTCTAGTTTCATGTCTTCTTTATTGGCACTTAGATTTGGTTTTGATTTGAGAAAATTGATGAACTGTGAACTAAGTAACAAAGAACAATGGAAACATTTTCCAACATTCAATTAATCATCCAATGGTTCATGTAGTATAGTGTGTATAGAATCAAAATATGTGTTCGTACAATTAATTACAAAAGTTCAGTACCACAAATTAGTCACTACAACGATTTCGTCTCTCCTAAAAAAAGAACAATGGAAGACTACTTTTTTTAAGGCTAGAACAATGCTTGGGCATAGAGCGAGGGTCGAGAATTAATGAACTGGGTTTCTGGTTTCCTTCTCCAGCGTGCCTTCTTCTTCTCCAATAATCCTCAAGCATTGTGTGCTTCTTAAGCTCGGTGTTAGGGCTTCGAAAAGTATTGATTTTGTTATGGGCATAGAGCGAGGGCATGTTGGCCATTCCACCAGCTCAAGAAAATTTAATCCCAATATGAATACATCTAACCAAAGAACTGATTCAGTCGGGACTAATCACTTGATCCAATACACAATCCTAAGTATAACTTAATCCCATAAACTTGGGACTATTGTATTTGTGAAGCGAACATGCCATTATTGTTGGGTTTTTGGGGTTCAAAACACAACGGAAATTTTAAATTTTTATTTCGAAACCCTAATAGGGTCAAATCCGAATTCCATTGAACTGATTAACAAAAGTAAAACGTACCTCAATCGCTAATTTGCTTCTCTGTGTTGATCGATGTTTAAGAAGCTGCCAAAGACGAACGTCCTCTATCAGAAATCCGCACGCGAACGACATCCAAGAATCCGTGTGCTAGTCCGAAAAAGAACACAAAAATAAGTTTTTGTTCTCCCTAAAAACTTTAGAACGACTTAGAAATCTAACTCATTTTCTAAAAACGAAAATAAGATTCCAACCCTAATTTCTCCCATAATGTGAATTCACTTAACACACCTATTTATATAACTTTTGTATAAAGTCGGCTAAGTGAATTACCAATATACCCCTACTCATCCTTCTTAAAGTGGTATTAATATAACACTTCTTAGGGATTTATGTGTTACAAATTTTATCATATAAAATTCATAGTTCCGAGCTATGTAAAATCTTGCAAAATCATTCTTTATGTGCGACAAAATAGATTCATGCAACGCTGGCAGTGAACCAAAAGCATTTTGGTACATGAGTCATAAGCGGTCTCTAGCAAGGCATTATGACTACCCAAGTTGACCGAAGATTAAAATCGATAAAACCTTATCAATAGTGTATATCATATTTTTTTGTCGTATGATATCCTTTGATTAAATATAAAGCACGAAAAATCATCCTTATTGTTTAATCGTACTAGTCTCGATCTCTAGGTAGACAAAAAACACTCAAGGGACATTGATCATATCTATTCACTTGGACTTGACTATTTTTAATCTAACATATCGAGGGATCCACTAATATCTCTCTTTAAATGAGAGTAACAAATTCTATCTCGATTACATACCTTCACACATTATTCACATAGTAACTAATCATAACCTTTATAATCATTCAGTTAAAGACAACGTTTGATTGTGTCAAATCACTATGATCATAATGTTGAAGTCTCTAGTAATCTTAAGTCCGATGACTAATTTATATACCTATCATGAGTAACACCTATGACTTAATCCATGTGGTGTTCTCATAGCGGGTCGGTCTAGTATGTTGTTCCCTAATAGGTACTCAAGATCTTGATTCATATCCTTATACACATGATCATCACATGACCATTAACCAAGACTCTAACTAGTCTTATTTCATTATAGTTCCCAATATAATGACCGACTATAGACAGTTAGGATGTTTTAGTAAACATCCATGGATCCTATTATAATGTAAACATGCAAACCAATTATAATAATGAATAGCAAATGAAATCCTCTATTTTATTAACTAAAATAGAAATAGAAACAATGTTCATAAGATTTACATAAGGCACATGCCCTAATACTTATCGTCTTATGAGCTTCAAAACTTTCAGCTGCATGGTTGATGTTACAAGTGCTCTTTTATGAACTTAAATGAGAGCTATTGTGACGTCCTGTTTCCCCAAATGGGGTACCACCCGCATAATCCCGTCATTAAGCCCTAATCCGCGCCACGTAGGACTTAACAACTTATTAGTCAGCATTTTGTCTCATTCACCACGTTATACGTGTTCAGGATAAGTATTATTCATTTTCCGTTAGTTGTGATTTTCATAGTTAATTAAAAATTTTTATCATTTTAATATTATTAGCAGTAGACTTTATAAAATTTGCAAAAGCATTATAAAAATACTTACTGTGGAAACCAGGTAAATAAAGGATCACATGAAACCACATAGAAAATACACACATATCTCGGGAAGTCTAGTCTCTTAACCCAATATATAACACAAAAAATATATAAAGACTTAAATAATAAATACACAAAACGTTCACTTACAAAAGTAGCAAAAACCACTAGCCGAGGGCTCAGAGGTAGTTGTCGATCTTCTCATTCTATGTTCTGCTACTCGAAGTATATGCATCCACCATCACAAACTAGATGATGAGTGCAGTAAGTAAAAGTAAATCCCGAAGGCTATTTGTCCACAATTCCATTATATACAAAGAATGGTAACTGAAAGCATACAATAGCTATGAAGAAAGAAAAGTTGAAATGTCTGCAAGCATTTACCAAGCTACTACAAAGGATAACAAATTGAGAAGTCACGCTAATCTAGGTTAGCCGACATCCCCGGGTCCTATACCCTGTGTGCCGTGCTTGAAACATCAGCTGTATGGAGTGCTGACATCCCCAAGGAATCTAACCCCGTGAGCTGCACTACTCATAAGATAGAAATACATCAGCTGTGTTGAGTGCCGAAATCCCTAAGGAATCTAACCCCGTGAGCCGCGCATCTCATATAATAGGGCCCTAGACTGGTGGAATATCCTAGACCTAGTTGGCACTGAGTCAGATTTATAGATTACATAAATAGAAGTACTTCACAACAAACATATTAATATAGAGGCGTTCAAACACCAATAAGAAATGAACATATCATAGCATGCTTTTTGTAAGTAAATTCAACAGTTAAGAATCAACTACAATAAGTAAATCCAACATATAGCAAAATCAAAACAAGGAATGCCATATATCAAGTCATAACATGATTAAATGAATCCAATAAACTTAATTCAGAAACACAAACATAAATCATGACATTTGGAATAAGAGAAAGCAACAAGATAGTTCAAGTGACTGTATATCAACTCAAATAATAGAAGTGAATTGTAGATAATTGCCTTGACATTTTTACTTGCCTCAAATAAATGCAATTCCTAACTACTCCAAACTCGCGTTCCACACCCCGTAAGTCCTCTTTAAGCTCCTGAGGTATCCTAACAAATTTCATTTAATTTGTTTTAGGTCGGTTAAGTACTCTTAAATTCTAATGTTTCACAATTAACCCCCTTAATACTTTGTTTATGTTGAAATCTACTTTAATAAATAAAGATAGTTTTGGTGCAACAACTTGTGAGTTGATTTCAATTACCAAAACGTTAAAATTATGTATTGTAGATCAAGAGAAGCTTTTAGAGTTATGTCTTAGCTTTCTAGAACTATAAGGTTTGCGCAATTTCGATAAGAATCGAAGGAGATATGAAAATTTTACCACAATGACTCAAAACAATTTTAGATTCTTACCAATAACTTCGTAAATTTTATTTCTCCTAAACCATAGCTTATAAACTCATGATTTTTTTACCGAAGCCTAAAAACATAGCCTAGAAAATCATATTAAAAGATAAGCTCAATCCAATAAGAAATGAGGGAGTTATGATCAAAACAGAAGGACATTAGTGAAACTGTGAACTCAGAAATCTTAGATGCATCATCAAAGTTGCAGAGGATTTTTAGACATGAAAACATTCAAATTTCAAAATATATCAGTAGGAAAAAGTTGTTTCCTTTTGAGTTAACTTTCAAATTCCACTTAAATAGGTCCACTTCGATTTAAAATAAGGAAGTTATGACCAAATTACAGAGGCTGGTTCATAACAACAACATGGAGAATTTCTAGTTTTGTTTTACAACTTCATGAACTTCAAAAATTCATAATTTTTTGATTTCAAAACCAAATTGAAAACTTCTTAATTGGTGTATTAGTGGTTTTTCGTGAGGAATTCAAATCTACAAACCAATTTTTAAAACAAAGTCATTTGGTCTCTGAAAACACCAAAAAATCAGAACTGATTTCAAACTTAAAAGAGATGATCTGTATACTTAAGGGTTGGACTTGGGTTTTTAGTCTTAGATCTCAGCAAATTATCCTCAAGCTCTCCTTTAAATCATTTCACTTGAGCAGATCAACAAGTTATTCGTGTTTTCTCTTAACTTTCCTTTAAATCTGATGTGTTTGACTACATGAAATGAGAGAGAATTACTTATATATAGGTCCTTATGAAAGGATCTCCACCATTCATCTACTTATTTATATGCATCTCTAAGTAAATCTAG
The DNA here is from genome assembly GCA_039657325.1 of Stephania cephalantha. Classification (NCBI taxonomy): domain Eukaryota; kingdom Viridiplantae; phylum Streptophyta; class Magnoliopsida; order Ranunculales; family Menispermaceae; genus Stephania; species Stephania cephalantha. The sequence goes on along the minus strand of CM077572.1, from coordinate 40,433,129 downwards.
GAGTCTTATTTGGACAATCAAGATCCACTTACTCCTCCACTAGCTCTTATTTGATCTCATAAGATTTTATTGATGTGAATCTCGAGGCAAATTAATGACTCATTAATTTTTCCATCCAACTATAGACATTTGTAATCAATTGATTCAATTAATTTAACTTAAGCACTTTTATACATATAGTTAGTGTAATTAGTCATATAATCGATATATTTTTGGTCCCACTAACTCCTAACTACCCGACATCCAGTGCCCCGACCTCTGCATGCATTTTGAGGCATATACTTGTGTATAATATTTTTAGGGAGCGACTACTAACCCCCTATACCTTATATCAGCCCCCATTTAATTAAATGACTTTTTAGATCAAACTACTCCTAAGTAAAATTACATAAATAACCTTACTATTCAAATTATTTACATCCCAACTCACTTACCCCTCAAACTTTACACTCTCTACACGGCTCATCCCTACACTCAACATCGTATCACCGGCGACCTTCCGACATCCTCCCGTCGACCTTCGAGCAATGCGTAACTTTTCACAAAGCTTGGATCAAACTTCTTCTTTTTTTGAAGCGCAAAGTTTGAATTAAGTTGAGGTAAAAAAATTTTTTGGGTATGTTTTCATATATGGAGTGGTTTATTCATAATGGTCATCGGCCACCATTTAATCATGGATCTACTATATCCGCTGCCAAACAGGGTAGCGCCTTAAAAAACAGTCGTTGTTGAAGAAGTTAGCAGCTCTTCTTTATGATGCTACCAAAATAGATAGCGGCTCATTGTTTGTGTTGCTACAAACTTTGACATAGATTTAGTTTTTTGCTGCGACGGCCCCAGTTCCCATAAATTAGGCCCCGCCCGGCCTAGACCTATGTGGACCCCCGGTCAACCCTTGCAAGGTCAACGCAAGCCTAGTCAGCCTTTTTTTTATTAAGTATTAGATGATTTCTTATTATAGTTATCAAGATTTGTATATCTTAATTTAGTATGAGGCAGTGAAGCAGTGAAATAATTAAAGCAACTAATTTTAAAAATTTTAAAGTCGGGACAAGCCTAAATGTGGAAATCCTGCAAAAGTGATCTCATGTATATCATGTGACAAAAAAGAAATCGTTATACATTTATCCAGTGTATCTCTCAATCCCATAACACAAAAGTATACAAACATCATTATATAGTTCATAATTATATACAAAACAACAAAATAACCTATAACATAAAAGAGAGGAAGCCGATATCACGAAGTATGATCTCCTTTTCCTTACTACTCAAGGGACCTGCAATTGTCACAAAAAACGGAGGCAATTCCAATGAGTAAAGCCAGAGGAGTCTCAACAGTATTTCATGAATTCTAATAAATAAGCCGAAAGATCATGTGGGAATGTAAATAAACATGAAATAAAGTAAGTGCATGATAAACAGGCTATAGAAATAACAATGACAAATGAGTGCCAAAGAAACAAGAGGAAGGGTGTCTAAGTAGTCTACATCCATCAAGCTGCGAGCCCGCGACCGCAAACTTGACTTCAGAACTGTGGACTAAGTCTGTGAGTTCAAAATAGAGAGTCCACAGGGGCGTAGATGGTAGATCAAACACCGCACCTGTGACTACACTCAAAGATCCAGTAAATACAAGGGTGTAAATAATAGCAAGTCGAACACCGCACCCTGAGTACCTTTCTAACAAACTTAGATCCCGAGACACTCGCATAATAAGAATGAAAGTTTAAACTGGGTTTAATTCAAGAATTTATCACAAAGAAAAGGTAATGAAATCAAATTAAGCATCCCAGTGATTTTCTTACAAAGAAATAAGTCAAACAAGTGAAATGAATTACTATGGAGGCTCATTGAGTTACATTTACAATCCCATATAGTTTGGTTTACTTACTCAAATTAAGCATCCCAATGTAATTTGACATATTTTTCTTAACAATCCCATGAAGAGTCCCATAAACTATTCCAAGTCAATTTGGTGTCTAATTGCTCCTTTTTATCATTTCAAGTCTTTATTGGGTACTTAGCTCGGCTAAAAGTACTCAGGCTTGCTTAACATTGTTCAACACACTTTATCTATTATTTTTAGATATTATTGAACTAGCCAGGATCACTAGAACTCATTTCAAGCTGGTGTACAACACTAATTTGTAAAACAACCCCTTAGGGACCTTTAAATAAATATTCGAAAGTTAATTTTTCTTCAACTTGAAATATAGCTTAAAACACAATAGAAATTTCTAAAATTCTCAGGGTTGGTTCTGTGAAGTCTATTAGCTTAAAACCAAGGTTGTTGAGTGATAAAATCTCATTAATATGATCAAAAACTAAATTTGAGATTTTAAGTAAAACTTTAAGTCCTTATTTGTAAATGTTGATCTCTTATTCAAAACATGACTTGAAAACTGAGTTAGACATACCAAAAAAATCACGAAACTCTGTGGAAACCTTTATTATTATCTGATAACACATTTGAAAATTTCGGTTTAATTCCGATATCATTCAATGCCCGGAACACCTTAAGAAGAAAACCAACTTATTAAGTAAGTAAATTTCGCCTATTTCGAAACCCATTTGGAAAACTATTCAAAACACCCCAAAATAACTTGAATCTCTAGAAGAACCTTATTTATAGTATTTCAAATTATTCTGAAGGTTTTGGTCATTTTTAGACTAGTGGAGACCCCCGGAAGAGGTCTCGACACCCAAACATTTTAAAAAATATTCTTACGGATAAACCTTGTCTTTTAGTCCATTTTCGACAAATAAAATGATTTTATTTTTGTAAAATAAGGATATTTGTTGTTAGTTCTTTGTCTTAGCTTTTCAACGATATAAAGAACATAAAAAATGGATTTAAAACGAGAAAGTTATGCTTATTTTACCAAGACTATGCGCAGCGCGCTGCCCGTTCGGGATTGTGCGTAGACTTAGGAAAAATTTAGTTTGTCCCCCATTTTTTCTTGTTTTTCCATAGAACCTTATAAAATCCTTTAGGGAACTTCAAAACATGAAAATCTAGGCCTAATACCTTCATCAACATCAAAGTACATCATCAACAAATATTAATTTGACATTGATCAAAGACATTTAAAAAATCCTAAAACATCAAAGGCTTCAACATCATTGTCATGAACCCGATTATACTTGATATTGTCTAGCATCCAAGTCCACTATAAATCATGATTTAAGAGTGCAAAAATAAGAGTTTTTAAGATCCTTTGAACAATAATTCCTCCTCATATGTTTATATGCACAACAACGCCAAATTTTACCAAAATCTGGCATAAACAAGAAATAACTCAAATTGAAACTTAACAACAATGTTTAAATCACCAAGCTTGCTTGAATTTCGTATTTGAACATCATTTTGAGAGTAAAATAAATCTAAAATCTCATAATCTCAAAGCATTCACAAGGAAACCCCAATTTGTCAAATTTAGAACATAGAAAATAAGGTAAAAGTGCATACCCTAGTTGCTCTCTTGTTCTTGCTTGTTTCTCCTTGTAGAGATTCAGTCCTAGAACCCTTGTTAAGCCTTCAGTCCTCCATGGATAACACCTCGTGTACAAACTCTTATTCTCTTCTATGTTCAATGTTCCTTTTTTGCATATTGTAGAGAAGAAATCTCTTTTATAGTTCATGTCTTTTATTTTCCACCATTTGATCACTTTGGATGTTAGATCTCTAGACAAATCCAAGGTTATGTATCTTTTCTCATTACTTCCCTTGATACCCACTAATTTATCATAGGATTCCTCATAGTCACTAATTTTTTATTTTTTTATTTTTTATTTTTCTTATTTCTTTTTTTTGCATGAGCTCATAAAATGATCCCATACTTAGGCTTTATGATGACATTGTTCATAACTTAGACTCAAGTCTCAATAATACTTGACTTTGGTTATTTTTATTAGTTTATGAGATTTAATTTAGCATAGGCTCATGATATATTTCATACTTTATGAGTCATGAGTTAACATAACTTATTAAGTTTTACTTAAACCTAGAAGTAAATCTCAAGTCTAGTCAAGATTCCAACTTATCACATATATCCACGTGTTGCATGCATCCCGAAAAGCCTCGCTCGCAAAATTGAAGAAATAAAATAAATAACTCGTGTATTTTAGATAGATAGATAATACAAGTAATCAAACAAAAATAAAATATTTCGGGCCGTTACATTTGCCACTACTGAACAGGGCAACGACATATGAGGAGGGTCTGTGTATATGACGAGAAGACAATACATGATAATTAAACATTCTTATGTTGGCTTTGAGAACGAAAAATCTTTATCTTACATGATTTATTCGATTTAGTGCATGGTGATAGGAGGGAACATGAAGAAAATGGTGGGGGAACGTGAAGATAGGGGGTGAGGGGATTGACGGTGATGATGAAGTGACAATTGGTGGTAATGGTGGTGAGGCAAGGCATGAAGAAGATGATGGGGTGGGATGAAGGTTTTTGTGGGTGGAATAACAACATGAAAACGAAGATGAGAGGGGTGCGAAAAGAAAAGTACGATTTAGTTTTGATTAGGGTTGATGAGGGGGTAAATATATGGCAAGCGTAAGTTGGGGAGTTCATTGATAATTAAGGGGGTAGTTATCACATTTACTAACTAATTGAGGGCTCCTTATAACATGCAAATAATAGGGGACCGATATATGGTATTGTGGTGCAAATAGTCAATCCATATTTTTATTTAAACTTTAAGCCTTGTAATTGATTTGATCTCAATCATAGGATAAGTAAATAAGGTACTTGACCACATTAATACTAATGTCAAATTAGAGACTAACCATATCGCTCTCTACCCGGTCCCACACTCACACGTATCTCAAGGCGATGCTCTACTCGTGCACCGAATTTGCGAATATACAGTCTAAATACAAACCCGGGTATAATACACACACATATATTACACTAGGTATCCATCACTCAAAAATATTATACATCTCGATCTCCGAGCCGAGTGTTAGAACCGCGTACCTGCTCTCGGACCACGTCATAGGTCGATGGCCCTGATTATGGACTAGTTTGCTATTAGTATATTTTTGAGACATTACAGCTATTAAGCATCCAATACTACAACAACAACATAGCCTCAGTCCCAAATTAACTGGGGTCGACTACATGGATCAAACTTTTCCAGTGTGCTCGATTAAGTGCAATTGATGGTGAGCTTTTCAAACCATTCAAATCCTCCTAATTAATGCATCCCATGTTAACTTTGGTCTGCCCCTACCTAGTCGAATTTCTACAGTTTCTATTGAGTCAAGTTTTCTAGTTGGGGCATTTGTAGGCCATCTTTGCAGGTGACCAAACCATCGCAACCGCCCTTCCCTAATCTTTGTATCAATTGGTGCTACTCCTACTTGTCTTTGAATTTCTATATTTCTTATTCTATCTTTACGAGTTTTACCACACATCCACCTAAGCATCCTCATTTCTGCTACGTTCATTTTATGTAATTGTTGTTGCTTTACCGCACAACATTCACTTCCATAGAGCATAGCTGGCCTAATTACGGTCCTATAAAAATTTTCCTTTTAACTTAGTAGGAACATTTCGATCACAAATCACTTCTGTTGTCTTTGAATTTCTATATTTCTTATTCTATCTTTACGAGTTTTACCACACATCCACATAAGCATCATCATTTCCGCTACGTTCATTTTATGTAATTGTTGTTGCTTTACCGCCCAACATTCACTTCCATAGAGCATAGCTGGCCTTATTGCGGTCTTATAAAATTTTCCTTTTAACTTAGTAGGAACATTTTGATCACAAATCACCCCTGTTGCACTCCGCCGTTTCTTCCATCCAGCTTGAATTCTATGTGTGACATCATTCTCAATGTTACCATCATTTTATATGATTGATCATAGGTGTCTAAAGTGGTTTACCTTAGGAACTTCTACTTCCCCTAATTTTACCACTCCGTCATCTCGATGTCTAGTGTTTCTAAACTCACAGTGCATGTATTCGATTTTCATCCTACTCAACTTAAAGCCTTTAGATTATAATGTATTCCTCCGAGTTCTAATTTCCTATTCACTCAATCTTTAGTTTCATCCACTAAGACAATATCATCTGCAAATAGCATACACCATAGTATATCCTCTTGAATATGTCTAGTTAGTTCATCCATAACTAAAGTAAATAAATATGGGCTTAAAATCGATCCTTGATGTAGTCCTATCGTAATGGGAAATTCTTTTGTAGCTCATCCAAATGTCTTTATACTAGTTACTACTCCATCATACATATCCTTAATAGTGTATATGTATCTAGCATGCACTCATTTTCTTTATAGAACCCACCAAAGAACATCTCTAGGGACCCTATCATATGCTTTTTCTAAATCTACGAATACCATATGAAGATCTTTTTTCTTTTCTCTATATTTTTCTAACAATCTTCTTACAAGGAAAATCGCCTCCATAGTTGACCTTCCAGGCATGAAACCAAATTGGTTCTCTGATATTGTTGTTTCTCTCATTAGCCTTTTGTCAATTATCATCTCCCAAAGTTTCATAGTGTGACTGATAAGTTTAATTCCCTGGTAGTTTGAGCAACTTTGAATGTCCCATTTGTTTTTGAAGATTGGCACAAACGTGCTTCTTTTCCAATCCATTGGCATCCGTATTGATTTTAAAATTTTATTGAAAAGTTTTGTTAACCAAGTCAATCCAATTTCTCCTAAGAATTTTCAAACCTCTATGGGTATTTCATCTGGGCCACATGCTTTCCCTATTTTCATTCTTTTCAATGCCTCTTTAACTTCTACAATTCTAATATTGCGTGTATAGTTTACATTTCTTTCTTGGTGCAGGTTTTCATCTATTATCAACTTGGCCATCATTTATCGAAGTAACTTCTCTATCTCTCTTTAATATCCTCCTCGCGCGTTAAAACATTTTGATTTTCGTCCTTAATACATCTTACATGACTTAGGTCTTGTTTCTTTTTATCTCTTAATTTGGCTAGCCTATATATATATATATATATATATATATATATATATATATTTCGCCATCTCTATTACCTAACCTTGTATATAGATCTTCCATGAAATTTGTTTTAGCTTGACTAACTACTTTTTTAGCTTGTTTTCTAGCTTCTCTATATTGATTGTACACATCTTCATCTTGACGCTTATGTATTTTCCTATACATTTCTCTTTTAGTCTTAATTGTTCGTTGGACATCCTCGTTCCACCACCATGTTTCTTTCTTTGGTGGTCCCAAGCCTTTAGATATACCTAATACGTTTGATCCCACTCTCCTTATGCAACTACTCATTTCTAGCCACACTGTATTAGCATCTAAGTCAAGATTTCAAACATTTTCCTTTAGTAGTTTTTCTCTAAACTCTACTTGTTTACTATGTTTTAGGTTCCACCACTTTATTCTAGGGTTGCTAACTCTTTTATTCATATCATGTCGCCGTGTTAGCTTAATATCAAGTACTAATAACTTATGTTGGGTAGTAAGTGTTTCACCAGGTATTACTTTGCAGTCTCTACATATTTTTCTATCAATTTTTCTTGTTAAAAGAAATCTATTTGACTCTTGTTATGACCACTACTAAAAGTAATTATATGCGACTCCCTCTTCCTAAAACTAGTATTTGTTAATACAAGATCGTATGCTGAAGCAAATTCTAAGATTGATTCTCCTTCTTCATTTCTATTACCGTAACTAAAACCTTCATGAACTCTCTCAAACCCATCGTTACTTGCCCCGACATGCCCATTTAAATCTCCTTCAATAAAAACCTTTTCATCTAATGATATACTTTGCATAAATCCATCCATATCGTCCCAAAACTTGCGTTTGATGCTCTCGCTTAATCCTACTTGCGGTTCATAGGCGCTAAGTATGTTAATTTTTTCGTCTCCAATAATTAATTTAACTAGAATCAATCTATCCGCCATTCTTTTAACATCTACGACCTTATCCTTATAATCATTATCCACCACAATTCCTACTCCATTGCATTTTTTATCTATACCAATGTACCACAATTTAAACCCTTTGCTTCCTATTTCTCTACTCTTTTCTCCTACCCATTTTGTCTCTGGGAGGCAAGTAATATCGACTCTCATTCTAATCATGATATCTACTAGTTCTATTAACTTCCCCGTAAGTGTTCCTATGTTCCATTTCCTAAACGAATTTTTTCTCCCCTTTGTATTTGTTTTCCTTTTCTATTTCTATTTTGTCTAAAAGATATAGTGTTCGTATCTATGATTTTGTTTTTGTTTTCATGTTTGTTTTGAACTAGCTTCTTTACCCACACTCGTCCTTTGTGCGGGAACCCTTGCTCATTTTTCTTCACATCCGGGCGATGATGTGAAGGGACTAGCTTCTTTACCCACACACATCCTATGCGTGGGAACCTTTGCTCATTTTTCTTCACACCCAAGTGGCGATGTGAAACACACCCTTGCTCATTTCTCATTACACCCGGGCTCCGATGCAGCGCGTTGCTAGGTGGTAACGCCCCAACGTTTATATATGTTTGATCCATTTCATGAAAAGTGACAAAAGTTTTACGCTGGCTGTCAACCTATCGCAACCCTCCTCCATTTTCCAAGATTGGAAAATGAGCTTGGGGCCTCCCTCCCCCACTTTTCGGGTATGAAAAGTGAGTTTGGGACCTCCCTTGCCCATTTTTCGGTATGAAAAAGGGGCGTCGGAGTCCTCCTCCTTTATCCGGACTTGGGACCGGCTATTGAGCATCCAATATAAATGCTAATTTCCATCAAATTGATAATGGTAATAAAGTTTAAAAGATTTTAGGTTCATAAGCTACATAATTTATTCGTTACCTAAATTAATAAAATGTTGAGACATTTCTATCATAAAAAATAAAAAATGGCGAGACATAATATGATCTTACAAAAACATTTTTGATGAGATGAAAGAGCCATCACTTGTCAAAAGACATAATCTTGGGGAGTTCATGAGTTCGACTTCCGCTTAATAAACAAAAGAATCTAAGAACTTATTTTTTGAAATCATTAGGATTAGGGTCTTGACTGCGTTTTGATTAAAAAGAAAAGAAAGGAACTTGAATGTGTTTATCTAAAAATAAATTAAAAAAATTTTAATGCGTTGTACTTTTTTGGTTTTCCACCACTATTTAATATTTCAAGCTCAAAGACTATCAAGACTCGTATAAAAAGTGACCATATCAACTCAATTTGTTCATTTTTTAGGCTCGAAAATTTGAACATCACCTAAAACAAACTTATGGCATGTTCAGTTCATGTGATTAGGCCGGGATCCAGGTGTTCGTGTGGTGAACCCCGCGCCCCGAGGCTGCCAGGTGTGATGCTACACGGGTCTCGCATCCCTGTGGGTTTACCCACAAGGTGCTGGGTGAAATCGGTGGACTTCAAGTCGATAACCCAAAAATAGGTCTCAGCAATTTGCCAGCGCCATACGTTATATGCAACAGTGTCGGGGATCGATGGATCAAATCCCAGAATTCCCCAAGTAGCGTCGTGGCTACCGTCGTACTGCTTGTGAGCGAGGCATTGGCATGGTGCTCGGCACGAATTCAAAATTTCATATTCGAAATCCAAATTCTAAATTCTCCAACGACTCATGTCGACCCCCAAGGGTCCAAGTCCGATCAAAATAGTAATAAACAACTCGTTTAAAACTGCAAGATCCTTCCCATTTTATCAAATAATGTATCTGAACTACAAATCCACCATTAAAACATAGATTTTTCAAATCCATTAGAATAAACCAAAGAAGATGAGATAAATATGACCCAAATCACAAATCAAGGCATATGAGTTCATTTTCAATCTTAAATCTCCAAGAGAAAGCCACGATTTCATTCAAAATCAAGTGTGTGAATCAAATAGAGAAAATTAGAGAAGATGAGACAAGTTATAACCTTGCTTTGTAAGATCTTTATGAAAGTTAGGGGTGACAATTTGGGTCATGACACAATCAACCCGACACAACACATAATAAACATGTCATGAATTTGGCATAAGTATGTCTGTGTCAGAAACATGTTAGCATGTTTATACACGATTAAAGAACTAGTCATTAACATGTCAACCTGCTTAACTCGTTTATGACTTAGTTAACATTATTACATAATAATGTAAAAACAATAAATATGGTATAATAAATAGATTAGTATAACATTCACCCATTTGAATACATGTTAATAACATGATATGTTTTTTATTTCTAGATAAATTTTTTATCATATTTTGTTTTATTTTTTAGAGGAAATATTTACTTTACTTTTAATATATTATTTATGTTTTAAATTTTATTAATATTATTTATTAAGAAAAAATAAAACTTTTCACCAAAGTAAAATTTAGATATTTCTTAAAGGATTTTTATAATTTTGTATATGTTATTATTAAGAGTCATTTTTCCTTTATTATTAAGAGTAATAAAGATTTGAATGAAAAATTAAAGTAAAATTTAAGACTATATACAACCAAATTATATTTTATTAGCTATTTAATTATATTTGTTTAAGTTTATTCATGTAGATATATTTAAAAAAGTAGTAAAAAAAATTATAAAAGTTTAAAATAAATTAAAAAGTTTAAATAAAATATTTAATAAATGGGTGACACGAATATACGACATATTTTACACGACCCATTTAGACACGAAAATGATTAACATGATTAATAAACGTGTCATGTAATGAATTTACATTATATGGGTCATGATTTATTTACGACACGAAACGTTTACAACTCGCCGACATGAATCGTCACCCCTAATGAGAGTTCCCTCTCTCCACCAAACCCACCAAGCAAGTGTTCAGGGGGTCCCTCCTCGAATTATCCCATAACTAATTTCAAACAAAAGCGGCTAGAAGCCCTAAGTTGGTTTATATAGCTTGTTAAGAAGATTAAGGTTTGGTTGACCAAATCCAAACCCTACATCTCATCTTAATGCATTTAAGTATTCGAATGATCTTAAAATCTACAATAAGTCCATCCTTTCTTGTATTTTCATAAATACCCTTATATTTATTTATTTATTAATTTTGCCATTATTCTTTGTCTGATTTATTTAACACTTTATCTAAGTCTATTTTCTTAACTTAGGCTTAATTTCGCACTTAAGTCAACTAAATAGTATATAATATGGACATTAGTCACATCTTTACATGCATACCATGCATATCTACCAAATTAACCTTGATAAAGGGACAAATTATCCAAATAGAGATTGGGTGTTACACTTAAGCTCGTCAATCTAGCCTATTTAACCAACTTAGGCCTATAGTTCATAATATGGCTATTTTCCACTATTTTAGGCTAAATTAATTCATCTAAATCTAATAACCCATTTAAGCTTTATCAAATTAATACTAATTAGCCAAATAGACTAACTTAGGTCTTCCACTAATTAAAATTTAAGATTTAGGCATAAGTACATATAGATATAGTGGTTTAGGCTAGTTCATTTATTTTCATCAGATAACTTATCTACATAACATAATTAAAATTAAGTCTAAGTTATGAACTAACCCCAAGTCTCCATCTACCCCACCATCTGCGTGCGCACGCATCTCGAGTTCGCTCTCTTGCTCTAAAAAAATCAGTGGTCGAACCTATATTAGTGTGCACACTATGTGATCAGGTAGATATGATACATGAAATTAAACACAAGTAAAATTATTTAATTATTACCTCGATGTCAACGTCCGAGTACCGACCGAGTTCGATACGTATGACTGATCGCCAGATCACGGTCCTACAAAGCATACAACTAGGATTAGATTATTCGGGTCATTACAAATAGACTTGTCAGGCATGCCAAAATCTAGACCTTTTCATTAGGTCGGATACTTGCCCAACCCGCCCAATCTCGCCCTAGTTGAGTCAAACTTAATTTGATTTAAAAATACACATCTATGCCCCGCCTGACCCAAACCCACATAGGCATGCCTAACCCTACTTGATGGGCGGGCGTGGTTTTTCATGTGCAAGCGGGACCAGCTTGGCCTGCATATAATTTAAAGTACATTACAATAGAGCCCAAGTTTATAACATTTATTGCACAATTAACGCAAAACTATATATAATGCTTCTACAATGGAGCCCAAATATCTAGCATTATTGTGCACTTAATGCAAAATGCATTGAATGCAAAACATACCCACCATTAGATTAAGAATTAGTGGTAATCCAATGGTGAAACACGTATTTCTCATGGCATGAGTATATATTTGGGCTTCATTTCGACTTTTTGTTGAGTTGGGGTCTGGGGGCAGGCGCCCTTTGGGCTCTGCCTCAAGGACAACCCTACCTACATTTTCTTCTCAAACTCATTTTCCTCTCGCTCTTTTGGCCGAGAAAGAATTATGAGGATGGGAACACCGGTACCTTCATACAATGTAGCTAAGATAACGATGATGTTAATGATGATGCAGACAAAGATAACGATGGAGCAAATGCAATGGCCCAATTTTATTAATGTCGCTATTATTATTTATTTTAAGAGTAGTATGCCATCTTAGACCGACTTGAACGCCGCAGATAGGCTAGGCCTGACTAGGTATAATAGTTATATTTGTCTGTTGATTGCCTTATTGCAAATTTTATTATTAAACTGAGTTAATGCATCTCATGTGTGTTAAATTTTCAAGTTTTGTGAGAGTTAGTGGGAAGAGTATACCATCCGAGGATGTGTGATGACGCTAGTATAGAGCAGGCCGGTATATGGATACGCAAGAGTAGCTTAGTAGATTACTATATAACATCAGTTATAAAATCTTAAGCTATGTTGAATGAATAAATATATGCCTAAGTAATAGAGTTAATAAGAAAATGCTAGATAGTGCCTCGAGATATGCGTTGGTGCGGCGCATCGAGTGCGTGCTAAATGAAGGCTTAGCTTAAGATATGAGAATTTGAATAAATAAATGAGACCATAACTTGTGCTAAGCTAAATAAATGTCTTAATATGTCATTTAAAAAAAGGTTGGTTACAAAGAATTGGCTAGACCACTTGATGAATCTAGTGATGGGTTACGGTGAGGATACTAGAACTAGATGGTGGAGATTATATGTCTATGATGATTCAAATAATAGCCTTAAGATTTGCTAGGGATAAAAGTTTGTGAATTGATGAAAGGCTAATACCTTACACTTAACTATATATAAAGTGTGTTCCTTCTCTAGCATGCAAAGAATTTAGGTCCAGGAGAGTTTGTCTTGTGAAGAAAGCAAATGTAGTGTGGAATTTGGATTCAAGGTGGTTCTAAATCTAAGGGCTCAACATTGAAGGACCTCAGCTTAGGTATAAAAGCCCTATCTTTCTTGTCTAATTTCATCAAAAGATTTTGTAAAAGCATGAATTTTGGATGAATTAATCTTCAAAACGAATTAAGAATGATATGCTCATTGTTTTCAAGTGAATCTCTAAGTTTTCAACTCAATTTTAACGATCAAATGAATCTTTCAAAACTGATTTTTAAAGATTTTTGTGTTCTTGAGGTTTTACGACGAATGCATGTTGATTATGTCAAATCTATGCAAATGTCATGACCCCTTCTCAAATTAGGGCACCGTCCGGCCTAATCCCTTTATTAAGTCCCAGCCTCACCATATAGGGTCTAACAAGAAATTAGTCAGCTTCTTCAAAACCTTATTACCTATCATATTAGTCATTGTTCAAATAGATATAAACATATTCATATCCTATGTAAACTCATAAATCAGAGTTAATTAAAATTCTCTAACTTAAAAAGTTTTTTAGCGGAAATATATAGCCTAACCTTTGTGGAAAAACCAGGAAATAGAGATCACATGCGTATATATAATGAAACGACGATATATAACAACATGTATCTGGTCAAGGTACTTATCACTCATCCCATAATATACAACCCCTTAAAAGAATATCATACACATATGAAAGTAATACATTAAAATAAAACCTACAAAATCTGGTGTAGCAGCACTCTACTGGCCCAAAGGTAGTCGCCGATCTTCTCTTTGCCTGGCCTGCTACTCGATGGATCTGCACCCACTGTCAAAGACTAGACGGTGAGTACTTGAAAATAGAAAGTAATACTGAGAGACATTTGTTCACATTCCTAATTATGCAACAAGTATCAAAAAGCATAATAATAATAACAACTAAGTTGAAAGATTATCATGCAAAGAGATACTTTAGTTAAACAGAATGAAACTGACACTAGGCTAAGTAGTAATGATCTAGGGCTGGTCGGCCGTGATCTTCATCACATCACCCTTTCCACTATATAAGGATGGAGTTGTGCTTTACATATCTGTGAATGTCGTACTTACACAATACAATACGCCTTTATAATTATCCCAAATGTCAGTCACTGGGATGTATACTTGCCAACAACCCCGAGTCTTACAACTCGTGAAGTCACGCAAGTTATGCTTGCCAACAACCCCGAGTCCCATACCCCGTGTGCTGCACAAGATAATGGAGAAATCCTGATCACCCTGGAAAGTCTAGTGACCCCCATATGTCAGCTGGACTTCTATCATAAAATGACCCTAAATACAAGAACCACTTTTATATTCAAAGAACAACACGGTATTGCAATCCAACAAATACAATTGCATAACTAATGCACAAAGGATATAGATTCACAACACTATGTAAAAACTACTTAATCGCATGCTATTTCGCTGACCACTAGTAATAACATTCAATAATGACATAGTACACGATTTGGAGTCAATGAAATCATTTAATCAACAAACTATGTCATGAAACAACCTCATGTAATGAGAAATGAAAACAAGTCATGACATATAGAGTATGAAGACAATTATGTCCAAATGACTGAGAATGATTATGTAAACATGAATGAGATGTAAAGAAATATCTTAATCAGTTTACTTACATACACACGCAATTTCCTATGCTACTCTGGCCTCTGAACGCCTCGAAACTCGTGTTTGAGCTCCCAAAACAATTCCTTAGGTTCCTGACATCACATTAGATGTTTTTGAGTGTGTTTGGACCTCTACTTAGTGTTTTAGAATCATTTATAATGTTTAAGCCATTTTTGAAAATTGTTGTTTTTTATGTTGTCACAACAATTAGTGCACTAATTCTGGAATCAACGCGCTAATTTTCAACTTAGCGTGCTATCCAGCCTTATCTAGCGCGATATGTGTAGTAAAATCCAGAATTCTGCAATCTGAATTCTAAATTTTATCAACACATAGGCTATGCTGATGCATTGGGAACCCTCGTACACACCTCTAGAGTTCCAAGACACCATTTACAACATAAATCAACAACCCACAACATCAAATACATGAATTCATGGATTTAAGCTATGTTAATAGAGTAGAGAAGTTACATAGCTTGATGAATACTAGCTGAACTTGATCTTTTCTTCACCAACTCCACTGGTTTGCTGATCTTCTTCTTCCCCAACAACTCTTCACTTCTCCAGCAAGTTTGCTTCTCAACTAAGCAATTGAACAAGAGAGTGTGAGGTGCTTTTGCTGATCATAAGCTTTATATAGTTGAATTGGATATGGTTGAATGATAGCCCATGATCATTTGTGCACACGTATCTCGAAACTTAACAAGTGGACCTCCTACACACACATGTCCCATAAGTTCATGCTTAAGTGACACCAAACCATAACTCCATTGGTGTTGAAGCACGTCAACTCTTGTCTCGAGACATATCAAGTGGCTTATGTTTTAACTTACTAACTTAAGTGTATCACACCTAATCAACCATAATCCATATGACTCACTTAATAAAACCATATAAAGCTTGTACCAACTTACCTTATCACTCTCTACCTAGGTCCCAAGTCGGCACGCTTATCGAGACAAGTCCTTACTCACGTCTCGACACCTATCAACACGTAAGCATGACTTAGTAGTCTACACATATACAATACACTAAGTATACATCACCACAAATATAACATTTACCTCGGCCACCTAGCCTCGGTACGAATCTCGCTGCGGGTCCCACGTCACGGGTCATTTGATCCTGATTAACACATTAAACTAAAATTAGCTATATGCGTCGTGACAACAAATTTTTTAATTAAACTAACTCAAATAGGTTGTATATATGATGGTTCATGATTATCAATCGAGTTTTAAGGTTCTTGTATGATTTGAGACTATTTCGGGATGATTTATAGTGTTTTTGGAGTGCAAAACTGTGTTTCTGCAGTTCTGCTCGAGCGTGGAGCGCGCTTCCAACACAACCACCTAGAAATAGTAGTTTTCAAAAATAAATTCATCATCTATATAAAAAATGGGTCGGAAGTCAAGGGTTGGTAATAGCGATGGTTCGATTGTAAGTCGTAGGGTTGAAATTATTTAAGAGATATAGATCCTAAATTGGTGGCTCAAACACATCTAACACAACTTAAATTGACATTAGGGACTTATGATTACATAGTTCGGTGTCGAGTACGAGGCATGTGAGGCATTGAAGCGGTGTTATGTGTGCAGCAAGGTGCGTAAAACCCAATTGAAAATCATTTTGAGTATTTACTTTTTTCATTGTTGTTTTACCTTATTTAGTCAGTCTATCCATGTTCTTATTGATGGTTGAATGTTCGGTTGAGTTTACTTTCACCGGGTATTTTGTTGTGTATTCATGGCACGCTAGACCTAAGCACATGTACATAGGCCCTCGGTGAATGGCGACCCGAGCTGCTACTTCAGTACACGTATCATTGGTCGTTTGTCTAGGCCAACTACCGAGAGGACTAGGTGATGGACCAGTAGGTGCGCTCATTGGAGGGATCCTGGGATCCAAAGTATAGTCTAGTCTGACTGGGACATGCACACATATTTGTACTTTATTGTTACTTGTGCATGCGAAGATCTATTTATAGTTGCATGTTTACTTTTCGCATGTTTATTTAACAGTTTCTATATCATTTAAATGCTCAGTGAACTTCTTTGGGGTTTTACTCACTGGACTAGTCATTTGTTTTATTGTGATGATTGAGTGCAGATCTTAGTACTAGTAGGGGCTAAGAGATCCTAAGCGAGTATCTCAGGTTGCCTGCTGTTCAAGACTTACTAGTACATGTTTACTTTTGGTACTTTGCTTATTTTGGGTATCAGAGGTGTGACGGCCCCAATTATCCACAAACTGGGCCCCACCCAGCCTAAGCCCACGTGGACCCCTCGAGCCAGCCTCATAAGGTCAACGCAGGCCTAGTCAGCCTTTAGATCCATCCATATAAGTAAATTTATAATTTTAAGTTGAGTTAGTAGTATTTTTCAAGTTTTACAAGTTAGCGGAAACAATTAATACATTAAATAACTCAACAATAATGTAAAGGAATCAGACAACCTAAATGTAGAACCCTGTAAACATATTTATATCAAACCTGTATATCAAGTGTAAAGTGTATAAAAAAGTGATATACAAGTCATAATCATCTCTTAAAACCCATAAAGTACCCCAAGAGTGATAAAACAACATATATATATATATATATATATATATAAAACAAACAGTCGAAAACCTACAAAAGTGAGTAAGGGAGAGACGCTCCAATATCCTCAAAGTAAATCACCTAATATCGGTGCCTTTCCCTTACTCGACTGCGGATCTGCACTCATTCAAACATAAGAATTAAAAGTCCAGTAAGTAAAAGTCAGTAGGATCTAAATAGTACTTCGAGATAATTAAAGCAATTTAAAACTCATGCAGATAGAAAAAAAGATATAAGGAATGCATGACAACAAGACTGAATAATGAAAGTACAACGATAAATGAGTGTCAAAAGAAGCATCTAGAGAGGCATCTAAGTAGTCCAAGACCATTGAGTGTGGGTGCCACAGGGTCGGGGTCATAGAGTCGTGGTAACGCCAAGCGGACTCGAGTCCTAGGACGCGGCAACGCCTGTCGTACCTAGACCATTGCGAATGAGGGATATCAACGGTGCCCCGGATAAAACACATCTCATCCCGACCAAGCAATTCATTGAATTGAGGTAATGGCTCCGATAGCTAGCCGACAACCACTTCAATCAGAGACACATTCTTGACTCACTTGGCCGTCCTACTCTCATATTGGTGTGGAAATTCCAAAAAAGGTAAGATAATGCAATAGCAATAAAATATAAAGCTCATTGAATTACTATACATTTCCTAGCTAGTTTTACGGACCTCGGATCCACGTTAATACGCTCTCTCGCGGCTCCAACACGACCCCGAACTAAACCCCGATTTTCAACTCTAGCACGCTAAGTCCCTGACATTATTTTAGTTGGTTTTGGTGTGTTAGAGTTCGTTTGTCTTACTAATCCTCTATTAAGTATAATTTAGTCCATAATATGATTTGCTTTTTATTATTGTTCTTATGTTATATATAGGTGTAGAGGCTATACAAATACACCTAATGTCTTATATATATATATATGTATGTATGTGTGTATATATATATGATATATAAATATATATAACCACTTAATGCATCAATAGATCTCTACAAACTCATTTTAGGAATCTTATCATTTATTACTATTATTATTTTAACACTAGATTAATCTTTGGTCACATAAAAATCCACTTTTACTTAGATACAATAGAAAATTCTTTGATTAATACGCTTAGGCACATCAAACTAGCTTATATACTCATTTTTGTCTTAAAATCAACTTAGACTTTTTATTTCAATTAAATTCAAGCCCTCAAATTTATTTAAATGATCCAAGTGTAATCATTCCATTAACTTATTAAAAGTCATTAATTTATACAAGTAAATTAATTCATTTGTCTTTAG
Source organism: Stephania cephalantha (assembly GCA_039657325.1). Lineage (NCBI taxonomy): Eukaryota > Viridiplantae > Streptophyta > Magnoliopsida > Ranunculales > Menispermaceae > Stephania > Stephania cephalantha. Next base: position 40,414,336 of record CM077572.1, on the reverse strand, counting down.
GCCTAATTGTCTTTATTTCACAACTTAGGCATATTGGAAATACAATTAGCTTACTTTATTTGTTTGACTTAGGTATTTAAGTATTTCTAATTAATAACTAAGTTATTAGCTAACTCAACGTTGTACTCAAATTTCTATTTCTCAAATAATTTAATCTTAGCAAATGAATATGCCCTCCATCTATGCACCATTTCTTTTATTGCTGCACATGATTATTATAATTATTATTTTCATTCTTCTAAGCCATATTCATATCAAGGTTCCAACACATTTAGACCAACCCAACAATGAGTTGTAGCCGTTAAGTTAGATCAACCTAAAACACTCAAAGAAACCATGCATGAATTTAGTTGATCAATATACATATGTTTATGTTGTTGATTAATTAAAGGAGATGCATGCAAAATTAGGAAAATGAGAGTATGAAGAAGTAGCTTGCCTGAATAAGATCATCATTAAAAAATGGAACAAATCAATAAGAATCAAAAGCATGGATAATAATTCAAATAGGAGAAATTACTATTGAGAAGGTGTAGAAAATGCCTTGAGACCATATGAATTTTTAAATTCCTCGTTGTATTCAAGCTTTCTCTAACTCCATTGATGGTGAGATTCCTTCCAATTTCCTTTCTAGAGCTCTTAGAAATGAATTTGAGTTAAGTCCTTAATGACTTCTACCCCTTTATACATTTATTTGAAAATTCATTAGTGATGGATTAATTAAGCTAACCTAGCTTAATTAAGTCTAAATCCAAGCTTTCCATCTCATTTTTACTTATGTCAAGTGTCCTACAAAGTGTAAAATGACAATTATGTCCTTAGTTCATCCATGTATTTTTTCATGCAACCAAGACATTTACATAGATTAAGTGACCTTATTTTTCAACATATTTACCAAGCATACCATAGGCCTTTGAATTTAAATTGGCTCCTTAATATGAATGAAGGAGAGTTTTACATTAATTTCAATCTTCCATAGTACGCCTCTCGAGGTACATCATGTCTTATTTCATTTCTACACTATAATCATAAAGTACTTAGATATGCATTGTAATAATATAGTAATGTTGTAATTTAAATAAAAATTCCTACTTAGGTTATTCTCTTAATTAAATAGCATTATAGTCCTACAATTATTTTTGTCCTATCTTATTGCGTACTCGTACCCGGGTACCCATAATATACACGCATATCAACCATCGAACCTTACTTGTATTTTGACGCAATCGGACCAATAATTAACTGAAATTTGAAATTTTTGAGTATAAAATAAATACTACACACACCAAACAAACATAATATACCTTGGTGTCAACTTCCAAGGGTTGACCAAGTACCCCACGTCAGATAAAGTCCCCGTCAGAATCCTGTGGTGACACGTGGCACAAGTTAGAATATTCGGGTCATTACAATCTTCCCAACTAATAAGAATTTCTTCATCGAAATTGAAATAACTAAAAGTAGAACTTACTAGAATCAAAATAGGTTAGGGAAGTGCTCGCGCATTTAGGGCTCCAATTCCCAGGTTAGTTCGTCGTCCCCGTGATGCTGCTACTTGATAAGTGCTCAGGGGATTTTCCTTTTCTTTATCACCTTCACCTTACGGTCCAGTATCTGAATCGGCTGCTCCTTGTAGGTGATGTCCTCTTTGAGGTCTATCTGGCTAAAATCCACCATTGGTCGCCTGCCTCCTCTCGACCTATCCAATCTAAGCATGGAGATATGAAACACAGGGTGAATCCCGACTAACTGTGGTGATAGCTCCAACTCAAATGCAACCTTGCCGACTCTCCTCTTGATCCTGAATGGACTAATGAATCTAGGCGCGAGCTTTCTTTTGATTCCAAATCTCTTGTGACCCTTTAGAGTTGATACCTTCAAATACACATATGATCCCTTGTCATACTCTAACTCACCAAGGTACTTATTGTAGTATTTCTTCTGTCTCTCCTGCGCACCCTTCAGACATAGTCTGATTTGTCGTATCTTTTCTATGTGATCCACTACAATCTCTGGCCCAATAGCTACCACATCATCGGGCTCTGCCCAATATGATGGTGATCTGCACGGCCCGCCGAGGAATGCATCAAATGGTGTCATTCTAATAATGGCTTGATAACTGTTATTGTAAGCAAACTCACACAGATAAAGATATTTCTCCCATGAACCACCGTACTCTAGTACACACATCTTCAACATGTCCTCAAGCACCTGGATCAATAGCTTTGACTGTCCATCAGTCTATGGATGGTAGGGTGTACTCATATCCAATTGCGTGCCAAACCGTGCCTGCATGCCCTGCCGAATCTGTGATGTAAACCGTGGCACCCTGTTTGACACAATCGACAACGAGACCCCGTGAAGTTGGACTATCTCTCGCTCATACAAACTGGCCAGCCTATCCACTCGATGGGTAGAAGAGATCAATAGGAAGTTTGTGGACTTAGTCAACCTGTCCACAATCACCCACATATTGTCGTGTTCACGCTGAGACCGAGGTAATCCACTGACGAAGTCCATTGCAATATGCTTCTACTTCCACCGAGGAATGAAAAGTGGTTGTAGCAGTCCACCAAGCCTCCGATGCTCAGCCTTAACTCGCTGGCATATCTCGCACACTCTAACGTAATCAGAAACATCGATCTTCATCCAGGGCTACCAAAAGAGACGTCGCATGTATGCATACATCTTAGTCCGACCCAAATGAACCATAAAACGTGAGCAGTGAGCCTTTTTAACCATGTCCTCTTGAATCTCAGCCACAGATTGAATCCACAAGCCTCCTCTGAATCTCAAGCGTGAGTCTGTCGACTGACTCCACTCTGGATGATATAAACTCTGAGCCATCTTACTAAATGCTCCAACTCCATTAATGGTGGGATTGCTTACAATTTCCTTTCTAGAGCTCTTAGAAATGAATTTGAGTTAAGTCCCTAATGACTTCTACCCTTTTATACATTTATTTGAAAATTCATTAGTGATGGATTAATTAAGCTAACCTAGCTTAATTAAGTCTAAATCCAAGCTCTCCATCTCATTTCTACATATGTCAAGTGTCCTACAAAGTGTAAAATGACAATTATGCCCTTAGTTCATCTATGTATTTTTCATGCAACCAAGACATTTACATAGATTAAATGACCTTATTTTTCAACATATTTACCAAGCATACCATAAGCCTTTGAATTTAAATTGGTTCCTTAATATGAATGATAGAGAATTTTACATTAATTTCAATCTTCCATAGTACGCATCTCGAGGTACATCATATGCCTTATTTCATTTCTACACTATAATCATAAGTTACTTAGATGTGCATTATAATAATATAGTAATGTGGTAATTTAAATAAAAATTCCAACTTAAGTTATTCTCTTAAATAAATAGCATTATAGTCCTACAACTATTCTTGTCCTATCTTATCGCCTACTTGTACCCGGGTACCCATAATATACACGCATACCAACCATCAAACCTTGTATTTTGATGCAATCGGATCAATAATTAACTGAAATTTGATATTTTTAAGTATAAAATAAATACTACACACATCAAACAAACATAATATATCTTGGTGTCGACTCCCGAGGGTTGACCAAGTACCCCACGTTATATAAAGTCCCCGTCAAAGTCCTGTAGTGACACGTGGCACAAGTTAGAATATTCGGATCATTACAAGAAGGCTTGAGACACTTGTAAATGTATATATCTACTTTTGTTGCCTTATATACAGTGTACTTATTTCCCCGGGTTTTCTTCACTAGGATGTTGATATGCTTGATATGAACTTTATATATCCATTATATTTCATGATATTTAAGTTTTCTCCTTAATTTTATTGTTTAAATATGGTAAATTCATATAAAATCCTCGCCATGTTCAAGAATTGATAAAATGATAGATAATACGGCTTACTTAACACGACGAATAGTAATTAAATAACTAAAGGATTGAATAACTTAATAACTGATTAATGAGTTAGCGAACACATCGTGGGGTGCTACCGTGGCAATGGACGATAGCGACGAACGATACACAGTGGGTCGGTGATGGGGCAAGGCTGCAGGGACGGCAGCGGGACCCACATAGCACACCCCTGCGGCCTAAGGGCACGGGGCTGTCACAACAAATAAGGAGTAAATCAGAAATCTTTATTTCGGAAAATTCACCAAAGTACACATGTTTATACTTTTAATGAGGAAAATAGGGGTCAAAACTTTTTTATTCCGGGTGGTAGGCAATAACGCATTGTGGGAAGGCGCCATCTACGTGGCATGTGACGTGGCAATTTTTTTTTTTTTTTTTTTTGTGGAGACACTGATAGCGCCTTCTCAGAAGGCGCTATCAGTGTACATGTCCACGTCGACATGTCCACGTGGAACGACGTGGACATGTACATCGTAGCTTTTCGCGAAGGCGCTATCAATGTCCACGTGGACAACAGTAAGTTTTCCAGGTCCACGTGGATCGGATAGCGCCTTCGCAGAAGGCGCTATTGGTGGCCACGTGGACATCAAGTTAATGGGGGCGCCATGTGGATCCACGTGGATCCACGTGGCGGTGTACTACCAATAGCGCCTTCGGAGAAGGCGCTATTTGTAAATAATTTTTAAGTTGTGTCCACGTGGATCCACGTGGATCCACGTGGACACAATTTTGTGGGGTGCGCTGATAGCGCCTTCTCAGAAGGCGCTATCAGCGCACCCCGTCGTCTTCTTCGCGAAACCGACGCAGAGAATATTCTCTGCGTCGGTTTGCTGTAGGGATGCGGGGGTAGGGATGCGGGGGTAGGGGACGTAGGGGTCACGGGATTACGATCCCGTGACCATGCCCGACATTGCCGCCCCCCGCCTATATAAGGCGGGGACGGGAGCTCGGTGGAGGAAGACCACGCGCGGACGGAGGAGAGACAGAGGGACGAGCGAGAGGAGGTAGAAGCGGCGGAGGAAGAAGGTCTTGCTGCGCTGAGCAGGGAGGAGAGTGGAGACGACGCAGGGGAGCAGGGAGGTCCGAGGCAGAGGTGAGGCGAGAAGAAGTGGCATTTTTGTTTGCGGCGGAGCGGAGCGGAGCTTTATGCGGCAGGGGAGCGCGGACAGCGGCGGCGGGGCACCAGTCGTCTCAGCGGAGGAGAAGTAGGAGGTCCAGCCAAGTGAAGGAGGAGGAGGTATGTACGTGATGAAAAAAAAAGTGAGTTTAGTTTGTGTTAGTTTTTTTAGTTTACGTATGTGTAATTTGGTTTAAGTTTGTTTGTTTAGTTAGTTGATTATTTGTTAGTTTGTCTAGTTTTAGGTATTTAACTTAGTTTAATTTGGTTTTTAGGTTAGTTAGTATAGTTAGAGTAGTTTGTTTAGTTTAGTAAGTTTGTTTAAGTTAGTCAGTTAATTAAGTTTGTTATAGCCGATTTATTATACTATTTGTGTTCTAAACAAACGAAAATACAATGTTATTGCAGGAATATTTTGTTGGAGAGGAAAAGCGGTGAAAAAAAGTAAGTTCGTTAATTTAGTATTTTCGAAGTAATTTATTTAGGTTAGTTTATGGTTTGCATGATATATAGGGACATAAGTATTTTGTTTATGAAGTACGGTTGATATATTTATTTATTGAACGTTATTACACGTAAAATGTAAGTGCGAAAGAATGAGTATGCTCGTAGTTGCGCTATTATTGCGATCTTCTACATCGAAAGTTCGATTTCGCGCTTTATCACCACATGATTTTCAACTAATTCCCTGAACAATTTTTTGCAATTGTCTCTGTTACATCTTTACATCCAATTTCAAAACATTATGTAGGGCATGTCACAAAGAAACATCCCTATTCTATTCTATGCGTACGGATCCATTGTTAATGGGGTCAATGGCATCACGTCATGTACTCACCCCCATCAGTAGTGTTGTGGGTGAAGTTTGGGTCTAGTGCCCGTGAAATGATTGATGACGTTTCTAACGCGTTCCCTGATCAGACGGCGAGTACTATAGTTCATATGACGTATCGTCACATGATGCCTCTCCCAGGAGGCTCACATTATTACGTTCTCGTGTTGTTGAATGATGCGACACACTTCGACTTGATGTGGGATACGGTGGACAAATTACCAAAGACCGCGGCGATTGATATATATTTAACATTTGAGTCAGTCGACTCAAATCAAAATCGTACGATTCATTCGCAAGTTCTTGACGAACGTGGCGGCACGCCAGACGCGGACTTACTAGACATGGACAGATTGCACATGCAATCCCCAGTGGATGAGGTAGCGCAAGAGGGGTTCGTTGCTCCATTACATGAAGATAATAATGCGTATACCGACGATGACGAAAACGACGACGAAAATAACGATACTGATGAGGAAACGCATCACATCGAAGAAGCTCCATCAGTTGCGGTTTGGGATGACGTTAACGTTTGCACAGATGATCCAACGTATGATCCTCCGGGTGCGGAGAATGTCGAGGATGATGAGCAATTTGCTATCGATGAAGAGATTATGTTAGAGGAAGCTAGTGACGATGAAGTTCACCAACCAATACCGGGGTATAACGAAATCGATTGGGAGGTGGCTAATTCAACTGCAACACAACATTCCCGTAAGCAAACTTGGGGGGACATCCCTAACTTCGATTTGGAGATAGGGATGTGTTTTGACAATAAAAACGATTTACAACATGCCGTGAAAGTGTGGCATGTTAATAGGCATTGTCAATACCATGTGATGGAATCGACTACAACTTCGTGGGCGATTAAGTGCGAGATATCCACAACATGGTTGTATGTGGCGTCTTCGCGCATGTTTCCGAAAGAAAACACTATTATGGGAGATTACACAGTTAGACGTACCGCACACGTGTATTAATCCCAACGTAGAACGCGGTCATGCCCAACTTGACGCCAACATGATGGCGCGAGAGATCCAAAGCGTCGTCAAAACCGATCAAGGTGTCACGATAAAAACATTAGTAGAAATAATAAAGAAAAAATATGGGCACGAAGTCAACTACAAGCTAATGTGGGATGCCAAGAAAAAGCAATTGAATGGGTTTTTGGAGATTGGGATGAGTCGTACGCTCAATTACCAAGATGGTTGGCTGCGGTGAGGAGTAAGAGTCCGGGGACAAGAATCGAGTGGTCACACAGACAATGGCATGATGATGAAATAAGTACCGCGTCTCCACAATTCCGTCGTGTGTTTTTTGCATTTGAAGCTTCAATACAAGCTTTTAAGTTTTGCGCACCTCTCGCTTCGATTGACGCGACATTCCTATATGGCGATACAATGGGAAGCTCATGATTGCGTTATCTTGTTGAAGGAAATGGTCACATACTACCAGTTGCATTTGCCGTTGCAGAAACCGAATCAACTGATTCATGGGGGTGGTTTTTGCGCATGCTGCGCAAACACGTGACAGATAGAGAAGGTATATGCGTTATTTCGGATCGTCACCCTGGCATTTTGGAGGCGGTCAACATCCCAATAAACGGCTTTTGTCCCCCGAAAGGGTACCACCGTTATTGCTTGCGACACTTGCTTAGTAATTTCGGCACACAATTCAAAAATGTTGTCCCCCTGAAAGTACTACTTGGTCGAGCAGCTGTTCAACATCAAGAACGAAAATTTATTGCGTGCATGGAGCGTTTCACATACTTATCGTCACGAACGCCACAATGCCCGCAATATGTCAATGCCATCCCTAAAGAACTTTGGACCCAATCGCACGACGGAGGCATGCGGTACGGATGGATGAATTCTAATGGTGTTGGTAAGTACAACATACAATTTATTCTTTGCACTATAATACATTAAATATTCGATGAACCAATATTACTTACTAGAGTTTCAACGGAAATTGCAGAGTGTTTTAACGGGGTCTTGAAGGGTGCTCGATTCTTGCCAATTATCGCGTTGACTCAAATGATATACTATAGATTGGTGACGTACCACGATCAACGCAACCAGGAAATCAATGCGGCAATCTCAAAAGGCCAAGTGTACACCGAATATGTCATGAAGCAACTCGCGATATATGAGAAATCCGCAAGGAGGCATCACGTCACGTTGATCAATCGAGACATCGGTGAGTTCCAAGTGCAGATGGAAGACATGGAGATCGCATGCATAAAGGCAACAACACACAAATCGTCATCTTAAAGGACCGGGTGTGCAGTTGTAATAAATGGCAGTCATTTGGTTTCCCTTGCTCACACGTGTTAGCATCATGTGCGTTGATTCGAGTGAGCTCCGCGCAGTTCATCGAGCCATACTATAGGTTAGATGTGTACGCACAGTGCTACTCGTACAAATTCAAGGCCATCCCAGATGAGAAGTATTGGCCGACTTTTGGGACGAAACTGATACCCGACCCCAGGCGCAGACGTGGCCGAGGGAGACCTAAGGGATCGCGTAGACCTACGGAGATGGATCTTCCTAATGTCCAAAGACCTTTGCGATGTGGGATTTGTCACCAAGAAGGACATAGAAGAACAACATGTCCAAATAAAGATCGTGAACGAGTACCAACTAGGAAGAACCGTTGTGGTATATGTCGTTTAGAGGGACATAACAAAAAAAATTGTCCGTTGAGACCTCAACCATCCAATGACAACCTATAGTCGAGTTTGTATATTGTGTGAAGTAACTAAAGGTCGTACATATGTTGCTTGTGTGAACTTTTATTAATTACTTATCGTTTGGTTGTGTACAACACTCATTTTATTTTGCTAACATTATATGTAGTTGTACTACAATGGATCCAGGGCCTTCGATCCATCACTATTGCAACTCCAATCTACACACAGATCAACGCGAGCATGGAGGGGCGAGGTAACATTTCTTACAAAGAATACGTCAAATTTAAATCAATAATGTATCAAAAACGTACATTAATACACTATCAATTACAAGGTGTACGAAACAATGCGTGTACGTCGAAGACGTGGGGTCGTGGATCGAACGATGCAAGATCATTCTAGGATGATCCCATATCTTCGTTCCAGTGGGTTCTATGGGATATCTCGTGTAGCATTTTTCAGCCTTGATTGGGCTTTGATTATGCGTTTGTAGAGAGATGGCGCCCGAGACGCATACATTTCACATGCATTGTGGGAGTGCACCATTACACTTCAAGACGTCCAGTGTACAGCTAGGATTACCGATCGAAGGTATGCTCGTGACGAACGACGACGCAGACTATGCCGATGTCTCGAGAGGCTACTTGGACGAACTCCTGGTAGAGATGACGTCGTTGGATGTAAACTAAAGGTCGAATGGCTTGAGCGTAACGTACCATCAATAGATGATGATAGCGATGAGGAGTCTGGTCCGACGTTACGTTCGATCGTACATACTTCAACTCATCGGTGGATGTCTTTTTGCCGACAAGTCTAATCGATTCGTCCATTTGATGTTCCTACCATTCTTTGGAGGATTTCCAACTAGCTGGACAATATAGTTGGGGGAGTGCTTGTTTGGTTTATTTGTACAGGAGTTGTGTCGCGGATCTCGCGCGGGGCACATGAGGTTGCCGGCGCGTCAATTCTTTTACAACTTTGGGCATGGGACGATTTCCATTCATAGCACCGCGGCGCCGCGTGTTTCTAGAGCTCAAGAATGAACCGTGGATGGACAAAATATGCTTATGGACATTCCACTCGGACACATGTGTATGAAAGTCGATTTGTCATTAATTTGCATTTTCATTATTGTCCATTTACATTTATCTTAAATTATTGTCTTCTACGAGATGGCTCGATGCATTTTCGGTATCACAAAGTGCGACGCACGTCGTATCGGCTACCGTGATGCACTCGACTCGCAGAGGCATGAGAATGATGTGGTCCGGCAACCTTATGCGTAACTCATGGGGTCTCTTCCGATTCATCGTACAAATGGCAACGGAAGTTGGCTCTCGACGTGTCCCCTTATTTGTTTCCACATTGTGGAGTGGCATCGACCGTAGAAAGGGTGATGAGACAATTCGGCATGGTACAAGTGGTGCCACCAAATTGTGCTTACGACGCCCAACCGCACCGCCTCGGAATTGCGTGGACATCATCATGAAAATTGGGTGACCTTCCATGCAAGCTATATACACATGTGGGAGAATCGTGGGGACACCATTGCCACAATGCAAGATTAATGAAGGCCACGATCACCAAGAGTACATGACGTGGTATCGCTCGGTCACTAGGAGATTCGTTGGACACGACGGGCGTTACGTGACTACTCGGTAATATTATAACTCTTTATTTTCCTCGAACATTAAATATCTTATATTGCTTGCTCGACCTCTTATATTTTGTATATCGGCGTAACTTGTGCATCGATCGAGGCGAGTGTTTATCGAGGATGGGTACGAGCAAGGTCTTGCTTGCGCTTGATGAAGGGATTCAAATTTTAGACGAAGACGAAAGGCGAAGGTCTACTCTTTCGCATGACGGAATTGACGTCGAGCAAGACATTAATGAGGATAATGAACGGGACGATGAAGAAGACGATCAAAGCCGAACCAAACATAGAGGTGAGAAGAAGACGAGCACGACAGAGATTGTGCGGGAACGCACCAGCGTCCTCGTCCACCACGTCCATCTACTCGACCGAGATTGCCTTGCAGAGAGTAGCGAGACGATCTCCCGCAAAGACGTTCATCTCGTTCGAGAGCGAGTAGAACAGAGATCGTTGAGTGAGAGTAGCCGACGATCGTCGCCACCCCAAAGAAGAACCTCAAATGTTTGTACCTGTGCCGCCGAGCGTGAATCTTCCTCCTTACTATTTTGATCCATACGCACCTGGGCCGTCGTCTTCATATGTGGACCCCTGGAATGCCTCATCCTCAAATGTATCCATCACCGCCTCGCACATGCCTAGTCCATATACTCCTACTCCATATAATTACAATATGGCGTATAGTGGAGACCCTTCATTCATGAACTTGTTGACCATGCCGCAGCCTCATGTTCCATTCCCCCAACCCCATGCAGAAGCCAATATTTCGGGATGGTTCCACCTCCTATTTTTGGTAGCATCGAGCGAGAGGTGAGTCGAGTCAAGAACCGTGAGGAAACGCAACAATCTACTCAACGTGATTCATCGCAAGACCAAAGCCTACCTCAACAAGCTCAACCGGATGTACAAACACATCGTCCAACAAGACAAAGAGTACGTCCGGTTTGCATCACCGAGCAACAACGTCAACGGAACCGCCGAAATAGACCTGCATGATGAGTTTACTTGATGTCATGGTGATTTGTAATTAACTTATATTTTGGGTTCACAAAGTACGTGTATTCAACTTTTTCATTGAATAAACTTATTTCTCACGTTTTCCATATTATTATAATGTCGTAGATTTGATTACTCTTCAATAGTTAGTTTAGTTAGTTAAGTTAGTTTAGGTTATATGTTTAATTTAACTTAAGTGGTTAGCTTAGTTAGTTAGGTGTCGGTGGTTAGGTTATATTAGTTTAGTTTGGTTAGGTTAATTAGGTTAGTTAGTTAAGTTAGTTTAGTTAGTTAAGTTAGTTTAGTTTAGGTGTTGAGGTTATGTTTGTTTAGTGTAGTTGAGTTAGGGTATGTTCCTTAGTGTAGTTGAGTTAGGTTATGTTTGCAATTAAGCTAGTTAAGTTAGTTATTTTAGTTTACTTAGTTTGTATTGTTAGGTGGTTTGGTTAGTTAATGTTAGTTAGTTTAGTTTGTTAGTTACTTTAGTTTGGTTATGTTAGTTACTTAGTTAGTTAGTTAGTTTAGTTGAAGTTAGTTAGTTAGTTAGTTTAGTTTGGTTTGGTTAGGTTAGTTTAGGTAGTTAGTTTAGTTTGGTTAATGTTAGTTAGTTAGTTTAGTTTGGTTTGGTTAGGTTAGTTTAGGTTAGTTAGTTTAGTTTAGTTAGTTAGTTAGTTAGTTAGTTAGTTAGTTAGTTAGTTAGTTAGTTAGTTAGTTAGTTAGTTTAGTTAGTTAAGGTTAGTTAGTTTAGTTTGTTAGTTAGTTTAGTTTGGTTAGGTTAGTTATTTTAGTTTGGTTAAGGTTAATACTATAGTTAGTTACTTAGTTAATTAGTTTATTTAGTTTAGTTGGTTATGTTTGTTAATGTTAGTTAGTTTAGAAAAGAGAGTTTAAGGTTTAAAACAATGTACATATATATTTTCAAAATTGGTTTTTTTTTTACAAATATAAACTCCTCATATGCATATTCAAATTTGGTTGTAATTGTCGAGATCGCTCGACGACGACGACGACGACGGCCACGGCGAGGTCTGAGCTACCGAGAACGACGCGGTTGGTGACCCGGTTGATGACGTGTCTGCGATGCATGATGATCGGCGAGCGTTTGTGAGGTTCGCAGTGACGTGGCGTCCACGTGGCGTGAGTTCAGACGATAGCGCCTTTTCAAAAGGCGCTATCGCACATGTGTCGTCCATGTCGGCGCCACGTCGGCGCCACATCACAAACGCAATTTTCACTCAATAGCGCCTTCTCAAATGGCGCTATTGAATGAGCTGATGTGGCGCTGACGTGGCAATGCGTTATTGAATGATGGGATGTGGCGCTGACGTGCGGTGAGGTGGCGGCCAAATGTACAGATAGCGCCTTTTGAAAAGGCGCTATCTGTACAAACCCATGCCACGTGGACGCCACGTCACCTCGAACCAAAAAACATCCCACTCAATAACGCCTTTTGAAAAGGCGTTATTGCCTACTTCCGTGATAAAAAAAAAAACCTCCCTATTTTGTGAAAAAAATTGTAAAATACCCCTACTTTTGGAAAAACCCCTCTTTATTTCCTTCCTTTCTCTTCTTTCCTTTTTTATTTTTCTTTTTTTTGTTTGTATTGTTTTTATTTTTCTCTTAATATATTCCATTGATCCAAAAAAAGATCTGGGTGGGGTGATCCTAAATTCAGGTGATTGGTTCCCTCAAAGTTCACTGAGCGAGAGTATGGGCACAATCATTGTGCTCCCTAGTAATGTAACAAAGTTCAAAAGGACTTCGGCCTCTTATAAATTGTTTTACATCGAGCACAATAGGGTCAATTCAAAGATGCATGGAACCGAGTTGTTGATGGATTCAAAAATTGTCTTAGCATCAGAATAAAGTCTTCTCGTTTCTTGAAAGTCCAGACAATTCTGTAGTGAACACTTAATTGCCCAACACTCTGCGACAGCAACCGAAGACGAGACTCCTACCAAACTCGAACCAGCCCGGATTACCATATCTGCTATGTTGACTAGCACCCATCTTGTCGCAGTTTCCCCATTGGTTCCATTCGTAGCATCATCAATGTAAATCGCATAGCCCCTTGAAAGCTCTTTAGGCTTAGGTTTCATTACGTGAGGTGGGGCTTCATTCTTCATGGATTCTTTGAACTGCAGGATCTGCTGATTGTCTTCTCCAGTATGGTTAGTGGTTCGTCACTATCCCCTCGAAATATGAAATCATTTCTACTCTTCCATCTTCTCCAGAGCTCAAAGACTCCCATTGTAGCATCTCCTCTCGATTCTCCATGTCTTTAGTACTTTTCAGAATATTTTCCATCGATCTTGGAAGTCTATCTCTTGCTGGTCATCATAAATTAGGTTCCATGGTGAGGCAAACTAGAATACCTTTGCCTTATCGCACTGAAATAGCAGGTGGGAAATGGTTTGATTATCTTTTTTCTTTTTTGTTGAATTGTTCTCATTCTTGTAGCCATATTTACAGAAAGATACCCATGTTGACAGATTATGCTAGAAGCTAATCACGTAGAAATTAAGTTGATTTAGTAGGCCATCTTTTCAATATATATTGTTCTTGTTGTAAAATAGTTGTACGCCAACTAGAACTTGTAGAACTAAAGTATGAGAAACATGAACTAAAGACTACAAGAATAAGTAAAGAAGAGGAAACAAGAGATAAGAGACCTAGAGTTGAGAAATGTAGAGATTTCTATTTCAACATTGGTGTGTACTTTACAAGTGAAGGAACCCCTTTATATAGGTCCTTAGTCATGATGAGAATGGGTACTGGAACAAAGTGTGCAAGTTACACCAAAGTCTCATGTCATACAAGATTGCAAGTTACATGACAATATATGGACAAGTGTATGTACATATCGAAGATGAATACAAGTTACATGGAGTGTACAAGTTACATTCAATGTGAAAGCAATGCTTGATGTTACAATTCAATGTGAGAGTCGTGCTTGATTAAGTAGTGGTCATCCATATTACAACACTCCCCTTCGATGAAACTTGCTGAGATAATATGCCTCGTTAAAACCTTTACTAGAAAAACCCATGGGAAAAAAATCAAGTATAGGAAAAAGAGTACAATGTTCCCATCAATCTTGCTTTGTAGTGTAATATTGTTGATCGACTCATTAAAAACATTGCTAGAAAAACCTAGTGGGACAAAACTATAGCTAAGGAAAAGAGTGCAACACATTTATACCCTTTGAGATAATATAAATGCCTCACTAAAACCTCTACTAGAAAAACCCTGGGGAAAAAATCTAGTATAGGAAAAAGAGTACATTACTCTCATAAATTTTTATACGGAGTATAATATTGTTATGATTGCCTCATTAAAAACCTTGCTTGAAATATTTAGTGGGATAAAATCATAGCTAAGGAAAACAAGTGCAATATACTAATAAATATAACTCAATTTTATTCTCCCCCTCTTATTGACACGAGTGAAACATTTTATTATTTTTCAACAAACCCTTGTAAATCCAAATTTAATTTTTTCTTTGACTAAAATAAATTAATTGATGGACAACTATTTTACTTGAAAAATAATTGATTTCCAAATCAAGGCTAAATTTCTTTTTCCAAGATCTTCCATCTTCAATTTCTTTTTCAAGGATTCAAATGATATAGGGATGTCGTCGTGATTTCTCATAATATTTAAATTATCAACACATTATAATATTATAATGAAGACATAAATCCAAATGATACATTGAGTCCTTACCAAAAAACTCTTATATCATGAGTATTTTATTTATTTTTACTTATATCTTATTTTTCAATGGTTTGTATCCTTTGAACAAACTTTTCTTTTACGCCTTAAGTGTTTTGTTGGTTCTCGTTCATTTAGTTGCACATGGACATCATTTTATCATGAACTTTTAATGCTAAAACACAAGATTTTCACTATTTTACATATAGTACTTGCATCAAATAATTGATTCATAACTTGTTGCTAAAGAATGATCATTTGAACTTCAAGTTCATATTAATTTATACATGGATTATAATACAACAAGATTTGATGCAATTAATGTGTTTCAAGCAATTTCACGTCATTTCTTTTGAATTGACTTACATCTCCCCCTAATTGTAGGAAAATTGCTTTATCAAAGTGACAATTAGCAAAACTTGCTATAAATAAATTTCATGTTAGAGACCCAAGACATCATATAATATGATTGATGAAGAGTTAAAACACACTACAAAAAATAGCCAATCAGAAACAGAAATTTCCGTTGCTGATTAACATAAATTCTGTCTCTAATTCAATTTCGCAACTAACGAGACGGAATCTATTCCGTCTCTAAAATCGTCGTCGATTTGATTTAGTCAAGAACGGAAATGTGTTTCCGTTCTTGATTAGAGACAGATTAGAGACGAAATTTAGAAACTAATGAGACGAACGTAAAATGCACATTTTTCCAAAGTGAATGGTTTTATTTGCATTCCGTTGCTAATCCGTCTCTAATTAGCAACATATTAGCAACGAAATTCATAAATTCCGTTGCTAATCCGTTGCTAATTAGAGACGGATTAGCAACGGAACTTATAAATTTCGTTGCTAATCCGTTGCAAATTAGAGACAGATTAGCAACGGAATTCATAAATTTCGTTGCTAATCTGTTGCTAATTAGAGACGGATTAGCAACGAACTTTACGAATTCCGTTGCTAATCCGTTTCTATTCCGTTTCTAAACTCTGTTTACCCAGTTTTTTCATTCTATTTCTTCACAAATTAGAGACGGATTAGCAACGGAATTTATAAATTCCGTTGCTAATCCGTCTCTATTCCGTTTATATGCCCAGTTTTTTTTATAAATATTCACAAGAATCAAATTGGTTCTCCAAAACTTCTAAAACTAAAAATAACAACAGGACCTGCTCCATCGCTTGTACCCCCTCCAACAACTCCTTGGGGTAGCTAACATCCCCAAAAAAGTAAAATTTCACATACGTACACAAATCAACAATATATATCAACAACACAGATTCAAATGAGAAAAAAACATACAATTTGATATTAAAAAAGATTTATATATTCACGAAACGTAGTCAAGTATAATAAATGTCTAAGATACCTAAGTATCCACAAAAAACTACAATTCTCATTGTTCTACAACAACCATAAAAATACATAAGTATCATAAAGTTTTCAATCCCTCGTTGTGCTAGCACCTGGGATGTGCTAGCATTAGGATCTACGTATATTCTCTTCTTTCTCACTAACGACCTGAGATTGTAGACACGTCATTTGGGACACTCACCCGCCACCTTGTAGTACACCGCCTCATTATCCACCTGCCTGTCCGGTGTAGTCTGGTCGACTCCCGACTTCTCCTTTGGAGCTTAGCCTCGCATGGATCAACAATAATGGTAACAATATAATAGTAGCATTAAATTTGTTTTCTTAAGTAGGGGTACCTTAAGCTTTACTGCTCATTTTCGTGATTTCAATAACTCTATTTTTGATATACGTCTTCCTGCATAGAAAGATCAAAGGTACAAGTAATTACTTACAAAAAAAAAATCATAAATGCACAAGGAAAAAGAAATAAAGATTTAAGGAATGTCCGCGCGACCCTTAGAGAGGCATTGCAGTACAAACATTCCAAAATAATTAAGTTACTAGATATCAACTAGAGTGGTCGTTGACATGTGAAGCTTACAAATGATCAATGGCATCACTCAGTTAAACAATTCCATTCTAGTTTTCTACCATAGCAACCCTCGCCAAAGCCCAATCTACACGGCCACCTAAACAACAAAATATGGGTATTTAACTAGTTATGAAACATCAAACTGAATCATACTAAAACATTAACCAATAAATAAGACAACCAACATAATCAAGAGACATTGGATAATAGATAAGACACTGCAACTCATTAAGTAAGGGCAAGTACAAAGGTTGGCTCCTTAAATCATTCCTATCGAAGACTTCATGTTTTAGAATTTACAAACAAGCATCACACCATAAACATATTGACATATGTATGTACATTCACCAATAAATACAGTTACACAAATCATAGTATGTATTTAGAAAGAAATTCAATATCTCATAGATCAACGACATTAAAGGAATTCAATCATAGAACGAAGTCAAAACAAAGAATGCTATGCGACAATTTTTTACACGATTATTTTAGCCAAAGAAATCATAGATAGTAATACACAATGCATGACATTACTAATATAAGATCGGTAGTAAAACAATCCAAATGATTTAATGTCAACTCAGAAATGGAAATGAAATAAAGAGAATTGCCTCAAAGGGTTTAGTTACCTTAAATACTGTTTGCTTTGCTATATTCAATTTTCAAGGCATTTTCTTGTTGAAACTCTGAATATAAATGTGTCTGATTGATGATTATATATATTTATTGTGATCTGGTACTTCATCGAAAATTTAAAGATCACCCTCTTACTTCTCTTATTACTTCCTAAGTTAAATAAATTCTAGTTTTTGGTACTATATCATATCGAATTAATAAAAATTTGCAGATCATAAAACAGACTCCATGCTTTTCCATGTCATGAAGAAATATAAATTATTTGGTATTTGAAGAAGCAAAAACTCGAAATGCTATTCAATAGTAGTAGAAAAGAGAGACAAACCACTTGAAGCTTCAGAGAAAGCATTGTCGCGGCTGCAGCGAGATTTCATGTCACCAAATGAACCTTTAGGATAGGTCGCAGGATTCCCAAGTCTATTGGAAGTGGCAGATTCACATTTAGGATTGGTGTTGTTATTGTTGGGGTTTTAGTGATGAGTCCCGCCCACAAGTACCACCAAAAGTAGTGTTGGCAAACCGCATACACATTGCATAATTGTAAACCGAGTACAAAAGTGAAATCCAACAACAAAAGTAATCACAACAAAAATGCAAAGGAAATAAGAAATATGACCAAAGGAGTTACATACTTTTCCAATAACATTAGACTTGAAGCAACTACTTGTGACTACTTGTGACTTGAAGCAACTACTTGTGATGTTTTCAACTTGAGATTTTTGTGGCAGGTGCCTTCACCTTCAACTTCAAATTCTTCTTAAGTGTGATGTTTTCATCAATAGGCATTGATGAGATTCGAATGAACTTCATTGGGGTTCTCTTCATGTTTAGACTATGATGATTTTCAAGCAACATAAACAACAAACACTGCAAAAAAAAAATGAAAGTCAATTAATTGTATGATTTTATTACATAAATTCCACAACACATTCATATCCCATTCATTCCATAAGGAAATAATTGTGTGATTTTATTACATAATGAAGCTCTCATGAAACAACACAAAAGTTTGTATCAATGATGAAAAAAAAAAAGAAAAAAAAAGAAAGTCAATCCAAGAAAGACCTAAATCTCAATTGTAATCAAAAGTGAAAATAAGACCATCAAACTCTCATTAGCATAGAGCATATGATTATAACAAAATGAAAAGTCAATTAATT
Organism: Stephania cephalantha; assembly: GCA_039657325.1. Classification (NCBI taxonomy): domain Eukaryota; kingdom Viridiplantae; phylum Streptophyta; class Magnoliopsida; order Ranunculales; family Menispermaceae; genus Stephania; species Stephania cephalantha. Next base: position 40,395,660 of record CM077572.1, on the reverse strand, counting down.
CCAACACATATATATAGTTAGCCGAAATTCCACAACACATTCATAACCAGCAGACACTGCTAAAAAAAAAGTAATAATTGATTAGTTAGACCATCAACCTCTCATTAGCATTGACACTTACATATAGTTAGCCACCACAAATTCCACAACACATTTATATCTCATTCATGTTATAAGGAAATAACTCATGCATGCTATAAGTAATAATAAAACCATCAAACTCTCATTTAACATGAAGCAGAGAGAGTGTTGAAATAATTCATGCATGCCATAACCCAATGAGCCTAAAGCCAGCGTTCCTGAAGCAAAGCATGCTAATTCATCCATCTCGCAATTTTGAAGAGGAAATACTTAGAGAACAAATAATAAAATAATTACAAAAGTAAAGGACCTTGAACTATGTTTCGTGCTTAATGAGATAGAGGAAGTACCTTATCGATAAAGAGTCCCAATTTTTCTCACATGAGATGTAAGTGAAAGAGGATGGTGTTGATTTTTGAATTAAGCTTACAAGACCTTTCATTGATGTCTCCCACATTTCTCTCGATAAGATATTGTCACAAACGAATTAAAAGAGTACATTAGCTAAAATTCAAGCAAGCAAAACTAGTAGAATCCTTGAATTGGGCAAGAAAACCGCTTGATCGATTTAACAGAATGATAGTGCATGACAAGAACAAAAAAAAAAAAAATAAAAATAAAAAATTAAATGGTTCTTCACTTCAGAAATTAGGAAAAGGAAACCAAATAAATGTAAGGGAAAAAATTGACGAAAAGCGGCGACGACTTAGGGTGCGGCGACGGGTTAGGGTGCGGCGATCTTAGTGGTGCGGCGAATAGCGGCGACGGCTTAAGGCTTCTGAGGCTCCAATCTCCGGCAGACGCGCGACGGCAGACCGACGGCCTCGTCGCAGCCTCAATCGCACGATGACATAGATTTAGGGTTTGGGAGAGGGATTTCGGTGAGAGAGAGAGAGAGAAAGTTGACGGTGAGTGAGATCCGGTGAGAGAGAGCGGTGAGATTTCGGTGAGAGAGCGGTGAGAGAGAGAGAGCAGAGAGCGGTGAGAGAGAGAAAGAGAGATAGCATAAAGCGGCGATGGTGAGAGAGAGAGAGAGATAGAGCGGTGACGGTGAGAGAGAGAGCAGAGAACGGTGACGGTGAGAGAGCAGAGAGCGGTGACGGTGAGGTGAGAGAGAGAGAGCAGAGAGCGGTGAGAGAGAGAGATTTCGGCGAGAGAGAAAGAGAGTTGGTTGTGAGAATCGGTAGAGAGAGAGAGAGAGAGTTCTATTGTGGTTGGTCCCCATTTTTGGGGCATTTAGATCGAAGCACGCACGAATCTCGAGACGTAATGGACGGTTGTAAAAAATTAATGTTTTGGTGGGAATGTTGGCGCCAATTTTTTTGAGACGGAATTTAATTTCGTCTCAATTCCGTCTCTGATCTCTCTCTATTCCATCTCTGAATTATTCCGTCTTAATTCCGTCTCAAACCATTTTTTGTTAGCAACGGAACTAAATTGCGTTGCTAATTCCGTTTCTAATTATCCATTTTTTTGTAGTGACAATATAAGTCTCCTATTGATTTGCGTTGAGATGATCACCAACTGATAGAAAATCTTGTTCGATAAAGGATGTCTATGTGAATTTATGATATTTTTGCATTATTGATGATTCTGTACAATCAAAAATTCATTCTACAATATGAATGTCATTAGATCATTTGATTTATGACGACATTCGTTTTGATTTTGAAGGCATGGTAAAGGTCACATAAATATTTGGTTATATATGACAATATTTTGGCAAAATAGCCTTTCATATGTGATGAAAAATATCACAATTATGAGCGCTCATTATCAATAATTATTTGTGTTGTAAATTGGATGACCCTATCAAGCATTTGTAACATCAACACATGTGTGAGTTGTACATCTCCATGTTGCTTGTATCTCCTCACTTTGTACATCCATAATTGATTATGCACGTGTTATCTAAGTAACTTGTAACACTTTCATATTGTATATGTTATGTCAATGTATTGTCCACTTTGTGTACACTATATGTTTGTGACTTACATACTTTAGATTACTCGTAAGTTATGTCAAGTACTCATGCTCATCCTGACTAAGGGCCTGTATAAAGGGGTTCCTTCATTTATAAAGAACACACCAATATTAGAATGAGAATCTCTACATTTCTCAACTCTAGCTATCTTCTCTCTTGTCTCCTCTTCTTTACTTGTTCTTATATTCTTGAGTTCATGTTTCTCATACTTTAGTTCTAGGAGTTCTAGTTGGGTTACAACTTAGTTTACAACACGTTATCTGCACGAGCTTGCTCTTACACAAATGTGAGATTTTGAAGTTCAAGAAGGCTTGCTAAGGAGACAAAGCAATGAAGGTATATTTTTTGTTAATTTAATTAAGTTCAATTTATTTCCATGTTATCATGGTTAATCACTTTTCTTGTTACATGCATTATTTATGTATACGTGCTTTATTTATACACTATGCATGTAACGTAACCGACTGCAAAAGTATGCTTTATAGTTGCGTCTTGTACGATCTTCTACATCAAAAATCAAAATTCAATGTGTGATACAAATAATACTATAAGTTTGATTTGATAGTGGATAAGCCTTATCCTCGATAAAACTAAACATTGAAAGGGAGATGAGTTATCCCGTTCCAGGAGGCTAATTACTAAGTAGACTTTATCTCGCCACTCAACCTGGAGGTTGTCCCACCAACTCACACCAGTAGTCCATTTTGTATATAACTAATCAATTTGTGAAAATGACTTAATCGTGTATTATTTATTTTATATAAAATGAGAAAAAATATTTACTTTATCTCTATTTTTCAAAATATTATTCAACTATAGTTTAATTTCTTGCTTTAGTATTACTGACATGAATTACTTGTCATCACAATTAGATGCTAAAAATAATAAATAAAATATCTATGCAAGATTGTGTGTCAATCACTTTCATTCCCCAATACCTCTTTAGTCATTTAAGAAAAAGTGAATATTTCACTTTATATATCTTTTTCCCCTTATGGAGTTAAGTATATGAATATCAAAAAAAGGTAATGCTCCAAAAAGCTCAAAATGATCGGCTAGGTCTCAAGCTACATAATTTAATCAGTCAAATATTAATTATAGTTCCGCCACTTTAATAGCCTCTATGTTGAGGCTATGTGGAAATATGACTGATGAGACAATACGTGGTCCGCCTAGATTTATTAATGCAGTAAATATCAAGTGTACACGTCAATCCAATAAATATCAAGAACTAATTTCTTGTCTCATGGTAGTTGAGTAGTATAATAATATATTATAAATATAATATCGCTCCCGTTGTAATGGTCCGCTTTAATTAATCCCGATTAACATGCAAATTACAGATTATGACCCTAAGCTTAGACCCACGTCGAAGTCGCCACTACAAGAAAAATGATATTTAGAAACGGAATTAGCAACGAAATTAAGTTCCGTTGCTAAGAAAAAGTGGTTAGAGACGGAATTGAGACGGAATTGAGAGAGATCAGAGACGGAAATAGAGACGGAAATAGAGACGGAATTAAATTCCGTCTCTAAATAATGGCGCCAACATTCCCACCAAAACTTTTTTTTTTTTTTTTTTTTTATAATCGTTCATCAAATCTCGAGATTCATGCGTGCTTCGATCTAGGCCCCCCCAAAATCGATCAAAAAAAAAAAAAAACGTCTTCTCTCAACTCTCTCTCTCTCTCAACTCTCTTTCGTCTTTCGTCTCTCTCAACTCTCTTTCGTCTCGCTTGCGCTCTGGTCTCTCTCTCTCACCGCTAACCGCCTTTAATCGCTCTCTCGCTCTCTCTCGGTCCACGGCCACCGCTCTCTCATCGGTCATCTCCGCTCACCGCTCTCGTCTCACCGCTTCGCTCTCGGTCGCTTCGTGCTCACCGCTCCACTCACCGCTCTCGCTCGTCGAGGACGTTCTCTTCCTCTCTCACCGCTCTCGACCGACGTTTCCCTGCTTCTCTCTCTCTCTCACCGAAATCTCTCTCCCAAACCCTAAATCTCTGCCGTCGCTGCGATTGCGGCTGCGACGAGGCCGTCGCTCTACTGTCGTCGCGGCCGCCGGAGATTGGAGCCTCCGAAGCCCTAAGCCGTCGCCGACCTACGCCCCACCCTAAGCCGTCGCCGAACTAGTCAAGGTAAAACCCTAAGTTGTTAGTCTTTTTTTTGTTTTTTATTTTTGAATGGGTGTTACAATTTGGATTGAATGATAGGTTTTTAGTTCGATTTTGATACTATATAGGACCGATTGAGAAAACAAAAATGATAAAACTCAATTTGGATTGAATGATAGGTTTATTAGTTCGATTTTGATACTATGTAGGTTACAATTTATCTACAAAAATGATAAAACAATGCTACCGCATTGTGGAGGTTACAATTTATTTACTTAATTGTCGCTCCATGTCGCTCTAGTTGCTAAAAGAAAGTACTAGTTTGTTGTTACTCGATGTATTTCAAGACAAATCTCACTCCCTGAAGTAGCATATACTCCAGTGAAGGGTCCTTCTCCGATGCTCTTCGGATGAAGTTCCATGGCTACCCTCTTCATATATTTCTTGGCCAATTTGATGACCCTAGTTTGATCTCGCAAGTCATTTCGAAGTTTAATTAACTATTCAGATAGGAAGAGGTAAAGAATCGCAAACTCAAACCATGAATTACAAATGGATATATGCAACATGATATGCTAGGAAATGAGATTTACCTTATCATTTGGTAAACATTGTTAATGTAATAAACCATTATTTGAAAATGGCAATGAGCATCCCTTATCGGCAAGTAAAAGCTATAAAGTCACAAATACTCAAAGACTTTTAGATAAAACAATGGGAAATATGCTAGGAAGCCAACTACAAAAATGTGAGTCTACAAAGATAAAGCCAAATCTCAATTTAAAAGCACTGTCTCCTAAGCACATTGCCACTTGTTTGGATACTCAACACACATAAACGCACCAACAAGAAAGGAAAGAGCGTCTGGCAAACTTATTTTCCATATGCATCATATCATAATTCATGAACCATTGAAGATAGGAACTCGTATTCGAAAATTTTCAGCGCAAATGATTGCATTGCACACGTAAAACATTATCATAAAATACTACACGTAAGTTTTTATTATTGCCTTGTTAATAAAAAGGGAAATTTTAGAATGAAATTGCTCTTTACTTGGAAGAAAAAATTCATCGAAAGCGCTTGTAAAATTCCCTTTGTTTAATCGAAGTTTTTCTCGATTTCAAAGAAGAAAAAAAACCGAAGTTTTCCTAAAATATGCACCATCTACGTTTTTATAAAGATGCTATTAAATTTCTCTTGTTTGCAGATCGTTATTGGTGAATCTGGTATATTTACCCTCTTGTTGAAGCAGTTAATTCATTATTCAAATGACACATGTTCAAGTAATTTTCAATATGTTCACCTTCATGGTGGATATTTTGTTCTTCAATTTTGAATTTTCTATAAATTATGAAGTATTACTAGCTTTTAATAATGGCAAGTTTGTTGGTCATTTGAATGATCCTGTTCTTCAATTTTGAATTTTCATTTCTCCTTAACTGTAATGCATGGATTTAAAAATTCTAAGAATTTAACTTTTTAACTTATGCTAATGTTTGAATATTGTATCTGCGCAGGCATCACCTTTGTCTGTTAGGGAAAGTTATGGCTCTATAAATCTTCTCATCAATGAATTTGGCGTGCTTTCACCGCTTCAACAACGCAACCAGGTCTCTGGTTTTTCTTGTTTCTTGTTTCTCATTTGAATAATATTCTTTTATTCTCTTGCTTGGACCAATCGTCAATCACTTTTCTACCATTTTCATACTAAAGTAGAAATATATTCATAGTTCATCGTCTACATTGTCTAAATGTGATTCAAGATTTACAATATTGTGCTTGACTATCAACCTTTTACATTATCTTGAGTTTTAATTCATTAACCACGGCATGCTTTATGAGTTTTTCGCTTGCTATTAAGTCTCGTTTTTAAGCATTTACAACTTTGTAGCCTCTTCACATTCTCGTTGGTTGATGCCTTGATGGAAATGTTTGGGACCCAAATGAAGGTTAATGTAATCCGGTAAAAGGGTGCGACAATTTATGCATTTAAGGGCCACAAAGGATCACTTTCTCAAGTCGACTCAAAGTCACCGCTTACCGATTTTTCTATGGTTTCGGCTTTTTCTCGACATAAAAATTATTCACGAAAACTATGACTCTATTGGTTGTCTATGATTGCCGAATGGTAATTAGTTTTTTTTTCTTGCATTGCATGGATTGCAACTATATTTCTTCCCATTTCTTATTGACCAAATTGCTTTTGTCATTTCGATTTTTTTTTCTGTTTTTTATATTTATTCGAAACAACTTTGAATAAAGTACATAAGTCATCTTTGCTTCATGCATATGAGGTCAATGCGATCGGTCCTATTATGGTGATTAAGGTACGAGAATTCCATTTGTGTATGCGTCTTCCGGACTAATATATTATTTTATTGGCCTCCTTTATGAACATCGCTTTCTAATTTTGTCTTCCCATGGTGGATTGTCTTGTCTAGCTTTTGGTTTCAGCTCCGCACTGTAATTGGAACGGTAATTTCTATCGCCTATTATCTTGAGTTTCAATTGTCTAATTGAACTTGCTACATGACTATCTCGTAGCACATGTGGCCCCTTCTTAAGGCTCGGGAAGGCACTTGGAGATGAACAAGATTTTCTTGTTGTGGCTAACTTAAGTGCTAGAGTTGGCTCTATTGGAAACAATCGCTTGGGAGGATGGCATTCATATCGGTCTTCAAAGAAGGCTCTTAATCAATGTACCTTCTTTCACTCAAACATTTTTTTATGCTATATAGCAACAATATTTAATTTTACAATATGAAAAAGCAGTCATAGCTCATTCAAAGTGTAGTATCTTCATGAGCCTAGTCCATGGATATAGCTCTGTAGTTGGCTTTTTTTCGTATCAACACTTCTTACCTGAATTAATCAAAAGGATCAAATGATCCATTCAATAAATTCATGAATTTGATGTATCTCCATGGTTCTCGCTATATCTTGATGCATATTTATCAATATCTCCTTCAATCTATCATCCCAAGCATTGCGCAGTTTTATTTGTATTGTGTTATTATTTTTGTTTCTTTTGAAATTGGTATTTGTATACATATACTTGCATGATGCCATGATCAAATTCCATTTCGTACCACTTGCTGTAGAAGTTTCAAAAAATGACGTATATATAGACATGTGCATGTGCACGCGCAAACACATTGGTTGAATTTCATGTAAATGTGCTGTCCTGACACTGTTGCTATAGATTGTATAAGGCCTTTTTGTGCATATTTAGAGGATTGGAAGTTTTTTTTTGGTGGTTGTTAAACAATAGGATTGGTAGTTTTTGTGCATACTTAGAAATTTGGAACATTTATTAAACTTTACAAGCTTTGCGGTACAAAATGGTTTACTACGCCATTATATTACAATAATGTCCCAATAGAGATTAGTAGGATTCTTATTTGAAACTGGAATTTGTGGAAAAATAGGTCAGAGAGGAAGTAAGACTGTAAGAGTCTAAGACAAACACAAGGTCTAGTGAAGGTGCACAAGAATAGATGATTGACTGTTAGGAATCACCAAAGAATGTATGAACAATTTGTTTCAAATTTCAAAGCTACTTGATAAAAGTCTCGGGGTTATCTTTGTTGAAGGATACAGGTTAGTGATCTATAAGTGTTTTCCAAGATGCACTTCAGGGTTGCTAATCTCATTTTCTAAGGGCCAGTGGCAAGTTGTTGAATTCTTCAAGAAAATTAGTTTTAAATTTGATCGCCCCTAGCTTTACGTTGGGTTCAATACTTCTACTAGTATTTTCGTTGTCACTCAATCATCAGCAAAATATCCAAGCTGTTATTTAGTCTTTTTTTATGTGGGAGTTAGCTCATGATTTCCTGAACCTTTTGTGTACACCCCCTGACTTCCATATGTTGAAGTGCAAACTCATGGATCCAGATGGTAACCTCTTGTATTACCCTGTTGCATAATGTTATTTAGGCCTTGCTGATCATGATAATTACCATGAGTATTGTCGTTTGCTTGGGCGCTACAAAGCTAATTACCAGGTAGTAAACTTTTCTTCATTTAATAAGTACAAATAGCTCATTTGATGTTAGAATAAAGCTAAATGCATTTCTGTTTTTCTCTTACCTTTTTTCTATCTAAATACAATGTATATGCCTTGTTTTAGAAAATGAAATCATTACAAGTATCCATTCATATGGTGAGTTTAAGATGGACATGTGAAAATGTAATTTGGTATTTCTCAATGGTATTCTTTGCTCATGGTTGGGACCGAGGCTATGGAACTATTGTAATTTTAGTGAGAATCTCTCGATCTTATTTTTCTTTAGCGCGAGTACTAATCTACATAAGCCAGGTCACGAGGAGTAAGCGTAGTGATACCGAGAAAGCCCCAAAATACGATGATTTTATCATGTTCCGTGTTTAGAAGATAAAATTCAGGAATGGATTTATTTTTTGAATAGGATTTCGGAAGGCTTTGTGAGTTTTAAAATACGGGATCTTTATCCATTTAATTCTACTAGGGATGTACTTGAGTTCGTCGATTTTCATCTTGTAATGTTGTTCGATTACGAAATTGAATGTTCTTGTTGACACATTTGCTATCTTGTTTTTCGCCTTGTTGTTTGTAGGAATGGATTGTTGAATGTTACAAGAGAAGAAGCTTGTTGCGATTGAACCGTATCTTATGCATGTAGGAAAACCGTGGCGCAGAGGTTATATTTTTATGATTCTATCATAGTTGATGCAAAAGGCTACGTTTCTTATTATTGAATTTCAAATAGTTTTAGGGACAATTCTTCTAGATTTTCTCGATGCGTGCATTTCCATTATTATCTTGTTGTCATCGTAATACTATGTAAACATTCTTTAGTCCGCCAATTCAAAGTGCAAATATGTACTTTGTAATGAAGAAAAAACCTAGTTTAAATAGGAGGTACATGATAGGACTTCAAGAAGGGCACGACACATTATGTAACCTTTATTTGCCAGCTTTCCCACCCATGAGAAATATTCTTCACCTTAGAAGATTTCTTTGTTCAAGTAGCTTCAAAATATTTCTTGACGTATTCCTTTGGGCGGTTTGCTACGAAGATTTCTCTCACCGTGTCCTAGTTTATTATTAAGAAATCATGCATTGATGGATGATAAACCTGAGCACCGAATTGTGAGTTCAAACAACATTTATATTTATTCGCGAGAGACCAATTAAACCGAAGTTGTAAACCTTGTTCCTTTCCGCTTCATTTGGAATTTATGAAGGGTTCAGCATGTCGTGTCATTATATTTTGTCATGATGGAATACGAAGCAATTTTCGGTATCAATTTGTTAATTTCTCGATTTTTTATGTCACCCGATTCATGCAGATCAAGAAACCACTCCATTGAACAAGCCACGAAGCCGTTAAAAGGACATAAAACGAAGCCAAGTATTGTTGCTTCTTCGAGGTTGCTTCTTCCTAACCTCTTCATTTATATTCCATATGAAAACAATTCATGAAGCATTGAAGATGAAATAAACTTCACTTCTATCATTTGTTACTGTAAAAAAATTTGAGCTTTTTTCATGGCAAGGAAAATGTTGGTTTATTATTTAGTTATCGGACCAACTTTATGCACACTTTATTATCCGTTGTGGTAACATAATTTGAATATTTTGTTGCCTTCTCACCTTAATGCTACTATTATATTGTTAACAAAATATTGTTGATCCATGCAAAGCTAAGCACCAAAGGAGACGTCAGAGTCGACCAGACTACACCGGACCAACCCACTGGATGATGAGGCGGTGTACTACAAGGTGGCGGGTGAGTGTCCCAAAGGATGTGTCTGATCTCGTGTCGTTATGGAGAAAGAAGAGAAGATACGTAGATCCCGATGCTAGCACATCCCAGTGCTAGCACAACGAGGAATGAACAACTTTATGATACTTATGTATTTTTATGGTTGTTGTAAAACAATGAGAATTGTAGTTTTTTTATGGATACTTAGGTATATTAAACATTTATTATACTTGACTACGTTTCGTGAATATATAAATCTTTTTTAATATCGAATTTTATGTTTTTTCTTATTTGAATATTTGTTGTTGATATATATTGTTGATTTGTGTATGTATGTAAAATTCTGCTTTTTTGGGGGATGTTAGCACCCCCAAGGAGTTGTTGGAGGGGGAGCAGGTGATGGAACAGGTCATATGGTTGTATTTTCAGGTTTAGAGGTTATGGAGAACCAATTGGATTAAGCTTAGGTTTGAAAACTAAAAAAAGCGGAATTGCGATGGATTAGCAACGAAATTCAGAGATTCCGTTGCTATTTCGTCTCTAATTTTCGATGAATCAGCAACGGATCAGAGACGGAATGCATGAATTCTGTCTCTGTTCCGTCTCTGATTAGCAACGGAACAGAGACGGAATACATTAATTCCGTCTCTGATCCGTTGCTAATCAGAGACGCAATTAATGTATTCCGTCTCTATTCCGTCTCTGATTGGCAACGAATCAGAGACGGAATTCTTTGATTCCGTCTCTGTTCCGTCTCTGATTAGCAACGGATCAGAGACGGAATTAATGTATTCCGTCTCGTTCGTCTCGATTAGCCACGGATCAGAGACGGAATACAATAATTCCGTCTCTGATTCGTTGCTAATCAGAGACGGAACTGAGACGGAATTAATGCATTACGTCTCTGATCCGTCTCTGATTAGCAACGGATCAGAGACGGAATGCAATTACAATTGTACCATTTAGAAAAATTTCCATTTCTGTTCCGTCTTTGTTCCGTTTCTAAATTCCGTCTCTAATCCGTCTCTAATCAGAAACGGAAACACATTTCCGTTGCTGATTGAATCAGCGTCGACGATTTTAGAGACGGAATAAATTCCGTCTCTGTTCCGTTGCAGATTTGGATTAGAGACGAGATTTATGCAAATCAAAGACGGAAATTTCCGTTTTGATCAGCTGTTTTTTTGTAGTGCGCATAAAAGTCTAGGGCACACCTAACGAGGTAAATTTGTTATTTTAGTGTAGCGCGTGCTTTTTATTTTTTATTATTTAATAATTCATGTCGCACTAGTTAAGAATTGCATTTGATCGCGTTATGCACGTGTAGTGATGGGAGTGTACGACGTCGCCGTGTATGCATAACGTGGGTGTATGGGGTAGTACGGGGTTAAGATGTCCAATCACCAGCACATCACATCACCCATCGAATCACCATACTCACACCCATAATTCACTTTCTCTTTCCTCTCTCATTTTAAATAAAAAAAAAAGTAAACGTCTCTAGAGAGACGAATGGAAGAGGAGGGGGTAGCCATGAGGGCTGGGCCGACTACCCCCTAGCCGGGCCGGGCTTGGTTGCCCAGGCCTGGGTGGGTCGGGTCGGCCCGGCCCCCAGACGGTCTGGTTGGGCCGAATCAGTCCCAACCCAAAAAAATTAATTAATTAACTAAAAATTAAATCAAAATGATTTTAAATCAAAATAAATTACATAAAATGGATAAAAAATAGTAGAAAATTATGTAAAAATCCGAAAAATCAGAAAAAAATAAAAAAATTAGAAAAAGCTAGGAAAAAGAGTTTCGAGGCTTTTTTGGGCGTTTGACGCCTTGGTATAACTCGAAAAGTGTGCCAGAACTAAGATTTTTAGAATAAGATTTCAATTTTTTGGTCCTACATTATAAACTCACTTAATATGACTCTAAAATAATTAAAGTGGTAGAATTGGAATCAAAGACTTATGAGACTATAGTCAGGTGTCGGGTGCGTATCTCGAGAACATGACATTTTGGAGGGATATTTGCGATTGCTTGAGGTAAGTAAGCCCACAATTAAAGTGGTAGAATTGGAACCAAAGACTTATGAGACTATAGTCATGTGTCGGGTGCGTATCTCGATAACATGACATTTTGGAGGGATATTTGCGATTGCTTGAGGTAAGTAAGCCCACGAGAAAGTCAGTTTAGAATTTACTTATTTCCTTCGTAAATTTATTTATTTTACTTTATTTCTCGCCAGTTCGGCTTGCATGTTTACTCTATTTCCGCGCGTGTCTGTTTATAATTGAAGGGACGGTATGACCTTTTTTTGGCTCTCATGTCGATGATGATCCAATTGTTGCTACGGTGTTGGTTATACCTTAGACTATATGTGAGATTTCTCTCTGTGAGTCCATGATCTCAAGAGTGAGTTGACGTGAGGCTCGCCTCCGTCAAGGAGTTCCTCTCCTTTAAGGTGTTGGGCGGAAGTTTACCTTCTGACCAACAGAGTTCCTCATTTTGACCATGAAAAGGAGGCAGGGATTACCTTGCCTCCAGGGCCTTCTCGGTTTAGTATTTGCGTTCCTAGGCTTGACAGCTATACACCATACTCGTGTTCCATATTCTTGATTATCCCACGACTTATATTCATGCTTTACATTCCCGTTCATTTACTTTATATGCATGAATTGTACTCGTTTTCTTGGATTTCTTGTGAATACTAACTGAATTTCTCTGGGATTTACTCATTAGATCTTGTCATTGTTTTTGTGGAAAGTTGCCTACGACGGGCCAGGGAAAGCCAGTGCTTGGCGACTACCTCTGATGTAGAGTGCCTCCACTAGCTTCACTCGTAGGTGTTTTTATTTATATATTGTTTTGGGATAATTTTAGGAGACTTATTACATGATACATGTATATTGACACTTATTATAGCTTTTGTCGCCTTTATTAATATACATGGTATCATTTTACCTGGTTTCCACCCCATAAGTTGCTAATTAATGCAAAACTCATTTTTATTATTTATTTGCATATTATTAAGACTTCCACTATTAAAAAATAACCTAAAAAGAATCGAAATAAAGAAATTAAATCGTAAAACTTCTCAACTGAGTATATTTTGACAAAATAATCTTTTAAACAACAAAATTGACTAAATTGGATTACTAGATGGTTAGCATGCATGTCGTCGTGGACAGGTGTGCAAGTGACGTGGCATGACCTGATGACGTGTCCAACGACATGACGGTGGCCTGTTTGCCTCGGAATTAGGGACCGTCATACCCGTCCAATTGGTTCAGTTCCAAATTAAGAAGCATATGTTGCATATAATGATCATGATTGCAATAACAAATTTATGGATGTGGAAAAGGTGAAAAGATATGGTAAAAGTTGTATTGACAATTCCACTAAAGTTGGAATAAAAGTGATGCACCGCTAGAAATGACAAATAATTATTGGCAATAAGTGCTCATAATTGTGATATTTTTCCTCACATATGAAAAACTATTTTGTCAAAATATTGTCATATTTATACCCAAATATTTTCTTGACCTTTACCATGCCTTCAAGATTAAAGGCAAAATTTAAATTTATCATTGACAATGGCTCCATAAAATAGGCACATTGAGATGTGTTCAAATCATGAACTAAATATAGGCGATGAGTTTATTGCTTATATATTGTGCTACGTGCATGTACATTATAATATAAAAGAGAATATTTCTCGAATTCGAACTTAGCTGAGGCTAACCTTCAGGTTACAACAATTATATTGTTAACGCTTTTTTAAGAAGAAATTTACTCAGAATAATAGAGAATTCTTCTAAATGATTATAATTTAATCTGAGAATAAAATTTTCAGCTTTAACTTCTGAAATATATATAATGCACATTAAAATGAATGTCGTCATAAATCAAATGATCTAATGACATTCATACTATGGAATTATCTTTTTAATTGTGCAAAATCATCAATAATGCGAAAATATCATAAATTCGAATGGACATCTTTTATCGAACTGGATTTTTTATCAGTTAGTGATTATCTCAAGGTAAATCCATATGAGACTTATATTGATTTAACTCTCCATTAATCATATTAAAAGATGCATTGGTTCCCTAACATGGAAGTTATTTATAGCAAATTTTGCTAATTGTCACTTTAATGAAATAATTTTTCCACCATTAGGGAGAGATATAAGCCAATTCAAAAGGAATGACGTGAAATTGCTTGAAACACATTAAATTGCATCAAATTTATTGTATTATGATCTATGTATAAATTAATATGAACTTGAAGTTTGAAGGATCATTCATTAGCAACAAGTTATGAATCAATTATTTGATGCAAGTACTATATGTAAAAGAGTGATAATTTTATGTTCCAGCATTTAAAGTTTCATGATAAAATGATGTCCATTTGCAACTAAATGTACAAGAACCAATAAAACACTTAAGGCATAAAAGATAAGTTAGTTCAAAGGATACAAACCCTTGAAAAATAAGATTAGTAAAAATAAATAAAATATTCATGATATAAGAGTTCTTTGATAAGGACTCAATGTATAATTTGGATTTATGTATTCATTATATCATCATATGTTGATGATTTAAATATTATGAGAAATCACGACGACATCGCTATATCATTCGAATCCCTGAAAAAGGAATTGAAGATGGAAGATCTTGTTATAAAATAAGATTTAGCCTTGATTTGGAAATCAATTAATTTATTTTACAAAAAAAATAAATTTGGGTTTACAAAGGTTTGTTAAAAAACAATAAGATGTTTCACTCATGTCAACATGAGGGGGAGAATAAAAAAGAGTTATATTGATTAGTATATTGCACTATTTTTTGTTGGGTTAGCGGAAATTACAAAACAATTTTGACAAAAACCCCAACAGGATCCGAATCTAATTTCATTAAAAACGTTTAAACCATGAAAACTTAATCATACCTCGGTCGCAATATACCTTTCGAAGGTTGATCGATCTCTAAGGCGCTGCCAATGACGAACGCCCTCTACCAGCAGTCCACACACGAACGGCGGCCGAGATTCGAAGTGCTAGCTTCGAGAGAATACCAAACCTTTTGTTTCTCTTCAAAACGATCCAGAGCGTACCAGAAAATCCTAATTTATTTCTCAAACGAAAATAGAGTTTCGGCCTTTTGTCTTTCCTATATGTGTTCTAACTTAAAGCGTCTATTTATACAACCCTTGTATATAGACGGTTAAGTAAATTACACATATACCCCTACTTAAAGAAGTATAAGTGTAATACACCACAAGGACGTTTCTGTCACGAATTTTATATGATAAAATTCGTTTTTTTGAACCATCTTAAAATCTCGCAAAACCATTCTTAGTGTGCGACCCAATAGGCTCATACAACGTTGGCAGTGTACCAAAACTCATTTTGGTATACAAGTCATAAGCGGCCTCTAGCAAGACATTATGACTACCCAAATTGTACGAATATCAAATCGATACAACCTAATCAATAATGTATATAACATCCTTTTGTCACACGATATCCTTTTGATCAAACATAAGGCATGGAATTGTCATCCAACATGTTCAATCGTACTAGTCTCGATCTCTAGGTAGATTGAAAACATCCAAGTGACATTGATCAATATCAATTCACTTAGACTATGCCTTTTAACGATCTAACACATCGAGGATCCACTGGATATCTCTTTATATGAGAGGGACAAATTTTATCTCGATTACACAACTTCATCACATTGCTCACACAAGTAACCAATCGCGACCTTTATAATTGTCCTGGTTAAAGACAACATTTGATTGTGTCAAATCATTGTGTTCCTAATGTTCAAGTCTCGGTAATCTCAAGTCGAGGACCTGAAAATATACCTATCATGAGAAACAATGTGACTTAATCCATGTGATGTTCTCATAGCGGGAATTGGTCCAAGACTTTGTTCCCTAACAAGTACTCGTGATCTTGATTTGTATCCCTATACGTATAATCATCATATGATCATCAATCAAGACTCACACTAGTCTTAATTCATCATAGTTCCCAAGTATAATGATCGACTATGGACATTTAGGATATTTCAGTAAATACCCATGGATCTTATTATAATGTAAACATGCAAATTAATTATAATAAACAGCAAATGAAATCCTCTATTTTATTAACTAAAAGTATTCATAAAGACAGTTAATGGATTGACCTAGGGCACATGCCCCAACATTTTTCCCTTAGCTATGGTTTTATCCCACTAGGTTTTCCTAGTAAGGTTTTTAATAGGGCAATCATAAAAATATTATACTCCATATAAAAATTTATGAGAGCAATGTACTTTTTTTTTCCAATACTAAGTTTTTTTTCCACGGGGTTTTTCTAGTAGAGGTTTTAATGAGGCATTTATATTCACTCAAGGTGTATCAATGGTTGCACTCTTTTCCGTAGCTATGATTTTGTCCCACTAGGTTTTTCTAGCAAGGTTTTTAATGAGAATAGTGTACTCTTTTCCTATACTAGATTTTTTTTCCACAGGGTTTTTAAAGTACAGGTTTTAACGAGGTATATTCTCTCAGCAAGTGTCATCTAAGGGGGAGTGTTGTAAATTTCATGACCCTATCAAGCATTTGTAACATCAACACATGTGTGAATTATACATCTCCATGTTGCTTGTATCTCCTCACTTTGGACATCCATAGTTGATTATCCATGTTTTGTCTAAGTAACCTGTAACACTTTCATATTGTATATATTATGTCAATGTATTGTCCACTTTGTGTAAACTATATATGTTTTTAACTTACACACTTTGGATTACTTGTAAGTTATGATCAAGTACTTATTCTCATCATGACTAAGGTCTTATATAAGGGGGTTCCTTCACTTGTAAAGAACACAACAATGTTGGAATCAAAATATCTAAATTTCTCAACTCTAGCTCTTTTCTCTCTTGTCTCATTTTCTTTACTTGTTCTTATAGCCTTTAGTTCTTGTTTCTTATACTTTAGTTCTACAGTTCTAGTTGGCTTACAACTTAGTTTACAAAAATTTTCCCTTTCTAGTGGTGCACCGCTTTTATTTCAACTTTTAGTGGAATTGTCAATACGACCTTTACCAGATCTTTTCACATTTTTTATGTCCATAAATTTGTTATTGCGATCATGAATATTATATGGAACATATGCTTCTTAATTTGAAATTGAACCAATTAAACGGGAGCGATAATATATTTATAATATCTCATTATTTTACTCAACTACCATAAGACAAAAATTAATTCTTAATATTTATTGGATTAACGTGCACACTCAATATTTGCTACAGTAATAAATCAAGGCGAGCCACGTGATCTTCTTGTTATTGTCTCATCAATCATATTTCCACATAGCCTCAATATAGTGGTAATTAAAATTGTGGAACTATAATTAATATTTGAATGATTTAAATTTGTAGCTTAAGACCCAGCCGATCATTTTGAGCTTTTTGGAGCATTAACTTTTTTGATATTATATACATAATTCCATAAGGGGAAAAGATATATAAAGTGAAATATTCACTTTTTCTTAAATCTCTAAAGAGATATTGGCAAACGAAAGTGCTTGACACCTTGCATAGATATTTTATTTATTATTTTTAGTGTCTAATTGTGACGATAAGTAATTCGTGTCAGTAATACTAAAGCAAGAAATTCAACTATAGTTGAATAATATTTTGAAAAATAGAGATAAAGTAAATATTTTTTCTCATTTTATATAAAATAAATAATATACGATTAAGTCATTTTCACAACTTGATTAGTTATATACAAAATAGACTACTTGTGTGAGTTAGTGGGTGTGACGGCCCCAAATCCCGAGGTCGCCACGTGGGAGGCGCGCCCACGGTCCCGTCCGATCCTTGACCCACTGGGTCCCACGCGCCACCGACGCCATTTTTACATCATTTCTACTCATTATGCGTGTTAAACTCATTCCGTTGATCGTTTAGTTAGATAGCTTCGATCATTTTTATAGTATTAAAAACAACGGCGGAAGTCTTAATTTAAAGCAAGTAAAACATTAAATTTATCATCGTAAAAACATTATTTATAAGAGCAACTCCTATTGTGGAAAACCCGGGAAAGTACTCTGTATATAGGCGACAATACTAAGCAAGTAATATATACAAGTACAAAGTGTCTATCAAGTCTCCCAATACCCAAAAGTAAAGCAAAATATCAAAATCGCACGTACTAGTAGGTCCTCGACCATGGGCAATGATAAAGTCGCCCAAAATCCCTTGCCCTTACTAGCACTAGGATCGCACTCGACCATCACAAAAAGCAAGATGGAGAGTACGGTTAGTAAGATTTCAACGAAGTACGCCGAGCATTTATAAGGAAATAAATAGATGCCAATAAACATGTCAAATAATCATGCGGAAACTAAATGCATAACCGTGCTAAGATCATCACATGAATAAATAACACGAAAGAAACAAAGTGTGTACTCGTCCCTGGTCGACTAAATCGTATTTTCGGACCCCCAGATCCTTTCAATGGGTGCCCCCACTTCCTTTCACCTGGTTCCTCGCGGGCTTAACCGACACGTGCACCCTTACATCGGGTTGCAATTCACCGAATGCCTGATCACACGTGCTACAGCATAGTGTGCCATAAGTACACAACGAACAGGTGGGAGTAACTCGACCACCAACCCAAACGTATCACGGAATAGAGTACAATAACAAGGAATATGAATCAACGATGAAAAGTAAACCCTCAGTGACTTTCAGATGAAATCTTACGTACCTCAAAACGCACTCCGAAGTCTCACTCACGTCTCGAGAAACGCGCCCGACTCCCGATTGTGGTCTCTTAAGTTCCTGGTGTCCCATTAAATCATTTTAACTAGTTTAGAGTCAAATTAAGTGAATTTATAATGTGTGGCCAAATTATGAAAATTTTTCATTTCAAAAAGTTTTGGTTTGACACCCTTTTCGAGTTATATCGGGGTGTCGACGCCCGAAAAATTCTCGAATATCATTTTTCTATCTTTCCTGATTTTTCTAGATTTTCCCATAATTTTCCACATATTTTTCTTATTTTTTCAGTAATTTATTTAATTTAAAACTATTTTAAATTATATTTTAATATTTATATTATTTTAATGGATGGGTGGGTCCCGGATCGGGTTTGACTCGGTCCACCGGTCTGTTCGACCCGGTCCACCGGTCGGCCGACCGGTTCGGGCCCACCCGGGTCGGGTCTGCTCGGTTGGGCCCGACCGCCCAACCGGCCCAGGGCGCACGCACGCACGCGCGTGCGTGCACCCCTCCCCCACCCCATCTTCTTCCCAAAGACAACGTCTCTCGGTTCTTTTTTTTTTTTTTTTTGGTTTGGGTTGGGGTTGCTATCCACCCCAACCCCGGTGGACTCGATGGCGGGGAGACACCCCCGCCATCTCCACCTCGACTCCTGGTTCGGCCTCCATGGCCGAACTCCCTTCTCGGCCACCACGGCCGACGCACCAACAACAACAAAAATAACGACTCACCTCGACCGTTGACGTCTCCACCTCCTCTTCTCCTTCCCGAGCGTTCCTCCTTCTCCTCCTCCTTTCCTTTCCTTCTTCTTCCCGCTCTCGCCTCCCGGGTGTGTGTGTGTGTGCGAGAGTGTGTGTGTGAGGTGAAAGAGAAGGTGATGGAGTGTGTGAGTTGGTTTTTTGTGTGCATGTAAGTGAGAATCGGTGGACCGACACGTGGTGGGAAAATTGCCAAATGTGTCTTGGGTGAGGACAAGTGTGACACTTATTTCGTGACACCCCTAGGACACTCGCCCTTGTTTCCAAGCGTTTCGACGCCCGGTTTCGTGTCCGAACCGTGTTATCTGCGTACCGCGCACCGCCGCGTCACTACTCACTATATATATATATAATATATATATATATATATATATATATTCCATATTATTTACTTGATGATTTTTATTAAATTTGTGTGTTAATTTCCCCGATCTAATATTCAAATTCCGTCAACTACCCGCACTGCGTCGACACGCATATCGAGGCGAATACAGTTCACACAATCTCGCTCGATTCAATGATATAAATACACACATGCGATGCTAGGTAAATAACTTAATATACAAAGATCGCAAATATGCAAACAATCACACAAAATCACTATTTACCTAGTCGCATGCCCCCGCCCTATTTGCGGTATCCACGTGGCTCTGAGCTGTCGTCCAAGTCTGAAAATAATCCATAATAACGGCGAAATTAAAATTTGGGCCGTTACAACTCTTCCCAACTAGAAAAGAAATTTCGTCCCGAAATTTTAAATAACTTGAAATTTCGTACCATGAAATAGATGTGGGTAACGCTGCCGCATAGTAGACTCGAGCTCCCAAGTGAGTCCTTCTGTACCATGATGTTGCCAACGAACCAACACCTTAGGGATCACCCCCTGTTCCTTAGCGTCCGAGTCGCGCGATCCACAATTTCTATCTGGCCGCTCCTCATATGTTACATCAAAGCCGAACCTCGATCCGTCTCAAGTCAACCATCGGCCTCTGGCCCCGACCCAGCCGGTCTTAACATTGAGATGTGAAACGTAGGATGAACCCCAGCCAACTCTGCTGGCAAGTCCAATCTATAAGCCACACTGCCAACTCGTGCTGCGACTCTGAACGGTCCTATGTATCTCGGCGCCAATTTTCCTTTAATCCCAAATCTCTGGCTGGCCCTTCCATGGTGAAACCTTCGGATAAACCATGTCGCCCTCTTCATAGCTCAGACCCTCGTGATACTTATCCGCATATTTCTTATGTCTGTCTTGTGCTGCTCGAAGTCGCCGTCGACCGCTCGATCTTCTCGTGTGATCAACAACTATCTCTCGCCCAATCGCCGTCGTATCCTCGTGCGCCGCCCAACACGCAGTGATCTCGCAGGGTCCGCCATACATACGCGCCTCAAATGGAGGCATCCCGATACTCGCCTCGATAGCCGTTATTGTAAGCAAACTCACACAACGGTAAATAATCCTCCCACGAACCTCCAAACCGCAAAATACAAGCCCCGAGCATATCTTCCGTAATCCGTATCGGGCCTCTCTCGATCGTCCGTCTGTCGAGGATGGTAAGTCGTACTAAATTGCAACCGGTGCCAAATCGCTCCCGCATCGCTCCCGTAATTTCGAAGTCAACCTAGGATCTCGGCCGATACAATAGAGACTGGCACCCCATGCAATCTAACGATCTCTCTCTCAAAGATAATGCTCAGCTGTGGGAATGAATATCTCATAGAAATAGGAATGAAATGTGCCGATTTCGTTAGTCTGTCAATCACAACCCAAACCGCATCGTGTCTCCTCGTAGTCTGCGGTAACCCACTGACAAAATCCATGGTGACGTGCTCCCATTTCCACTGTGGAATTGGTAGTGGCTGTAGTAACCCGCCTGGTCTCATGTGCTCGGCCTTAACTTGCTGGCAGATATGACAACTCCTGACGTACTCGCCAACGTCAGCCTTCATCCCTGGCCACCAGAACAATCGCCTCAAATCATGATACATCTTGGTTCGACCAGGATGAACCGTGTAGCGAGACCTATGTGCGTCCTCCAAATTCCATCTCGTATCTCCGGAATCGCAGTATCCACAACCTCCCCGTGTCTCAAACACCGATCCGTCGACGCCGCCCAATCCGTACACTCCGATCCCGAGCCATACCATCGAAACGCTCATAGAGTCCATCGGTCCTCCGACACTCTCGCCACTCGCTCAATGGATACAATCGGAACTCTCATCCGACAACGATGATGTGCGGCTCGATCGTAGTAAAAACATCGATCATACACATAACCGACGCCGCCCGTAATAAGCCATGCTCGTGTGTCATATGTCGTACTGGCACACCGATCGTCAATACCACTTCGCTCAATGCGTCGTTTACAACGTTCGCCTTCCCCGGGTGATACTCAATAGTGAAGTCGTAGTCCTTAAGTAACTCAAGCCATCTCTCTCGACGCATGTTCGATCTCTTTGAGTGAAAATATATCTCAGACTCTGATGATCAGTGTAGAGTACGAACCGCTCTCCGTAGAGGTAATGCCTCCAAACCTTCAGTGCAAAAACGACTGCTGCAAGCTCCAAGTCATGCACTGGATAGTTAACCTCGTGGGGTCTCAATCGTCGGGACAAGTAAGCTACTGGTCTACCCTCCTGCATCAAAACGCATCCAAGTCCAATGCCCGATGCATCCGTATACACTGACAAGCTTTTGCCCGGCTCTGGCAATGTCAACACTGGTGCAGAAGTCAATCTCCTCTTCAACTCCCAGAAAGCTTTCTCACACTCCTCTGACCAATCAAATCTAACATCCTTCTTGGTCAATCTAGTCATCGGTGCTGCAATCGAGGAAAAGTCCTGTACGAATCGGCGGTAGTATCCTGCTAGTCCCAAGAAACTCCGAATGTCAAAAGCAGATTCAGGTGTCCTCCAGTCAATAATTGCCCGAATCTTCTCTGAATCCACAGAGATACCCTGATCGCTAATAACATGTCCCGTAAATCGTATCGCACTCTCACCGTAAATCACACTTGCTAAATTTGGCGTATAGTCTATGCTCTCTCGTGTCGTCAAAACCGCTCTTGAGATGACTCGCATGCTCCTCACGAGTCATGCTGTAAATCAAGATGTCATCAATAAAGACGATGACATATATGTCCAAGTATGGTCTCAAGACCCTGTGCATCAAATCCATGAAGATGGTGGGCATTAGTCAGCCCAAAAGGCATGACTGTAAACTCAAACAACCCATATCTTGTACTGAAAGCGGTCTTCTTGATGTCATCTTCTCGAATCCTCAACTGATGATAGCCTGAACGCAGATCAATCTTCGAGAAGAACTTGGCACCAGCCAAACGATCGAAAAGATCGTCGATCCTGGGGAGTGGGTAACGGTTCTTAACTGTCACCTGATTCAACTTCCTGTAGTCTATGCACATCCTCATTGAGCCATCCTTCTTCTTCACAAATAACACTGGAGCTCCCAAGGTGACATGCTAGGGTGAATGAAACCCTTCTCCAAGATAAGTCATCCAACCGCCTCCAGACCTCCTCGTGCTCGACGGTGACATCCGGTAAGGTCTGCTAGCGATTGGTGGAGTTCCGGGTATCGCTCAATGATGAACTCAATCGCTCGTGGCGGTGGTAATCCGGTAAATCATCCGAAAATATGTCGACAAAGTCTCGGACTCATCGGAACATCTTCAATCCCGACTTCGGCCCCAACCTCGGCTCGACTATCGTCGCTAATGCCTCCATCTCCCGAGTAGTAGCTAGTCGGCCTCTAGTAATGGGTAGCGCGCGGTAGCGACTCCAGTAAACGTGAACTCGGTAATCCCCGAAACTCGAAACGTGACGCCTTTCTCGGAAGCAATCCAAACAGTGCATGGTATGCCGCTAACCATCCATCCCTAAAAGTGCGTCAAACTCGAGGTACTCTAGACTCGTAAGTCTATCAAGAATCGATGCCCCTCTACCTCTATCGTGCAATTTCGACATATTCGGTTAGGGTATATCTTATCCCCATGGCCGATCGAGGACAAGTGTGTGTGTCTAGCGTCCGTGTTGCCAACCCTAACTTTCCTACCATGCGTCCAAAGAATAAATGATAATGTACTACCGTAATCTATCATAACGTGCATCGGTCTACTCATAATAGATAACGTACCCTCGACGAGCCGTCCGGTCGCATCTCGATCCGGGTCGCGCGATCGCATGTGCTCTCTCCCTACCGACCCCGTGTGCTCCCGGTAATGTCGGTGGTGTGCCCCGCACGGCAGTGCCCTTTCCGACCACAACGATGACATCGACGTCTCTCCCGCCAGACTCCGAATCTCTAACCCGACCCCGGTCTCTCTCGACCCCGCGTCACGCCTCCCCGATCCCTATCCCGACGACGATCTTGTTGTGGCCGATGTCGCCGCCGCTTCGTGGGTGCAGTGCTAAGGCATGCGTCTCGCGCCTATCCTCGTATCGAAACCGGCTATCCCGGTGATCAACCTTACGGTCCCTATCTCGTCTATCATCTCGACGACCTCTATCAAGTCGATCTCTCTCGTCTCTTCTGGTCTTTGATCCGACCGAGAACTCGACCCGCCCGTATCTTGCAAAGTGCCTTTTGTACGTCTCCCATTTCTCTCCAAGAGTAGTGTCTCATAAGATAAGGCTCGATCATACACCTCCTGAAGAGTGGTAGCACCTGTCGAGACTATTGCGTCAGAAATCCGCTCATCAACACCACGTACGAAATAGTAAATCTGAAGCGTCTCTGTGCCCGCTACATCCATCGAGAATCGTAATAGGTACGGCAGATCGCTCCATGTACCGCATCAATGAGCGGTTACCCCGTCGTAAGGCCGAAAATCCTCCCTCAACCTCGGCCTCACCTCGCAAGGGAATGAACTCATCGTAGAACAACTCTCGAAACTCGCCCATGTCGCGGCTCCGGTGGATATCCGATAAGTCATCCACCAAACCGCCGCATTACCTCTCGACATGCTCCGGATAAACGTGCTTGTGATGTGTCATCATTCCGCATCGCCTTATGGAAACGCTCATGCGAAACTATCCACTTCCATGTCGCCTCGGGTCTCCACCTCCGTAGAAGTATCCCGCTGAAACTTCATAAACTCTCTAACAAGCTTCGCCTCCGCGTCAAGACGAATGCGGAAGTAACAGAACCGTAGTAGTAGCGTCACGCTCGGTAGTCATAGGTAGGGGCGTAAGAGTCGAAATCTCTAACGGTATCACAATAGCTGGCGAGACTCCCTCAGCCCGTGTCTCCGAAAGTGGTGTATCAGTAGGCATATGTGATGTTATTGGGGCGACGAGTGTCTGTACCGTAGGTGCTACCGGAACTGTGGGAACTAGTGCAGCTGCCGTAGCGGCTGTCGTAGCCTGAGCCCTAAGTAACTGGAGGATCTCTGTCAACTGGGCATCGTGGGCTGCAAGTCGATCCTCTATACTCTGAGTCGCTACGGTAGTAGTAGTGACGTCCCTAGTAGGATCACTAGTTTGTCCTATCTCAGGCTGGGTCGAGGGTTGTCCGTCCATCGTGATCTGTATCGAAAAGCGTGCGTCGGATCAGCCTCGGTATATATACGTGTTAATATATAATTTACAATAAAACATAACACGTGTATAAATCCTAATTCTAACCGCCTCACCATCACTTCCCAACTAGAGTTCTAAGGCAAGTACATCGGGTTTCCACATCTAAATTTTAAATTTTTAAGTCTTATGCTCTTTCAGTTAATTTCCCGAGGTTCCTCGAACTCTCGCTCTGATACCAACTGTGACGTGGTATCAGTTTAAGGACACCTACGCTTCCTCCAACGAAGTCGACCATGCTCGATCGACCATGCTCGATACCAACTGTGGCGGCCCCAAATCCCGAGGTCGCCACGCGGGGAGGCGCGCCCAGCCGGTCCCGTCCGATCCTTGACCCACTGGGTCCCACGCGCCACCGACGCCATTGTTACATCATTTCTACTCATTATGCGTGTTAAACTCATTCCGTTGATCGAGTTTAGTTAGACAGCTCGATCATTTTTATAGTATTAAAAACAACAATGAAGTCTTAATTTAAAGCAAGTAAAACATTAAATTTATCATCGTAAAAACATTATTTATAAGAGCAACTCCTATTGTGGAAAACCCGGGAAAGTACTCGTATATAGGCGACAATACTAAAGCAAGTAATATATACAAGTAAGTGTCTATCAAGTCTCCCAATACCCAAAAGTAAAGCAAAATATCAAAATCGCACGTACTAGTAGGTCCTCGACGCATGGCAAATGATAAAGTCGCCCAAAATCCCCTTGCCCTTACTAGCACTAGGATCTGCACTCGACCATCACAAAAAGCAAGATGGAGAGTACAGTTAGTAAGATTTCAACGAAGTACGCCGAGCATTTATAAGGAAATAAATAGATGCCAATAAACATGTCAAATAATCATGCGGAAACTAAATGATAACCGTGCTAAGATCATCACATGAATAAATAACACGAAAGAAACAAAGTGTGTACTCGTCCGGTCGGACTAAATCGTATTTCGGACCCCCAGATCCTTTCGGTGGGTGCCCCCACTTCCTTTCACCTGGTTCCTCGCGGGCTTAACCGACACGTGCACCCTTACATCGGGTTGCAATTCACCGAATGCCTGATCACACGTGCTACAGCATAGTGTGCCATAAGTACACAACGAACAAAGTGGGAGTAACTCGACCACCAACCCAAACGTATCACGGAATAGAGTACAATAACAAAGAATATGAATCAACGATGAAAAGTAAACCCTCGGTGACTTTCGATGAAATCTTACGTACCTCAAAACGCACTCGAAGTCTCACTCACGTCTCGAGAAACGCGCCCGACTCCCGATTGTGGTCTCTTAAGTTCCTGGTGTCCCATTAAATCATTTTAACTAGTTTAGAGTCAAATTAAGTGAATTTATAATGTGTGGCCAAATTATGAAAATTTTTCATTTCAAAAAGTTTTGGTTTGACACCCTTTTCGAGTTATATCGGGGTGTCGACGCCCGAAAAATTCTCGAATATCATTTTTCTATCTTTCCGATTTTTCTAGATTTTCCCATAATTTTCCACATATTTTTCTTATTTTTTCGTAATTTATTTAATTTAAAACTATTTTAAATTATATTTTAATATTTATATTATTTTAATGGATGGGTGGGTCCCTGGATCGGGTTTGACTCGGTCCACCGGTCTGTCTGTCGACCCGGCACCATCGGCTCTGACCGGTTGCGGGCCCACCCGGTCGGGTCGGTTCCGGTTGGGCCCGGACCGCCCAACCGGTCCAGGGGCGCACGCACGCGCGCGTGCGTGCACCCCTCCCCCACCCCATCTTCTTCCCAAAGACAACGTCTCTCGGTTCTTTTTTTTTTTTTTTTTTTTTTCGGTTTGGGTTGGGGTTGCTATCCACCCCAACCCCGGTGGACTCGATGGCAGGGGAGACACCCCCGCCATCTCCACCCCGACCTCGGTTCGCCTCCATGGCCGAACTCCCTTCTCGGCCACCACGGTCGACGCACCAACAACAACAAAAATAACGACTCACCTCGACCGTTGACGTCTCCACCTCCTCTTCTCCTTCCCGGAGCGTTCCTCCTTCTCCTCCTCCTTTCCTTTCCTTCTTCTTCCCTGCTCTCGGCCTCCCTGGGTGTGTGTGTGTGCGAGAGTGTGTGTGTGAGGTGAGAGAGAAGGTGATGGAGTGTGTGAGTTGGTTTTTGTGTGCATGTAAGTGAGAATCGGTGGACCGACACGTGGTGGGAAAATTGCCAAATGTGTCTTGGGTGAGGACAAGTGTGACACTTATTTCGTGACACCCCTAGGACACTCGCCCTTGTTTCCGTTTCGACGCCCGGTTTCGTGTCCGAACCGTGTTATCTGCGCACCGCCGCGTCACTACTCACTCAATATATATATATATATATATATTCCATATTATTTACTTGACAGATTTTTATTAAATTTGTGTGTTAATTTCCCCGATCTAATATTCAGTCCCGTCAACTACCCGGTACCCGCGTCGACACGCATATCGAGGCGAATACAGTTCACACAATCTCGCTCGATTCAATGATATAAATACACACATGCGATGCTAGGTAAATAACTTAATATACAGATCGCAAATATGCAAACAATCACACAAAATCACTATTTACCTAGTCGGCATGCCCTGCCCTATTTGCGGTATCCACGTGGCTCGAGCTGTCGTCCAAGTCTGAAAATAATCCATAATAACGGCGAAATTAAAATTTGGGCCGTTACAGTGGGACAACCTCCAGGTTGGGTGGCGAGACAAAGTCTACTTGGTAACCAGCCTCCTAGAATGAGATAACTCATATCCCTTTCAATGTTTAGCTTTACCGAGGACAAGGCTTACCTACTATTAACTAAGACTTATAATATTATTTGTATCATAAAAATCAAGAATAGAACATAACCAATCGTTTGTAGTTTTATGAGAAAAACTATTTGTCACACATTGACTTTTGATTTTTGATGTAGAAAATCGTACAAGACGCAACTACAGAGCATACTTTCACAGTCGGTGCCGTTACAATGCATAGAATATAACTAAAGCATGTATACATAAATAATGCATGTAATAAAAAAGAGATTAACCATGATAACATGGAAATAAATTGAACTTATTTAAATTAACAAAAATTATACCTTCCTAGCTTTGTCTCCTTAGCAAGCCTACTTGAACTTCAAAATCTCCCTTTTATGCAAAAGTAAACTCATGTTGATAACGTGTTGCAAACTATGTTGTAAGCCAACTAGAACTTGTAGAACTAAAGTATGAGAAACATGAACTAAAGACTACAAGAACAAGTAAAGAAGATGAGACAAGAGAGAAGAAAGCTAGAGTTGAGAAATGTAGAGATTTCCATTCCAACATAAGTGTGTTCTTTACAAGTGAAGGAACCCATTTACAAAGGCCCTTAGTCATGATGAGAATGAGTACTTTCACAAAGTGTGCAAGTTACACCAAAGTCTCATGTCATACAAGATTGCAAGTTACATAACAATACATGGATAAGTGTATGTACATATTGGGGATGAATACAAGTTACATGGAGTGTACTAGTTATATTCAAAGTGGAAGCTATGCTTGATGTTACAATGCAATGTGAGAGTCATGCTTGATTAAGTAGTGGTCCTCCATATTACATCAGTTATGTACTTTTTGAATATATGTTTGGATTTTTTAAGACTACCAACATCATTTTGAATAGTGTTTATGGTTTGTGCTTCAATTTCCCCTGTGTTGTCCAAAATTATTAAATACATAATTAATTATACATAAGTATTTTTTATTTTTTAAATAAATTTAACAAAATTTTTATGTGATGTTGATCATTCTATATTATTAGTCTTACTTTATTTGATAGATAATTTCATATGAATGTTCAAGATTAATAGTATACTATATTATGTTGATTACATATTGTTTATATTTTTACAATATATATATATA
Organism: Stephania cephalantha; assembly: GCA_039657325.1. Lineage (NCBI taxonomy): Eukaryota > Viridiplantae > Streptophyta > Magnoliopsida > Ranunculales > Menispermaceae > Stephania > Stephania cephalantha. Next base: position 40,366,700 of record CM077572.1, on the reverse strand, counting down.
TATATATATTTATATATATATATATATTTATGTAATATGGGTTGTATGTTAGAATGTTAGAGCATAAAGCGAGGTTCTTGTTTACATTGAGGTATTTTCGGAGTAAATTTATGAATTACGGTGCAACTTTTTTTTACGTGTGTGTATCAGTTTATATCTAAGTAACTTTTGGAATTGAGTGGAAGTATCCAATATTCATCTTGAGATTTGTCTATCATGAATTTTCTTTTAAAAAAAAATTATATTTCCGACGTGGTGTTCAATGCCAACCGCACCGACTAATCCACGCTCGGGGGCATATCGGGCCTCATATGAGGACGACCCTCCCAATCCATTTCCTATCCCTTCACAATTACATTATGTCACTCGAGCCATACGTGACTTCTTCTTGCAAAAGGTTTCTTTTTCGTACAAATTTAAGAGAACATAATGAGGTGTTCCAAGATAGGAAAAAGGGTTTGACTTCTTGTTCAAAGCGATTGAGTAGATGAAAAGGTTTTTAATTACAATAAGGGTTGGAGGCTTCAAGGTGATATATTCAACATACATTAAACTAGTGCTTATGGAGCATCGAATGTTCATGAGCCGTTATTTAAAAAAAGAAAAAAAAAGGAAGTTGAGTTTGTTTCAACTACTTTTAGTTAGTTCCCACTACGAACACCTTTTCGGGATATATCTCTTTCTCTTTATCTATTACATGATGTGTAGAGAGGAAAAAAATATACACAGAGAGATTCGAGAAAAAAAAAGAGTTCAGGAAGAAGAGGGAATTTTGAGGGAGAGAGTTTGCTACCGCTGCTTTCAGCAGAGTTCGGTATAGCTTTGTGAACTTTTTTTATAGTGATTTTTCTGCTCTACGACGCTGTGGATGTTTCCTAATCATGGTTTTACCACGTAAAGAAAATTCTTGTCTCTTGTTTATTTTGATTCCGCAAAATTTTATTTCTTTTATTTTCTGTTCATTAGAATATTGGGATCAAACTTTTGGTATCAGAGCTTAGTTTTCCCAATCTTTTTCTTCTCGAATCTATTTTGTTGGGGTTTCATTGAATGCACGAAATCTGATCAAAAATGGAAGAAGTAGTTTCAATAAATCCTAAAATTGGCAAAAAAAAAGATCAACAATGTCCACTTCGTAAGATCCTCAAGGGGTGTATGTTGAAAAGCTTGGAGAAGACATGAATGATATGAAGAAAAATATGGAAAGGATGATGGAAATCATATAGAGTTTCTCAATGTCAACGACAAAGGCTCCTCAAGTTTCTGAAGCACCAAAGATTTCATCCTTAAATCTTCAGAATCAGAATTCTAAAATGGTGGATCGGACTTCGTTCAAAGTAGAAGCGAAAATTGAGATTCTTGTCTGCAACGGAGAATTAGATGCATAACAACTCGATGCTTGGTTGAAGTCTCTGGAGGTATACTTCAATACTAAGATGTATTTAGATCTGCGAAAAGTTAGTTTTATAAGATTGAGATTAGGAAGACGTGTTCGTACTTGGTGGGAAGCACATACAACAGGGCTGACTCTCAACTATGAACCTTCAGTTACTACTTAGACTCAGTTTGCAACTGCAATTAGAAATCAATTCTACCCTTTTGGCTACAATGAACAGCTACGTGAACATTGGCAGTTTCTCAAACAAGGAAAATGGCAAAATGTGCAAGATTACACAATTGAGTTTAGGAAGCAAGCAGTGGCTCTGAATATTAATTTGCGAGATCCTCAAGTTGTAGATAAATATAAAAGGGGTTTGTTTTCAAGTCTTCACTTATAGTTGACATTACTTTCGGACACAAATATTGATGAGACTTCAAAAAAGTTAATGTTTCTTGAGATGAAGAACTGCCCTCAATTCAACAAAAAACCATAATATTCTCAAAAAATCGAAAAACGTAAAAATGTTCATGAGAATAAATCTACAAAGGAACCCAAGAAGAATCATGTGGTGGCTAACAAGGGGAAACAATATTATGACAATTGCAAGATAGACCGGCATGCTAAAGAAAAATGCCAAAAACTACATCTAAAGTTGAAACCGAATTGGTGGAAAGATCACAAGAAAACAACGGCAATTTCTCATGTTGAAGATGAATTGATTGAAGGTCCTTCATAACCTTATGAAAAACTGGTATTTACCACCTGCAAAAGTGAGTTAAGCACCTCCAAGGAAGTAGCTTGTTCTCAAGTTCTTTTTAGTGTACCAGAATCTACCAAAGTAGAACTATTTTGGGTTACTCAAATTGGTAGAATTCCAGTAATCACTTTATTTGATAGTGGATCACAGTGGAGCTTGATTGCAAAATAGTTAGTGAAACAGTGAAATTGAAGACTTCACCATATCCTCAACCTTACCACTATGATGGTTGAAGAAAGATTTGGAATTGCAGGTAAAAAGCCAATGCATTTTCAGAGTTTTTAATTAATGAAAAATCTTATGATCAAGTGACTTGCAATGTTGTTCCGTTGGATGTATGCAAAGTTATTTTTGGCATTCCTTATTTATGGGGTCGAGATACCATTTTTATCGACGCGAGAATGTTTTGCGATTGGTGAAAGGTGGCAAGGGGTTCAAAATTCTAGCATTTAAGGAGAAAAAGAAGCTGCACCTTATTACTGCTCAACATACCAAATATTTGGTCAAGTCCAACTAGAAATTAATTTTGTTGATGGTTCGACCAACCCAAGACAAATCTATTAATTCTGCAAAAATTGCTTTTGATGATTGCTTAAATTATTAGAGGAAATATATTCATCAATTATTGAGTAAATTTGAAGATGTCATGCAAGAACCTAAAGGTTTACCGTTTAGGAGACTAGTTGGGCATGAAATACGGTTGATGCCAGAATCACCAGTACCGAATATTGGGCTATACAGACAGCATGTTGTTGAATCTAATGATGTGAAAAGGCAAGTAGAAGAGCTTCTTGATAAAGGCTTAATTAGGCATAGTTGTTCTCCAGTTGGTTCGCCTATAGTGCTGATGCCAAAGAAAGATGGAGAATGGAGAATGTGCATTGACTACCAAGCTCTCAAAAAAATCACTATAAAAAACAGGTATCCACTTCCTTGTATTGATGATTTGTTTGATCAGTTGAAGCATGATCAATATTTTAGCAAAACTTGATTTAAAATATGGTTATCATCAAGTATGTATGAAAAATGAGGATATTTGGAGACACTCGGTCAAAGCACCCGGTGACATGGCGAGTGACATGGACACATGGGTCCCACCCCAAACCATTTCATTTTTTTTATTTTTTTTGCTTTTTATTTTTTAAATTGCCACCTCAGTCAGTACTTACTGCACAGAAAGTATTGTGCATGTACTGTGCATGTACGGCTCTGTCAGGCAGAGTTGACTCTGAGATGATTATCAACCAAATTTTGAGCGGGAGATTCGAAATTCAAGTGGTTTTCTCCACCTAACCACTCATCCACTTCTCTCAACCACATTTCGTGTCTCATTATTTGAAAGCGTCATTTTTTCTTCCCTAAACCCTTTTGTGTCGATTTTTGAAGGGAGAAATAGTCTCATTCTTTCTCTTTTGTATCTCTTACCATACATCAGTCACAGCTTGCTGAGTGCCGATTTTGAATACCAAGGGAATCCATAGTTATGTGGATGATTGCTCAATGGATGCTTGAGGTGTAGACTTGTTGTGTGGACTCTTGATTTCAAGTGTGATGCCCTCGATTTTGAAGGTTTGTCTTCGTTCCTCTTTTTGATTTTCACATGTTTTTTTTTTTAATTTTAATCTTCTATTCTTTGTTCATCAAGAATGGTTTTTTTCTTTCTTTATTTTAAGGACCCTTTTTGCCCTAAACCCTTTGTGTCGATTTTAAAGGTCTCATTATTTCTCCTTTGTATCTCTCACCAGACATCAGTCACAGCTTGCTGAGTGCCCTGATGTGATGCCCTTAATTTTAAAGGTTTGTCTTCGTTCTTTTTTTAATGTGGTCAATTTTCACATATTTTTTTGTTTTTAAAATTATGTTATTGAATTTTTTAGGATGATTTTCTTTTTGATTTTAAGTTTCTTTGTAAATTGTTAACTTGTTGAACCAAAGCTGAAGTCAACGTGAACAAGACAACATATCAATGGGTGGTGGTGCAAACATATATTGTCATTTATTCTCTTTATTTAGTTTGATACTTGATTTTTTGCAAACAAGTTAAATTGTCTATCTTCATCATTATTTGGTTACAAAAAATAAGGCTTACCATCAGTCGAGTATGGCTGCACAGGTTCCACAGTCAAATGGTTGTGCAGGTCATGTTTAGGGTCATAGTGTTGTAGTTGTATATGGCTAGTTACAATCATTTTTTCTAAATTTAATAGTCCACATTACTTGCAGGAATATGCTAGGGATCGATGATGAAGATGAAGATTATTGTTGGAATTATGGTGACAACGATCACTAGGAAAAAATTGTCCATAGAGGGACGAATACCCGAAGTGTAAAGGCAGATTCTTAGATACGAGCATCCTAAATGGAGGGGGATCGAGATTGAGACACAAGCGAGGTTATCGCTTTGCAACATGATGATTGTGACTTAATTGAATGAGATAACATCATTCTTCGCTAATATTTAACGCTCTTTGGTGAGTCAGAATACATTTGCAGCAATGATGATCGTGGTAGTAGTTTGCAAAGTGTTGGCCTTTGTCAATTGACAAGTTCATTCAACCAGAATTTGTGTCTTCATTGTCACGCCGGGAAGGGATGTGAAGTCGAATGCAACTGTCACTATGGAGTAATATTGAGCATTATGGCTAATTGTGTCCATTATGTTGTTCTGTTGTTTACAATGATGGTTTAGCATTTGTCCATGATCGAAGCCATTATGTTGCGGTGAATAATTTGTGTTCATCCCCAAATGTAATTGAAAACACTTGACTTTACTATGATGATTTTGAATGAAGTTGTTCGCCTTTATTCATCCGAACATTTGTTTTGTGCATTGTACATCCCAAATGTAAATCCTTCCGCCTACTGAAAATCAACCACATGAGGCATTAAGGCGATACCATTACATATGTGATCTCAACAAATATAATTGTGTAGAGTTAAAAATGTACACAATATCATAACTTTCGAAACCAAATACATACATACATATTCAAAAGATAGTTAGATCAACATCATCCCCTAAATAGTGATGCCATCAATGAGCAGCAAAATAATTAGGATCATCATCGAAAATCCCCTAAAATTTCATCAAATGTGAAACAAAATAGATTTGTCCAAAAACATAATTGGAGATTGTTTGTAACACAATACCATTAACTAAGTTAAACAGATGAAGGCATTCACAGACTTCTCATTGTTGGTAGGGAACAATTATTTTGCCAAGTTCTGTCATTGTTTCTCTTAATAGCTTGAAGGATTTTTTTTCCTCAACTCAGCCCCGTGCGCAAACATGCGAGCCTCCATCTTTCTCTCCAACTTATTGACTCATGAGTCGAAGGTAGTGTAGCATAGGCTTAGGTTGCTAATGAATCGATGTTCAAATTCTCCTAGTGCCTGACACAAATGGTTCTCAAACTGTGCCTTGTTTTTTGGTTATAACTTTGTCTAGGCAACATCAATCTTTGACGCTATAGCTTCTTCTAATTTTCATTATAGCCTCATAAAAGTTGGTTGCATCTCAGCAAAAGCTTACTGCATAGAGTGTTGCATTGCGTCAAACTTTTTCATTATCTCCTTAAAAAATATATGCTGCAAAAACACATAAATATTAATATTTATTTAGGTTGCATAAAAGTACAAGTAATAAAAACAAAACAAGACAAATCAGGACACGCGCATCCACTTGACTGTAGGACTTAAGCAGCTACACCCGACTGCAGGTAAACCCTATTTTTCACAACCAAAAAATGATGATGGCAGAAAATTTAACTTGTTTACAAAAAATTAAAAACCAAACTAAATAAAGACAACAAATGACATTTCATGTTTGCACCACCACCCATTGATATGTTGTCTTCTTCACGTCGACTTCAGCTGTGGTTTAAGAACTCAACAATTGACAAAGAAACTTAAAATAAAAAAAACATCCTCGAAAATCCAATAACCTAATCTTGAAAATAAGAAAACATGTGAAAATTGACCACATTAAAAAAACGAAGACAAACTTTCTAAATCAAGGGCAGCACAATAGGGCACTCAGCAAACTGTGACTGATGTCTAGTGAGAGATGCAAATGAGAAACAATGAGACCTTCAAAATTGACCCAAAGGGTTTAAGGCAAAAATGGTCCTTAAAATAAAGAAAGAAAATCCTTGATGAACAAATAATAAAAGCTTAAAATTGAAAAAAAAAACATGTTAAAATAAAAAAAGAAGAACAAAGACAAACCTTCAAAATCAAAAGCATCACACTTGAAATCAAAAGTCCACACAACAAGTCTGCACATCAAGCATCCACGGAGTGTCCACAAAACTATGGACTCCTTTGGTCTTCAAAATTGACACTCAACAAGCTTTGACTGATGTGTGATAAGAGATACAAAGGAGAAAGAGTGAGACCTTTTCTCCCTTCAAAAATTGACATAAAAGGGTTTAGGGAAGAAAGAATGACACCTTCAAATAATGTGACACGAAATGTGGTTAAGAGAAGTGGATGAGTAGTTTAGGTGGAGAAAAAAACTTAAATTTTGAATCTCCCGCTCAAAATTTGGTTGATAATCATCTCAGCAGTCAACTCTACTGACAGGCCACTAACAGAGTTGTACATGCAGAGTACTTTCTGTGCAGCAGGTACTGATCAAGACGACAATTTAAGAAATAAAAAAACAGAAAAGAAATAAAAAGATATGAAATGGTTTGGGGTGGGACCCATGTGTCCACGCCACCCGCCAGGTCACTGGGAGCTTTGATCGGGTGTCCCTGGCGGGTCAAATTAGCGTTTTCCTTTGGAATATTGCTTTTAAAACAAAGTAAGGTCTGTATGAATGGTTAGTTATACCTTTTGGACTAACAAATGCTCCTGCTACTTTTATGTGATTGATGAACGAGGTGATGCGGCCGGTGTTGGACAAGTTTGCAATAGTCATTCTTTTTATATCCTAGTGTATAATCCTTCTTAGAGGGAACATTTGACGCATTTGGAGATAGTTCTGAAAATTCTACAATCTACAGAGTTGAAGCTGAACATGAAGAAATGTAAGTTTGCAAGAAAATGTGTGAACTACTTAGGGCATATAGTGGGTAATGGTGAAATCAGCATTGATCCCAGCAAGGTTTCATTTATAGTTAATTGGCCTCCACCAACAACTCAGACAGAGTTGCCCGAGTTGCGCAGTTTCATTGGGGCTACACAATATTTGAGAAAATTTATCATAAATTATTATGGTTTAACGATACCAATTTTGAGAATGTTCTCAAAGGATAAATCAATTACTTAGGGAGTTGAGGAGAAAGAAGCATTCACTATTTTCAAGAAAATAATTTGTGAGGCACCAGTATTGGCACTACCCGATATGCAGTTTACCTTTTAAAGTTGAGACAGATGCTTCTGGACATGCCATGGGAGCAGTTTCAGGGAGGTTAGCCGATTTGTTACCATTCTGAGTTATTTTCTGGAGTTGTTCAGAATTATCTTACCTATGATTAAGAATTATATGCCATAGTCAAGCAATCAAAAAATGCCAACATTATCTTTAAGGAAAAGAGACAATTATTCATACTGACCATGAACCTTTGAAATATCTCCATACTCAGAGCAAATTGCAGCAGACCAGACACTTCAAGTGGATGGTTATCTACAACAGTACAGATTGGTCATCAAATACAAGAAAAAAAGTCACAAACAAATTGGCTTATTTCCTTTCTGGACTGCCTTCAAAATTAGCACCAATGGTGATGCAAGTATAACCATCTACAGTTGATTCTTGCAGAAATAGTTATTTGGAGGAAGGAGATTTGAAGGAGTTTTATCAGTTTCTTAGCATGTTAGGTATCACATTGAAGACGGGTTGTTATTCTAGGAAAATAAATTATGCATTCCCAATGAATATCGTCTACACTTGGTTCATGAGGCTCACACATCATTAGTTGCAGGATATTTTGAAGTGCAGAAAATTGTTCCAAATTTGCAGCGTTATGTACATTGGCCAGGATACAGCACATGTTGACAAGTTCATCAAAAGTTGCACAGTATGTTGCACGAGTAAGCCCAGTAACAAAAAATTGGGACTCTACACACCATTCCCCATGGCCCAAATGACATATCTGTTTATACACTTTTCTTGAGGGAGTTAGTATAACAGTGTCTAAATCTTACATTCGTCAATTATTTGGCCTGCCCAAGGTTAAAGTGAAGTGCTATGGCGAGAGTTAGTTGTCCAAAGTTCAGAATTTCGATGTTACAAGGCTTTGGTGGAACTGTGTGGAGGGTTTGCCCCTAAAAACCCAAAGAAACCCAGTGTTAGATAGCTAAAAGTCTTGGCTAGGTTGGTCCATCATCAAGTGGCCCCTGTGATCTGCCCTAGGACTGGTGGACGGACTTGCATGAGCCACTACGATATTTTCCTAACCTGGACGTGCTAAATGGAGTGGAGATGGACCTAGCCTACATTATAGTGTCTCGCATGCACAAGACAACCCTAAAGGCCAAAAAATGATTGCCATATGCCCATCACCTTTACGTCCTCTTTGATAATGCTGGTCCCACTTCCCCTCCCAAAAAAGAGTATGAGAGGTGTTTGAATGACAAGAAAGATCTGATGGGCAAAAAAAATATGCCCCGAATTCAAATACAAATTTGTGGATGGGAAGTGGATTAACCCCCTTCACTCAAAGAAAGTGAGTGGGGTGACTGTAGGGTCAGAGAAGGGAAAGGCTAAAAAAGAAAAGATAGGCAAGGGTCTAGTGAACAATGCAGGGAGGGAGTTGACTGCATTAAGAAACACATCTGGAAGAAGTGGAGGGGAACGAATAAGATAACACTGATGGTCAAGGATTTTTTGATACTTCTAATGATGGAGGTAATTTACCAGATGACTCATACGAGTTCACGGAAGAAGAAGAAGATGATAACAGCTCAATTGATAGGGCTAATAAAGATGATGATGGCGAGGCTATTAATGAAGGTGTTGATGAACGTGTGGATGTACCTGTTGATAAAGCCGACAATGAAAGCAGTGGTATAAGCTTGTCAATATTTTCTATCAAGTTTCTTCTATATAGTTACTTTTTTTGCATTACTATCCATCTGCTAACTGTATTTGTAGGCAATGAAGGTCAAATGGCTCAAAGTGGAGAAGCTGCAGATCAATCAAACAATGAAACCAATGGTATTTGCTTCTCATTCTCTTTTTATTCTAGGTTTTATTTAGTTTATTCATGTTGAATTAGTGGCTCATTGGTTGCATCTACTTGTTAACTTTCATTATTTTTATGCAATGAATGTGGAAAGGCTGGTGGGGGAGATCTTGCTGATGACACATTCGATGTCAGGGCCCATCTCACTAAGCCCTGATTTATCCTAATTACCTCTAATTAGGCACCTAATCCATTCAATTAACCTAACCTCAGAATAATTTTTAATTCAATCTTAATAATGCTCCAAAACTAAATTTATATCCTCAATGAAACTCAATTTATGAATTTTTTTAATTGGAGCAAATAAAGAAATAATACGGATTGTTCTCCGTATTTTGTAAAAATTTCGGCAGCAACTTCTTTAAAAGTGGCCTGCAAAAAAAATCATCTAATAGATAGCAGAATGGGGAGAAACTTAGAAAGACTAACAACTCCCTGCAATTCACAATATATGTATATATATATATATATATATCAAATTTAAGTTTCTAAACTATCTTAGAGTCTCCGATACATTAGTTACAACTTTACAATTCCAAATAAACCAAAAACTTGATCATAAACCTCTCATCTTACTTTTAAATCAATTTAGGAGATTCTAATTACCTATTTGTGAGTATTTTCACGACCTACGCTCACCCCAGAACCCAAAATAATAAATATAAAATGATTACAACAAGAAAATTAAACTTTAAGAATTGAAAACATTCACCAAGGTCTTCAAGTCTTGCTCATTCTTCTCTGTCCTCACAAAGAACCTGACTTCATCAAAAACAACTCAAAGATGTTAGGTAAGTAAACTCCTACACTGCTCTGTACTCCTGCAAATGTTAGTCCGAATGCATGACGACATGTAATTGCATTTCCAAATAACAAGAAATTTATATAACAAAGTGAAACCCTTTTATTACTATTCAAGGCTCATAAACAGGTTGGCCGACCCAAGAATGAACCAAAAACAGTAATAAAAGTGCAATGCATGCTCGCCGAAAAACTTGCGTGCCTTGGGTCTTTCATGCCCCAGTCTATCTGGTTAGGAAACCTAGCTTCGAGTCCCGCTCGTGAGCCGTAACACTAACAAGCCATCATCCGGAATGACATGAATGCATGACCAAGAATAATGCGAAATGCGATGCAGACTAAACAGAAATGCAGGTACAAAGATAAACTCCATAAATAATAAAGACCACTGTAGGGTTTATTTACAACCAAACCAACTTAAAGTTGATGACGAAGCCTCACATTCGAATCCCGGCTTTCACGTACTTTCATGCGTCCTATTAAACCATAGAGTTCATTATTTCAAAGTTACAACTCTATTTGAATATTTGTAATATATCCTAATCAACTTTCCTGATTTGTGTTTCCTTTATAATATATTAACATGATAATTTAAGCACAACCTTCACATTTATATTAACTAGGATATATAGGGACTCCAACAAGTCCGACCTTAGTTAATTTGGATAACAAATGCCCATTCAAATTATCACCTAAAGTCGCTAAGTCACAATAATTCCATTTGGACAGTTTTGAACCATACTATCATGTCGTATTCTACAATGTTTTTCATTGAACAAACAAATACCATCGGCTATAAACTTTGTTGATCATCAAAGTAGGTTACACCAAAATCAAAACCAACTAATTGGCAAGTCATTCAGACCTCATTTGATGTCTCAAATCAAAGCCTCAACTTGCCTACTTAAAACAGTTAAGAAAAGCACAGTGCAGTCCCAAGTTTTAGGCATCCTTTTTGGCCACCAAAACGCTGCCAAACCTCCTCCAAATACAAAACTGATTCTCGGGGGTCAAATTTGGTATATATACATCATATTCCATAAAACATCCGACATTAAAACCTTCGTTTGACTGTCCAGAAACGATCCATAAGTTGGCTAAAAAACTGGACTGCACTACTATTTTTTCAAAACTTGTTTTTAAGCGATCAATTCGACTTCAATAGACTTATGAAACCTTTTCAAAACCTCAAACTGATTCTAAGGGACTTAATTTGATATATGAACATCAAAACCAATGTGAAAATTTAACCAAAATCGATCGTTTGATCCCTCAAAACCATACCCCAACACGACATGAAAATAAGACCGCACAAGTAACTTTTTACAAAAATGCAAACAATTTAACTCTGACTGACCCACGAAACTTCTTTAAAACTTAAAACTAGTTCTTATACGTATAATTGAGTATACAAACATTGATTTTCACCCGTAAACTAGGATTTAAACAATCAATTGATCCTTCAAATTCAACACCCATTCATACCAGCCCAAAATAATGAAAAATATAAACTTATGAACTGAGTTCATACAAAAACCCAAAACTTTGATTGTAAATAGTGCAACTTCAATCAACACTAACCCTAAATTAATCCAACAATGACAATTACAATACTCACACAACAGTTCATCGTCATCAATCATTCTCCTCTAACCCTCTCAACCGAATCATCAACAACAATCAAATCAACCACACAATCCACTGATTTACATTGGATTCATTAAATCAAACACAAATTCGAATCTTACCTCATCAATGGTTAACTTTGTGTTCTTCATCACCGCCCTAACTGCCACTAAATTCAGTTCAAAAAGGACAACAGTGAGCTAGAGAGACGTCGACAAGAACAAAGTATCCCCAACCTAAACTTCATAAATTCATCAACAAAACCAAAAGAAACTACTTCCCACAACCAGAGAATCGACTCCACTATTCGTCCCTATCCCTCAGTTCACTGTCCGATACACCAACCAAGCGAGAGAGAGACAGAGGAGGGTAATTCGAAAGGAAGAACCGTGAGAGAGTTGAGAGAGAGAACACTGAGAGAAATGGAGAGCAGCGAGTCGAGTGAGAAGACGGAGCAACTGCGTTGAGGAGGAACGAAGAAGAGAGGGAGGGTCGGATGAGAGAGTCGATCGAATGGGAGAGAGATTAGGGACGATGCTCAAGTGAAGAATGGGGGTTATGATCGATCTATCCATGTTCACATTAAGGAAAAATGGATTTGGGTTGGTCAAATGACCATAATACCCTTGAGTTTATTCTCTCTCATTTGAAAACCAAAGGCCCTCCATGGTCATTTGTCAATTTCCTTTATATTTTTTATGTTTATTAATTTTAGACCAAATTAAACCCTGAAAAATGCCCAAATTTCGTCAAAAACTGAGAAAATTTTCAATGCGCTCCGAAACACACGGACATCACGTCTACAGCTCAACTTGACCATATTTCGCATCGAATATAGTATAATACATTCACTAGGCATATGACACATAAAAATAATATTTTAACTTATGATCTCCAGGTCCATAACACGTGGGTCCCACCTCAGATATCTAAATTCCATTTTAAATCCGAAAATAATAAATTATTCGTCTAATTAAGTTTATGAAATTCTCGGATGTAACATTCGATGATACGCTCATCCCCACACGTACCCTTCATCACCCCATCAATCAAGGAGGGCGAGAATGAAAAAATGGATAAGCAAGAGCCACAGAACCATGTTATGGAGTAGTAAGAGCCACATGACATTATGGAGCAGCCAGAGCTACAGGACCATGTCACGGAGAAGACAAATGAGTGTCACGAGGAGCATAACTTGGAGGACCGACACAAGCAGGCAGAGGAAGAACTAGAGGTGCAGCTGCAAAAGCACTTTGAAGTGGGAGGAACCAGCAGAGGTACAACTAATCCTGAAACAAATGAGCTGCCAATGGGGACCTACAACACGAGCTAGAGGTCGGCGAAAAGATGAAGGTGATGGAGAACCAATTGGAGGAGTGGAAGATGTTGGTGAAGTCATCGAACTCAGTCGTTGTAACGGCCCAAAATCTCTAACCGTGTTTACTTCCTTAAACAGGATCAACGACTTGTACTTTGGGACCCACACCGTGATATGTCCATTAATCGAGGCAAGGGCCGAGGTATTTTATTTTTGTTGTGATGTATGCATAGTGTATTGTATATGTGTAGACTATTATGTCAATTTTATATGGGTGTATAGGTATCGAGACGAGCGGGGAAGTACCTCGAGTCGCGTGTCGACGTGGGACCGAGGTAGCGGCTTATGGGGTAAGCTTAATTAATTTGAGCTAAATGTGAATTGATGTTGGTTTATTAAGTGGCTTTAATGTGGCCACATTGAAATACACATTAAATGTGCCTAAAGATTGAGAAATAAAACAATAGGCCTTAGATGTGCATCGAGACATGTGATAACTCATCAAAAGACAAGGTGTTAACTTGTTGAGTCACTTAAGAATGACTTGAGGGACAAGTGAGACAAGGTGGTCCATGAGATGAGCCTCGATACACCTGTGCACACCATGAATCAATGGCTAGAATTTAAACATATCAACATAGCCAAATTAACCATTTAAGTCAAAAAATCTCATATTCTCATCATAAAATCGTTGCTAGGAGGAAGAGAAAAGAAGAGAGGCTGCTGGAGAGATTTGGAGAAGAGGATGAGTGTGAATCCATTGAAGTTTTGGTGAGGAAGAAGAAGAAGAACAAGCTAGGTAACTTCCACACCATAAACTAGTGATTTCATACAAATTGATATTGTTGTTGTTGTTGTGTGTTGGGATGGGTGTTAGGGACCTCATGTAACGTTTATGACGTTCCTAAGGCGAGAACATGGCCTATGTGTGGCAAAAACCCGGAATTCGAAGTACAGAATTATGAGTTCTGCTGCACATAGCGCGCTAGGTAGAAAATCTAGCGCGCTAGCTAACACTGAGTAGCGCGCTAGACAGCCAAGGTAGCGCGCGCTACTATTCACAATTAGCACGCTAATTTTCCAGCCAGTACTAAAAATCAGCCAAGTCCAAAAATGGTCTAAACAATATAAATGGTCCCAAACACACTCTAACACTTGTCAAACAACTCCAGGGGCCTAAGCGGAGATCCCGGAAGTTTGGGAACGCATTTCGGAGTGCTGAAAGGTCGGATAGACTAGGATAATCGTGTGAATTGTAAGTAAAGCTGTGATAATTTTATATTTCATTTCATTCACTTTTATTGATTTATTGGTCTATTGGTAGACATTGCTACTTGAAATCTTACATCATGTTGTTCTTGTATCTATTCATGAGTGAATATTGTGACATGATGCCTTGTGAAATGTTTCATTGACTCTGATTCCTACTCTTGATGTCATTTTTGATAAAAAAATTGATGCATGCTATTAGGATAACTTGGATTTGACTAGTCTTGTATTCTATTCATTTGGGCTTTGTAGTCTAACTTGATTTGAATTCCTAGAGAATTGGAACTATCTCTTTTTGAAAACTAAAGTATAGATTATCTAGTTTCCATTGCACGAGAGATGCGCGGTTCACGGGGACATGGGTCTACCGGGGTTCCGGCACTCACCGCTACACTTGCACGACACACGAGTTATGGGACTCGGGGTGATCGACAAGATTAAGATAAATGATGTATATGCGTAGAGCGCAGCTCCGCTTTTGGGTATGAGATATCTTGAGCGCAACTCCATATAGTAGTGGAATAGATTTGGTGCTAGGTTATCACCGCTGATCGGACGTAAATCATCTCGACTTAACCTGTGTCAGTCTCTATATTTTTAACTGTGGTATTTACTTGCATTATTTGATTCAGCAATTTTTTCGCTATTTATGCTTTTAAATACCAGTCTTTTATTTTGGAAATATGGCATAAAATTTTCCAATTATATATTACTTAAATATTACTATACTCACCGTTTAGTTTGTGACGGTGGGTGTAGGTTCGTCGAGTTGCAGCAGGCCAGGGAAGGAGAAGATCGGCGACTTTCTCTGAGCATTTCGGCGACTCTCCTATCTCATCATGTATGACTCGACTTTGTTGTATTATTACTGTACATTTTGGGTTGTACAATGGGTTGAGTGTATAGTTCCCCATTTTTGACACTGATATATATACATGCATGTGATGCTTTGTATGCCTGGTTTCCCACACTTAGGATTTTAAATAATGAAAGCTTTCGCATAATTGTTAACACACATAAGCATATGATAGTAGGTAATTTTAATTAATTCTAAAATCTAATAAAATCTGAACATTTATAATTTTACGAAATAGAGATGAAAGGCTGACTAATACGTAATTAAGTATTACGTGGTTGGGATTAAGACTTGATTACGGGATTAGGCCGAGTGGTGCTCTGTTTCGTAGAAGTTGGGGCTGTCACAGTTGTTATCAGAGCTATATTTAGAGAACTATATGACCTAAAACAATATGATACCAACACAATTGGTATCAGAGCCCTAGGTTTAGATATCGATTTGGATAAAATACAAATCTTAGTTATGGAAACCAGATGATCTTTACCCAGATACCATTAGTTGGGAAGTGAGTGACAGTGAGATGGGGATTTCTTTTATGTACTTGTTAATTGCTACATGTATATATAGAATTATGCGCTATGTCACGTAGAAGTTGATACACGAGGGGGAGGAGATGCAGAGCCTAGTAGCAGTCAGCCTCCTACTATTGTGGAGGATCTACAACGACTGTTTGATCGAGTGACAGCTCAGGGCCAGCAGTTGACCGATTTCATTGCAATGATGACAGTTCATTTTGCTCCACCAGCATAGACATCGACTCCTATAATCGCTTACACCGATCGTCAAGCGCCAACACTTCCTCTGCTGAGCTTTAGCGAAACGTCGATAGCCATGATCGCAACAAGATAGTGGAGACATTGAGGCACGACTCGTCTCCCACGCCCGCATCTTCCAGCACATCAGTGGAAGTTCAGCTGGTGAAAGACTTCATTAGACTCAAGCCAGTCTATTTTGATGGCGTACGAGATTTCTAGAAGATTGAGAAATGAGTTTGTCTCAAGAGAAGCTCTATTGGATACTAAAGATCGAGGATAGATGTGACGGCCCCAACTACAAATAAAGGCACCGGCCGGCCTAATCCCTAATTAAGCCCTTATCTCCCCTATAGGACCTAACAAGGAATTAGTCAGCCTTAGTTAAACACCTACACACCTACTATTTATGATACCACCTACAGTTAACTTACTTACTTACTAGTGACTAACCTATGGTTGTCTATAAATCAGAGTTGCTAAATTTTTTTTTCCTAACAAATTATTCAGCGGAAGTCTTATTTAGTTACTAATGGAAATGAAATCCTAAGGCCTAACCTATTGTGGAAAAACCAGGAAATAATTAGCACATGCATATATAAACAAAAATGGTGATATATATAACATGTGACAAATCAAAAGTTTCTATCACTCGACCCAACCGTAATCATATCATGTACATAAAAACGTAATACAAAAGAATACAAAACGTACAAAAGTATGTCGTAGCAGGCCTCTACCGGCTCAGAGGTAGTCACCAATCTTCTCTTTGCCTGGTCTGCTACTCGGCTGATCTGCACCCACCGTCACAAATCGGCAACAAGTATCAAATCGGCAATTAACAGTCGTTGTAGATCCTGACGTAATAAAGATGAAACAGTCGATCAAACGTACATGAATTTATTTAAGTAATACTGATAGACATCGATCAACATTCCCAAATCGGCAACAAGTATCAAATTGCATAATAATCCTGGGCCTGTGCAGATGCATGTCTCGCCGGTCCTGAATGCAGGCTGTCTCGTCCTCGTCCTCTACCTCTACCTGCCTCTACCACCATCTTTGCGACGTGGGAGTGGTGGTCTTGGTAAAGCTGGTAAAGTAGACGTAGTAGGAGCTGGAAGAATTAAGGAAACAGTTGCAAGAATTTAGCGAGAAGGGATTCTTCAGGATTCACATCGTTTTCGGTTCACTGTTCATCCAGGAAGGACCAAAATGTATCATGATATGAAAAGACATTTTTGGTGGCCTGGGATGAAAGCGGACATATCAGAGTATATCAGGAACTGTGGGATCTGCCAGCAGGTGAAGGCAGAGCATCGTAGACCTGGAGGATTACTACAGCCACTTCCCATTCCACAATGGAAGTGGGAAGACATAGCTATGGATTTTGTTCGAGGACTGCCGAGAACTGTTCATAGACATGATTCCATCTGGGTGATTGTAGACAGATTGACGAAATCTGCCCATTTCATACCAGTTGCAGCTCATTACACATTTGACCAGCTGAGTGTATTGTTCGAGAGAGAGATTATCAGGCTGCATGGAGTACCTTTGACTATTACGTCAGACATAGATGCTATGTATACGTCCAGGATGTGGCGGAGTATGCAGGAGCAATATGGTACACGCTTACAGTTTAGCACAACCTTTCACCCTCAGACTGATGGACTGACTGAGAGGTTGATACAAACTCTCGAAGATATGCTCAAGGCATGTGTACTTGAGTTTGGCGGATCGTGGGAAGAGTATTTACCGTTGTGTGAATTTGCATACAACAACAGTTATCAGGCGAGCATTGAAATGGCGCCATTTGAGGCGTTATATGGCGGAGATCGTGTCGCTCACCATCTTGTTGGGTGAGCGTAAGACCGAAATTTGTTAGGGCTGAAATTGTTGTCGATCACACAGAAAAGGTAAGCAGCATTCGCGTAAGCTTAAGGGAGCCCATGAGAGGCAAAAGAAGTATGCGAGACATGTATCGCAGACGATCTCACGTACGATGAGGGAGCTTTAGTTTATATAAAGGTTTCTCCTCGTAAGGGTCATTATCGATTTGGTTTGAAAGGCAAATTAGCACCGAGATTCATCGGGCCTTTCAAGATCAAGAAACGGGTTGGAAAGGTTGCTTATGAGTTAGAGTTACCTCCACAGATGTCGAGAATTCATCCGGTGTTTCATATATCGATGCTTCGACTAGCTAAGTCGAAAAGCGGCAGAAGGCAAACGATTGATTTGAGTCAGATGGATTTGAGTGAGGATATCTCATATGAAGAGCAACTAGTTCAGATTATTGACCGAAAAGTACAACAGTTAGGAAACAAGTCTATCCCGAAGGTGTTGGTCAAGTGGCAGTTTCATGGAGATTCAGAACTCACTTAGGAACGGGAAGACTATATGCGCGAAAGATTTCCGTACCTCTTCTAGTTAGGTACATTTTTTAAATTCGTTTAGTTTAAGTTCGAGGACGAACTTCCTATTAGTTGGGAAGCATTGTCACGGCCCAATAATTAAGACACGTTTAATTCGTTAATTAGGACACAACGACCCGTGACGTGGGACCCGCGATGTGATACGTGTCACTACCGAGGCACGGTGGCCGAGGTAAATGTTATATTTGTTGTGTTGGTTGCCTAGTGTATTGTATATGTGTAGACTACTATGTCATTTACGGGTATGCAGATACTGAGAAGAGCGGGGATGCGCCTCGTGTTGCGTGCCGACGTGGGCCCGAGGCAGAAGCTCGTGGGGTAAGTGTAATTAGTTAAATCAACTTTAAAAAAAATAAATTAATTAATTAAATGAAGATAATTTGTGGTGGGAAAGTAGCCACATATATATATATATATATATCTATATTTCATATGAGGATGTGGACCAAATGAGGCCACATCACCTACTATATACATTATATATATGTATGTTTCATCTTTATCTCATCTCTCTCTCTCAAAAAAAAAAAAAAAAAAAAAAAAAAACAACGCAGAGAGAGAGACCGATCGAAATCGGGAAGAAGAAAGAAAGAAAGAAAGAGAGACCGGGAGAAAGAGAGAGAGATCGACTAAGCAAGGTGAGTTGTTCACTTCAGTTGTTATTGTGTTGTTGGCTGTTGTTGTTATTGCCGGTGTCGTGGCCATGGAGGCCGAACCTCCATGGCCGACCGAGAGAGGAACTTGAGTTAATCAAATATGAAACTGACTCAAGGTTAAGTAGTAATGGATTAGGGTCTGTCGGCCGCGATCTTCATCACATCAGCCTGTCCACTACAATTTGAGCTCTGCTCTATAGCATTTCAATACAAGTTCGAGCTCTATATCATAATGTCAAAAGGTCGTACTTGCAATTACGCCTTTTCTATTCCAAGTGAATTAGTCGTCAGGAATGTATACTTGCTAACATACCCGAGTTTTGAAACTCGTCATGTTCACCCAAGTTATTCTTGCGCCAACAAACCCCGAGGTCCGATTACCCCGTTCGAGGCACGTTACCCCGTGTGTCATGCAAGGTAGTGGAGAAATTCCCTAACATCCCGACAAGTCTAGTGACCTCGTATGAAAGCTGAATTTCTATCATCGAATGACCCTAACCACAAGAACCACTTTCATATTCAAAAATGACACAAACATTGGAGTCCAAGATATGTAATAGCATACTAATGCACAAAGGATTTGAGTCAAAATAAACAAACTATCCTAATAGCATGCTATATCACCGACTTCCATACACAACAATCAACATGACAAAGTATAGGAATTAGAATCAATGATATACAAAAAGCAGTATGCTATGAATATCATAAAATGAGCAACCGAACAAGTCATAGCATATGGATTTCAAAAGCAATTCAGTTTGAATAAGCGAGAATAAATAAATAAATAGAATGAAATGTAAATAAATGTCTCAAACCAGTTTACTTACATACACACAGCAATTCCTAAGCTATCCGGCTTCCGTCGCGTCGATGTACGCACCCAAACCCCGTAATAGCTCCTCTAGGATCCTAACAGTTGAAAATGTATCAATTTAAATTCTAAGTTAATGATTTAACATCCCTAAATTGGTCGACATCGATCAAAATTAAGTTCAAGACTAATTTACCGATTTCACGTTTTTCGAGGTAAAACCCCGATATAACGCCTCGACCGACTCCCGAATTCTTCACTTTTTATAGGAATATTGAAGTCTTATTGATTTGGGTCACAAATATATTTTTTCCTATTTTCTGGAATTTTCCTGAGTTTTTTTCATATTTTTATCTATTTTCAGGAATTTATTATATATTAAAACTGTTTAATTAATTAAATAATTAAATATATATAATTAAATATATATATTATATATATTGGGGTGGATCCGGGTCAACTCGACCCGGTCCGGTCGGACCGGGTCGGTCGACCGTCCTCCACGGATCCGGGTCGGTCCGACCCGACCCACATGGGTTCGGGTCGACCCGACCCGATCCCATCTTCATATTCTTCGCAGAGACAGAGCAGCGGCTCTGTTCTGCCATTTTTTATTTTATTTTATTTTTTTTTGTGAGGCGTTGGGGTTGGCTCCCAATTCCAACCCCAATGGGTTTTGATGGCAAGGGAGATCTCCTTGTCATCTCTCCCGTTCCTCTCTCGGTCGGCCATGGAGGTTCGACCTCCATGGCCACGACACCGGCAATAACAACAACAGCCAACAATACAATAACAACTGAAGTGAACAACTCACCTTGCTTGGTCGATCTCTCTCTCTTTCTCCCGGTCTCTCTTTATTTCTTTCTTTCTTCTTCCCGATTTCGATCGGTCTCTCTCTGTGCGTTGTTTTTTTTTTTTTTTTGGAGAGAGAGAGAGAATGAGATAAAGATGAAACATACATATATATATATATATATATAATGTATATAGTAGGTGATGTGGCCTCATTTGGTCCACATCCTCATATGAAATATAGATATATATATATATATATCTATATATGTGGCTACTTTCCCACCACAAATTATCTTCATTTAATTAATTTTTTTTTTTAAGTTGATTTAACTAATTACACTTATCCCACGAGCTGCTGCCTCGAGCCCACGTCGGCACGCAACACGAGGCGCGTCCCTGCTCGTCTCGGTATCTGCATACCCGTAAATGACATAGTAGTCTACACATATACAATACACTAGGCAACCAACACAACAAATATAACATTTACCTCGGCCACCGTGCCTCGGTAGTGACACGTATCGCACTGCGGGTCCTACGTCACGGGTCATTGTGTCCTAATTAACGAATTAAACGTGTATTAATTATTGGGCCGTGACAATAGACTTCGGGCAGAGATCTCATTTTACACTCTCGAGAGAGACGCCGACGTGTGGTGGCGGATGACAGTGGCCACTCATGGAGATTTTAAGACATGAGATGTTTTTAAGCAGAAGTTCTATCAGCAGTACTTTCCGCATTTAGTAATGAAGAGGTTGAGACGAGAGTTCATGGACTTGAGACAGGGGCTAGAGGAGCCTGTGATGCAGTACATGGACATATATGATTATCTGCGCCAGTTTGTTGGGGACTTGGTGAGAGATGAGTCTGAGGATGTATACCACTTCGGTGATGGACTCGGGCCCGATATTGGGTATTATGTTGTCAGTTCAGGCGCGAGGACACTCACCAAGATCTACGAGCGAGCCCTAGCATATGAGACATATTATCTGGACAGAGTTGCCGATGGCAGAGCACCGGGTCTAGTGTTATCAGCAGAGCAGGCCATGAAGTTTGAGAGACGCAGACAGAGGGGTAAGGGAGCAAGGGGATGGAACATAGGTGTTCAGGGTTCGGGGACAGCCACTCACCCACTAGTTTTACCTCCTGTATCATCCATTGTTCCAAAGCATAAAGCACTGTGGGCAGACTTCCCTTGCCACATCCCATCAGACCAGTTTTACCAGCTCCTGTTGTTCCTGCACTTCCTGCCCCACAAGCTTCACGGCAGCAGCCGCAGGGTGGCAGAGGCGAGGCAGAGGCAGAGGCCGAGATACGAGACAGAGACCGAAACAGCCGCAGAGACAGGGTCAGTATACGACACATGGCCACTCTCAGACTCAGGGTCAGCGCAAACAGTTGACATGCTACAGATGCGGACAGGTCGGACACATAGTGAGAGAGTGCCTGCATCCTGCAGGAGTGTACGCACAGCAGGCCCGAGAAGAGGTTCACATGGTGGTCCACCCAGACGTCGACGCCATACGAGGTCTTATTAAGAGTACGGTTTCTATTTGCGGTAGAGAGTTATATACATTATTTGATTATGGCTCTACCGTATCTTTTATTGCTGGTCGCATGATAGACATCCTAGGGTTGAAAACTGTTAGGCTTAGTCATGTACATTTGATTTTGAGTACTGCAGCCGGGGATAGGGTTTACCCTAATAGTGTTATTTAAGATGTCTGGTCGAGATAGATGGGGTAAAACTACCTGCTGATTTTAGGGTCCTCGAATTTTTGGAGTTCGACGCGATCTTAAGGATGGACTGGTTAGCAGCATACCACGCTCATATCGATTGTTTAATAAGACTGTGATATTTGAGATCCCAGGGCATTCGATGTTCATCTATAGAGGTAGTTCAGCGAGGACAGCAAGTACGAGAGGTCGACCTGCGACTAGTGAGGAGATGGAGGTGTTGATCTCACTATACACTGTACCAGAGAGTCGAGGACCTAGGCTGGAGGACATACCGGTGGTTAGAGAGTTTCCTGATGTCTTTCCATAGGATTTACCTTGTTTATCGCCTCCACGAGAGATTGATTTCATTATTGAGTTGGTACCAGGTACTAAACCGATTTATATACCACCGTACCGGATGGCACCACGAGGGCTAGAGGAGTCGAAGACTCGGCTTCAGGATTTGGGAGTACCCGTCCTTTTTGTGAAGAAAAAAGATGGTATTTTGAGACTTTGTATCGACTACAGACAGTTGAACAAAGTCACAATTAAGACAAATATCCACTCCCGAGGATTGACGATTTATTTGATTAATTGAGAGGAGCACAATTTTTCTCCAAGATAGACCTGCGAACAGGGTATCATCAGCTTAGGATCAGGGACAAGGATAGATCCATTACAGCTTTTAGCACGAGATATTGACATTTTCAGTTCATGGTCATGCCGTTTAGGCTACCCAATGCTCCAACAGTGTTTATGGATCTGATGCATCGAGTCTTCAGACCGTTTCTTGACCGGTTTGTGATAGTCTTCATCGATGATATATTGATCTACTCGAAGACGATGCAGGATCACGTGCAGCACCTCAGAGACACGTTGCAGACTTTGAAGGAGTATAAACTTTACGCCAAATTCAGTAAATGTGTATTCTGGCTTTCAGATGTCAAGTATCTAGGATATGTTGTCGGAGCAGCAGGAATATCAGTGGATCCAGCCAAGATTCAGGTGATTATGGATTAGCCAGCACCGACTTCAATGACTAAGATCATAAGTTTTTTGGGTTTGGTGGGGTATTTATCGCTTATTTGTGAATGATTTCTTGAAAATCGCTTCACCACTTACGATATTGACTCAGAAAGATGTTAGATTTGAATGGAGTGAGGAATGTAAGGAGACGTTCACTCAGTTGAAGAGATTATTGACTACTGCATCAATATTAGTGTTACTAGAGGTTTGACATGGCTTTTTAGTGTATACTGATGCTTCTCATAGAGTTCTGGGATGTGTATTGATGCAGGGTGTTGGTACAGTAGCATATGCATCTAGATAGTTGAAAGTACATGAGAAGAACTATCCGACACGGGATTTGGAGTTGGCAGGAGTAGTGTTTGCATTGAAGATATGGAGACACTATCTATATGGAGAGAAATTTACACTTTTTACTGATCATAAGAGTCTGAAGTATCTCTTCACACATGAAGATCTGAATATGAGACAGCGCAGATGGTTAGAGTTCTTGAATGATTACGACTTTTCCTTGGAGTACTATCCGGGAAAAGCAAATGTAGTCGCTGATGCGTAGAGCAGGATACCCGTTCGAGATGCGGAGGTTCCTACCGAAACTCGAGTTGAGATTTGTGCGCAGATGAGAGTACAGACCGTATCTATACAGAAAGTGTCAGAGGGTCAAAAGACCGATAGGTTGTACTCCAGGTTTAGTGAGTTAGCGCAGAGTGCAGATTGTGTTGATTGGACGGAGACGTCTGACCAGTGTTTGTGATTTAGGGGTAGACTGTGGATATCGTTAATACCAAAGCTGAGAGAGGAGATTCTTCAGGAGTCACACCGTTCCCGATTCACCATTCGTCCAGGCAGGACCAAAATGTACCATGACATGAAGAGGCATTTTTGGTGGCCTGGGATGAAGGCAGATGTGTCGAAGTTTATCAGGAACTGTGAAATTTGTCAGCACGTGAAGGCTGAACATCGCGACCTGCAGGATTGCTACAACCTCTTCCCATTCCACGATGGAAGTGGGAGGACATTGCTATGGATTTTGTGAGAGGAGGATTGCCGAAGACATGAATTTACCGCCCGTTGATAGGGATCGCATGGGGTACCAATGGCCGCACATTATACGTTTGACGTCGAGATCGAGATGCTACGTATAAGTCCAGGATGTGGCGGAGTATGCAGGAGCAGTATGGTACGCGCCTACAGTTTAGTACGACTTTTCATCTTCAGACCGACGGGCAGATTGAGAGATTGATTCAGGTTCTCGAGGATATGTTGCGGGCTTGTGTTTTGGAGTTTGGAGGATCATGAGAGGAGTACCTACCATTGTGTGAGTTTGCATATAACAACAGTTATCAGGCAAGTATTGAGATAACGCCTTTTGAGGCTTCATATGGTAGACCGTGTCGCTCGCTATCGTGTTGGGCTGAGCCAGAGGACCGGGAGACCGTGGGGCCTGAGATTGTTGTTGATCACACAGAGAAGGTACGACTGATTCGTCAGAAACTCAAAGGAGCCCAAGACAGACAATGGAAATATGTTGACAGATATCGTGGCGATCTCACATACACCGAGGGATCCTTTGTAGATTTAAAGGTTTCCCCTCGGAAGGGTCTTCAGAGGTTATGTGTGAAAGGTAAACTTGCACCGAGATTTATCAGACCTTTTAGGATTAAGATACGGATCAAGAAGATTGTGTATGAGCTTGAGTTACCTCCATAGATGTCAGGAGTTCATCCAGTTTTTCATATATCCATGCTTCGATTAGCTTAGTCAAGAGCAGGTGATCGTCCGACATTAGATTTGAGTCAGATAGACCTGAGCGATGATATTTCATATGAGGAGCAGCCTATGCAGATCTTGGATCGATTGGTACAGAACTTGAGAGGCAAGTCTATCCCAAAAGTGCTTGTCAAGTAGCAGTTTCACGATGATACGGAACTCACTTGGGAACGGGAAGACTACATGCGAGATAGGTTTCTGTACCTATTCGAGTAAGGTATAAATATTAGTTCGACTTTTAAATTTTGAGGATGAAATTTTCATTAGTTGGGAAGAATTGTAACGACCCAAAATCTCTAATCGTGTTTACTTCCTTAAACATGATCAACAACCCGTATTGTGGGACCCATACCGTGATATGTCCATTGACCGACGCAAGAGCCGAGGTATATTTTATTTTTGTTGTGATGTACGCCTAGTGTATTGTATATGTGTAGACTATTAAGTCAATTTTATACGGGTGTATAGCTATCGAGACGAGCGGGAATGTACCTCGAGTCGCGTGTCGACGTGGGACCGAGGTGCGACTTATGGGGTAAGATTAAATAATTTGAGCTAAATGTGAATTGATGTTGGTTTATTAAGTGGTTTTAGTGGATTTAATGTGGCCACATTGAAATACACATTAAATGTGCGTAAAGATTGAGAAATAAAAAACAATAAGCCTTAGATGTGCATCGAGACACGTGATAACTCATCAAGAGACATGGTGTTAACTTGTTGAGTCACTTAAGAATGACTTGAGGGACAAGTGGGACAAGGTGGTCCATGATATGAGCCTCGAGACACATGTGCACACCATGAATCAATGGCTAGCATTTAAACATATCTACATAGTCAAATTAACCATTTAAGTCAACAAATCTCATATTCTCATCACAAAATCGTTGCTAGGAGGAAGAGAAAAAAAGAGAGGTTGCTGGAGAGATTTCGAGAAGAGGAGGAGTGTGGATCCATTGAAGTTTTGGTGAGGAAGAAGAAGAACAACAAGCTAGGTAACTTCTCCACACCGTAAATTTGTGATTTCATACAAATTGATGTTGTTGTTGCTGTTGTGTGTTGGGATGGGTGTTAGGGACCTCATGTAACGTGTATGAGGGTCCCTAAGGCGAAAACATGGCCTATGTGTGGCAAAAACCCGGAATTCGAAGTGCAGAATTTCAGGTTCTGCTGCACATAGCGCACTAGGTAGAAAATCTAGCCCGTTAACACTGAGTAGCGCGCTAGACAGCCAAGGTAGCGCGCTAATATGGCAATTAGCGCGCTACTGTTCATAATTAGCGCGCTAATTTCCCCAGCCAGTACTAAAAATCATCCAAATTCAAAAATGCTATAAACACTATTAATGGGTCCAAACACACTCTAACACCTGTCAAACAACTTCAGGAGACTAAGCGGGATCCCGGGAGTTTGGGAACGCATTTCTGAGTGCCGAAAGGTCGGATAGGCTAGGACAAGCATGTGGATTGTAAATAAAGCTGTGAGAATTCTATATTTCATTTCATTCACTTTGATTGATTTATTGGTCTATTAGTAGACATTGCTACTTGAAATCTCACATCATGTTCTTGTATCTATTCATGAGTGAATATTGTGACATGATGCCTTGTGAAATGTTTCATTGACTCTGATTGCTACTCTTGATGTCATTTTTGATAAAGAATTGATGCATGCTATTGAGATAGCTTGGATTTGACAAGTCTTGTATTATATTCCTTTGGGCTTTGTAGTCTAACTTGATTTGAATTCCTAGAGAGTTGGAACTATCTTTTTTTGAAAACTAAAGTAGAGATTATCTAGTGTCCATTGCACGAGAGATACGTGATTCACGGGGACATTGGTCTACCAGGGTTCCGGCACTCACCACTACACACTGCGCGACACACGAGTTATGAGACTTGGGGTGATCGGTAAGATTGAGATAGATGATGTATATGCGTAGAGCGCAGCTCCGCGTTGGGGTATGAGATATGTTGAGCGCAACTCCATATAACAGTGGAAAAAGTTTGGTGATAGGTTCTCACCTCCGACCGGACGTCGATCATCTCGACTTAACCTGTGTCAGTTTCTATATTTTTAACTGTGGTATTTACTTGCATTATTTGATTCAACAATTCTTTCGCTATTTATGCTTTTAAGTACCAGTCTTTTATTTTGGAAATGTGGCATAAAATTCTCCAGTTATTACTTAAATATTACTATACTCACCATCTAGTTTGTGACGGTGGGTATAGGTCCGTCGAGCAGCAGCAGACCAGGGAAGGAGAAGATTGATGACTTTCTCTGAGCATTTCGACGACTCTCATATCTCATCATGTATGACTCGACTTTGTTGTATTATTACTGTGCATTTTGGGTTGCACATTGGGTTGAGTGTATAGTTCCCCATTTTTGACACTGATATATATATACATGCATGTGATGCTTTGTATGCCTGGTTTCCCACACTTATGATTTTAAATAATGAAAACTTCCGCATAATTGTTAACCCACATAAGCATATGATAATAGGTAATTTTAATTAATTTTGAAATCTAATAATAACTGAACATTTATAATTTTACGAAATAGAGATGAAAGGTGACTAATACGTAATTAAATCTTACGTGGTTGGGGTTAAGGCTTGATTACGGATTAGGCCGGGACGGTGTCCCTGTTTCGTAGAAGTTGGGGGCGGTTACAGTCGTGGTGCAGTAGCAACAAATGGAAGAGATCATAAATACAATGGAATTGGCAGTACCGTCGTCCTTTGCATCTTTGCTGTGTAAACACATGAAGAATATACATTAAATGTTGCAGACCTCATTGGCAACGAAAGAGAATCAGGTTGAGGAATTGAAACAGTTGGTGCATACCTCATCAACAACCCTGAAGCATGAAATGAGACCATGGTAAAGTATACAGTTGAAGGTTGCTAAAATAATATATTTACTGCTATAGTTCAAAATTACACCCTTATTGACATGCGTGTTGGGAGGCTGGAGCAGAACATAAATTCTCAGGGGACTTGAAGGGAAAGGTGGCACATGTTAAACTACAAGTTGCTCAAGGGAGTGGAGGCTCAGCAGAACGGACCAGACCTGGTGGTGCTTTGGCTACCCTTGGAGACATGAAGGGGGTCAGCCGAACACGACTCTTAGGCAAATGACCAGTAATTTGACTGACCATGAGACTATGAACTTCTTTTTACATTTCTTTTTTATTCAGGGTACTTAACTTTCATTCGGTTCTTAAGTGGTTTGTTGTATGTTTGATTAACTTTGGTTAGATTATGTTGGTATCTTTGAGCCCGAGAGGCATAAACTTGGTTACGCAGTTGGTTTGATCCTTGATAGGTTATGTATGTATGGTACTTGAGCCTGAGGGGCAAAAATATGGTTATGCAGTTGGTTTTATCATTTAGTTTTCATGGCACATGAACTTTATGGTATGT
Organism: Stephania cephalantha; assembly: GCA_039657325.1. Lineage (NCBI taxonomy): Eukaryota > Viridiplantae > Streptophyta > Magnoliopsida > Ranunculales > Menispermaceae > Stephania > Stephania cephalantha. The sequence goes on along the minus strand of CM077572.1, from coordinate 40,338,099 downwards.
TAAGTTTTTGAACAACTAGTACAAATTCACTTATTTTGTGGGATGATAATGCCTCTTTCATAGTATTGATTATGTTGATTGCTCAATTCATTCGTAGTATGTAATGCCTAATTCCACGGAAGAGCAATGCTATGTAATGGATAGTTACGTTGGTTGATTATTTACTTACTTCTCTTATTTCCCAGTAACGTATGTATCTCTTTTTTTTTTTTTTTGCGAAATCGAGGATCAACTTGTGACAAAAAGAAGAGAAAAAACATTGATATTTCTATTGAAGTCGCAAACGCAAATGCAAGCAAAATATACATCATTCATGAGTGGCTCACATTTATAATCACAAACAGTCTTCATTTCTCACAGCCACAAGCACATACAATCTTCATGGCTCAAGGCCACCACCAACACATACATACATATACAACTAAAAAACCAACACATACATACAATTTAGAGTCAATATTCCATTAAACAATCAACACATACATCCATTAAACAATCAACACATACATCATAGCTTTCCCTTACAGCTTCCACCACGCAATGAGACACATTCATCACTTCCACATCGACTGCAGCACCTAACGGCTTGTAAGGTGTCAATGATCCATGGCCAAAAGGATGCGGAGGTGGGGGAATGCCTCCGTACTCATCCCAACAGTTTGGCGCTACCTATAGCCGAGTAGTGACATTGTATGTTCAAGAGGTAGAGGCATCGCCTATTAATTTGGACATTCGTGCTTGTGATCTCTCCAAGGCTACAAATGCCTCTTCTTTGGTTGCGCAAGATCTGTAGCCACAACCCTTGTACCCATGTATGGACTAGCAACATTCCTCCCATGTCTCGAACACACATGTTTCCCGCCGCTAAATACAACGTACCATTTTTTGCCCTTACTAGCCATAACTTGCAAAGAATATAGTATGAACATGAAATAAAATGAAGTCCACATGCATAACCTCAAATTCAATTCAAAACCTCAAATTAGATTGAGAAAAATCCAAAAAATTGAGAGATCCCTATCAAGATCATCGTCGAAAATGGAAATCGCTAAAAAAAGAATAAGCATAGAGTGTTCTCATTATCATCATCTCTCCCTACAATAAAACCCAACAAACAAAATGTGAAAGTGTTCTCTTATAGTAGGAGTATTTCATTTACCAACATCAATAACATTGTATGAACCCTAAACTCTAATTATCATTACATTAACAACAAAAATTACAAGCAACAACATCCAGAGTGTACCGTCAGTAGAGAATCCGAATCTTAAAGAACTAGTGGCTGCCTCACGAGCAACAATGGAGCGTCAGCACATGTTCCTCTCTGTTTCAAAAACGTTATTATGTGCCGAGATGGGGAATAGAGAAACTAAGAACTACAAACCCGATACAATAAGGAACACGAAACCCTAAGCCCTGAACAAAATCTCACATATTCAACCATAGGACAATCAAAATACTAGAGTTTTATCTTTCGGTAGAAAAAATTACCTAGGCAACCTAACCAACAAGCTAGAGAGTTTTTACCGTGATTAGAGAACAAAATAGTTGGAGAATTAGTGGTTGCCTTAAGAGCAACAACGTTGTCCGAGCTCGCCTCGTCTCTGTGGTGGGTGGCTCACGAGCAACAGCGTTGTCAAAGCTCTGATCTGGTTCTTCTCTGGGACTAAAATAGTTAGTTCGAGCTTGGTTCTCTCTTTGGTTTGTCCGACCTCTGGTGTCTCAAATGAGATAGGGATAAGAGAAATGAAGAAGAAAGAGAGAGAAAGAACAAGTAATTTAAAATTTTGGTTTTCAGCCGACTGAGAACCTGCCAATACGGACACCTGACAACCGACGATGCAGCGTCAACTTTGAAGTTGAAATGACTATTTAATTTTGAGTTTGAGTGAAAAGAACGAAAATGAGGGAGCTGCTGACATGGTGGGCCCGCGTGTTGACATGGGACTCCACGTCAAGAAGGTGCCCTTCCTGCGTGCCCATTGAGGTGCATACTAGCATTTTCCTATATGAATTTCAATTCAGATGCACGCCACCATCTTAGCCACTAGTTTAAAGCTATTAATTTTTTCACTGCAAATGGGAACTAAAACATATTCCGCAAAAGAATCAAAACTATAGCTTCCGAATAAAGTAATCCAGTGTATATGGACAACAGACATGCAAACTAAATTGATTTTTGGTCAATGCTTTTTGTGCAATCAAGTAATGTTGCTCTAGCTACAGTACTTGTGCTCCTTGCAATATGTCCAGGCCCTTTTTTTGATACATAAATAAATATGTTGCTTCTTTACAGTGTACTATAAAGAAATTAAGCTTCTTCACAACTTTTTAGTGTATTCGCTGAACCTACATTGTCATACATCATTGCCAGAGATAATTAAGCTTCTTCACAACATTTTAGTGTGACCTCGACTGTACTTCCATCTCTCTTTTATCATCACTTGAGTGGATTTCCTGAATCGAGACAACAATTGTAGGGATTCTGATTTATTCCAATTATCTATAGCTTTTGATTGATAACAAAGAAACTACAACTAGTAACCTCATACAAAACTAGTGATCAAGCCTGCCACTTGGTTGTTAGTTTACTATAACGGGCAAGGTTGAAGTCTAGATAAGCATTTTACTGATCAGTGATGGCTAAATCAGAGTTTAGAGACTCTGAATCTGCAATCTTCAACTACCAAATGAAATCGACTAAGAATCGTTGAAGATGCAGAGCATCAAAGCTCAGGAAACAAAACTAAACACTAGAAACCACATAATCGACCTCAAATCGAAGAATCGAAGACATCAACATCGATTTTCCGAACAAAAGCAAGAGAATCAATCAGATCTCAACAAAAGCAGAGAGAATCAAGAATTTAAACACAAAATTTACGAAACCGAGTCCGTAACAACAGATCTCAAATCAACCAAACTCAAAATTCAAGATCAAATCAACCACAAACACACCTAAATCAGATCAAAAACAGAAATTCAACACAAGAAAATCAACTGAAGTCGGCTGTATGCGAGTAATGAATGCGCGAAAGGTCAGAGAGTCGAAGATGGATCTGAAGTCGTCGTCACCATAGCAGTCGCCGAGAGTGTGAGTCGCAGATCGATTGAGAGAGCAAACGAGGGAGATTAGTCTTCGCAATTCACAGAGAGATCAGATAGTTGAAGATGGATCTGAAGTCGTCACCGCCATAGCCGTCGCGGAGAGAGAGCGAACGCTATGGTTTTTCGAGGAGAGAAAGAAGTGTGAAGAGCAGCAGAGCTCGAGCGAGCGTGTGGGCGCCCGTGTGAGCTCGTCATATCCAAAGTGAAGTAAAACGCGCGTGCGACCAAACGTGTGAGATGAAGAAATAATAGTCATGGCCATCTGACGGTCAAGATTTTTTTGTTTTGAATTTTTTGGTACATTAAAACGTGAATGCGACACAATCCCTCAACCATATAACGTGTTAAACCATTTGCAACAACAAACAAATTGTTGCTATAATAAATAGATACAAAATGGAAAATGCTAGAATGACACCCCTAATGACACCTTAAGTGATACCCTTATAACGTGGTAGGCGGGTTCTACATAAAAATGTGACGTGACATGTTGGTACACATTCATGAGAGTCGTCGTATGCGCTTCAAGATACACACAACGCGTGTTATGCACCAGAACTATTTTGCACACACTCATTTTTATGTGAGACCCGCCCACCACGTCGTAGGGGTGTCACTTACGGTGTCATTAGAGGTGTCATTCTTGCATTTTCCACTATTTTGTTACTTAGAAAGCAAAGTTTAGCAATAAAATTTCCTTTTCTTGAGATACGTTTTTTGCTAAATTCATAATTTGTTGTAATATAAAGGTAGTGTGTCAGGGCGAAATGAGAGCTTAGAGAATATGTGGATACTATAAGCTAGCTATAGGCGTGTCAAACTGCGCCCCCTCTTTAGTTTGGCTTCACCACGGATCATCGATCGAGCTTTACATCTAGAATCTCTTTGGAGGGGAGTCTTTGATCATTTCGAAAAAAAAAAAAAAAAAAAAAAAAAAAAAAAACACAAGGAATTACAAAGAGATTACTACTTTCAAAACCAAATTAAAGAAGAAATGAAATGAATTAAAGACTCCCACCAAAGAGGTGCCAGATCCAAGCTCGGCCTTCACTCATGAGACCACACCTATGCTTTGCCAAGCAAGGTGACGTCTAATTTATAGTCACAACTTCTCATCTCAACCGTACATCTTGTTCTATCACAAAGTAACAAAACATTTGGAATGTGTACACGTAAGAAAAAGAGACCTTTGTATAAACAAAAATATGTAAGGCACTTTCTTTTCTATTTTATAATTGAAAAGGTTTGGCTGGCAAACTTTTGACGCATACATTCCCTATAGTTATTTACTGAACAATTGGTAAGTCCGTTGGATACACATCGAGATGTCTACACACAAATCTAGATGCACAATCCAATGACTTTGTATACATGAATCGACATGTTCTTCTTTTTATAATTTGAAGTACCCAAATGGCACGAATGGAAGTGAAACTAACCAAAAAAATTGATGAGGTTTACGTAAGCAGAGCATTTTTTTAATCAAACAACATAGAAAACCCCAAAAGAGGCACACCGACGTACTAAAACAAAAGATGAAGATGTGTTAATTTAATGGTACGTGATTGAACTGATTTCAATTTGGTTACATAATTCTTTTCGCGAGCGACATTTTATCAATGATTCAATATCATTAAAACGTAAATTCCCTGAAGTCACACCTTAACCATCGATTTTTAGTGAAACACATTGTGTCACTAATGGTCCATTTAGTTATTTCCTTGTATAGCTTTGTCTAGGATATCGCCACGTAGGCCCGAAGAATATATGCACAACTCACCAAGATCTTTGGAGATCACGAAAATACTTTCCCGGTATCCCGTGTATCTACAAAGAATGGCAAACATTTACAAGACAAAGAAAGAGGGCCCATGCTCTGATTGCTTATTCAAACGAGATAAAGAATAAGGAAACTCGAGAGTCAAGCAATCAATTCTTTCTTAAACGACTAAAAGGAAAGAAAGATATGGGCTAGATTCGTTGAAGGTAATCAAGTCCAAATCAAATGTATCTTAGGTCTTCTCTTATAAATAGGAGTTTAATCACATATCCAAAGCACCCACTTGATATATTAATTGTTCTTTGCATTCAAAGTGAGATAAGAGAAAACCTTTTCTTTAGTTATACATACACTAGGCTAAGGGGACTTACCCGAAACACCGAGGGGATCTCGAACACTAGGGGGACTTGGGATTTCGTGTAAGTGCAAAGTGTAAGGGGGAGTGATTAATGTAATAGAACTTGGCGAGTGTAACGGCCTGAATTTAATTCGCCGTTATTAATTACGTGGTTGCAGACGTTGCTGGCAGCTCAGACGTTCGTGGGACCCGCAGCTAGGCTAGTACGCGCCTGGAGTTAGGTAAATAGTTCTTTTGTGTACTGATTTGTCTAATTTGCAATGTTTACGTTGAAATAGATTAAACGGCATCGTAATGTGTGTATTTATATTACATTTGACGTGCGAGACTATGTGTTACGTGTTCGCCTCGATATGCGTGTCAATGCGGGTACCGGATAGGCTAAAAGACATAATATTCGGTCGGGGGAAATAATACACACATAAAATGAATAAAATGAGTTAAATGATAATATGTAATATATATTTGATGATTAGGGACATGGTAGTACGCGTATGTCGCGTTTCGGGACGCGAAACCGGGTGTTGAAACACCCGAAAGACGACTTTTTGGGTTAAGAACAAGGGCAAGTATGCTATTGGTGTCACATTTGAAGTCATTAGAGGTTGAATAATGGAGCAAATAGTGCTCATTAGATTGCATTCAGATGCACAAGTGAGGAGAGATGCATATTAGACTATAAAAGTCAATTTGACTTTAGTTTCCACCACCTTTTTTCTCTCCTTATCACAAATCCAAAAATAGAGAAAAAGAAACAAGGTTTTTGGAGTTTCAAATTGATCATTTAAGGAGCTTAAAGTGGTTGATTCATTAAAGCAAGGTGGGATTCACAATCACCTCAACTTTCTTTATCTTTGGTATAAATTTTTGAGGTGTCGGTGTGAATCCAATATGGATTGTTAAGTTGTTGTTAGGTGATTGTTTTGGTGGGTTTTATGTGCTATGAAGTTAGTGAGATAAGTTGTTGTAGTGGTTGTTGTGGGTGATGATGTTTAAAACCCGAAATTTTCAACCAAACTGTTGTCCAGAAAGCGATTAGCGCGCTAATGAGGTCATCTAGCGCTTTCAACCAAACTGCTGTCCAGAAAACGATTAGTGCGCGCTAGATGACCTCATTAGCGCGCTAGGTAAAAATATAGCGCGCTAATATTCTTCCTGACGAAGAACGTTTACCTGCCCAGAAATCTAGCGCGCTAATCCCCAAACCTAGCGCGCTAGATATTGCAGATTTTAGACTATTGTTGCTAAGTAACATAAAATACATCTAATTGACTAAAAATCAATTATAAATGGAAATAGATCATTTCGAGCGGTAATTTGGATATCGGGGATTCGGCGGAGCTGGACCGGGGGTTATTTACCGGGACGAGGAGTGCGGTTTGAGGTGTGTAGTATCCGAACTGAAATTTCTTGAGCAGTATTATATTTTTGCTTTTGTATTCATATTCTGTCTTTCAATATTCTATTCTTGGTTTTGGTTTAAATGGACGGATGTTGAGGCTTTTCTTCCGTGCCATTCTTGTTTGTATGTCCACTGGGCCATAACACAAGTGCCAGAGATCTCGGTGAATAGTTCGACCCGAGAGTCGCGTCGGGGCACGTGTGGGTGCGTTATAGGTTCTACGCTGACCACCTAGTGGATCCAGATACTGGCCTTGCTTGAGTGCTACTCGCCATTAGTAGTTTGTGGGGAGTCCGAAGTATAGCGCTAGTCTGACCCTAAGCTCTAGAAACAAACTTTAAGCTTTTCGCTATTACTTATGCATGCGATGATCACAATTGACTGTATTTATTTTCGCATGTGTATTCAATAGTTTTGTTTGAATCCAGTATTTACTTTCCGTATTGCTCACTTAATTTCCTTGGGAATACTTACTCTGGACTCGTCATTTGCCTTTATGTGATGGCTTGAGCGCAGATTCTAGTACAAGTCGTGGCCAGGGCAAGCTTCCAGAGTACTTGTGATTCAGAGATATTAAGGCAGACTTATACGTTTGTATTATATATATACTTTGTTTTTGTTTTGGGAATTTGGGTTTGCGAGACACTTCAAGAACTTATATTTTTGATAATTTATGGGTTTTTTACACTAGGTATCAGAGTTAAATGCATGACTATAATGTTTTAATAATTTAGATTGTCATAATAAAAGACTTTTGCTGTGATTTATTATGGTTTAAAATGATTTTAACAGATGAATTGAGTTCAGCAACAATTTAAACAGTAAATTGTTGTTTATTGAGGTTAATAATGATTAAGTGATGGATGAGATGGCATGTGGGACACAACTAGGGCTGGTAGGCCAGGTTGTGGACTCGCATTAGCCCCCGTGGCGGTCCATTTGGAAAATGGGCCGCTACAGCAAGGGATCACTAGCTAGGTGATGGATCACTAGTTATGAGTTTTATATAAATATGTAATCATTTTTCTTATTGCATTTACATCTGAGTGTGGCCCCACAGACGTAGGACGAGAGGTCCGAACTTCGTAAACAATTCTCGCGTGTTTATTTATTGCAATTTATTTTTCTTGCTATTGTTCATTTACGCCAAGACGGACGACCCATATCTGAGCCCATAACACTATATATATATATATATATATATATATATATAGGGCTACTGTTTGTGGCCACAACAAAATCTGTTGGACAGTGTTTCTACATTTGTGCCAAGATAGGCAGCCTGTATTGTGCCCACATCACCAATATTTACAGAGTTACTGTCTGTGCTTACAGCAGAATCTATTGGACTGAGATATTGTGTTTTTACATTTAGTATCAAAGACAAACGCCTATACCCTTCGTTGTGTCGAAGAAGGCAGATCATGATGGCATCAATATTTCAGCCTTTCCAATTAGATCAACCTGGAGGAGTATCAACCACAAGGCCTCCACTGCTCACTAACACAAACTACACTTATTGAAAGTCATGAATGGAGGGGTTCATATTATCAATCGATGTAAAGGCATGAAGAGCAATAGAGAAAGGCTACAAATTCCCTGAAGTCGATAGAAAACTCAAATATACAGACTCTTGGACTGAGGCAAAAAATGACTCTTACTTGCAAATGCCAAAGCCTTGAATGCAATTTTTAGTGGCATGAACCAAGAGCACTTGAAGCTGATTTCATCGTGCAAGATAGCCAATGAAGTATGGACAATTCTTCAAAATGTCTTCGAAGGAAATGAAGATGTCAGTGATTCGAAAAAGGTACTTCTTGCATTTCAATTTGAAGCTTTAAGAATGGATGACGATGAACTTGTTGCAAAGTATACAGCAAAGCTTAAGGACATATCAAATCAAGCCCAGCAAATCGACAAGAAATATTTAAATCGCAAAATGGTGAAAAAAGCCATTAGATCATTACCATCCAAATTTGATGTAAAAATGACAGCCATTCAGGAGACAAAAGGATTGAAAGACTTGCAGTTCGATGAGTTAATGAGATTTCTCACAACATATGAAATGCACCTGAACCAAAGTAGAAAGCAGCGTGAGATTGCTCTCGAAGTTCTTTGCTTGTGGCGGCCCTCGCCGCCCGGGGTGACGTGTCTCCGTGTACTCCTCGCTCGCCAATGGCCCTACTACACGTGTACGGCACCTGCCCGTCCTATCCTTGTCTCGAATTACGTATCCACTTGAGTAGGTTTATATATATATATTCAGCGGAAGTCGTATTTTAAATGCAACCATTTTCATGAAACAATTTAACAAAACCTAGTGTGGAGAAAACCCTGAACATTTCAAAGTAAACAACTGTACTATATAAAACTACGCATGTACAAGGTCATGTCACTCCCCAGTTCCCAAAAGAATCAAAATATCAAAATATCAAAATAAACACACGTACAAGTAATCCTCAGAGGTAGGCAGTCAGAGATAGTCGCCTAAGATCCCCTTGCCCTTACTTGTACTAGGATCTGCACTCAATCATCACAGAAGAAATTGGATGACGAGTCCAGTCAGTAAAATCCCAAGGAACTCCTCCGAGCATTCATATAAATAAATGGAATTCAATAAATACTGTTAAATAAACATGCGGAATGTAAACAGACAACTGTAAGTAGGGCATCGCATGCATAAATAACAATAAAGCGCAAATGTGTGTGTCTGTTCCAGTCAGACTAAACCATACTTCGGAATTTCCTTCCAGGATCCCACTAGTGGGCGCACCCAACTAGCTATCACCTGATCCCTCTCGGTGGCCGGCGTAGACCTACGACGCACCGACACATGTAGCAGTTCCCTCGGGTCGTTATCCACCGAGCACTCCAGATACATATGCTATGGTCTAGAATGCATAGACACACAACGGAACATCCGGTGGGAGTAACTCAACCAACCGTGCAAAAGATGACAAGATATGAATGTAATTAAAAGCACAAGGAATACTGGAAATGAATGGAAATACGAAACAAAATAAATACTCGAGAGTTTTCCCTTTGGGTTTTACAAACCTCACAACGCGCTCCACTACCCCGTAATCAATCCCCGGGTCCAAGTCCACTGAGTCCTTGGTCGCCAATTGATCACCCGTGTCAACCTATGTCAATTTATCAATAATTTAATTTAGCATTACAATTTACAACAATTTCTAAACCTTTTAGGCCAAATTGCCTATTTCGCGCTTTTCGAGGCAAAACCCGCAAAAAGTCGCGTCTAAAATATCCAAATATTTTATTTTTCATATAAATTCATAAATTTCTATTTATTTTATGGAAATATAATTTTCCCCACTTTTTCCCAATTTTTCCGGAATTTTTTCCAAATCTTCTTTCAATTTTCTTCTCTTTTCTCTTTTCTTTATTTATTTATTTTTTTTTTTTTTTTTTTTTTTTTTAAATTTGCTTTTGGTCGGGTCGACCCAAATGGGTCGGACCGACCCGGCCTGGACCGAACAGGTCCAGGCTCGCCCATCATCGGCCGAGCGACGACCGTTCAGGCCGCCCACCAATGGGGATGATGCGCGCGCGCGCGCGCGCGCGTGTGCATCTTCTTCTTGGTGATCGAACCGCCGATTTCCTTGGTTCGATCGATTAATTCATTTTTTTTTTCTTTCCTTCTCTTCTTCTCCAGGTGATGGGTTGGGGTGGCTCTCCACCCCAACCCCGTGGAGCCGATGGCGGGGAGGCACCCCTGCCATCACCACCGTGGCCATGGGGTTCGGCCTCCATGGCCGAACCCACTCTCCACCCCACCGTCAACCACCCGAAACAACACAACCACCACCCCAAACTCACCTCAACCGTGCGTCCTTCTGCTCTTCCTCTCCTCCTCTCCTTCCTTCTTCTCTCGCCGATCCTCCGATTCTCCCTGTTTTTGCTCGTATGTGTGTTTTTGTGGGTGATGTGGTGGGTGGCGGATTTCACAATGGTGGACAAGTACACATGGTGAAGGAATGACCAAATGTGTCTTGGGTGAGGACAAGTGTCACATAGGTTGGGACAAGTGTGACAAGGTTTGTGACACCTAACTGTGACACAACTACGACACTCACCCGTGTTTTCGGGCGTTTCGACGCCCGGTTTCGCGTCCGAACCGTGATATCTGCGTACCGCCGCGTCACTAGTCACTCAATATATAAATTTCATATTATTTACTTGACAAAATTTTTTTTTTTCAATTTGTGTCTTTTTGTTTCCCCGACCTAATGTTCGGTCCCGTCGACTATCCGATACCCGTGTCGACATGCATATCGAGGCGAATACTGTTCACACACCCTCACACGTATTATTTTGCAACATACACACATGCGATGTATTTCAATAAATTTCACCGCAAATAAGCAACCAACACACCATAAACATATACCTAAGTTCCGTGTGTACTAGCCTACCGCGGCGTCCACGTAGGTCCGAGTGGCGTCCACGTACGTAGATAAAAACAATGGGCCGTTACAATTCTTCCCAACTAATCAAAATTTCGTCCCGAAATTGAACCGTAACTAAAGTCCCATACCGAGAGAATAGTTGAGGGTATCGTGTCCTCATTGTCGACTCGAGCTCCCGGTGTAAGTCCCTCTGTCTCTTATGATGCGCAACGAACTAGGACCTTCGCGAGTTCCCTGTTTCGGAGAATCTGTACTCGACGGTCAACGATCTCTATCGGTCTCTCCTCGTAAGTCACGTCAGGTTGTATCTCCACCTGTCCCAACTCAATCATCGATCTCGGCCCTGACCTAGCGAGTCTCAACATGGAAATGTGAAAGATCGGATGAACTCCAGCTAACTCGGCAGGTAACTCTAACCGATATGCAACGGGGCCTACTCTCTCGTGCAATCCGGTATGGCCCAATGTATCTCGGCGCTAGTTTCCCTTTAATGCCAAATCTTTGTTGACCTTTCCAAGGAGAAACCTTCAAATACACCATATCGCCTTCGTCATAGCGCAAACCATCGCGATACCTATCCGCGTATTTCTTTTGTCTATCTGTGCGGCTCGAAGTTTCGACGAATTTGTCGAATTTTCTCGTGTGATCAACAACTATCTCGAGCCCTATCGTCATTGTATCTTAGGCTCTCCTTGACAAGCGGGTGATTTACTGGGTCTCCCATACAATGCCTCAAATGGTGGCATACCAATGCTCGCGATAGCCTGTTATTGTATGCAAACTCACACGAGATGAGATAATCCTCCCACGAACCCCCAAAGCTTGTAATATGCATGCCCTGAGCATATCCTCCAAAATTTGGATTAACCGCTCGTTGACCATCGGTTTGAGGATGATAAGTGTACTAAAGCGCAACCTGGTGCCAAATTGTTCTTGCATTGCCTCCCATAGTTTCGAGGTCAATACGGGATCTCTGTCCGACACTGATGGAAATTGGCACCCCATGAAGTCTAATAATCTCCCATTTCAAACAATATGCTCGGTGGGAAACGTGTATTTCATCGAGATTGGAATGAAGTGAGCCGACTTCGTCGATCATCAATCACTACCCAAGCGCATGCATCGTGACGCTTCGATGTCGCGGCAACCCACTAACAAAATCCATAGTAATATGTTCCCATTTCCACTGTGGAATGGGCAACGGCTGTAATAATCCACCAGGTCGTTTGTGCTCAGCCTTCACTTGCTGGCAAATGTGACAACTCCTAACGTACGCACCTACGTCAGCCTTCATCCCTGGCCACCAGAATAGTCGTTTCAAATCATGGTACATCTTGGTCCGACCAGGATGAATTGTGTAACGAGACCGGTGTGCCTCATCAAGTATCCCGTTCGTATCTCGATCCGGGTATCCACAATCTCCTCGGTACCTCAAACACCGATCTGTGGTTTCGCCCAATCGGTGCATTCGGATTCCGTGACGGACTCTCGACCCGCTCATAGAGCCCATCGACCCTCGACACTCGGCAACCCGTTCAATCGATACGGTCGGTATCCTCAACCGACAAACAAATGTGATGTTCCGTTGTAGTCGACAATTCGGCCATACACATAAGCGATCTTTGCCCGTAATAAGCCATGCTCATGTGTCATCCGCTCGAGAACGTCATTGTCGAGTCCACTCTCGCTCAATGCATCCGCTACGACGTTCGCTTTGCCGGGGTGATACTCGATAGTGAAGTCGTAGTCCTTCGACAACTCCGCCATCTCCGTGACGCATATTCACTCCCTTTGAGTGAAGATGTAACGTAAACTCTGGTGATCTCGTATATAACATAAATCGCACTCCATAGAGATAGTGCCTCCAAGCCTTTAGTGCAAAGACGCCATTTGCAAGCTCCAGGTCGTGCCTTTGGATAATTTCCCTCGTGAGGTCTCAATCGTCGAGAAAGATAGGCAAACCGGTCTACCATCTGCATAAGCACACATCCAAGACCAATGCCCGACGCATCTGTATATCTTGTCAAGGACTTGCCGGCTCCGCAATGTCAATCTTGGTGCGAGATGTTAATCTTCGTTTCAATTCACGAAAGGCTTGCTCACACTCATCTCGTCAATTAAATCGACGTCTTTCTTAGTTAGTCTCGTCATCGGCGCTGCGATCGAGGAAAAGTCTCGCACAAATCGTCGGTAGTATCAGAGCCGGTCCAAGGAAACTCCGTATATCGCCATGTGACTCAGGCGTCTTCCAATCAATGATCGCTCTAATCTTTTTCGAATCCACGGAGATACCCCCGCTCACTTGATGACATGACCTAGGAATTTCACCGCACGTAGCCAAAAGTCACACTTACTAAACTTGGCGTATAGTCGGTGTTCTCTCGTGTCGTCAACACGCCTTACTAAGATGTTCCTCGTGATCTTCCCGAGTCTTCTTTGTAAATCAAGATATCGTCGATGAATACGATAACGAATCAATCTAAATATGGTCTCATAACCACGTGCATCAAGTCCATGAAAATCATTTGGAGCGTTAGTCGAGGCCAAACGGCATGACGGTGAACTCAAATAATCCGTATCTCGTGTTGAAAGCGGTTTTCGGAATATCATCTTCTCGAATCCTCAACTGGTGATATCCTGAGCGAAGGTCAATCTTCGAGAAGAGTCGGCACCGTCGGTGATCAAACAGATCATCAATCCTAGGAAGTGGGTAACGGTTCCTCGCGATTACTTGATTCAACTTCCTATAGTCGATGCACATCCTCATCGTACCATCCTTCTTCTTCACAAACGATCTTGGAGCTCCAGAGGTGACATACTAGGGTGAATGAAACCTTTCTCCAACAGACTCATCCAAGCTGTCGTCTCACCTCCTCTTGCTCTGCTTTGGTGCCATCCGATAAGGTCGGACCGGCAATCGGTTGCGTCCACAGTATCGGCTCGATCATGAACTCAACGGCTCGTGGCGGTGGCAATCGGGTAAATCATCGGAAATACATCAACAAAATCCCTAACCACCGGAACGTCCTCAATTTGTACCCCCATTCGAACTTAGGCTCAACCATCGCCGCAAACGCTTCCATCTCTGCGTTGTAGCTAGTCGACCTCTCGTAATGGGTAAGTCGATTCTTGATCCAATTAATACGAACTCCGGTATTCCAGGAATATGAAACTCTATTCTTTTGTCGTAACAATCTATCCGTGCATGATAGGATGCTAACCAATCCATCCGAGCGAGTGTGTCAAACTCTAAGTACTCCAATACTCGAAGATCGTTTGGTAGGCGATGTCCATCTACCTCTATCATCACGTCTCGACATATTCGATTAGGGTATATCTTATCCCCAAGAGCCGTCATCGAGGACAAGATGTGGCTCTAGTGTATGTGTAACTAAACCCTAACAATCCGACAATACGTCCAAGCAAGAAATGATAAAGTACTACCGAGAATCAAACATAGCATGCATGTGGCGACCGAATATAAGTAATGTACCTTCAATAAGCCGTCAGTCGCCCGCTTATCTGTTGTGCTAACGCATGCGCTCTTTCTCGGCGTGGTCGACGCTGTCGTGGCGACGGTGGTGTCGACGGTCGACCCTCAAATGTCCCCTCCGCCTGCCCCGGTGACATCTACGGCTCTCCAATCTACCCGTCTGTCCGTCTCCGGATCTCGAACCACGACCCCGGTCACGACCCCATATCATATCCCTTCGATCTCGACCACGACGGTACTCTGTGGTTGTGCCCTCGGTCGATCCACCAGTCTTGAAGTGATAGCATGAACTTGTTGTGGCTCCTCATATCGGAACCGATTGCCCAGAAACTCATCCGGCGACCCTCTCCCGTCTATCATCTCTCCAGACCTCTATCGGACGCTCAATCGGTCTCTTACGCCTCGAGTTGACCCGAACTGCGCCCGATTGCACCTCTCGCCGATCACACGTCTCGCCGACCCTCTGCAGTATATATGTCTCATGAGCCAATGCCCTGTCAAAGATCTCCTGCAATGTCGTGGCTCCAGTCGAGACAATTGCTGACGCAATCCTATCATCAACCCCTCTGGTGAAATAATAAATCTGCAGACGCTCTGTCCTAGCAACATCCAAAGAGAGGCGAAGCAGAAGGTCGGAACCTCTCCATATATTGCATCAAAGTCCGACTACCCTGTCTCAAGGATAGGAACTCCTCCCTCAGTCTCAACCTAACCTCCATAGGTATGTACTGATCATAAAATAGCTCCCTAAACTCGGCCCATGTCGTCGGTTCCGGATGAGTATCCGTATATGTCGTCCATGAGGACATTGCATGTCCTCTCAAACATGCTCCCGAAAGTCGTGCATGTACTGTCTCATCGTTCCTCATCAGCTTATGGAAACGTTGATGGGACACTATCCATCTCCCTGCAGCCTCAGGGTCACCGCCTCCATAAAAGAATCCAGGCTGGAACTTCAAAAACTCCCTCAATAACTTCGCCTCAGGTGCCAGGACGAATGCCGATGCAGTAGGAGTGTCAGCAGCAGGGGTGACAGTAACCTGATCCGTCGCTGTGTGTGGAGGCGCAAGAGTCGACGTCTCCAAAGGAATCACTGCGGTAACTATATCGGTGGGTGCCTCTACCGCTACCCCCTGAACTGGTGTCGGTGGTACCCCTTGAACATCGGTGTCTCGCCGTGCATCGTCGCGACTCGGCTCTCTAAGTGAAGTAAGTGCGCCGATCTTTGCGTCTCGCTCTCGTAGAAGCGTAATACCTCATTCATCTGTGTTTCTGTCTTGCGAGAGTCTATCCTCCATACTCATCGTAAGGAACATCCCTAGCCGTATCGCATTAGTCGTGTCCAGATCTCATTTGGCGTACCGATTGTCCGTCCATGATCGTATCGAGAAGGCGTTAGAATCAATCTCGAGGTATATACGTATATCATATATTAAAATGAGAATATAACATGCATATAAGTTCTAACTCTACCCGCCTCACATCACTTCCCAACTAAAGTTCTAAGGCACTAACTTCGGGTTTTCCACATCTAAGTTTGTTGTGTAAGTTTTATTTTTGAGGACTTTCTATTTTAGGGCTCGATACCAAGCTGTGGCGGCCCTCGCCGCCCGAGGGTGACGTGTCTCCGTGTACTCCTCGCCAACCGGGCCTACTACACGTGTACGGCACTGCCCGTCCTATCCTTGTCTCAATTACGTATCCACTTGAGTAGGTTTATATATATATATTCAGCGGAAGTCGTATTTTAAATGCAACCATTTTCATGAAACAATTTAACAAAACCTAGTGTGGAGAAAACCCTGAACATTTCAAAGTAAACAACTGTACTATATAAAACTACGCATGTACAAGGTCATGTCACTCCCCGGTTCCCAAAAGAATCAAAATATCAAAATATCAAAATAAACACACGTACAAGTAATCCTCGAGAGGTAGGCGTCGAGAGATAGTCGCCTAAGATCCCCTTGCCCTTACTTGTACTAGGATCGCACTCAATCATCACAGAAGAAATTGGATGACGAGTCCGGTCCAAGTAAAATCCCAAGGAACTCCTCCGAGCATTCATATAAATAAATGGAATTCAATAAATTTGTTAAATAAACATGCGGAATGTAAACAGGACAAGCGTAAGTAGGGCATCGCATGCATAAATAACAATAAAGCGCAAATGTGTGTGTCTGTTCCAGTCAGACTAAACCATACTTCGGAATTTCCTTCCAGGATCCCACTAGTGGGCGCACCCAACTAGCTATCACCTGATCCCTCTCGGTGGCCGGCGTAGACCTACGACGCACCGACACATGTAGCGGATTCCTCGGGTCGTTATCCACCGAGCACTCCAGATACATATGCTATGGTCTAGAATGCATAGACACACAACGGAACATCCGGTGGGAGTAACTCAACCAACCGTGCAAAAGATGACAAGATATGAATGTAATTAAAAGCACAAGGAATACTTGGAAATGAATGGAAATACGAAACAAAATAAATACTCGAGAGTTTTCCACTTTGGGTTTTACAAACCTCACAAGCGCGCTCCACTACCCCGTAATCAATCCCGGGTCCAAGTCCTTGAGTCCTTGGTCGCCAATTGATCACCCGTGTCAACCTATGTCAATTTATCAATAATTTAATTTAGCATTACAATTTACAACAATTTCTAAACCTTTTAGGCCAAATTGCCTATTTCGCGCTTTTCGAGGCAAAACCCCGCAAAAAGTCGCGTCTAAAATATCCAAATATTTTATTTTTCATATAAATTCATAAATTTCTATTTATTTTATGGAAATATAATTTTCCCCACTTTTTCCCAATTTTTCTGGAATTTTTTCCAAATCTTCTTTCATTTTTCTTCTCTTTTTCTCTTCTTTATTTTTTTTTTTTTTTTTTTTTTTTTTTTTTTTGCTTTTGGTCGGGTCGACCCAAATGGGTCGGACCCGACCCGGCCCTGGACCAGAACAGGTCCAGGCTCGGCCCATCGGCCGAGCCTGGCCCGTTCTGGGCCCGGCCCACTGGGGGGATGCACACGCGCGCGCGCGCGTGTGCATCTTCTTCAGCTGATCGAACCAGTTTCACTGGTTCGATCAGTTAATTCATTTTTTTTTTTTTTTTTTTCTTTCCTTCTCTTCTTCTCCGGTGATGGGTTGGGGTGGCTCTCCACCCCAACCCCGGTGGAGCCGATGGCAGGGGAGGCACCCCTGCCATCACCACCGTGGCCATGGGGTTCGGCCTCCATGGCCGAACCCACTCTCCACCCCACCGTCAACCACCCGAAACAACACAACCACCACCCCAAACTCACCTCAACCGTGCGTCCTTGCTGCTCTTCCTCTCCTCCTCTCCTTCCTTCTTCTCTCAGTCGATCCTCCGATTCTCCCTGTTTTTGCTCTGTATGTGTGTTTTTGTGGGTGATGTGGTGGGTGGCGGATTTCACAATGGTGGACAGTACACATGGTGAAGGAATGACCAAATGTGTCTTGGGTGAGGACAAGTGTCACATAGGTTGGGACAAGTGTGACAAGGTTTGTGACACCTAAGCGTGACACAACTACGACACTCACCCGTGTTTTCGGGCGTTTCGACGCCCGGTTTCGCGTCCGAACCGTGATATCTGCGTACCGCCGCGTCACTAGTCACTCAATATATAAATTTCATATTATTTACTTGACAAATTTTTTTTTTTCAATTTGTGTCTTTTTGTTTCCCGACCTAATGTTCGGTCCGTCGACTATCCGATACCCGTGTCGACATGCATATCGAGGCGAATACTGTTCACACACCCTCACACGTATTATTTTGCAACATACACACATGCGATGTATTTCAATAAATTTCACCGCAAATAAGCAACCAACACACCATAAACATATATACCTAAGTTCCAGTGTGTACTAGCCTACCGCGGCGTCCACGTAGGTCGAAAGTGGCGTCCACGTACGTAGATAAAAACAATGGGCCGTTACAATTCTTCCCAACTAATCAAAATTTCGTCCCGAAATTGAGCGTAACTAAAGTCCCATACCGAGAGAATAGTTGAGGGTATCGTGTCCTCATTGTCGACTCGAGCTCCCGGGTAAGTCCTCTGTCTTATGATGCGCCAACGAACTAGGACCTTCGCGAGTTCCCTGTTTCGGAGAATACGTACTCGACGGTCAACGATCTCTATCGGTCTCTCCTCGTAAGTCACGTCGGGTTGTATCTCCACTGTCCCAACTCAATCATCGATCTCGGCCACGACTAGCGAGTCTCAACATGGAAATGTGAAAGATCGGATGAACTCCGGCTAACTCGGCGAGGTAACTCTAACCGATATGCAACGGGGCCTACTCTCTCGTGCAATCCGGTATGGCCCAATGTATCTCGGCGCTAGTTTCCCTTTAATGCCAAATCTTTGTTGACCTTTCCAAGGAGAAACCTTCAAATACACCATATCGCCTCGTCGTCAGCGCAAACCATCGCGATACCTATCCGCGTATTTCTTTTGTCTATCTGTGCGGCTCGAAGTTTCGACGAATTTGTCGAATTTTCTCGTGTGATCAACAACTATCTCGAGCCCTATCGTCATCGTATCTTCCGGCTCGCCCAACAAGCGAGGTGATTTACGAGGGTCTCCCATACAATGCCTCAAATGGTGGCATACCAATGCTCGCGATAGCATGTTGTTATTGTATGCAAACTCACGAGCGAGATAATCCTCCCACGAACCCCCAAATGTAATATGCATGCCCCGAGCATATCCTCCAAAATTTGGATTAACCGCTCTGGTGACCATCGGTTTGAGGATGATAAGTCGTACTTAAAGCGCAACTGGTGCCAAATTGTTCTTGCATTGCCTCCCATAGTTTCGAGGTCAATACGGGATCTCTGTCCGACACAATGGAAATTGGCACCCCATGAAGTCTAATAATCTCCGCTCAAACAATATGCTCACTGGGAAACGTGTATTTCATCGAGATTGGAATGAAGTGAGCCGACTTCGTCGATCTATCAATCACTACCCAAACCGCATCGTGACGCTTCGATGTCCGCGGCAACCCACTAACAAAATCCATAGTAATATGTTCACATTTCCACTTGTGGAATGGGCAATTTGTAATAATCCACCAGGTCGTTTGTGCTCGGCCTTCACTTCTTTGGCAAATGTGACAACTCCTAACGTACGCACCTACGTCGAGCCCTTCATCCCCTGGCCACGAGAATAGTCGTTTCAAATCATGGTACATCTTGGTCCGACCAGGATGAATTGTGTAACGAGGCCGGTGTGCCTCATCAAGTATCCCGTTCCGTATCTCCCGATCCGCGGTATCCACAATCTCCTCGGTACCTCAAACACCGATCTGTGGTTTCGCCCAATCGGTGCATTCGGATTAGTGACAGGACTCTTGACCCGCTCATAGAGCCCATCGCCCTCGACACTCGGCAGAACCCGTTCAATCGATACGGTCGGTATCCTCAATCGACGACAAATGTGATGTTCCGTTGTAGTCGACAATTCGACCATACACATAAGCGATCTTGCGCCGTAATAAGCCATGCTCATGTGTCATCATCGCTGCAGAACGATCATTGTCGAGTCCACTCTCGCTCAATGCATCCGCTACGACGTTCGCTTTGCCAGGGTGATACTCGATAGTGAAGTCGTAGTCCTTCAGCAACTCCAGCCATCTCCGCTGACGCATATTCAGCTCCCTTTGAGTGAAGATGTAACGTAAACTCTGGTGATCTGTATATAACATAAATCGCACTCCATAGAGATAGTGCCTCCAAGCCTTTAGTGCAAAGACGACCGCTGCAAGCTCCAGGTCGTGCACTGGATAATTTCCCTCGTGAGGTCTCAATCGTCGAGAAAGATAGGCAAGCGGTCTACCATCCCGCATAAGCACACATCCAAGACCAATGCCCGACGCATCGTATATCTTGTCAAGGACTTGCCCGGCTCGACGCAATGTCAATCTTGGTGCGAGATGTTAATCTTCGTTTCAATTCACGAAAGGCTTGCTCACACTCATCTCGTCAATTAAATCGACGTCTTTCTTAGTTAGTCTCGTCATCGGCGCTGCGATCGAGGAAAAGTCTCGCACAAATCGTCGGTAGTATCAGAGCCGGTCAAGGAAACTCCGTATATCGACCCATGACTCGGGCGTCTTCCAATCAATGATCGCTCTAATCTTTTCGAATCCACGGAGATACCCCGCTCATCGATGACATGACCTAGGAATTTCACCGCACGTAGCCAAAAGTCACACTTACTAAACTTGGCGTATAGTCGGTGTTCTCTCGATGTGTCGTCAACACTTTCGCCCTAAGATGTTCTCGTGATCTTCCCGAGTCTTCTTTGTAAATCAAGATATCGTCGATGAATACGATAACGAATGTCTAAATATGGTCTCATAACCCCGTGCATCAAGTCCATGAAAATCGCTGGAGCGTTAGTCAGGCCAAACGGCATGACGGTGAACTCAAATAATCCGTATCTCGTGTTGAAAGCGGTTTTCGGAATATCATCTTCTCGAATCCTCAACTGGTGATATCCTGAGCGAAGGTCAATCTTCGAGAAGAGTCTGGCACCCGTCAGCTGATCAAACAGATCATCAATCCTAGGAAGTGGGTAACGGTTCCTCACAGTTACTTGATTCAACTTCCTATAGTCGATGCACATCCTCATCGTACCATCCTTCTTCTTCACAAACAGTACTGGAGCTCCCCAAGGTGACATACTAGGGTGAATGAAACCTTTCTCCAACAGCTCATCCAACTGTCGTCTCACCTCCTCTTGCTCTCTTTGGTGCCATCAGATAAGGTCGGCGGCAATCGGTTGCGTCCCACAGTATCGGCTCGATCATGAACTCAACAGCTCGTGGCGGTGGCAATCCGGGTAAATCATCTGGAAATACATCAACAAAATCCCTAACCACCGGAACGTCCTCAATTTGTACCCCCATTCGAACTTCCGGCTCAACCATCGCCGCAAACGCTTCCATCTCCTGCGTTGTAGCTAGTCGACCTCTCGTAATGGGTAAGTCGATTCTTGATCCAATTAATACGAACTCCGGTATTCCGGGGAATATGAAACTCTATTCTTTTGCCGTAACAATCTATCCGTGCATGATAGGATGCTAACCAATCCATCCCGAGCAGTGTGTCAAACTCTAAGTACTCCAATACTCGAAGATCCGCTGGTAGCTGATGTCCATCTACCTCTATCATCACGTCTCGACATATTCGATTAGGGTATATCTTATCCCCAGCAGCCGTACTGAGGACAAGATGTGGCTCTAGTGTATGTGTAACTAACCCTAACAATCCGACAATACGTCCAGCAAGAAATGATAAAGTACTACCAGAATCAAACATAGCATGCATGTGGCGACCGAATATAAGTAATGTACCTTCAATAAGCTGTCTGGTCGCCCGCTATCTGGCTGTGCTAACGCATGCGCTCTTTCTCGGCTTTGTCGACGCTGTCGTGGCGACGGTGGTGTCCGACGATCGGATCACCCTCAAATGTCCCTCTGCGCCCACAGGTGACATCTACGGCTCTCCAATCTACCGTCTGTCCGTCTCCGGATCTCGAACCACGACCCCGGTCTACGACCCTGTCATATCCTTCCGATCTCGACCACGACGGTACTCCACGTGTTTGTGCCCTCGGTCGATCCACTGGTCTTGAAGTGATAGCATGAACTTGTTGTGGCTCCTCATATCGGACCGATTGCCCTGAAACTCATCCCGCGACCCTCTCCCGTCTATCATCTCTCCGACCTCTATCGGACGCTCAATCGTCTCTTACGCGCCTCGAGTTGACCCGAACTCGCCCGATTGCACCTCTCGACCGATCACACGTACCGACCCTCTGCAGTATATATGTCTCTCATGAGCCAATGCCCTGTCAAAGATCTCCTGCAATGTCGTGGCTCCGGTCGAGACAATTCTTTCGACGCAATCCTATCATCAACCCCTACGGTGAAATAATAAATCTGCACGAGACGCTCTGTCCGGCAACATCCGAAGAGCGAAGCGAGAATTCGGAACCTCTCCATATATTGCATCAAAGTCGACTACCCTGTCTCAAGGATAGGAACTCCTCCTCGTCTCAACCTAACCTCCATAGGTATGTGCGATCATAAAATAGCTCCCTAAACTCGGCCCATGTCGTCGGTTCCGGATGAGTATCCGTATATGTAGATCCACCGAGACCGTGCATGTCCTCTCAAACATGCTCCGAAAGTCGTGCATGTCTTGTCTCATCGTTCCTCTCGTCGAACATGGAAACGTTGATGGGACACTATCCATCTCCCTGTGACCTCGGGGTCACCGCCTCCATAAAAGAATCCAGGCTGGAACTTCAAAAACTCCCTCAATAACTTCGCCTCAGGTGCCAGGACGAATGCCGATGCAGTAGGAGTGTCAGCAGCAGGGGTGACAGTAACCTGATCCGTCGCTGTGTGTGGAGGCGCAAGAGTCGACGTCTCCAAAGGAATCACTGCGGTAACTATATCGGTGGGTGCCTCTACTGCTACCCCCTGAACTGGTGTCGGTGGTACCCCTTGAACATCAGTTGTCTCCGCCGGTAGCGTCGCAGCTACTGGCTCTCTAGCTGAAGTAAGTGCCGCCAGTGCTGCGGTCTGCTCTCGTAGAAGCCGTAATACCTCATTCATCTGTGTTTCCTGTGCCGAGAGTCTATCCTCCATACTCATCGTAACCGGAACATCCCTAGCCGTATCGCTAGTCTGTCCAGTCTCCACTGGCGTACCCGACTGTCCGTCCATGATCTGTATCGAGAAGGCGTTCCGAATCAATCTCGAGGTATATACGTATAGCATATATTAAAATGAGAATATAACATGCATATAAGTTCTAACTCTACCCGCCTCACATCACTTCCCAACTAAAGTTCTAAGGCACTAACTTCGGGTTTTCCACATCTAAGTTTGTTGTGTAAGTTTTATTTTTTGAGGACTTTCTATTTTAGGGCTCTGATACCAACTGTGGCGGCCCTCGCCGCCCCGGGGTGACGTGTCTCCGTGTACTCCTCGCCAACTGGCCCTACTACACGTGTACGGCACCTGCCCGTCCTATCCTTGTCTCGAATTACGTATCCACTTGAGTAGGTTTATATATATATATTCAGCGGAAGTCGTATTTTAAATGCAACCATTTTCATGAAACAATTTAACAAAACCTAGTGTGGAGAAAACCCTGAACATTTCAAAGTAAACAACTGTACTATATAAAACTACGCATGTACAAGGTCATGTCACTCCCCAGTTCCCAAAAGAATCAAAATATCAAAATATCAAAATAAACACACGTACAAGTAATCCTCAGAGGTAGGCAGTCAGAGATAGTCGCCTAAGATCCCCTTGCCCTTACTTGTACTAGGATCTGCACTCAATCATCACAGAAGAAATTGGATGACGAGTCCAGTCAGTAAAATCCCAAGGAACTCCTCCGAGCATTCATATAAATAAATGGAATTCAATAAATACTGTTAAATAAACATGCGGAATGTAAACAGACAACTGTAAGTAGGGCATCGCATGCATAAATAACAATAAAGCGCAAATGTGTGTGTCTGTTCCAGTCAGACTAAACCATACTTCGGAATTTCCTTCCAGGATCCCACTAGTGGGCGCACCCAACTAGCTATCACCGATCCTCTCGGTGGCGGCGTAGACCTACGACGCACCGACACATGTAAGAGTTCCTCGGGTCGTTATCCACCGAGCACTCCAGATACATACATATGCTATGGTCAGAATGCATAGACACACAACGGAACATCCGGTGGGAGTAACTCAACCAACCGTGCAAAAGATGACAAGATATGAATGTAATTAAAAGCACAAGGAATACTGGAAATGAATGGAAATACGAAACAAAATAAATACTCGAGAGTTTTCCCTTTGGGTTTTACAAACCTCACAACGCGCTCCACTACCCCGTAATCAATCCCCGGGTCCAAGTCCACTGAGTCCTTGGTCGCCAATTGATCACCGTGTCAACCTATGTCAATTTATCAATAATTTAATTTAGCATTACAATTTACAACAATTTCTAAACCTTTTAGGCCAAATTGCCTATTTCGCGCTTTTCGAGGCAAAACCCGCAAAAAGTCGCGTCTAAAATATCCAAATATTTTATTTTTCATATAAATTCATAAATTTCTATTTATTTTATGGAAATATAATTTTCCCACTTTTTCCCAATTTTTCCGGAATTTTTTCCAAATCTTCTTTCATTTTTCTTCTCTTTTCTCTTCTTTTTTTTTTTTTTTTTTTTTTTTTTTTTTTTTTTTTTGCTTTTGGTCGGGTCGACCCAAATGGGTCGGACCGAGGCCGGCCACAGACGAACGGGTCCAGGCTCGGCCCATCGGCCGAGCACGGCCCGTCTCGGCCCGCCCACCTGGGGGATGCACACGCGCGCGCGCGCGCGTGTGCATCTTCTTGGTGATCGAACCCGTTTCACCTTGGTTCGATCGATTAATTCATTTTTTTTTTTTTTTTCTTTCCTTCTCTTCTTCTCCGGTGATGGGTTGGGGTGGCTCTCCACCCCGACCCGGTGGGCCGATGGCGGGGAGGCACCCCCCATCGCCATCACCACCGTGGCCGTGGGGTTCGGCCTCCATGGCCGAACCCACTTCTCCACCCCACCGTCAACCACCCGAAACAACACAACCACCACCCCAAACTCACCTCAACCGTGCGTCCTTGCTTGCTCTTCCTCTCCTCCTCTCCTTCCTTCTTCTCTCGTCGATCCTCCGATTCTCCCCTGTTTTTGCTCGTATGTGTGTTTTTGTGGGTGATGTGGTGGGTGGCGGATTTCACAATGGTGGACAAGTACACATGGTGAAGGAATGACCAAATGTGTCTTGGGTGAGGACAAGTGTCACATAGGTTGGGACAAGTGTGACAAGGTTTGTGACACCTAAGCGTGACACAACTACGACACTCTTGCCGTGTTTTCGGGCGTTTCGACGCCGGTTTCTGCGTCCGAACCGTGATATCTGCGTGCGCCGCGTCACTAGTCACTCAATATATAAATTTCATATTATTTACTTGACAAATTTTTTTTTCAATTTGTGTCTTTTTGTTTCCCAGACCTAATGTTCGGTCCCGTCGACTATCGATACCCGTGTCGACATGCATATCGAGGCGAATCTTTGTTCACACACCCTCACACGTATTATTTTGCAACATACACACATGCGATGTATTTCAATAAATTTCACCGCAAATAAGCAACCAACACACCATAAACATCTATACCTAAGTTCCCGTATGTACTAGCCTACCGCGGCGTCCACGTAGGTCCGAATTTGGCGTCCACGTACGTAGATAAAAACAATGGGCCGTTACACCGCTCAAGTACATCAAAGAAGATTAGACCGAAGAGAGCGACTTCGCCTTACTCACCAAAAGGTACAATAAGTTGTACAAAAAGGTGAATGACAACGAGTACCATGTATCTAAACAAAAACATGGCTGATAATGGAAAGAACAAATTCATTCATTGTTGAGAGTGTGGAGGAGTTGGGCATTATCAATCCGAAAAGCAGTTGAGAAGTCCAATGACGTCACAATGAAGCAACTAAACAAGGGAAAAGCCCAACTAGATGACATACTCAATATAGGGAAATGCTCATGTGACCACAGAGGGCTCAGATTAAAAAATGAAGCATCTACCTCCATACAAAAGAGAGAAACAATTCATTTTGCCAAAAGGAATGTCACCCATATAGAAAGTAATGAAAATCCTCCACATCGGTTCAAGCCAATTTGCTACTATTGTGGAATAAAGGGGCACATTCGGCCACGATGCTTCAAAATGCACCGTGATCTAGCAAGATGACAATGATCAATCACCAAGAGAAGTGATGCTTCAAAGAAAGCTGATGATAAAATATCATATCATCAGCAAAAGTGGGTTCCTAAGGCACAACATCAATGCAATGGCACAAATCCTCTATTGAACTCGTGTTTCACATCTTAAGGCGAGACCATATGCACTATGAAAAGGTATAACATTAAAACTCGGTTATTTTCTTTATTTTTGAAAAAAAATTTGTTTGTTTTATGCTAGGGAACAGGTTGAAAAGGTTGGATAAAATGAAGATAAACCTCCTTAGAATGCCACAGCCTCTGTGTCCACAGACAATCAGCCCGCATATGCAGACTTCTGCCTGCATTTGTGCCCACAGACTGCTATCTACATCTGTCAATTGTAGAGCCACTGTCTGTGCCCACAATTGATTTTATTGGAGGTAATAATAAACATAATGTAAGTATTAGGTTCCATATGCATCTTCCCTTATTGTTTCGAAGCTATCTCAGCTACAACTATTTTATAACATTTATATGTCCGCCGCTCTTACTATTGATGTGAAGTTTGTAGCTTTTGATATGATAGTTGTCCAACATATAGGTTGTTTTTGCTCGTCTGTTTGCACCAACTGTGTTTTCTTAATTATTAGATGATATCTCCCCAGAGCACCCTTTGTTTTTTTTGTGTCCACAAAGGGGGAGACTAGGCTTTGATATAGGTTTTTGAATCACAACACAATCACTTTTGATTTATTTTGCGTTTTGATTCATTAAATATATTTCCTGTTGAACTTCAACTATTTTGTGTTAAACTCATACATGATTTATGTTAGTTTTTAAACTAATGTCTCTCATTCATGTTGCATGGCTGTTTTTGTTTAACGTAACATTTGCACATTCACTTGTTGCATATCTAATCCATTTATTAAGTTGTGACACACAAATAACAAAGGGGGTGATTGTTAAAACATAAATTCCTTAGAAGTTGTCATTATGTGTCACACTTTAAGCATCGTTTTTTAGTGGAACGTATTGTGTCACTAATGGTCCATCTAGTTATTTCCTTGTATAGTTTTGCCCATGATATCGCAGGTAGGCCTGGAGAATATATGCACAACTCACCAAGATCTTTGGAGATCACGAAAATACTCTCTCAGTATCCCGTGTATCTACAAAGAATGGCAAGCATTTACAAGACAAGGATAGAGTGCCCATGCTCTGATTGCTTATTTCAAACGAGATAAAGAATAAGGAAACTCGAGATTCAAGCAATCAATTCTTTCCTAAACGACTAAAAGGAAAGAAAGATATGGGCTAGATTTGTTGAAGGCAATCAAGACCAAATCAAATGTATCTTAGGTCTTCTTTTATAAATATGAGTGTAATCACAAATGCAAAGCACCCACTTGATATATTAATTGTTCTTCATATTCAAAGTGAGATAAGAGAAAACATTCTCTTTAGTTATGCACACACGCCGCTAAGGGGACTTAGTCGAAACACCGAGGGGATCTCGGATACCAAGGGGACTAGAGATTTCGTGTAAGTGCAAAGCGTCAGGGGGAGTGATTAGTGTAATATAACTTGGTGAGGAATCACTAGTTAAAAGTTCTATATAAATATGTAATAATCTTTCTTAGTGCATTTACATCTGGGTGTGGCCCCGCAGACGTAGGACTGGAGGTCCGAGCTGCGTAAACAATTCTTGCGTGTCATTTATTTACTGCAATTTATTTTTCTTGCCATTTTTCATTTACGCCAAGACAGACAGTCCGTACATGTGCCTACAACACTTATATATACAGGGCTGTTGTATATGGCCATAGCAAAATCTGCTGGACAAATTGTTTCCACATTTGTGCCAAGACAGGCAGCCTGTATCTGTGCGCACATCACCTATATATACAGAGCTACTGCATGTGATATATGTGCCCACAGCAGAATCTGTTGGACTGAGATATCGTGTTTTTACAAATATGATAGCAAAAAAAATGTGGCACGTACAAGTCGTTTCAGTGGTGGAGAGTAGAGACAGTATTCTATTCTATTATTCTCAATTTTGTGGAGAGGTCCACAAAGTTACAAGTACTATATGTAGATGCCCAACTCTTTTTTTTTATTTGCTTCAACTTACTAAATTAAAGTTTTTCTTTTAAGAAATGATTGCGTCACATAGTTTTGACACAAATAAATTTAAACAAAGTTTCAACAAAAAAAAAGAAAGAAACAATAATAAAAACAAAAACAAAAACAAAGCTGTTTAAGTCCCTTAGAATAGCGTATTGAGAACTGCGTGCACATTTCAATGTATCCCAAACATACGTCAATAATTGTGAATCTATCAAAAGAATATTTTTTAAATTTAAACAATGGACTTCAATGCAACTATAAATTGTTTTCCATCATTAACAACACGACAACATATATTGGACCAGAATTTTGAATATTATTTTTTAAGAAATTTATAGAACAAAAGTAGGATTTTTGTTTTGCACATCTATCCTTTAGTGGCAAAAAATTTACATTTTTGACACCCACCTCAAAAGATTTGCAATTGCAACTTTTTTGTCAAGTATGCAAACTAGGACAAGCATAATAATTGAATGCACATTTTGCAAAAAAGTCCTTTAAAAGTCATGTTTTGAAAACGCACTTTTAGAAAGAACATTTTGTCTATGTGAATTGACTTACTTAAACTGAAGGTACGTTTTATAAAAAAACACGCATTTAGAAGGCGCGTTTTAAAAGTGTCTTCAATTCATCCATCTGTTAACTAGTCAAAGTGGTTATAAGTACAAATCCTTTGAGGTAGGTGTTACAAGTGTAAATCTGTTGCCACCAAGGAATAGATGTATAACGTGATCTGTAGACAACTTCTACCCACAATACTCCATCCGGTCACAAATATAAATCGTTTAAATTAAAGGCACAAGAATTAAGACAATCTTAATTACAAGTGTAATTTACATATACGTCATTTAACATTAAATGAATTGAAAAATTAAAAAAATTGAAAAATCATAAATATTTGATTTGTATAAGGGTATAATTGATAAAAAATAATAATACACTCTCAAATTCCGAAAGCAACTTATAATTTTGACCAAAAAGTTTTTACTGAAAAGATTGATATTTTTGACCAGAGGGAGTTGGAGTTTTGAGTTTTTAATTTTTCCTTTTGGAAGAAAAATAAGCTTAGTTACTTCATGTCAACTTGTATGTAAGTTGCACAAAGAATCTCCAGCTCTAGCAAGAACATAAGCTGCCTAATCCGCAATTTCACTTTAATTAAAGCATTTAACAACACAAAATAATAAAAAAATAGGTTTCTTACTAAAAAAAAATGGGCAATTCTTATACACATTACTACTCAAAATATAACGAACATGTTTTGGGCCCCATAGAAAATTTCAAAAAAAAAAGTACCGCAATTGCACATTATTTTACTTCAAATATAAAAAAAAAAAAAAAAAAAAAACTGTGTACCTCATTTGGTTTAACGAAATTAGGACTTCCAACTCAAATGATGAATCTTGGCTTTGAATTGCAAAAATTTAATTCTTACCAGCTAACTAAGGATGTAATTTCAACTGCAATATTCTTTCTTTGCGCTTAATACATGCTTTACACGATCATTTTATTTACTGTGGTGCCTACGACTGACTGATATGCACAAAACTTCATTGATGGGAGACCATCAAAGGTTCACATCCCCATTTTCATTCGGATCTGCCGGTGGATATGTACAAGGAACTCGGAATAAGACGGGGCCCAGGGAGTCTTGTCTTCGGTCAAGTATGATAAGAAGAGCTTTCCTGCCCAACAAAATCAAAAGCGCGAGGATTAGACTAGAAATGAGAGAGTAAATGAAACACAGATGATGGATTAATCTAATAGTGGGTAAGGCAACCAAAACTGGTGAACAAGGAAAAGTAATTGGCCTTAAGTTCCTTACGCATTGCGGCTTGTGTTAGCTAAATTTATATTCTTGGCTTAACAACTATGATGTTTATTCCACTGCGCCTATGCCTTATTATTAATTTATAAAAGCCTGTTAAGTATCAACCACAGAGGGCCTAATTATGTGTCCCTTTACGCCATGATTTTGAAAACTAAACTATACAGAAGTTTAAGGCATGGGATTAGTTTAACCGCTGCTTTCAGTTTTATAATCAGTATGTAACTTTTGATGCCCCAACTCAACGAACAAAGAAAGAAAGAAAGATTGTCTTGCAGGCTAACCTGATGGATCCCCTTTTCTGCAAAAGCGCAAGCTGAATAAGAGAACCGACTCATAATTAGACATGAAAAGTGCAGCCACGTATCAAACACATAGCATAAACATGATTTATTTAGAGATGCTTACCGTAAGTATGAACATCTCTCCCGTCTTATCTCATTCACCAAACTATTCAGCTTCTTTGACAACTCGTTGTCAAACTGCTGCAAAACAAACTGAAGACAGACATTGCTCAAAAAATTGCCCATCCTTGATAGAAAATTACTAACAGAAAAAATAAAAAACACAAACATCTGATCAATCTATATCTCCATGAATGATGAAATCAGTTACAATTTTCTCAGGAAATGGCATGTCACTTCGCCCAAAAATCTTATGCGGGTGAGAACAACAATTACTAATGTAGTTCATGTTTTATAGAACAAGAAGCAAGCAGAAAATTAGTTTTATCACCAGTTACAAGAGTTTAAACGGACTACTAGGCAAGACATAGCATCTCCATTTTGTTAAGAGGAAAGTTTCATCCGTTGTCTTAGTTTCTAATTTCTATCATGACCTCATGTCTAAATAAAAGCTGTTCCAACCACCAACAAAGGAATAAAAAATAAATAAAAAGATAACAAATTGGAATGCAAGAACTGTCATTCCGGAGGACTGTCTTCACCTCTACAATAAATATTGTACTAGGAGTTGTTTCTCTATTCCATCCATCTATGTATTCATTAAGTAACAATTTCAAGTTGAGTTTCTTGTTCACCTTCCTTCTATGACTACTGTCAAAAGCACCGATGATTGTTGTTTATACAACAATGACAAACTTTTTAAGGAAGAGTACTGGAAGAAAGGACAAGAATAAAACACCAAAAGATGGGCGAAATACCCAGAAATAAGATTCTCAAGAGTTGGTAATTCAATTGTTTCTTCACAAATTGATTTCTTCAAAAGGAGACAACTTTAAGTAATAAAAAAAGAGAGTGTAGTACCTGCGAAGGAATTTCCTCGATGAATCTGGAACCAAATAATTGTTCCACTGTATCAGGATTCACCTCCTTGCCAACAAAGAACAATCCGTCTTCACCATTCTCTATGAAAAATATTCCATCATCCGTCACATTATCACTGGAAAGAGGAACAGTAGCGGAAGCAAGAGATTCATCACCCTCCTGCCCATAATGAGATATCAGACAGTTTTCATCTATTCATTACTAAACCATAATTTTCTAGGCTAACAGGAAGTGAAAAATAAAGAATTAAACCCACATTACTAATTCTGTACCTTTAAGAGAAGTTTATGAATTGCCAACATCCTTGGATAAACGAAAGGCAGCGCTAAAGAAATTGGGAGTGAGGTAGCACGACTAATCCAATAGGACCGATCATCTAGTCTCCCATCATTCTGCAGCCCTACACTCTTTGTGACGGCTGAGACATGTGAAACAAAATTAATGAACTTGAACAGTGAAACCTCCCAGAACACAGCACACAGCACACACACACACACACACACACACTCATATACACAGTGACACAATGAATTCATACTTTCAAGTGAAAGAAGTGTGAGAAAAAAGTGAAATCAAGACTAAGAAAAGCAAGAGCTAATACTTGAAGAAAGATGAAGATATATATATTCTAGTGAGCTCTAGCCTAATGTCATCTATGAAATCACAAATCAACAACTGCAAAACAGAATTTTGTCAGGAAGTCGCATATCTGTCCACATTCTGTTACAAGAATTAAGGTTAAATAGGTAAAAATATCCTAACTTTTAACATTTTTCTTATTATATTCTAACCTTTTGAAAATTGAAATAATATTCTGACCTTTGTATATTGAGTTGTAACGGCCCGAATTAATTAAATCGAAATTAACTCTAATTACAGGGATTTACGGCCGTAATTCGGGCCTACGTGTAACAATCGGTCAACTCGGGCAAGAGAACCAAGGGCTAATGTTATTTTTGATTGGCGTATGCTCTATTGCGATGTTTTAATTTAATTCTATACATATGCATCGCATGTGTGTGTTAGGTTTCCAAGTTTCGCGAGAGTTAGTGTGACGAGTATATCACCTCGAGAAGCGTGTTGACGTGGGTATCAGGTATGTCAGTATATGAGAACACTTGGGTAGCTTAGTCAATTACAAATAATTTCAATAATAAAATCCTAAGCTATGTTGAATAAATAAATGTAAGCCTAAGTTGTATAATAATGAAAAAAAAGACTTTAAGCGCACCTCGAAATGCGGGTAGGCGCGAGACGCCACGTAATCGGGTAACCTAGTGCTTAGTTGGGTATTGATAGACAATATATGGGAACCCATGAGTTAGGTTATCTAATTTCATAAGATATGCCTAAGCTATTACTTAAAATAGATGGACAAGCTACGCTTAAGTTCTCATTTAAGTATCTAAGTCGTTGATTTTCTTAGGGATGATGGAAGATGTAGGTATCCTAGAAAAATCTAAGTGGGAGGGAATGGAAATAGATCAATTAAATTTCTATTTTTGATTTACCTAGTGATTCACATTATGGGAATGATGTATGACTAAGATCATGTCATTCAAACATATATAAGCAACACTTGGCTTCATTACAAGCAAATCCCAGCGTTCTTGCCCAAAAGAGAAGGGAGAACTCAGGCTTGATACCTGGAATTTCTGGAGATTCAGTACAATTAAGCTAGGAACACACCACAGTTGGAGCAAATCAAGACCTAGATATCAATTCCCTCCTTTTTAGTTTCAATGTTCATGAAAAATGGATGTTCATGCATGTCAAATTGGGGTTTTCTCTCCCAAAACGAAAATATATTATCAAACCAAGATTATACTGATTTCCAACTAAAAACAATGTGTCTCAACTCCGATTTTACACTGAAAATGAGTCGAACTGAATCTTGAATAAAAATTAGTGTTCTTGACTAAATGGCTTAATGCATGATCAATCTTGTTCAATTGATGCAAATTGATGAAATTATTATTGCCTCTGCTGCTTTTGGGCAGTTGTATTTCCCCCAAGAGGAGAGGGTAGGGTCGACGGCGTTGGCGAAGGCCACGAGGAGAGAAACTCAGATTCTTGAGTTGGAAATTCTGGATTTCGACCCCGTTAGTGAGCTAACGATTCTGTGCAGAAACCCAAGTTAAGTGGCGCAGTTAGCGCACTAATGAGCCTATTAACATGCTAACAAGACACCAAAAATTAAAAAAAAATGTTTTAACAACGTAACTAGCAAGAAAACCCACTTTGACACACGGATTTTTCGTTTAGGGGTTTTTGTACTATTTTGAAGGAATTACGTCGAGAAAACGAGAATTTAATAATTCTTGAGATTTGGACTGAATTTGGTTTTAGGACTTAAAACACGCTTAAGTGACCTAAAACCCATTTAATTTGAATTGATTATGACACTCGGGATTAGGGATCCGTAAACGGGAGTCGAGTGCGAGTCTTGAAGTACGTCGGGGGGTTTCGGAGTGCGACTTCAACGTGTGCGAGGTAAGTAAACCCGTGAGGAAACTCCACAACATTCACAGTTGTTTTAAATTAAAATTCTATTACCTGCTATCGTGGGTTTATCGTTGCATTGATATACGTGCGTACAGGTTTGACGACTTAGACTCAAGCACGAGCACAAGTCCGATCCGAGGTTTGCCGCCCTGTATCGCTGCAGTATTGCATGTGTAGACGGTTCGTGGTTATAACAACGAGTACGGGCAAGGGGATTCTCAGCGACTTATGAGGTAGGATAGCCGCTCTACATACTCGTAGATGTCTTGCTATATATTGTATTTATTTTGCTGGGATTTGGGACTAGTAGAACACTGATACATGTATATTTTGTCTCCTATGGATATTTTGTCGCCTTGTATATGCATGATATCGATACTCCGAGGGGTTTTCACCTCGTATGTTGATATAAATTAAAACTTTTATTTTATTACCAACTTTTCATTTATTGCAAGTCTTCCGCTTAATAAATAATTGTTTAATCTTTGTACTTATCTCATAAACTACCACCTGAATAACTTAACTGAATAACTCACTAATGAATAAATGGTTAAGTTTAATTACGAAAAAAACGTGCAAGTAAATAAGTCGCGGGTCGTCATCGATAGGCGTGTAGTGAGGTGGCAGGCTTAGTGACGTGTCCGACGACGTGGTGGTGCCTAGTTTGCCTCATAGTTTGGGGTCGTCACAGTGGATTTACATCCTAGGTTACTTTGACTCTTAACCCGCTAAGGTGGCGCTAAAAATCAATTTTAAAAGCAACCTAATCAATCCTTCTTTTAAGTAAACGAAATGGAAGAAATTAAAAAAAAAAAAGCAAAAAAGAAAAAGAAAAAGAACAAAAAAAAAAGTGTCGTCGTGGGTCCCTATCTTGTTGATATATTATTGTTTGTGATGCTAGTTGAGTTTTTGATCAATTTCTCTTATATATATTAATTATACCATGGTGATTAAACTTTTTGACCATTAGATTTAGATCCAATGATTATTTTGACCACTACATTAATGACTCTTAAATGTGCGCACAAGTTCCAAGAAGCTATAATGTCCATTGGATCTAAATCCAATGGTTCAAAATAAAATCACCAACTATGGTGATTTTCCCTAATTACTATGGTAGGTGATTCTACCATGGTGATTTAACTTTTTGACCATTGAATTTAAATCTAATAAATAATAACATAGCTTTTTGGTACTCGTGAACACATTTAAGAGTCATTAATATAGCTATTAAAATGATCATTGAATCTAAATCTGATGGTCAAAAAGTTAAATCACCATGATCCATGAATGGTGATTTTCCTCAATCACCACGTTAATGTCAAACATGTACATGTACGTGTGTCCGTGCGCGCGCGTGTGTCTATATATATATAAGATAATATTTTTGTTATTTTTTTTTTAATTCTTTCATTCTCATTAGATAACAACTAGTTGATTATGTAGCTTTTAAATTGATTTTTTTAATTCCGCCTCAACAGATTTGAGAGGAAAATAATCGAGGATGCAAATTCACTCAACATACAAAGGTTATGATATAATTTCAACTTTTAAAAGGTTAGGATAGAATTAAAAAAAAAAACATTGAAAGGTTAGTTAATTTTCATCCGTTTGCCCAATATGAGGTCAACCAACAACAACGACAAGCTTCAATTCCAAATTAGTTGGGTTGGCTACAAAGAACAAACTCTTCCACTCTTCTTGATTTTCTGCCTTGATGGCATGCTTTGAAAATCCATTAAATTCTTCCTAATTAATGCGTCCCAAGTTATCGTAGGTCTACATCTAAATTATCGAATTTATTCAATTCTATTGAGTCGTGTTTTCTAATTAGGGCATTTGAAAGGCCCTCTTTAGTTTAGATGTAGCCAAACCATCGCAACCATCCTTCCATAATTTTTGCGTCCATTGGTGCCACTCCTACTTTTATTAACTCTTTGTATTTCTTATTGAATTTTTACAAGTTTTATCATACATCTACGTAAGTATCCTCATTACTAATAAAGTCATTTTATGTGTGTGTTGTTTCTTTACCACCCTATACCCACTTCCACAAAGTATAGCTGGCCTAATTGTGATCCCAAGTCCAGATTAAGGAGGGTTGCGATAGGTCAACAACATACCCTCAATCCCATATAAGTTGGAGTCGGCTACATTGATCAAACTCTTCCATTGTGCTCGATTTAGTACAATTGACGATGTGCTTTCCAAATAATTTAAATCCATCATAAATAATGCGTCCTACGTTAGCTTCGATCTACTCCTACCTCGTCGAATTTCTTCGGTTTCTACTGAATCTAGTTTTCAAGTGGGGGCATTTGTAGGTTGCCTTTAAAGGAGTCCACCGCAACCACCCTTCCCTAAATTTTGTGTCAATTGGTGCTACTCCTACTTTTCTTTGAATTTATGTAGTTCTTATTCTATTTTTACGAGTTTTACTACACATCCACCGAAGCATCATCATTTCTGCTACGTTCACCGCCCAACATTCACTTTCATAAAGCATAGCTAGCCTAATTGCAATCCTTGAAAATTCTACTTCCCCTAATTTCACTACTCCATCATCTTGATATCTAGTATTTTTAAACTCACAATGCATGCATTTGGTATTCGTCCTCTTAACTCAAAGCCTTTACGTTCTAGTGTATTTCTCAAAAGTTCTAAATTTCCTATTCACTTCATCTCTTGTTTCGTCCACTAGGACAATATCATTTGCAAAGAACGTACACTATGGTATATCCGTTAGAATATGCCTAGTTAATTCATCCATAGCTGAAGTAAAGAGATATGGGCTTAAAGTTGATCCTTGATGTAGTCTTATTGTAATGGGAATATCTTTTGTAGTTCCTCCAAATGTCTTTACATTCCTCACTACTCCTTTGCACATATCTTTAATAGTCTCTATATATCTAGCATGCACTCCTTTTCTTGCACAACCATGTAAAAAGAAAAAGTTAAAAATAGGCACAAATGTTACGTAACTAATCAGACTTCGTCTCATGAATGATAAACAGAAACAAAACAGAGAAACAAGAAAGAAAATTATCTCCCATGCAAGAGAACTTCCATTGACGCAACCTCTTAGAGATTGAACAAATCATAGTAAAATAATGATCGACTGAAAAAAATACCTAAGGTGTAGAAAGGCAATAGCTTGAGTGATTCAGGAAGAAGAAGTTGTATAGATGATGAAACTGTTGAACAAAATTTGCGATACGCAAGTAGAATGTCGACACAATGATCAGTTGTCTTCTCCTGGACTCTAATTAAAGGGGTTGTAGGAATGTCATTTGCAGCTGGAAAATAAAAAACGAAATTCAGAAAAACATAATAGTAAAGAGCATACAAAAAAGCAGATGCATTCAAGCCTTATTATGAACCGTAATTCATCTTGTTTATAAGAGCCAAGATTCTTAAGAAAAGAAATCTTAAGTGAAAACTACACAATGTTACAAACATACTAAACCAAAGGCTAACTGCTGCTGTCACTCCGCACAAGCTCCATATGGACTCCTAAATAAACATTAACTATTCATACACATGAGTAGTGGGGACCAAACATTGAGGCAAAACCAAGAGATTCCACATTCCAACTCTGACACAGACGTTTCCTTCCCTAAACATCAACTACATAGGTCAGAATTGCTTAGCTTTCAAAAAGACGGTAGAGTTGTCCTCATTGCCTATGCAGAAGAAGCATTTAAGAATACCACGTTACCACATCTAGCGCCCAACCCACTCAACAAGTTCTTACAAGTAGTTCACTGCACTGTTATCTAGGTACCCATTCCCCGTAGAAGTCCCACCTTCTCAGTACTCACCTTGATAATTTTGAGTCTACCATGTAGCACAACCCAACTTGTCCAATCAATCCTACCATTGATTAGGTATTGCTTTTCAATGGTATCAACAAAAGGTACTAATTACTATTGCACAATTGATAATATGTGGATCAAGATCAAGTATGGAAGCAGTCACCTCGCTTCAAAATGCAAGCAAACTGAGTTTCCGTATCAGCTGTGCGGTAGAGATCAGAAATACTTGCTGTGCAAGGAAGTGATAATGTAGAAACACGGATTCTCCGTTGGCCATACACCGTTGTGTAAAGAAGTGCACACTGAAACTCAGAATTTCAAGATTTTGAAGAGAACTCTTCATCAGTAATCCGGAAACTACACAATCCCAAACACCAATTTGGAAACTCAAATATATAAGATGTTGGAGACTATGCTGACAGGAGATTGCTAATCACCACAAAAGATTACAACTTTACCTGAAATGAGCATTCAGAGCCCTCGACGAATTTATCATCATGTTTGAAGGTGACCATGATAGTTTTATCACAATCAATCTGCAAGAAAAAAAAAAAAAAAAATTTGTATTACAGATGACAGAAAACTTCTTCATCATCAGATAAACTTAAGAGTAAGTGTCGTTTTCAAAAAAAAAAAAAAAAATTAAGTGCATATGTTCATTCTGAAAAAAGTTATGAATGTGATTAGAAAAATGACATCAAATTGTTAAAACTATAAAAAAAGGGAAAAAAAAGGTCAGCGCTATACACAACCTTTAATTTACTTGTCATTGTTGTCAAACACATCACAAGTAAGCAGGTTCAACAGAAAACGACTACTCAGCAGCTGACCCCTAAGTTCCAATTACTCAAACCCTTTCACATAGGAAACCAATTCTTTAATCGCCAATTTTTTCAATCAAATATTTCTTTTGAATTGCAGTAAAAAATAATGACTCCTTCCTTGAACTTGAATGGGCAGCGACGAGTACTGATGTAACAGGTTACATACTGGAATAATATCCATGAACCAAGCCAAGCATAACATTGGAAGGATGAAAGCACCATAACCAATTAAATGTTTGGAATTGCCCTTTGGCAATCTAATGTTTGCTTTGCCTTTGCCCTTTGGCAATCTAATGTTTGGATTTGACAACAACAACTCAGTTCCAAATTAATTGGGGTCGGCTACCTGGATCTGTTATAAGTCAATTATAAATTTGTAATCCCTCAGGTAAAACGTGTTTCTTTGTTGCCAAAGAAAAATAATAATAAAGAAAAACTAAAAAAGATGGTTGGTACATTCAAGTAAATTGCCGCAATTGAAACAATTACAGCCATATGTAAGATCAATAAGTGAAATACTGACCGCAGGGAGATCGACATCAGTAGGAATTCGCTTACAAAAATTTCCAGAGTACTCTTGAACTTGAAGACCCTGCAAGAGTAATGTCATACTCGGATTACAAATTAGAGTAATTTGTATATCATCACTCCAAAACAATAGATTAAAAAACATAAGAGTGGGATAAGACAATTACGAAATAACCTGGCTGCATCTAACGCGCATTACAGCCTCAAAACCTTGAGGCCGTGTTATATTCCATCTAAGATCATTGTACAGCTTCCCCGAATCAGAAACAACAGAAAAAGGGTAATAGTAATACACCTTCACAAACAAAAAAACAAATAAGGAGGTTACACGCACCAAACCTTAAAAAAAAAAAAAAAACAAAATAACCATGCAAATAAAAGATTCAGAGGCTGCCTCTTAAAATAGAACTATCGGATAAGATACAAATGCATGGATCCACTCTACATAAAAATTAAAAAAAACATTGATGCAAAAAAACAACATAAATTGGAAGCCGTATAGCAGCCAAAACGGGTCAACAAGTAAATAAGTTTACATTATAATGAAAAATGTGTGCAATCCAATCAATCTTAATATTAGGTACAAGACTCCAGGCCAATATCACTCTCCATAGAAATGAATCAGATAAGCCTCCTTTCCAATTCTAATAGTCCGTTTGGTTCACTTTAGGAAAGGACAAACGTAATCTTGCAAATTAGAGACTGGGAGGTACAGTCCAACTTTTTTTTGGTTCGCTTACTAACAAATGAATGGGGTTAATAACGAATTGACTTATTTACCCCCGACACCCTCTCTCCCTTCTTCGATCTAGATCTAAGAGCAGACCTCTCTCCCAATCACTAGATCAGAGAGCAGATCTGAGCCAAACGCAAATCTCACTCTCTACAGGTAAACATAAAATTTCATCCTACTGCTACTAAAACACATATCCCTCTCCAAATCACTCAATTCATAGGAGTTCATGGAGGTTGGAAGGGGCTGTGACAAACACGGAGGACAAAATCCAACGGTGGAGTCCATGGAAACTGGCAACGTTATCAGAGTTCATAGAGAAGAGGATGGCAACAAAATTCGGAGGTGGTAGAGTCCGTGAAGGCTCGCGGCGGTGGAGTCCATAAAGGCTCACGGGATGGCGGCAAAGTTCGTAGATAAGTGATGATTTTCGAGGAAGAAGGGAAAATTGGATGAGGGTAAAATAGTAATCCTTGCCTCACCTAGGGGTATTCATGAAATTCGCGAATTTGTAGATCCAGTTTGATCCAGTCCGTTTATCTCTATAAATAATTTGAGTTTTTTAAACTGGATTGGATTGCAAAAGTTGCAATCCGCACGGATTGAACTGGATTGCGGATTGGGCTCCTTAATCTGCGGACCCAATCGCAATCCGATCTAACTAACCTTTATATACAGTATATTATATGTACACATATACTCTTAAAATCTTGAACTATATTTAGATGGGATTAGTATTTTTATGCCACTTATTCATCTATGGAGATTAATTGGGGAGCCTACTTTGTCACCTAATTTGGCACACTGTACACCTCGAGATACGTGTTTGAGGTGTATCGAACGACGCTCCTTGGTAAGTGCGCCCAATTGGGTGCCCAAAGTGGGTACGTTTAGTATATTCCTCCATCTATTATTTATATATACTTGAAAATCTAAATTTCCGCAACTTAAGTTAATTCTTTCCATATTCAAGTATACATTTGAATGCTATCTATCTAGTAAAATAAATACAGAAAATGTTAAAACTAATATATTTGAATTAAAAGTCATATTCAACATTGTTCTTATTAATCATAACTTTCTTTGTTACTCATTGGGATTACCTAAGTTTTAATTTAAAATATTAATTTTATAGTTTTATAAATAATAATTTTATAATTGTCAATCCGCATAATTTGATCTAGTCCAGTCCGCATTTAGTAAATCGAATCAAATTGGATTAGCGAAATAAATGGACTGGACCAGATTGCGATTTCTCAATCTGCAATAATTGGATTGTAATACAGGTTGACCCTAATTGGATTGGATCCAATCCTTGTGCACCCCTCCTCACCAAGCCAAGCTTAACTAAAGATAGGGGAGGTATCTTTCATTAGTCGCTTTATTTGGTGCTCAAGCAAACACTTTGCAAATTCACGTACCCATGACTCGCCGAGCTAACACCCCCAAGCAAACAGGCTATAATCTTAAAATTGCAAGCCAATCTAACTCAAAACTAGGACAATAACGACTGCACTTGACTCCACAAGTATCTAAGCACATTTAAAGCAAGTCCAAACACAATACAATACAATAAACAACATATAGTTAGAAAGTTAAGGCAAGCTAGCCGTATAATACCTGACCCCCAGTAGTTCTTGGAACTACAGAAATAGAGGCGATGTCTACATATGTCCGGCAAGTGATGAAAATGTCCACACAAACCTGTAGAACAATTATCAGTGATAACTTCTAAGTAAAGTGCACATTATTCATGGACAAAATGATAGGGATATTAAACATATTAATCATCATATAGTCAGAGAATAAGAAAAACAATTCTACCAGCAGTTGCTTTTGAGCATAAATTGAGAATAATCTTTCACCTGGTACTCCGCAAATTCTGTTGCCATGGTTTTGAGAGTCTTATCTGCAGGTTGAAGCAACTTTTGGACCTCCTAAAACACAATGAATACTCAAATAAAAAATCAACAAATTTGGCAATTAACTCCAGAATTCGTTGAATTAAAATGGATGAACTTCTCAAAAATTTAAATAAACAAAGTACATTGCTGCTTTCATTGTGTCAATTATCGAGACTAATCCTATGCAAGATCACGCTTTTTAGACCTTTGGCAAAATTGACAAGTAATAATTGAAGATTCGAATCATCACACAATCTTCGCAAACAAATAAAAAAGGCATGACTTAACTAATGTACCTGACTCTGCAATTTATTGACACTAATTCAATTTGCCAAGCGTTTGAACAATCTATTTTCTATTGGAGGTTACAATTGCAAACAATGTAAGGCAACTAAATGAGAAAACAACCTTACAACCCCAGATTGATTGAGCGATGGAGCAGCATTGGAATCAGTAATCGCAGAGGAATCACAATATATGACAATGATATAACTCAAATTATGGAAACTTATACCACAATCAAGCCATCTATAAGATTTAAAGAAATGTGTAAATGAGGAGGCTGACTTAATGTAACACCAAGACCTTGGTCAATCATGTGGCGGGAAAACAAAACAGATACAAGTCCACACTGTAACGACTCGTGTTCTTAACCTAATGATGAGCACTAATTCGAATGCTAATCAACCCGAGTTAGACTTGTGGTTAAGCTCGGCTTGTCAATATTAGCGTGCGCGTGCGTTTGTGTGTAGTTTGGTGTGCCAAAAAAAATAAAAACCAAAGTCATATTAAGTTATATTAAAAGAAAATCTCAAACACTTGGACAAGCTTCGAGATACGTGTGTGATGATGAGTGTCAATCCAACACAATGTCACTTTAAGTGACTTAAAACACATGATTTATCTCGGGATACGTGTAAGGAGATCTAGATGATGATGATCAAATGATCTAAGTAAGGATGAGATGGATCACATGGGAAGT
This sequence comes from Stephania cephalantha, assembly GCA_039657325.1. NCBI lineage: Eukaryota > Viridiplantae > Streptophyta > Magnoliopsida > Ranunculales > Menispermaceae > Stephania > Stephania cephalantha. The sequence goes on along the minus strand of CM077572.1, from coordinate 40,295,165 downwards.
AGGAGGTGGCACTACCTTAAAGTGGATTATGTGGTAGTTAAAACACCACAAGATCAGCCTCGAGATTACGTGGTGCATATCTCGAGGAAGATCAAGACTTAAAAGGCGAGGAAGATCAAGACTTAAAAGGCAAGGAAAGGAAATCAAGTTTTCTCTTCTCATCTCACACCAACGAAAGAAGAGTGAAGGAGGGATTGAAGAAGAAAGGAGGAGGGCTTGGATGGTGAAGAATCGCCATTAAAGAGAGCATTTCAGCTCATCTTACCACCTAGACTTCTTGGTAAGAATCTCTTCTCCTTCTCTCCATTTTCTCTCATTAAAATGAAGGTTTAGATAGGGTTTTTAGTCGGGAACCCTGGAGCTGAACTTAGGAGGTGTTTAGGTGTTGTTCTTGGGTTCACTAGAACCTATTTGAACATAAAAGACTAGGTCTCTATGCTGTCCTAAAACCTGTAACACTTTTATGTGTGTAAATGGGACCAAAAGTGAAGGAAAATGATGGATTGGGACAAGTATAGCACTAGCTGATCATTATGGGGTGTTATTAGGTTCATTTGAACCCATTCATAATGATGAAATCAAATGTTAATTCAGTCCATCACTGCTGTCCAATATTTAAGCATAGTCAAGTCATGTTTTGGTTTATTAATGAGATGGGTTTAGATGTAAATACTATGATTTGATGATGCAAAATATTAATGGATGTTATGGGTTGATGAAAGACCTCATTTTGAGGCATTCTGGACAGTATGGTGGTGTTGGGAAGTATTTAGAGGGGTGCAAGGACTGCAGTCCTTAAACAGCAGTCATGTGCTGCAATACAAACCTCAAATGGATAAATAAAAACTGCACTCTAGCAGTTGGGATCCTTGGACTTGGCTGAGAGTCTAAGGGATATTTAGGGGTTCTTAAACATCTCTAAATGGTCTAGTAATTAATACCAATTGGTTGGTTTTAGGTCCTTAATCCGGGGAAACAAATCGAGACGTTAAAACTAGGAAGTGCGACCGAGGTAAGTGGGAATTCACTTAGTTTATCTTTTATGCCATGTCTATAGTTATATTTAGTTTCATATAGCTTATGGACTGGGTTTGGTGGCTTTGTACTGGAATCTATGTTTTACAAACATATAAAGTGAATCTGCAAGATAGGTCTGTGACGAAGCTCCCGCAAAGAGTTCGGTTGGGATCCAGTGTAAACCCGCCTTTGCAAGGGTTCATAGAATGATTGAGATATCGCTAGGGATGTTGGAGAGCTAACTTAAGCTCGAATACATTATCGGAACCACACAGCGGCTACTGTGTGGGTCAGATTTTGGTATTCTTGTGTAAGTTAGTCTCCGGTCCTTGTTTTCTAACTTCTTTTTAAATGATTGCCAGTACATTAGCTAATTTTACCTGTTGATATGCATCTCGCACTATCTATTGTTTATTTAATTTCGTTATTACCCTTTGTAGCTATTATTGTTCATTTAGTTATTGCAAATGAGGTAATAGTGGATAATGGATGGTCTAAGTGGAATTCCATTTACTGAGCCTGTTGAATGCTCACTCCCCTTTTCAACAATCTTAGGTACCTCGACTAGCACTCAAGACAAGGGAAAGGGCAAAGCTTAGGAGTGTAGCTGTCCTTTCTTTGTATGTGGTGAGACTCTAGTTGTTTATATACTGTTTGAGGTTTTGACATAGTACTATAATTATTATCACAGGGATGGGACCGTGTATCTCTTTTGTTTTATCTTATTTTAGAAAAATTTGATGTTTAAGTCTTCCGCTGCTGTTTACTTTTATTTACATCGATTTTCTCGAGATATACGGGTTGTGTTTATTAGGTACTGAAGGTTAGGCTTCTGACATGGGTTAAGTCTGGCAGGTTTACCGAGGGCTTAATTCATGTTTCAGGCCGAATGATTCCTTAATCAGGACAAGGGTCGTTACACACACCTTCTCTCCAGCAGAGGCATTAGCTCGTCCAACAGCTTCTCTTGCAGAAAGTGCTCCAAACCCAACTGAAGGCAAAACTGAAAAACACCAAAGGGAGAATACAAGAGAATATTCTTAAATGCAGAACAGTATTAATTTAATGGCATAATCATAAAATATGCTGAAACAAAGAAAGGACAGCAAAAATATGGCATTAACTCTTTCAGCAAGCAGTAGGTGCAACCAAAGTCACTCGAAGTTTCCCAATGATCATAAGGGAAGTTCTTTACATTGCAAGGTACCTCGTGTGAAGGCAACGAAACCTTATGGACTGATTCTGCAAAATTGTTGTAAAAGAAAAATAAAAAAATGTGGGAGGGGGTGCGCTCTACCATGAGAATTAACTTGTGTAGTCATTCATAAAGGGGACGAAATATTCCTATTCATCTCCCTGTTTGTTCTGAGGAAACAGCAGCATTGCGTATCAATGTTCTTGGCAGCATCCAAAGTTTGAGAAAACTCCAACAGGCTATTATTATAAAGCTATTCAAATTTCTACTCGACAAATTTGATTGGAGCAGGAATGGATGCATTTTAGCATAGTTAAAAGATCACAAATCGAGCACAAAGGAAGAGTTCGATCCATGTAGCCGACTGATAACGAACTGCCCACTAGGGGAACGAGGGGGTCGCCTCGGATAGTCTATTGATAATCCCCAAATGGGGGAGAAGAACAACCGCCAAGCGGAGGGAGGGAGAATCTCTCACAACCTGCTCGAGAGAGTCTCCAGACCACCAAAACCCAACCAGAAAATTAACAACAATCAATACCCTTCACCGACATACTGTAGCCACTTTTATCTACAGACTCGACCAACATTATGGACAACACAAATGACACACTTGGACTTCTGGTGGACTCAAAATCGGTATGAATGGGGGCCCATTTGCTTATGGTAACTGGGCCTCCCGTGTGAGTAACTATTCCTGTGTATTTAAGCCTGTATATTTGGGCCCTTCTCAGCAGGGCCCATTGAAGTTTTGGACCTCTTATTCCCAATTCTCTTTCGCCTGTACACTTGGTGAATTGGGGGACGTCCCTGGATCGTATCAATACTCCCCCCAAGGAGAGCCACCTTGTCCTCAAGGTGAAAAGAAGGAAAAGCACGGCGCATGTGGGAAACAAGCTCCCATGAAGCATCGGCATCCGGCAGCCCGAGCCAGCGGACCAAGACCATCGGGCCAGCTTGGTCAGATTTATAGGCCAAGATGTCATTAGGTTCAGCCGGGAGGGTGAGGGCATCAGACAGGAGAGGAGGCAAATCAGGGACAACAGTATGGTTGCCCAAAACCCGTCGTAGCTGGGACACATGAAAAATCGGGTGGATAGTCGCCGAAGGTGGAAGGGCGAGCTTATAGGCCACCGGGCCGTGGCGGGAGATCACTTTGAAGGGGCCAAAAAATCTGGGGCTCAGTTTCTTGTTGGGGCGGCGAGCGACAGACTGCTGACGGTAAGGCCGAAGCTTGACGTAAACCCAATCGCCGACATCAAACGAGACGTCGCGGCGGCCACTATCCGCGTGCTGTTTCATCCGGTTCTGGGCCAGCACCAACTGTTCGCGCAGCTCCAGCAGGGCGGCGTCGCGTGCTGCTAACAGTGCAGCGAGATCGGCGTTGGTGGAGGGGGCCACCGAGCCCGAACGCACCAGCGGAGGGGGGTCGCGCCCGTAAACCACCCGGAAAGGCGAACATTTCAAGGAAGAATGAAAGGAGGTGTTATACCAGTACTCGGCCCAACTCAGCCATTTAGACCACTCCTTCGGTCGCTGGCTGATAAAACAGCGCAAGTACGTCTCCAAGCATCTGTTAACCACTTCACTCTGACCGTCCGTCTGGGGATGATATGCCGAGCTCCGGGCTAATTTTGTACCTTGGAGGCGAAAGAGTTCGCACCAAAAGTGGCTAAGGAAGATCTTGTCCCGGTCAGAGAAGATGCTTAGCGGAAAACCATGGAGTCGGACCACCCCGTGAAGGAAAACCGAGGCCACTGTTTTGGCGGAGAAAGGGTGCCTCAACGGCAGGAAGTGGTTGTACTTGCTAAATCTGTCCACTACGACCAAAATCGCATTCCACCCCAAAGACACCGGCAACCCTTCAATGAAATCCATAGATATATGCTCCCAGATGGCGGTAGGGATCGGCAGCGGTTGAAGCAGACCAGCTGGGGCCAATGTTTCGTATTTGTGACGCTGACATATGTCGCAGGAGGCCACAAATTCCTTAATGTCCTTCTTCATGCCAACCCAAAACAATTCAGCCGAGATCCTTTTGAAAGCCTTAAGGAAGCCTCCATGACCGCCGATAGGACTAGCATGAAATTCAGAGAGGATGCGCTCCTTAAGGGAAGAGGACGCTGAAATTACCATCCGATCATCATAACGTAATTGGTCCCGGAAGAGGGACCACTGGGGGCCTCGCCACGAGCGCGAGGATCGGGCACAAGAAGGGATCCTGTAAGACCTCGGTATGCAACAGTGCCATGTCCAGAAAAGATGTAGTGGTGAGCGACTGGAGCTCCATGCAAGGGAAACGGGAGAGAGCATCGGCTACCGCATTAGAAGGACCAGGTTTGTACTGAATCTCAAACTGAAAACCCAACAGTTTCAGGATCCACCTCTGGTATTCCGGAGCGATCACCCGCTATTCCAACAGGTACTTAAGGCTTCGCTGGTCACTGCGAACCACAAATTTCCGCCCTAAGAGATAGTGGCGCCACTTTTGAACGGCGAGAACAATTGCCATCAACTCGCGCTCGTACGCGGAACGAAGCCGAGCACGGGGAGACAGCGCTTGGCTGAAGAAAGCTATTGGCCGGTCGTGTTGGGACAAAACAGCGCCTACGCCCACCCCTGAAGCATCTGTTTCGATCACAAAAAGGGCTCCAAAATCGGGCAGACCCAAAACTGGCACTTCAACCATCGCCTGCTTGAGGGCCTGCACTGCTGCTGACGCCTCCTCAGACCATGAGAACCCATCCTTCCGCAGCAGCTGGGTCAAGGGAGCGGCTATCTTGCCATAATTCTGGACAAAACGCCTGTAATAACCCGTCAGGCCTAAGAACCCCCGCAGTTCCTTTGGGTTGGAGGGAGTTGGCCAGTCCACCATTGACTGTACCTTCCCTGGATCGGCCATTACTCCATTTCCGGAGATAATATGGCCCAAATAATCGAGTTGCAACTGAGCAAAACAACATTTCTTAAAATTGACAAAGAGAGAATGAGCAGAGAGAATCGAAAGGACCTGCGAGAGGTGATCGACATGCTCGGTCAGCGAGCGGCTGAACACTAAGATGTTGTCGAAGAACACGAGGACGCAACGTCGTAGAAGACCCTTGAAGATGGAATTCATAAGTGCCTGGAAAGTCGCAGGGGCGTTCGACAGCCCGAAAGGCATCACGAGGAACTCATAGTGGCCTTCGTGTGTTCGGAAAGCCGTCTTGGGGACATCCTGGGGTCGCACACGGATCTGATGGTAGTCGGACCGTAAGTCTAACTTTGAGAAGATTGTCGCCCCGTGTAGTTCATCCAGGAGCTCATCGATGTTGGGTATAGGAAACATGTCCGGCACTGTCACTTTGTTGAGAGCTCTGTAATCGACACAGAACCGCCAACCGCCTCGTCGTCTTGACTAGCGACCTTTGGGTGGAGAAGGGGCTCGCTCTTGGGTTGGATTAAACCGGCATGAAGCATCTCGGACACCATCTTTTCAATCTCCTCCTTTTGGATGTGGGGGTATCTGTAAGGACGAACTCTGACCGGGTACGTGCCCTCCTTCAGCACAATGGCATGATCAAAAGCCCGAGAGGGAGAGTCGTAGGCGGCTGGAACAGAGGCGGAGAAGGACACAAGAACATTTGGATGCTCGGATGTCGGTCAACCGTCGACAGTGCAGGGCCTCCGACATTGTAGAAAACTGGCATAGTTCGATCAGAAAACATCCCGCTGCCTTCTCATAAGAGCGTTGGAGAGATCGACAAGAAATCAAAGCACGGTGAAGGGTTGGGTCTCCTCGAACCGAGTACTCCTTGCCGTCCGACATAAAGGTAAGGGTGAGGTTCGGCCAGTCGGTGGTAGTCACACCCAATGAATACAGCCACTTCATGCCAAGCAGAACGTCCGAATTTGGAAGAGACATCGGAAAAAAATCGTCACTCACCGTGATCCCCTGAAATTGAAGATTGAGGTCTTTACATACCCCGGAACGACGTACTTGGTAGCCGTCACCCACCAGGACCCCATACTGGTGTGTGGGAGAGACAGGAATCTGAAGGAGTGAGACCAGATCATCGGAGACAAAATTGTGTGATGCCCCGCAGTCGATCAGTACAACTACGTCCACCTCGTTGACTTGCCCTCGCACCTTAATGGTCCGCGGCCCCGGGTAACCCTCGACAGCCTGTGCGGATAGCTCGATAACCGCTAAGTCGACACCATCCTCCAGTTCCACCGACTCTGGAGACGCAACTGTATCAGAAGGATCGTCGTCAACTAGCATTACTTGTAGTTCCCTCACCTTGCAGCGATGCCCGTTGAAGTACTTCTCATCGCATCGATAACAGAGCCCTTTACTCCGGCGAGATTGTGCCTCTGCTTCGGTCAATCTCCTGAACTTGGGCGGGAAAGACGTTGGCGTGATCGGATGATTGGGTGGGGTGGACAAAGACGTAGAAGAGACCGGGAAATTTCGTGTCTGGGCCGGGCCGACACTGGATTGGGTTTTAGATTGGCCCATAGGCCCATCCTTGGTCGAGCCCAAAAATGTATGGGTAACCCAACTTTTGGGCCTCGGATCGGACCCGGAAAGCCCAAGGGCCCCTTGAGAACTGGGCCTCCCTGTTGGGCTCACCTTGGGTAAGAGCCCAAGGTTGTCAAGCCCACGCAGCTTCGCCTCGATCCACTCTGCGCGATCCAGCGCCACCCGCATCGTCTCCGGCGGATCAGCGAGCAGCTCCAGCTTGATCCGCTCCTGTAACCCGTTGATGAAGACGGTCATCTTGTGGTTTTCGGAGAGCACCGACCCCAAATGTAACGATAGCAGCTCAAATCGCTCTCTGTACGCCGCCACCGAAGACTCCTCCCTGACCGCGAAAAACTGCTGGCACAGCTCTAAGGGGTGAGCCCCCTTGAACCTCCGAGATAATCCCGCCTTCAGATCTACCCAAGACTCGAAAGTCCTCTCCCGCTCCTCCGCCTGGAGCCAGATCTGGGCTGCTCCCACCAGGCATATCCTCGCCGCTCGGAGCTTGGAGGCCTCCGGCATCTCGTGGAGGGCGAAGCAATGCTCCGACTGGTTGAGCCAAACAATCAGATCCTCCCCATCGCAGGTAGGCATCTTGATCTTCCTCACCTCCGGTCCTCCTCGATAAGGTGGCAGATCTGGGTTGTACACTCTCGGATCCCGTGGCCGCCGAGTCGGAAACCCCAAATCTGGCATCTGGAAGCTCAGATCTGGCCCAGAATCGTCCAGATCTGTCTCGATCTGTGACGCTCGAGAAGTCCCTCCCGGATCTCCTCCGTTGGAGGTCAGCAGAGCCTTTGCCTGCAGGAAGAAGGACTCCATCTTCTGTGTCAGGCCCCGGATCTCAGTCTTCACCTCAGCAATTTCAGATCTGACTTCCGACTGGAAAATCCCCACCCTCGCTGACAAACCCGTCAACGACGCCTCCAGATCTGGGATCTTGTTCAGCTGCGCCGGCATCTTCTGCAACTCGGCCTCTAGGGTTTCCACCCGCGAATCCATCTTCGACGGCATCGATGGAGAGAGCTCTGATACCAGTGATAACGAACTGCCCACTAGGGGAACGAGGGGGTCGCCTCGGATAGTCTATTGATAATCCCCAAATGGGGAGAAGAACAACGCCAAGCGGAGGAGGGAGACTCTCTCACAACCCGCTCGAGAGAGTCTCCGGACCACCAAAACCCAACCGAGAAAATTAACAACAATCAATACCCTTCACCGACATATCGTAGCCACTTTTATCTACGAGACTCGACCAACATTATGGACAACACAAATGACACACTTAGGGACTTCCTGGACTGGACTCAAAATCGGTATGAATGGGGGCCCATTTGCTTATGGTAACTGGGCCTCCTGTGTGAGTAACTATTCCTGTGTATTTAAGCCTGTATATTTGGGCCCTGTTTTGGACCTCTTATTCCCAATTCTCTTTCGCCTGTACACTTGGTGAATTGGGGGACGTCCCTGGATCGTATCACCGACCCCAATTAATTTGAGACTGAGGCTATGTTTTTGTTTGTTGTTATTGTTGCAAAAGATCACAAACCACAATGTAGCTATGAAACAATAATGAAAAACGCAGACGTATGACTTGCCTGACTGAAATACAAAAAGCTTTCCCCCTGTACTCTTCATTGCCAAAAATGCTGCCTGAACAAAAGGTTAAGAGCTATATCAATTACATGCTAAAGAAAGAAGAGAAGTAAAAAATGACAACTTAAGCCAAAGTGCCACATTTACTACAGATATCCACACAGTAAATGTCATAGACAACTATAAGTAACTCTAAAAATCATTAACCACCAAATTAAGCCACAAAACAGACCTTGCACACAGCTCCAAATGCAGATTCAGCTACTCTGCTACTTTGAAACATGGTAGGAATATTCTCTAGCAATTGCTCCAGATGTAGACGGCACTAAATTTTCAGAAAAGCAAGAATCTCTCTTACACTCATAAACTTAAACAGATAGGATTAATTTATAAAGCACAAGGAAGATAAGTCCAAGTCCATGTTAAAACCTCTGAGAGTTGAACGATCACATCAGATTGAAGAGGAGCATAAACATCTTGCACATCAGGAACAATGAGCATCAAAGGCTGCAATGGTTTAAATAAGAGGTTAAGAAGGAAACACGACAACGAAGCCCCAATCCCAAATTAGTTGGGGTCGGCTGCATGGATGAAACTCTTCCATTATGCTCGATTTAGTGCAATTGATGGTGTGCTTTCCAAATCCTTTAAATCCCTCCTAATCGATGTGTCCTAAGTTAGCTTCAATCTATCCCTACATCATTGGATTTCTCCAATTTCTATTGAGTTGAATTTTCTAGTTGTGGCATTTGTACTTGTTACAATGAACATCGCCTCCATAATGGACCTACCTGGCATGAACTAAATCGACTCTCTATATTATTGTTTCCCTTCTTCGCCTATAGTCTATTATCCTCTCCCAAAGAATTCATAGTATGACTCATAAGTTTAATTCTTCGATAATTTGAACAAGTTTCAAAGTCTCCGTTGTTCTGAAGATTGGCACAAGAGTGCTTCTTCTCCAATCCATTGACATTTGTTTTGATCTTAAAATTTTGTTAAAAAATATTGTTAACCAAGTCAATCCAATTTCTTCTAAGCATTTCCAAACCTATATGGGCATTTCATCCAGGTTACATGCTTTTTATTTTCATCTTTTTTAATGTCTCTTTAACTTTCGAGATCCTAATATTACGTGTGTAGTTTATATTTCTTTCTTGATGTGGGTTTTCATCTATTATGGTACCAAGTACCAACTAGGCCATCATCAAATAAACTATCGGAGTAACTTCTCCATCTCTCCTTATGTCATCTTCGCGTGTTAAAACATTTTGATTTTAGTCTTATGACTTATATCTTGTTTTTTAATCTCTTAATTTGGCTAGTCCGTAAATATATTTTTCGCCATCTCTATTAGCTACCTTTGTATATAAATCTTCCAATAAGTATGTTTTAGCTTTTGTAACTACTTTTTAGCTTTCTTTCTAACTTCTCTATATTGATTTGCGAATCTTCATCTTGACACTTAGATAATTTCCTATATATCTCTCTTTTATTCTTAATTGCTTTTTGGACATCTTTGTTCCACCACTATGTTTCCTTCTTTGGAGGTCCTATGCCTTTAGATACACCTCACACGTTTGATGCTACTTTCCTTATACTACTCATTTTTAGCCACATCGTGTTGGCGTCTACGTCAAGGTTCCAAACATTTTCCTTAAGTAACATTTCTCTAAACTCTAATTGTTTATCATTTTTTAGGTTCCACCACTTTATTATAGGATATTTTTCTTTCTATTCCTATTAAGTCATTATTTTAGCTCAATATCAAGTAATACTAGATTATGTTGGATAGAAAGCGCTTCATCAGGTATTACTTTGTTGTCACTACATAGTCTATGTTTTTCTTGTTAAAGAAAATCTATTTGACTCTTGATATGTCCCCACTAAAAGTAATCAAGTGCGATTCCCTTTTCCTAAAACTAGAATTAGCTAAGTAAGATCGTATGTTGAAGCAAATTCTAAGATGGATTCTCCTTCTTCATTCTACCCTAACCATATTACTCCATGAACTCTCTCAACCCATCATTAATTGCCCCTAGATGCCCATTTAAATCCCTCCAATAAAAACCTTTTTATCTAATGGTATACCTTGCATAAGTCCATCCATATCATCCCAAAATTTGCGTTTGATGCTCTCATTTAAGAAGGAAAAATTTATATTAATTTTGTGTCAACTTTTTTCCTATCCAGTAAGTAAAAAAGCATTATCAATGTATATGAACCAAAAACGAGCAGAAAATTATTTGAAAAAAAATGATGATAAAACAGAGAGCCTGAAAAAGTGGAATTTCAGCAATATTTTCTTTTACATGATTTTGATTCCTCAACTTGAAAATTCAAAAAAGAAAATGAACCAAGAGACAAACAAATACAGCTTACTCCTTGCCCTTTTTTCTACGCTTCAGCTAACAACTGGACAACCTTTGAGAACTGAGGCAGATTGCTTATTTCAGTGATATAAATCAAATAAATTTACCTGTTGTAGAGCTCTTTTAAGATTGTAAAAATGGATTGTTGAGTCAAATGTTGCAATGCCAACCATTGTACGTGGACCCTCCTGCAGGTATAAATAATCCAATAAAATATAAAGCTTTCAAGTTGTAGCTTTGCTCTCTATTGCATGCAATTGCACATGCGTTCTTCAATCTTCACATATAGACATTTCAAGTGCATATAACTTATAAGCATATCCACGACTCAATTGAATATTCGATTGAAACTCAATTTTTCATGTACGCTCGTATAAATATGTTTGATACAACAATAATTGCTTACATGGCCAAATATGCTCAAAATTGAGAAGTTCAAATCTCAAAGTTCTAGGCTAATGCACTAATGCAATCAAAAAGATATTGGAAAGTCATGAAGAATTGGAGTTCCAGAGGATACTTACTGGAAGATCGGCAACGGCTTGGCTTATCGCACTGCACACAGCAGCAGTTGCACCAGTTTTTATGGCATTCAATGAAACGTCAATGAGGAAAAAGAAGACAGCTGGCATTGGATCACGGATCTAGAAATAGTTGAAGAATGTAGAAATTTAAGTTTTTGATGACAAAGATGATACAAAACTAAACAAACAAGTTTTTAAGAACCAAGAAAACTATAAGAGGAAAAACATTAAATGGCCAACTTCAAAATTATAGAAAAAACAGTATATTAGAATAGCCCCATACCGAGAATTCTATGTAAGGCTGGCAATTTAGTGTCCGGACCTGTCGACCCGGTATTGTCCAGCCCTGAATAAAAAGGGTTCAGACAATTTTTTAACAAATATGGGTCGGGTTTGGACAGATACTTCATGTCCGAATTTAAAACCAGGTCGAGTCTGGACAAATCCTTGTAACCACAATCCTGGTTTTAAATAGAGAAAATTATTTTTGATAAAAGAGTATATTGAACACTTACTACTTATTAAATAGATTAACAAACATTAATCTACTCTAATACATATAAAACTTAATGTACTAAGTATATCTTTTATTTTAGAATGAATTAAATTTTATTTTTCTTATACTTAATAATTGTTTCTTGACATTAAATGTTTAATTACATGAATTTAATGTTACTTTTTCAAATGACATCATATGAGATTATAATACGTGTATATCTTAACACTTGAAGAGTCTTTCAATGTAAAAAGTTAATTTTCAAGATAGCGACAAATTCGGACAATTGGACAACCTGAATTTTAAGCAAAATGAGAATGGTCAAGCTAGTCTTGTCTGAATTTAAAACCGGGCTTGATCTGGACAATGAATATACTTTTTTATAATAGGGGTTGTCCAGACCCGGACTGGTCCGGACCCGAATTTTTGCACCCCTAATTCTATCCCATAAACACTGTCACACATAATGGATGTAGACAATGAAGCTACTTATGAGTTATGGCACCTTAGTGTAAGTTATATAAAATTGGTAGCAGTGATGGTAGGAAAACAAAATATAGAAAACGAACCAAGGGCCTCATTGAATCATCAAATGAGTAATTTCCATCAAGAGATAAGCATCAAATATATAATTCTCTCCCTCTTTTATATACTTTCAATTTGTTTGTTGTCAATCTACACCCTCAATAGCACATGAGAGCAAACAACCCTTAAACAAACTCTCCGATGGAATTCCCTGATAAGTGTTCAAATGCAAAAGAAAAATTATCCAGTGTTCCTTGAACTTTTGGTAAATTCATATTAGATTATGAGCTAATTGATTGCCTATAATCTATTAAACATTTACAAATTAGCATTTGAATTATCAATTATATCATTCACAAAGCAGGATTCAGTAAGTGTTACCATAAATTCTTTTGTAGCAACAAATTCAACTGTTCCTCTACATAATTCAGGCCTTTCATCAGCATCTCTACGCCTGCCATCTGGACCTAAATTGCAGTGATAGTCCCTAGGAGTTTCATCAGTGAATCCTGCAAAAGAAATTTATAAGGTCGAATATTTATTGTCATTATTTGTTCAACCAATACTCAGGTATGAAAAATGATGTAATTTAAACCTTGTGAGTTTATGCAGGAAGACTTGGTCTATACCTACAGACTTGTCTGAAGCTACGGAACACGTTCTAGAATTTTACCCAATATTCTCAATAGATTCACTTACAACTGGACAAGATATCCTTGCTAACCCACATATATACGTCCAGCTAGGAGAATATATTTGATTGCCAACTCGCAAGATAATCAAAGTATGTTTCCTTTGATCAACAGAGAAAGAAGGAAATAATATATTTGCCACCTCATTTGATTGAAGACATACAAGGAAGCTTCTACAAGAAAGTCGTTGTATGATCTCTTTATATATTGATGTAATCACAATAGAAAATTAATCTCCCATGCTAGAGTTTTCTATATCACTGTGAGACAAGAGCTTTTGAGAGATTGTTCTTTTTTATTTACACACACTAGGCTAAAGGGACTTAGCAGATTCACCGAGGGGATCTCGGGCACCAAGGGGACTTAGGTATTGTGTAGGACCGGTTGTAAGGGGAGTAGGTAGTGTAGCAAAGTTTGTGAGGGACTCACTAGCTAGATGAAGGGTCACTAGTTAGGAACTTTGCATAAATCTGTACATCACTTTCTCTTAGTGGATTCTACACCTGGGTATAGCCCCGCAGACGTAGGATGGGAGGTCCGAACTACGGTAACAATTTTGTGTGTTCATTTATTTCTTTTTGCTTGCTTTGTTGTTGTTTTTCATGATTGCAGTGATTTGAGCGATTACAAGTGGTATCAGAGCCAACACTTAGGCTCCTTATTGTGTCAAGAAAGGTGAGATCCTGACAAGGTAAATGTCTCAAGTATTGCAATCAAATCAGCTGGAAGGAGCATGTACAACAAAACCACCATTGCTCACTAGTACAAATTATATGTACTGGAAATCAAGAATGAAAGCATTCAGTTTATCACTTGATGTGAAGGTGTGGAGAGCAATAGAAAATGGATATTCTGTCCCTCTTCTTAATGGTGCGCCAAAGAATACTGATATTTGGATAGAGGCCGAGGAGATATTACTTCTTGCTAATGCAAAAGCGTTGAATGTGATATTCAACGCGGTAAATCATGATCATCTCAAGCTAATTTCTTCATGCGAAGAAGCTAAAACCGCTTGGAAGATCCTTCAAGATATTTTCGAAGGAAACGATGATGTCGAAAGTGAAAGTGGACATCGCAGCAACTATGTTGCTTATGCTTGTCTAAGATTCGAAAAATCCAGTGATTCCTCTGTTGTACCTACAACGTCTTTTGTACCTACAACTGTGGCTGTAGCCACAACGCCTGTTGTACCTACAACACTTGCTGTATCCACAGTCTCCGATATAGCAGATCAGGTAAGCTCTTCAACTTATGATTCAAATTTAGATTCTACTAAGTATGTTGATACCGCCGATTTGAAAGAAGCGTATGCGGAGATCTATATGAAATGGTTAGAGGCAGTTGACAAAAATATCATAAAGTCAAGAGAAATTACAGTCTTGCAACACCAACTTAATGCCAAAGAGAAGGAGTTGTTAGAAAAAAGGCACTTGAACTTTCCAAATCAACTCTTAAACAGTTGAATAACGGAAAAGCGAAGCTCGATGACATCTTGAAAATGGGGAAAGACTCTTGTGACCACAAGGGTCTTGGCTATACAAGTAAAGGGTCAACTTCAAAGAAACGTGAATCAATTCCATTTGTTAATGGAAATGAAGTCGTCATTGTCGTTGAAAATGAAGTTGCTCAACCGCGTTTCTGGCCGACGTGTTTTTATTGCGGCATTAAGGGTCATATCCAACCTCGATGATACAAAACGTATCGAGATCTAGCTAGGTGACAAAGAGCCGTCATCAGCAAGCATGATAGGTCCCGCAATGCAGCTAGACATTTTCCACAAGAGAAGCAAAAATGGGTACCCAAAAGGAACTTGCAATGCAATGTAGCTCACATGAGTGATGTACGTGGTCTGCCCCAATTTCAATGCAATGGCACAAATGTTCCATTGAATTCGTGCTTATCTTCGTTAATACATTAAGACCACACCATATGGACTACGGTCAGGTATAACACTAAATCATAGTTATTTTTTTTATTTTTATTTTTTGCAATTTGTTTTGTTTTATTTTATGACAGGGAACAAGTTGGATAGATTGACGACAAGTGGAGACGTTGAGCTTTACTTAAAATGCTACTGCTGCTGTACCTACAGACGACTCTGTACTCACATACCACTCTGTACCTACAGAAGCATCTGTTGGAGGTAATGATGAATTCATGGGGAGCGAGTGTAAGTATAAGAGTTTCCATGCATCCTTTCATATTGCTTTGATACTGATATTATATTATTAATATTTATGTTGTGCTTACTACTGATATGGTAGTTAATTATTTTCCTCGTTTTGAGTTTTGATAATTTATGTCCCGAATAGGGAGACAATGCAAGGACGAAGGGGGAGTTCATTTAGTTAATATATGATACCTCCCCTGAGTTACTTTCTCTTACCCTTGTCTTTTATTTTGTCACAAATGGGGAGAATAGCTCAAATAGCTCCAATATAGGGGTGCTTATTATGACTTATACTATTTCAGTTCAATTTCTTTGTTTCTACAAACTGTTTTAGTTTTTTTAAGTCTGAATATTTGGTCCTACTGTAATTTGAATTCAACTCTTAACTTTTACCTTGCAGGACTTTGCTCTATTGCTAACACATGCCTTAACTTATTTATATTGATCTTATTCGCTTTATAAATCATGTTTTATTTGTTTAAATCTATCATAATCCTTTTGTATTGGGTTGTGACAAATAAATGACAAAGGGGGAGATTGATAAGGTCAAATATTTATTGTCATTATTTGTTCAACCAATACTCAAGTATGAAAAATGATGTAATTTAAACCTTGTGAGTTTATGCAGGAAGACTTGGTCGGTATCTACAGACTTGTCTGAAGGTACAGAATACGTTCCAGAATTTTACCTAATATTCTGAATAGATTCACTTACAGTTGGACAAGATATCATTGCCAACCCACATATATACGTCCAGCTAGGAGAATATATTCGATTGCCAACTCACAAGATAATCAATGCATGTTTCCTTTGATCAACAGAGAAAGAAGGAAATAATATATTTGCCACCTCATTTGATTGAAGACGTACAAGGAAGCTTCTACAAGAAAGTCATCTCCCATGCTGGAATTTTCGATATCACTGTGAGACAAGAGCTTTTGAGAGATTTTTCTTTTTATTTACACACACTAGGCTAAGGGGACTAAGCAGATTCACCGATGGGATCTCGAGCACCAAGGGGAATTGGTTATTGTGTAGGACCGGTTGTAAGGGGAGTGAGTAGTGTAGCAAAGTTTAGTGAGGGATTCACTAGCTAGATGTGGGGTCACAAGTTAAGAAGTTTGCATAAATCTGTACATCACTTTCTCTTAGTGGATTCTACACCTGGGCGTGGCCCCGTAGACGTAGGACGGGAGGTCCGAACTGCGATAACAATTTTATGTGTTCATTTATTTCTTTTTGCTTGCTTTCTTGTTGTTTTTCATGATTGTAGTGATTTGAGCGTTTATAACAATGATGTTTCAGTAATAATTGGAATTAAACAGAGAGAAAAGACCAAAAATGACAACAACAAAAAGAAAATAAAAACTCTAGAAAAACAGTAAGACAAGCTTAGATATAAAGAGCAGCAACAGTCCTCCACGTGACAAGGTTTAATTGGAGGCAAATGACTAAAGGAAAAATAATGCATATCAAGGTCATATATGCCAAGCTGTGATAATATCAAAGGTAGCACTTGCGTTATATTTAACACTGCTATCGTTTGACCTCAGAACAACAACAACATAGCCTCAGTCCCAAATTAATTAGGATCGGCTAAATGGATCAAACTCTTCCATTGTGCTCGATTTAGTGCAATTGATAGTAAGCTTAAATCTTTTGACCTCGAGAGAGAAAAAAAAAAAAAAAAAAAAAAAGTTGGGATTGAGACTTTGTAAAGTTTTCCTAACAAGACAAAGACTCCAAAAGTAGATCCAAAATTTTTTACCCATATAGTGGTGCCATGATTTTCCTAATTTAATTAGCCAACCCCAACTAATTTGGGATTGAGACTTTGTAAAGTTTTCCTAATTCAATGGGGTATGCCATCTCTTCCATTTTAAAAACGAAATTTAGAGGATCTTCGTATTAATTGTGATAAACAAGTTGGGGACAATAAAATAAACTATCATCCGTTATGTGAAAGAAGAGTACAATAGTTCGTAAGGCAATTTCAGAGAAAGAAGGAACAGAAATTTTATCATATTGTTTTCATCATAGAAATTAAGATCATAGTCATTTTGTTATTTTCATCATAAAGACATTAGGCAATCACTTTAATCAACTAATTTGTAATTACTAATTTACTAATGCATCGACTTGCACTTAATTTTCTCAAAATTTGTGTCTTTGCTCGGCCAACCCCACTCCAAATAGATCAATAGTTTTAGCAACATAGAACTGCCAAATGACTAGGCTTACAATACATCTCGGAACCTTCTCAGTATATCAAGGGACATATTGCTTATACCACAGGAACTATTTCCTTTCTTGATGCTTCAAGCCTTCAAAGACAATTCGTTTTGCTTTTTTGAAGTTTGAACATGGGAAAAAAAATACAACATTCTTCCAAGAAATGACGCAATGAACCAAGCATGATATGCAAAACAATTAGGCAAGTACAGCCAGAAAGATAAGGCTTTGCCCTTCTGTTCAAATTTCAACTCAAATAATAAACACGTACCACATAAGTTACAAATGAAACGCCTTCCTTGGTCAATGAATTTCATGAAAGGATTTATGTAACCTTTGCAACGGGAGCAACGAACAGGTCCATTCTCACCAAGATCGACAACCTATAAAAGAGTAATTTTAACATCATTACATATTACAAAAGCCCAGCCCTGAAATAGTAGCAGCAGAATTGATTCTAAATCAACTTTCTCAATTCAAATAGATAATTCCTTAATATAAGGTTAGAACTCAAGGCTGTCCCTTGGACAGACAAGTTCCTTCATTCAGCTCTCCTAGTTGTTTTTGTAAGAATTGAATTTCACACAATATTATATGATTTGAAAATGGGAAATTGATTACTGATTATAAGTTAAATGTAGTTAAGTTTTACAATTTTCCTATGAGATTTTGGAACTTATAATTTTGTTAGTTAATTTCAAAGCAGATGTCCTCAAATATAAATATCACCAAGGATTACCCAAACATCACATATTTGTTTACACAACTAAATATACAAAAACAGGGAAAACGGGAACAAAATTACATGGATAAGTTCCTCAGACGGATGAGGAAGAGCCAATGGTTGGACCATCAAAGCCAACTGCATGTTAGATGCAGACAAAAGATCACCAGTGCATGGAACCTGAAATAGAAAGAGCAAGAGGGATTGCAGAGAGGAGTTCAAATACTGGACATAGATGCATGGTGCACCTTAAACATACACACACAACCATTTAACATAACCTGATGGATTGTACTTCTCATGTAACGCGGACTGCAGTTCCCATTGTCCTTGACAATATATTCCCATGTGGCAGGCTTTGAAACAGAACCAAAAAAAAGGAAGTTATTTGTACAATAATAGCATGAAAAATAACAAACAGAAGGTATGCTTCACCAACTTTAAGCTTCTCTCTCGTCAAAAAAAAAAAGAACCAAGTGTTTTGCTAAGTATCATGATAAAGACGTCACGTGCATCTACTAAGCAAAAATGAAGAGATGAATATTGAATGAAAACACAAAAAAAAAAGCACCGTGTGAATCTCATGTTAACCAAATCATTTTGGCATTGGCATACATATAAGAAAAATGAATAACGTACAGGACATGGATAATTGGCTTCACCACCCTGCCGAGTTTCAAAGAAGATAATAGAAGAAGAAGGCAATGGCCGCGGCATCTGATCAACATCAACTTGGGGCAGTCCATTAGTTGGGGCACCAGATAGAGGCAAAGAACCCATTACAGGAGGTACCATAGGCACAGCTTGACCGGGTAGAGGGGGTGGCCTCCCGAACATCCTTGGTGGCGGCATAGTGCCTAGACGTGGCAGATGGCCCTAACATAATTACCCAAATGCAATCAGCAAAGAAAAAAAAAAAAAAAAAAACTTGTAAATCTGATTCCAGCAAGAACCAGGAAAAAAAGAAAAGAAACAAATAATGGCAAAACTTGTGCATAAGTTGATAGAGAAATGCAACACAACTAGATTAATCTACTTCCTCGTCCAAATTGCTCAAATAGAAGGAATAATAATTCACTTACAAGCAGCGGATAAACAGACTCACCTGCGCTGGTTGCATCTGCTCCGCATGAGAACCATAAGGAGAAAGTGGTGACGATGGCACAGCTTGACTTGCAGCTAGAAAGGTTGGAGGAGGCTGTGAAGGTTGACTTGATGGCACACCAGAAGGAGGGCCTAGAAGGGGGCGACCTGTTGGATCCATCGGACCCCTAGCTTGTGTTGTAGGAGGAGGTCCAAAGGGAGGAATGCGTGCATTGGGCGCTGCCCCTGGTGGAGGTCTGATTGGTGGATGGTGAGAACTAGTGGTAGACCCAATTACAGCACCAGGTAGAGTTCCACGAGTCAGCATGGATGGACCTTGTGCACTAGGAGGCAAACTATGTGATGCCAAAGGAGTAGAAGTGAATGCAGCTGGAAGCGGTGCACTACCAAATGGCGGGGGTTGAGAAAGTGGAGTCTCTGATGAGATTTCAGGCGGCAAACTCTGTGATATTGCATGACCAGGTAGAGTTCCACGAGCCAGCATGGATGCTCCACTACTCGATGGACCTTGTGGACTTGGAGGAACGCTATGAGATGCCAAAGGAGTAGAAGCAAGTGCAGCTGGAAGCGGTGCACTACCAAATGGTGGGGGTTGCAAAAGTGTAGTCCCTGATGATATTCCAGGCGGCAAATTCTGTGACGCTGTAGAACCAAGTAGAGTTCCACGAGCAAGCATGGGTGGTCCACCACTTGAAGGAGGCAAGGTACGTGATGCCAAAGGAGTAGAAGCAAATGCAGCTGGAACCAGTGCACTACCAAATGGTGGGGGTTGCGAAAGTGGAGTCTCTGATGACGTTCCAGACGGCAAACCCTGTGACGCCGCAGTTTGCGGAGGACCTACTACTGGAGGGGCTGGTCTAGAAAGGGCATGGGGTGGTGGACCTGGGCGAAAAATTGACGAATCACTAGGAAACGGTGAAGAACCCACCACTGGCAAAGCATTCGAAAATGCAAACGAAGGGGGTCCTGAAGGGGGGCCAGAAGGAGGACCTAATGCAGGAGAGGGCACATATGTAGGAGGTCCAAAAGCCGAAGGCCGGCTAGTAGCAGAACCAGGAACTCCGGATGGAGGAGGACCGGGAGGACGACTAATTAACATATTTTGCAAACCATCAGTAAGAGTATCCGACTGCGCCTTCTGCGCCATAGGATTGTAACCTGGCGGGTACCCGGGTCTTGGCGCCCTGGGCGGCACAGGGGAAACCATGGACAACCAAATATGTCGATTTTCGAAACCTCAACCAAGTACTCCCTCCTCCAAACTCTGCAAGTTTTCAGATATGAATCCATGAAACGAAAACAAATCATCAAAACCAATGTCATTATAGCATTGTTGTTCACACAAATGAAACTAACCTAACTTCATCAAAATGCGACCTACATTACGAAATGCGCGCGCGAGCATGGCAATCAAATCAATTACGACAAAGAATTCCAAAACTCTTCTCCAACATTAACGATTTCAAGTAACATTCCAGATTCAAAGACTTCAGATTCCACCACATTTGCACTACAAATCACATTTACAGAACAAAAATTGACAATCAAACCTGGTTTGATGAGATCAAAATCACACGATTCGCACCTCGGTTGTCCGAGTTTCCGAATCTGATGATCAGATCGTATGAGATGCAAATGACGATTGACGAAGATCGGATTTGGTTTTTAGGGTTTAAAGTATGAATCGAAGGAATTGAAATTTCAAAGATACGTCATTCGCTCGGAGTGCTTAGTCGCGTCTGTTACGTTCACGTTGAAGCGTACGGCCCACGCGTGGTGATACGTACGTGCGCATCTCGATGTGTATCGAGAGTGATGGGTTACGGTGTTATAAATGCGTATCGTGAACTTTTATTGATCAAGAATGAGAGAAGATCTTAACTGATTTTGTTCGAAGAGCGTGGGGGATTCCGGCGGTGGATTGGAGTTTAATGGTTTTGCGGTCCGGGATGTCATCTAAAACTGAAATGGTTTTGTGGAGTTCCGGAATCTGTTCACTTGGCGCCATCTAGAACCGGAACGGGTTGTAGCGTTGCTATGCCACCTCGCGGGGTCCAGCTGCGCACATCAACTATCCTCCTCGGTTTGCCTCTATTGAAAGCTCACTTTTGTAAGAGCTTGGATAATCACCTTCACCTTATTGACGTGGGGTTTTATATAGAGCGAGCAAAAATGTCCAGACTTGTTAAAAGCGGGTCCAAACATAATTATCCCACAAAAAATACGGGAGCTGACATATTTTCTTGTTTGTTTTAAAACACGGGTTTGGATCTGGACAAAATGTTCAAAAAAATGAGCACCCGCTTAACGATTAATTTGTAGGGATATTTTTATTAAGTAATTAATTGGGCTGCAGGAACTTTCGTGATGTTTGTATTGAAATTTAAACAATAGTGATGTTTAGGTTGGGACTCGAAAGACTTGACATAAAGTTTTATTTTTTGTATAATTGAACAAAAATATTTCTTTGAATTGATAAATAGGTTCGGGCAAAAAATGAATATAGTATGTTTTATACTTTTATGAACATACGGGTCTAGACAAAAAAAAAAAAATTCATTTCAAAAATAGGTACATGCGCGAACACTATTTTTTGTCGTTATTATAGGGGGTGTCTGGACTCATACTTGTCCACACCCATTTTTTGCCAGCCCTAATTATATACCCTATAAACCCGATATTGTTTACGTAGAGACCAACATTTATATGATTCGTTATCAAGTCTTAACCGATATGAGACTATTTATGAGCACATCTCAACAATAGTTGTGATTTTTACACCAAAATTAGTACATGGAAATGTGAATTTACAAAGAACAATTCAATTTTATTGTCATGGCATGTCAAATTCAATAAAAAAGAATTTGGATAAAAAGAATTTTCACGAAAGGAATCATTCGTCGATCTCATATCTAATCAGATTTGTTTTATTTGACGAACAAAAATGAAAACGATATTATTGTAACCACTGCCAATCAAAAGAGAAAATCGA
Source organism: Stephania cephalantha (assembly GCA_039657325.1). Taxonomy (NCBI): domain Eukaryota; kingdom Viridiplantae; phylum Streptophyta; class Magnoliopsida; order Ranunculales; family Menispermaceae; genus Stephania; species Stephania cephalantha. The sequence goes on along the minus strand of CM077572.1, from coordinate 40,273,018 downwards.
TAATGGTTCGGAAACTAATTTAAAAATCTGATTAGACATAGCTAGACGTTAATTCTATGAGGTTTAACCTCATAGAATTAATGTTTAGCCATCTTATGTCTTACTGCGACATATCCAGTTTATATATGAGTCCAATATATTCAAAGTTCAATATATTTATAATTACGACACATTTACTTGAATACAGTTAGTTCGAGTGGTAAGAGACTAGTTGCGTGTTCGATTCACATACTTAGGTTTCTAGAGTTCAAGAGATTATAGCTTACTAGGATTGTGACTTGGATTTATGTATTAGTCTATTTGGCATCACTTATTTAGTTGGCAAGATTGGGGTTTGAATTAAATGTTACAACAATTACTGAAGTTACCAAAGTGCCCCTCCCTTCATAAACTCCCAAAATCAACTCTATTATTTCCGGGAAAATGCTAGAATGACATCTCAAATGACACCCAAAGTGACACTCATATGATGTGGTTGGCGAGTCTTACATAAATATGTGACGTGGGGTGTTGGCCCACATTCATTGGAGCCGTCGTGAGCGCTTCGAGATACACACCACGCATATCATGCATCGGGAACTATTTTATGCATACTCATTTTTACATGGGACCCGCCTGTCACATCATAGGGGTGTCACCTAGGGTGTCATTTAGGGTGTCATTCTAGCATTTTCCTTATTTCTGTCCTCCCATGTTACTCATCTGTCTCTCTTCATAAAATTGATTCAACTTATTGTGTGTTAGAGTTTCTTAGTTTCTCTCTTCATTCAACCAGGTAAAAATTGTTTCTTTTTAATATTTGATGGGTTTTTATGCTTGTTCGGTTTGTGGTTGTTCTTTATTTTGGGTTTTTATCTATTTGGATCGATTTGGGTGTAGGTTTTATTATGTTTGACTGGGTTTTGATCATATGGGTGTTTTGGCAATCTGGGTGGTTTTCATTTTGGGTTTTTTGATGGATTGATTTGGGTGTGTAGGTTTCGTTTTATTTTGTTTGTATGGGTTTCGTTTTTGCTTCGCGTAAGCATAAGCGAATGAAATGAAGATGTTCTCTTCCTTGTTTCCTTGACAATGAAATGAAGTAGATTTTACATATTTTGGTATAGTCAGTGTGATTAATACTTATAGGTTGAGATTGCTATGAATTAATGATGAACATTGTGGCCTAGTCGCAGAACAATGTTCTTCAATGAAAGGAAGAAATGTGTTACCAATAATCTTTACAGGAACAGAGCCATGTCTAAAGTGGTGGAAACTGGTCATGTCCCTAACTATCACTTCTCTTTTGTACACACTTGAGACTGATTTCGCCATTCGATGATAGTCATTACACATTCTTAGGTTCTTCACTATTCTGATTGTGGCCTTTGGGCATGAGTTGATCAATCCAAAGGTAATGGCCAACTTCTCACTATGCTGGTAAATTGCAGTCTCTTTCTCCTCCTTACCTATGTCAAGCAATACCTCTGATACATCGGGTCAAAAAAATTGCAAGCTTCAAGTCTTGAGCCATCTCTTCTAATGTTGTGTAGGTTTTAGCTGATTGAGAATGTGAGACATCTCTAGCTACAAATTCATGAATGACTCCATTCATTTCAATCAAACTATAACTTGGGATCTTCTTGATCCCTTTAACCATCATCAAGTCCCGAATCTTACTGTGACGATCCTCACATTTCCTAGGGTTGGGTCACCCAACCCATACCGCCACCCAAGTCTAATTCATGATGTAATGGCCTGAAATATTTTTTTTTGTTTGATTGCTTTTATTATCTATCCATTTAAAATAAACGAGTTATTTATTTTATTTCTTCGGTTTTTAGAACGAGGCTCTTCGGGATGAGTGCTACACATGGGTGTATGTGATAAGTCAGTATCTTGACTAGACTTGAGATTTATTTATAGGTTTAAGTAAAACTTAATAAGTTATGTTAACTTATGACTTATAAGGCATGGAATATATCATGAGCCTAAGCTAGATTAAATCTCCTAAACTAATAAAAAATAACCTAAGTCATGTATTATCCCATGTAAGAAATCTAAGTGAGACCATAAAAATGGATATTTATGCATATACACAATAGATAAGAATGCATAACTTGAATAATTGGGACTTAGGCTATGTTCTAACTTAACACGAAAATTATCCATTTGGAACCCTATATAAGTTAATGGAAACCATTCAAATAACTAGAAAGCCTAAGTTAATTATTAATGGTTATGTACCTAAGTTTTGAGCTAATATTGCAAGCATGAATAAAAATGCCTAAGTAAATTACAATTGAGACTTAATCCTAAGTTATGAAAAATTTCATCATAAAGTGTAACGCCCGTTTTATTAACGCCTTTATTTATTTCGTAATTTCAGATTGGGAAGTCAGCTCAGATCCACGAGGACGTCGCGGGTAGGCTAGGACACACGTCGACCTAGGTACACTAGCTATTTGTCTGATTGATTGCTTATATTGCAATGCATATTTATGAATTTATTCGCTAATACATCGCATGTGTGTATTTGTATGGTTATATCGTGCGAGATTGTGTGATGTGTATTCACCTCGAAATGTGTGTCAACGAAGGTGTCGAGTAGGCGAACTACGAGAACACTAGGAAACTCGACTAAATCACGTTAAGATAACTAGTTGATCAAATAAAATGGGTAATGTAACCATAGGCTTATTGAATTAAATTAGAACTATAGGCTATGGCGTACCTCGAAATGCGTGTTAAGATGCGAGGCACCAGGTACCGGGTAGCCGAGGGTTCGTGAAACCATATATTTGCTAATAAAGAGTCTAAGCGTACTAACCATGATCAAATTATATGGTTAGTTAGCTATTTGAATAATTGAATCAAATCTTCCTATAGTTAGAAATGAATTTTCTAAGCCATGGATGAACATAGAGATGATTTTAGTGAGCAATCCTAGGCTAGTGAGTGGGTTATTGGAGTTATCAATCTTTGTGTTACAAGATCCACAAGATAATCCTCGAGATACGCATAGCACACTTAATCATAACATAACATATATAAGCGAGTGAGTGGGATTTCTCATCTCCACTAAACACAATTACATGCAAATATGAGAAAAACTAGGGAAAAAAAGGTGAATTGGAGTTGGAATTCAACAAACTAGAATTCAAACTTGGAGATTCAACACAAGGTAATCAACTCCTTCATCCCATACACATTCAAATGAACTTAAATTGGCATGCTTTGGTGTAAATTCGATTTTGAGTATTAGGTCACTAGTTTTTGATGAATTCTTGATGAATTACAAGTATATTTAGCATTTCAAATGAGAATTGCAAATTGGTTTTGAAGGAATTGGGGTTTTGGTGAATTTGGAAAAAACTAGTGAATGCATGAATTTAATGATTTTGATTCAATTGATGTTGTTTGTTGTTGGGATGATGTTTTGAAGTCACTATGGAGTGGAGAATGCAATTACAGGGTTAAGTTAGCTAGTTGGGGTGTTGGGGACGGAATTCTCGAATTGAGATTTCTGTCACCCAGCGCAGATAACGTGCTAACCAGACTGGCTAGCACACTATCCAGTCAGGGCTTTCAACTATTTTCTAAATAAAGAACAAAAGCGCGCTAGACAGATTCCATAGCGCGCTAGGTAGACCAATCAACGCGCTAATGATAGATGAAAACTGAATGTTAAGGGCTGTTTTGGTGATTTCCAACTAAATACATACGTAAACACTTGAAACCATCTTAAACTTATAAAATTGAACTTCAAGGACTTAGGGAGCCGTAGCTCGGTATCGGGGAGCTAGTCGGTTTAGATTCAGGAGTTCGAGGAGGTCGGTGAGCGTTTTGAGGTTAGTAAAACCCAAATGAAGAACTAAGAGTATTTGATTATGATTTGATTCCATATTTATCATTTATGCTTGTTTCTATTACTATATTATGTTATTTGGACGTGGGTTGAGTTTACTCCCCCGAATTTCGTCGTTGTGTGTTTATGATGCACTAGATTGTAGCACGTGTAACCCGACCCTCGGTGAATAGAAACCCTAGCTTGCCATGGGGTACGTGTCGGTGACTCAACGGATTTGGCCAGCGCCGCGAGAGACAAGGTGAAAGAGTATTGGGAGCACCCAATGAAGAGATTCTAGTGACCCGAAGTATAGTCTAGTCCATCTGGAGCGAACACGCACCCTTTGTTTAGCTTATGTGTTATTTATTCATGCGATGAGCCAATTATAGTTGTCTGTCTTTTACATTTCGCTTGTCTATTTAACAGTATTTATTTCATTTCCTTTACTTTATCATGTGAATGCTTAAAGTGGTTCCTTGGGATTTTACTCACTGGACTCGTCATCTATCTTTTTGTAATGTCAAGTGTAGATCTGTAACTACCCTAAAATCTAACTCGTGCCATGTGTCATTTAGGCCGTATGTGGGACCCAATTATCGTGATACGCATGTCCAATTCTCGAGTGTAGACACCGAGGTATGCTATTTTTGGTTGATGCTTTTTTATTTATTATATAATAATTGGATAATTTAAATTAATTGATTTCATGAATTTGCGAGTAAGGTACACGCGATGCATATAGGTGTCGAGATATGAGCAGAGACGTATCTCGAGTTGCGTGTTGACGTAGGACCAAGGAAGAGATTTATGGAGTAAGTTTATATTGAGCTAAATATAATCTTATAGTAGCTTCGATGTGGCTATGGTTGGTATACAATTGATGGGCCTAAGTTAGTGTAGCAAATTAAATAGCCACATGATGTGCATCGAGACACGCATTGACCAATCTAGAGATAAAAGGAGTTAAATATTGGTCAATTAGGATTGATAATGAGACAAATATTTCAACATACACCATTAGACATGTCTCGGGATACGTATGTGGAAATGGATGTGTGGCTATGGTTCAACCATATCCATTCACCTATAAAAAAATCACAAGCCAAACTTATGATTTAAGTTTTCTATCTCATCGATGAGCAAGAAGAGAGAGTTTGCTGGAGTCATCAAGGAGGAGGAGAGGTTGAGAAAACAAGTGAGATTAGTGAAGCTTTGGTGATCAAGCTTGGTGTGTGCATCAACTAGGTAAGTTCATGCACTAATTCATTTAATTTAACTTAATAAATTCATGAATTTGATGGTTGTTGATGGGAAGTCTGTTACGGACCCTTGGCGAAGGAGAGCGAGGGATCCGGGGCGTGGAGGAGGCCTAGACATATAAGAAACCAGAATTATGCACTACAAAATTCTAGGTTCTGCAATGTCTAGTGCGCTATGGCCTCTGGGTAGCGCGTTAAACGTTCTGGGCTGCTAAGTGTTATTCGACAAGGAATAACACTAGCGCGCTATATGTTTTCACCTAACGCACAAAAGTTGCATAGCGCTCTATGTGACTTCCCTAACTCGCTACCGAGGCTCAGGACATAAACTTTTGAAAATTCGAAAACTTATTAAACCCAATTAAACCAGTTTTAACCCAACCTTAGCAGCTTTAATCCAGTCTAAAACATATCAAACAACTCCAGGAACTAAGGGGAGGTCTCGGGAGTTTAGGAACTCGTTTTGGGGTGTCGGGAGGTTGGATAGGCTGGGAACAAGGTTTGTGACTTGTAAGTAAACCAGCTAGGAAATGGCCAGTTATTTCTTTTTAAGCTATTGAATATTGTTGTTCATTGCTTTGTTATATATCCTTGGAATTCCATTCCGACTGAGTTGTCCGAGGGCAAGTGAGTCAACGGTGATCCTTAGAAGGAGTGGCTGGCTGAGGTAACATACCAGAGTCATGACCTTGGGATGCATTGCACTGGATACTAATTCTTGATGGGGTGTGAGTTCTTAGTGTGGTTGTTCCAGGAAGTCTCACTATCTCATGGGTTTAGGGCTTGTGAGTGTACCAAGTCCTAGAACCCAAGTCTTGATGGTTTGCCAAGACTTAACGACTTGTTGGTCGTGACTACTTGCACCTCTCTGTTTGCATCCCTGGATACTCATGGATTTTGATTTATTTACTGTATTTTATTTATTTATGCGTCCTTATATCTTTCTTTCTATCTGCATGAATATAGACTGATTTAGTTTTATTTCGAAATGTTGTTTAGTATCCTATTGGCATTACTTACATGGGCTCGTCATTCTTGTGTTTGAATGAGTGCAGATCCTCAATCGAGTAAGGGAAAAGGGCGAGCACTGGGAGATCTACTGTAAGGACTTTGGAGCGGCCTTCCCTCTCGCATCTTTGTAGGTTTTGTATTACTTATATATATTATTTTTATCACATGGGGTATATGGGTTTTGTGAGATAATTTGGGACATGTATATGATATTATTTCTCTCTCCTCTGTTTATTATACATGTTGACTGAGTTATGCGGGGTTTCCACTCTCTAGGATGTCCTTACTAATTGGTTTAGAGTTGTTTAGATTTGTTAAGTTGAAATCGCTTCCGCATAACCTTTGATAATTTATGAATTGGAATAACTCACTATAAATGTTAAATCTCACTGCCTTGTAATAAAAAATGGTTAAGAAGGCTGACTAGGCTTGTGTTGACATCCCGAGGATTGACTCGGGGTTTATGTAAGTCTAGGCCAGGTGAGGCCCAGTTTAGGTTATGGAACTGGAGTCGTCACAAGATCGTAGTACCGGTAAGGGCAAGGGGATCCTAGGTGACTACATCTGATTTCTGGCTGTCGAGGACCTACTAGTACGTGTTTATTTTGATATTTTGTGCTATTTTGGGTATTGGGAGACTGAAGTTACACTGTACATGTATATATACACTATTTTATGGTACCGTCGCTTATGTACAAAGTACTTTTTATGGGTTTTCCATAGTAGGACATGCTCATATGGGCAATGTTTATCATGCTAATTTAATACTTTACTTACTTGAATCAAGGCTTTCGCTGATTTTTTGTTAACTTGTAAAATACAAACCACTAGCACGGCTATGACTCGAATAAACTACATACAGTTGAACTTAAGGAATTTAAAGACTTAAGGAAATAACTCTAGAAAATAATGAATAACTGATCCACTAAACTAATAACAAACACATGGACATGAATAATGAGACATGAGATGGACGGGCAGGTGTTGAACACGTGAAGCCCCGGGTAGCCTCGGGGCGCGGAGCTGCCACAGTTGGTATCAAAGGTAAAGTTCTAGGAACTCGGGAAATTTAAATGAAATAGCATAAAATTAAATAAATAAACTTTCGATGTGGAAACTCGATGGTATTGCCTTAGAACCTTAGTTGAGAAGTGATGTGAGGTGGGTAGAGTTAGGGTTTATATACGTGTTGTATTTTGTTATATATATGATTTTCGTATATATATCGAGGCTGATCTGGTGTACGCTTATCGATGCAAATTATGGACGGACAGTCGACTACACCTCAGAAGACCGGACAAACTAGCGATGCGGCTGGATATCCCCTATCAAAGTGAGTGTGGAGGACCGACTTGCAGCCTAGGAGACTCAGATGGCCGAGGTACTCCGATTATTATGGGATCAGGCCGCCGCACTTACCGCGCTCGCTACAATTATGGTTACAGCACCCCAAGACCCAATGGTAGTCACAATAACTGCAGGGACCGTCATCGCCCGATTGTTCCACAGAAACTGGTTGATAGAGTAGATGCAGAAACACGCGCAGAGGGAGCTACACCGATTGCCATTCCATTAGAGACATCGACTCTTACACCTCCACCCATGACTACAGAGCAGTTGACTACTACCATTGCTACTGCTACATCAGGGTTCGTCTTGGTCCCGAGCCGAAACTTTTGAGAGAGTTCATGAAGTTTTAGTCAGGCTTCTTCTATGGTGGTGGTGACCTTGAGGCGACAGGTAAATGGATAGTGTCCCATCAGTGGTTTCATAAGCTGATGAGGAACGATGAGAGTGTACAGGCATGTCTATCCAGAGCATGTCCGAGAGGTCATGCAGCAGTTTGGTGGACCACATACCAAGATGCACACCTAGAGCTGACGACATGGCCAGAGTTTACAGAGTTATTCTATCAGTATATACCCATGGAGGTGAGGTTGAGATTAAGAGAGGAGTTTCTGGCCCTGAGATAGGGTAACCGCACGCTGATCCCAAAATGTTGACCTGAACTTTTATTTCGAGTTTCACAAAAAATATTAGTAATTAAGTTTTAAAATTCGAGTTTTGGACTTTAATTGGATTTAACAAACCGACGTAGATCCCACGCCTTGATTTGTGTGCGAGATGGGTTGTCCGGTAGTTTCAACACGCATTAGTAAACTCTCCCATTTTTGGCAGAATTGATGTATGTTTTTTAGGTTTAATTTGGACAAGAATTGAGGAAATAAACATGAAATTTAAGCAAATTACCATTAGGGGCATTGGATCTATTAAGTTATGGATAAAATAGAGGGGTAATTTGGTCATTTTAACTTCCTTTTTAATCCAAATCGAAATCGAACAAAGGGGGGTGTGCTGCTATTCATCGTCTTCCTCGTTCAATCTTTTCACTGTTTTTCATCTTCCTTAAAGTTCTCACAATATCTCTTTCTCTCGTGTCTCTGGTTCGATGTTTCTCTCTCTTTCGTCACTGTCTTAGGATTGATTGAGATAGATTGAGAGTGGTGGGTATTGGTGATGTTGGTGGCGGTTCGTAGGTGAGTTTCAATTGGAGTTTTTCGATTTGTGGACTGTGTTGGTGTGACAGGGACGGGTTTGATTCGAAAGGTTGATTAATAGAGATGATGAGGTTGTGTTGATTTTGTGAAGGGGGAAAGGAGGAGGAGAGGTAAGACTCGGATGAAAAAAAAAAAAAAAAAACAGTGAATAGAGTATAGAACATAGATAAACCATGAGGGAGGGAGAAGACCAAAGAGGTTGGGGAAGACGATGGGGGGAGCCTTGAGCTCCCTTGCCCAGTTGGGCACACTTGTTTTTTTTTAAGAAAAAAATATATATTTTGTGCCATTAAACCCATACTTTACATTAAAAAAAATTTGTTTTAATTCGAAAAAATAAATAAAAATCCTTGAAAATCAGGGAAAAATAAAAAAGGGAATTTTTGAACAAATTAATAGAAATTGGGGATATTTATGAAAAATGAGGTTTTTAGAATTTTCTCGATGATTTATATACGGGATTTTGCCTCGTAAATGTGTTACGATACTCGAAAATGTCCAAAATTGGAAATTTTACTTAAAAGCCTAATTATGGTTAATTTTCAATGTCTAACCACAATTTGGAGTCGAAATTGGGATTCGGCCATCCAAGGATTTGATTTGGAGTGATTCTGTAGGTTTTCGGGTCGAGGTGAGACTAATTAAAATATAATAAATTGAAAAAAGTTATGGAATTATTGTGGAATCTTACCGAACTTATAAATGAATTATAGGACCGCAATTGGAACCCGGTGTGGACTATTTTACTGATACGGAGCACAAGGAGTTACAACATCACGTTTGTAAGGTTAAGTTAAATCTCATAGTAACATTTACATTGTATGATTATAACTTTCATATAAATTGCATAGATCCTTGTTATTGCATTATTTGTTGTACATGCATACATAGGAGGGAGGGGGAGGATAAGGACTATTCGAGTCTCCTTATAGTATTTACTATATCGTGCTTATAGGGGATAACACTATATTATGCTTAAAAGGCAAGAGTCACTGATATTTTGCATCACGTGGTTATCATAAGATCACATTGAACCATATCATACTCTCATAGTCTAAAGGAACAAGACTCGTTTGGTTGTCCTCTCCATGCGTGAGTCATTATTATTATTTACTTACCACTTTCGAAGAACGTTATGTAATTGTGGTCAGATAACAGAAACGAGATGGATTCACGATTGTATGTAAATTCCTTGGATTATATTGTATGTTTAATTTCTTGGATTATCATGCATTTGATTATTACATGTGCACTAGATAGTATGTGATTTACTTATCTGGCATTATCAAGTTTTTATAATTGGATACTGATAGGTTCGAGCGACAACAAAGGAAAAAAGAAGCTATTAGATTTTATGTGAGTTGATTAGTTCCTTTCTCTCTATGCATGTATTATTTTTTGATAATAATTTATTAAATAAATGGGTTTTTGGATTCATGTGTGGTTATGATCTTCTTTGAAATGGTTGTAACGGTTTTGGGACGAATTGGAATATTGTAGAGTAAAGGTAATGTTAGTTTAGGGTTTTTGGTCTTTTAAATCAGGTTAGAATGAATATACATTCAGTTGATGCAAATATATTGTTATGGGGTGGATTATGAGTCCTTCGCCATTTTCACCAAGCTGAGCAGGTTTTGTTAAAGATTTTTGAAGGCCGAGCTTTCTGGTGTAGGCTTAGAAATAGAAGAGGTGTTGTCAAAAACTTTTTATAAGATTTTGGGGATAATGTAATCAATCTAAATGAACTTGAGATTTACTTTAGAATCTGCATGGCTGATAAAGTATTATATTTGATGATTATGATTATTGACTTTGTTATTTATCGATAGTGTGATTAAGGCTGCTAGGTTATTAGGGGATTAAAGTAATTTAGGTCGGTCAGATGCCCTAAATGGGTGGGGTATGACAATAACTAATATCGTGCCATATTTGATAATTGAGCAAGCTCCCTACTTACCTCGATTCGACGCGATATCCACTCCCGATTTTTGTGCGCTTGGGGTTCAATGTGAATTGTTTCGTGAATCTAGACAATTCAAGGCATGTCACATCAATTAAAAAGTCATTTTTTAAGTTCTAATTTACCATCAGATTTACTTGGGGTGTCACTAATGTGGGTCCCATAGATCCTCCGTCGCCCAGTACGAGGGTCAAGGAGTGGGACTCGCTTGATTTTTCCCCCGGGGACGTGGTAGCATGCCTCATTCAAAAAGAAAGATTTACTTTTATTTTATTTTATTATATATATATAGTTTATTTGAGGTCCAAGGGTCATTTAGCGCTTTTTAACCTGATTTAGGGGCTAGTCTAACCCTTGGTCCTATGTCTAGTGTTGGACTAAGTGTTCTATCACTTAGACTTCATCTTGAGATTTTGATGTCAATAAACAACGTGAAATGGTACTAACACGTTTGTCAAGTATTTCAGTGCATCCAACACTGTTGGAACTCACAAGCTTAAAGGCTACTAATTAGAGTTCAAATGGAATGGGTAGAATAAAAAAGAATGACACTTGAAGAGCTAATAATTTGATCAAGACAAGGAAAGGCACCTGAAAGCATGCATGAAGTTATGTACATCATCTGTAAGGTATAAGAATTCAACTACATGAGTCAAATGCATTAGATTCATGCATTTCGTAAATTTCATGTTTTCAATAACCTAAAGTAAGGCATTTCATGATTTTAAAATCCGCGAGTTTTAAAGTGTTTTAAATAATGCAAATGTGTTCTATGACATGAACTTGATGTGTATAAACTATTGGATTTGTTTTTTAATGCACCGGTATCACTTTGGATGGTTTTTGAATGATAAGTAAAATAGTTGTAGATAAGCCCCTACATGTTTCATGAAACCAAATTTTCTTATTTCCGAGGGGCTGATCTTATACAAATCAACTGAGACGAAAGGAAGTGGTCCAAGGTCCTCAACACACTGTCCAAATTGATCTAAATCATCTTCACATCTTGGGTTGTAAGATTTTATCTTTCCCTACATTGTTTGTTCTTAATTTATATCTTGTTGTTAAAGACTTGTTTGGGAACCATATGTGACTGATTTGAACATGTTCATATAGTGTGTTGAGCCTAATATCAAGTCTAGATAAGACCTAAAACGAATTTGCACATATTGAAATGAAATTTGAATCACTATTGTGCATGTGAAACTAGAAAAACAAATAGAGCCTAACCTATACATATGTTGGTTATTTTTCTTTGAAGTGTGCATGAAACACCAAAAAGGAGTTTTAAACTTAATCTTGATTTTTTGTAAACCCAAAGTTGAGAGTGCACTTACTTGAGCTTAATTGTGATTTTTCATAGTGCATTGAATTAACTTGAAACTGACTTATGCTTAACTTATATTCGTTTTTGTGGTTTAATGCCTATGTTGTTTTGACAACATATTTGCAAGGGTTTTGTTCTTAATCTTAATCTATTTATCACTCATATTTCGATTGCACGATTTGAGCTTAATTTTGATCTTCCACAGTGCATTAAATTGACTTGAAACCAACCTATGCTTAATCTATATTTGTGTTTGTGGTTTCATGTTTATATTGTTTTGACAACATATTTACAAGGGTTTTGTTCTTAATCTTAAATCTATTTGTGTCCCGAGGTTTTGATTGCACAACTTGAGTTTAAACTTGTATTTTGCGTTGGTGCATTAATTAGCCGTTTTTGGAACCAACTTAAGCTTAATTTATATTATTTTTGTTGGTTTCAATATTTAGAGTTAGCCTATAGAATTTGATCTTCAAGGCATCTCAATTGGCATAGTCTCACTCGCATTATTTTCATCTTAATATTACATTTAGCTTATGAGATGAGAACATCTTATACCGCTTTACTTGTTATAAACGTCAAATCATTTTTAATTGTAAAGGTTGTAAGGTCTATTGGTGAATAGACCAAGTTGCGAATTCTATTGGTGTATAGGAGATGTTGTAAAGCATATCAGAGAATAGGCAAGGTAAAGTCCTAGTTGCATCTAGGCAAGTCAAATTCCTAGTTAAGACTAGGTGGTTGTAAAAGTCCTTATTGTTGTAAGGCAATTGTAAAAGACCTAGTGGAGACTAGGTACACTAAGCTTACGGGCTTAGGGTTGTTCACTTATTAGAATATAAGTGTTGGTTCAAAACCCTAACCGGAGAGGTTAGGTAGGGGATGTAGATCCGAGGGATCGAACCACTATAAATCGATTATGTACTTCCATTTCTTCTACCATCTTCTCCTGTTGTAGCGTTTCACTCGCTTGAATCATTCCGGCACATCGCTATTGCTATCACTACTACACGCACTCATGTAGCTTGACTTTAAATTAAACTTAGAAAATTAGCAAAGAAAGTTATAAAAAGTCTAAATTAGTCATCACCTCGAATTCACCCCCCTTTTGGGTGACCTTCATCTAGGGGCTAAACCGACCCTTGGATGATGTAGCTAGGGACTGGCATCTCTGCTCAACGTATGGACTGACCAATGGCATGGCTCACGCATCATAGGAGTGGCGCCGCCTCCTCCGGGTAGCCTGTTCGAGGGTGGTGCCGGGGACGCCACTACCAGGCAGCAGTGTATAGGGTGGCCCCTTTGGCCACCCCTCCCCTTCTTCACGGCTTGTTGGGGTTGGCAATGGCAGGGTTTGTCGCCGCCCTCCCTGGCTTGCTGAATGGTGCCACCCTTTAGGGTCTCCTTCCTCCAACAATTTCATCAACTAAAATTAAAATAGAAAAGTTTTCACCAATGTTGAAGCACATCAAACTTAAGAATTCATTTTTTTCACAAAGAGAAAGGGTGTAGGGAGAAGGGTTACTATGACAGCTCCAACCCTACAAATTGGGCACCGCTTGGCACTAGGCCTCCATTAACCCCCGGTAAACCAGTTCGAAGTTAATAAAGGCCTAGTCAGCCTCACAAACCGGTCTTCAGCACCTGATAGTCCATACAATAGAGTATATATATATATATATATATATATATGAAATCATATGCAACGGGATTTAATTTAAATGCCACAAAATCCCGATAACAAATGAATTAAACACATGAGTTCTAGGTGTGGAAGCTAGAATGTGGAAACCATGTAAAACGGGTATAATGTACAAATTATAGTTAATAGGGGAAATACATGTATCTCTCAAAAATACCTATTTATAAAATATAATAAATGCAATACAGAAACATCAAATGACCTACATATGTCGCACATCAATGTTCTCGAGCTCGGATATTATGCCTGCAATTGTCACCAAAAGCGGAGACAATCCCAGTGAGTAAATCTAGAAGAAGTTCAACAGTAATTTAGATTAAACAATAAATAATTCTATAAATCATGCGGGAAAGAAATGAAGATGAAAAGAAAAATAAAGCACATGATAGACAAACTACAATGGTCAATGACAGAGACCTAGTGACCCGGACGCAAAAGATAAGTGCCTAATGGTCTTCACACTCTACACGTGGGCTCAAAGACACTTGACAAAGGATAAGTGTCAAATATTGGTACGATGGGACCTAGTCCACTTCAACCGCACTTAATCCGTTCGGCGCTGAGAAAATTTCAAAAGGAGCCATAGTCGCAAATGGATGCTCAGCTGCAATGGAATCCTTGAAGTCCTGTGAGGAGCTACGACACATGACGGATGCTCACTTAAAGGATTCAGTCTCATCTAGGAGCCACGAGCGCAACTCGGATGCTCAATCAACAAGTAAAGGATGACTCAATTCAACCACTTTAGACCCTAAGTCACTCGGTATGGAAGTAAAGATCAATGATAGGTATCATTTCCATCAAAATATGCAAGGAAAGGAAAATAATTAATATTGAATTTTTTACTGGTTTACTTACAATACAATCGCAAAAATCGCCACGTCAAATTGATCAATCGAAGAGCCTAGTTGAGTCCTTGTGTATCTACATTCATGATAGGTACAACAAGTCATTTAGAATACATTTAATTGTTTAAGGATCGCTTGCTAAATAAAAGTATTGTTCATTGGTTCATGAATCTACTAATTATAAATTTCAAGTAGCATAGATTACTTTCATGTGCTAGTAAAATAAATTTATAGTTTTTCACCATTTGCATTACAAACTTTTCTAATGTTCATTAAACTCAAATAAATGGCTTTCAAAGTGTTCGATATTACCCAACCACTACTCCTTACTTCCAACTTAAACCGCTCACGACTCCAAATCAATAATTAACACTTCAAATCAAAACTAACAATTCGAGTAAAATATGAATGCGTCGAAGCAAAAACAAGGAAAAATCTACAAAGATTGATTTTTCAACTTAAACGATTCAATTCAACTTAAACAACGAAAAAGGGTTTCATACTGATAAATAAAATTCAAGTCCAATTTAAAACCCCAAATCACATATTTTAATTAGAAATTCAAAATTTGAATAAGTTCATGTTTTGGGAAAATAGATTAAAACTCCTTATTTTGATGTTACACTTAACGCGTAAGCTCATCGAATCAATAAAACTTTATTTTAATTTTAAGAAGAGACTTAAGCTTCACAATACTTTTCATTCCATCTATAATATATTAATTTTAAGCTAAAGTCTAACGTTTTGGCTCTTTTAAGCTAAAACATATTTAAAACCACAATAATTCTTTCGCTCAACTCAATCGGGTTTATTTCGTAAAACAAAGCCAAATAGAAAATTTCATATTTTCAAACCCAATTTTTTTATCAAAATCTCACATTAAAACGAGGTTGAATTCATTTCTTGAATTTCAAACAAATCTAATAAAATAGAGTAATGTTATTCTCAAAAGTTCAAGGTTTATCAAAGAGGGTTTAAACCAAAAAATGCGACTAAATCTTGGCTCAAATCAAATAAAATAGTTTACATTGAGCTAAAATCATAGAGAAACAATGGAACTTTCTCAAAATGACTCAATGCACTTCAAACTACTCTTGACATCTCAAAATTACATTGAAGTTAATGAATCGGGTTTAAAACCATATTTATCTTCACTTACACTTCATGTGTATTAGCTAGCATTTTCATGAATTTAAGTTAGTTTCAACCAATTAAATCTCCATTATCAAAACCCCTTAGATAAGTAGCCTTAATTCTTGATTTCAAGATAAAATTACTATTTTGGAGGAATCAAGTCCACATTAATCAAACATGTATTTTAAAATAACCAAGTCGGAGTCGAATCGAATCCAAATCAAGTTCAAGTTACCAAAATTATCAAAATCTTCAACAACCAACTCAAAATCATCATTACAACTATGAAATCATGGATTCAACTTTTATTTGAACTAAAATTTGGTTGAGAGCCTCACTATAGCCTCTAATGGAGCTTTCTAACTCTCAATCTCTTTCAAAATACCAATTTTAGTTTAGATCTAGATCTAGCTATGATCTTCACCTCTTTAAATGGGACCTTTCTTTTTCTTTTCTTCTTTTTGCCTTTGTTGAATTCGCGTCGGAGCCGCATTTCTTGTCGTCATCGACAATCGCATCTCCCTCCTTCCTTCTTCCTCGGCGAGCTCAACGCACCATTTGTTGTGCGTTCCTCCTATGTAATTTTTTTCTTTTTTTTGAGAGCAAGTCTTATCCACTTGTATCTTCCTCGATCCACGAAATAACAAAATATATGGCTAATATTGTTCTCCTTAAATTAGAACTGAGGGTCTTTATTTCTCCTGGTCACTTTGTGACTCCAAAAGTTACACAATTATCATACACCACTCTTGTTTAAACCATTACTTAGCTTTTTTTAATTAATGAATAGCTTAAGGTCTCGCCATTATACGCAGATTCGACTTAATTAAACCGAGATAATGTCGCGATACTATATATTACACGCAGTAGCGCACCAGACATAATTAAAATTATTTTATGTTGCTTTTATAGATGCTCGAGCATTTCGACTTACCGCGACTCTCGGTTGGGTATTGGACTACTAATAATTCAAGATTATCGATTAATCATCAAATTAAAAATACAGGTCATTACAATCTTCCCAACTAAAAGGAAATTTCGTCCTTGAAATTAGAAGGATGTTATGTCTGTGCCTAAATTAAGTACAAAATTTTTTAAGTGCATATTTGTTTTCGCCTGTGTGCACTTTCTTGATAATTTGCATGACCAATCAGTTTATCTAGTGCTAATTCAATTATTATCTAATCCGTTTGGCTTCCTCTGTGTGATTCTTAAATAACCACCGACTATAATGCCTCAATATCATTATTTACATAATTACAAGGCCTCTCTCGTAGAGTCTCAAATGGAGCCACACCACTTTGACTCAACCTCTAAAGTCATACTTACATCACTCACATAGTAATCAATCTTCCTCACTTCGCCTCACTTTCTCCTAAGAAAATTTGCGTTGCCACCGAGTTCGTAATACATGCATGAGCCTAAACTCTATAATTTGGATCAATCATGCATTCTAACCGCCAGACTGAAAAATCATACTTATATGTAGTATGGTGCCTGTAACGACCTGTTACCTTAAGCTGGTGATTAGTGTTAATCCAAATCTTCACTACCCGAGTTACGCTCGTGGTTAAGTCTGGCGTACCTCAATTAGCATGTGCATGTAATTGTGTGATGATTTGTGTTTATTTGGAATGCTAAATGAATTTTATAGGTTGTGGTATTAATAGAAAAACTAATACAAGCCTATAATTAATAAAATACATAATAAACAATAAGTTGCTGACACACCAAGTGCTACAAGGAAGTTGTGAAATGAATATGCACGCTCCAGAATACTCATAGGCATGTCCGGTGAATCTATTGGCGAGAAAAAACACGAGATGTATATATATTTAAATATGTTGGATATATAAATATATATATATATATTAAGTTATAAAGTTTGGTTTAAATTATATGGGTCATTTAATCAACCTCGAGATGAGCGTAGTGCTTAATGTGTCAAAATTTGTGTTATAAATAAGCTTAGGGTGTGATAAGCGGTTTTATCGTGGTTTTGGGGGTAACCAAAAGATAAAAGACTGAGATATATTATTTGTTGTGTTATATTATATATATGTGATAGATTTAAGATTTATGTCTTTCATAAACGACAATAAGATGGTTGAAGTTCATCTATTTCTTTTGAGAAGATTTTGAAAGTAAGAGTTCAAGGGAATCTTAACCTTGAGGAGATTAAAAAGGAAAGACATAAGAAAAATTTATAAAGATAAAATTAAATTCTTCTCCTGTTAACTATTGTTAATGGTCTTTGTTCTCACTGATATTATTAGACAAATAATAGTCAGTGAAGAAGTATCTATTTGATCAAGACCTTGAGACGTGTGTTAGGAGAATGGAAATTATGAAACAATGGAATACTGAATGACTTTGGAGGAAACTCAAAGATGGCTGAGCACTTTGAGAAGAGATTTAATACTAGTATTAAGAATAGTTAAGCTATAATGGAAGTTATTCAGTAAATAAATTAGTGGTTAGTGATAAAAGCGTGTTTAAGGTTAAGAAACCATTAATGTAATTATATTTCATAAGTTGTTATGAAGTAGACATTCTATTTATGGTGTGAATCCATATTGGAATGACAAACAACTTATCAGTTAATGAAGAGTGAAATTGCAAAATTTTAACTAGTAAAACTAAAAGATAGCTTAATTCAGAATATATCAGTGAGTTGGTAAGATATCTTAATCTGATCTATTAGACATGTATAGTTTAAATTGAGGAGAATGAGTGGTCATTGAATCTGAGGATTTGGAGAATCCAAAGAATAATAAGTATGGTAGTGGGAATGAATATTCATTGCCCAGCATTGATAACTCATTCTGATAATTAAGTGAAATCAGTGGTTCTCAAGAGTTAATTGAGATCTGGTTGTCATAGTAATATGATCGGAGTTTAGGATATACTTAAAAATGATTTCAAACGATTGGTGGATCATTTAAGTGGATGATAGAACTTACTAGAGCTCATGCTATGTTCATAAATAAAGAGTGTTAAGTAAGGAAACCATATTCTAATTAAGTTGTTATTGTGTTATCAAAAATAACATGGAATCTTTGAAGACTTAGAGAATGCACAAGCAATTATTGTACTAAATCATAGATTGGTAATGGTAAATTGGTTCAGAGCATATTTTGCAAATGCAAGTGCTAAGTTTCAAAGGTTAATAAATTATATGAGTGTTGAATATTAACGGCAAATCAGGGGATTTGACTGTGATTAAGACAATATGGGATTGTCATATATTCAACACAAAAGTAAAAGAGAAAAGTAATCTTAAAGTAATTGAATATTACAAATGATTGATCCAAGGATCTTTGATATCGTTGTGTAATTTATTCAGTTAGCTCAAGTATGAGATAGTTATAAGTTGAAAGCAAATGCAATGATGCCTTAAAGGAAACTAGAAGTATAGTTTGACTACAATGTTTGATTGATGATACCTAAATTGGAAAAGGTTAGAGGTTCATCCTAATACTTCTTACTGAGGTAAGAATGTGTGTTGACACAATAAAGCAAAATTGTAGCTATTACTTCTATATATATAGTTTCATATTTGTGAGGAGAACTATTGGAGATTGATAATCTCGATATAACTATTTTGGTAGTTGTACCAAATATAAGAATGCATCACTTATTAAGAAAAAAGGTTGTTGAGAGTCTTTTAATCATTCTTAGAGATTAATAAGAATCTTAGAAGAATTATTAAAAGACGACCTAAAATCATAAACACCAATGCATTGGTATAACGTTGAGCAGTGAATCTCAAACTATGCATGTTTGAAAAGTGAAATTGTCAGAGTAATAGAAATAGAAGGTAAGACAGATACCTTAAAATTCTCAAGTGTTAGGAATTCACTCTGAAACATCACTCATTAAGGTGATTGTATTGACAATGCCTTAAATAGGAAAAAAGACAGAGGCTGTAGTTATGATAAAAGCTATTCAATAATATCTCTTAAGTGAGATGTTTACAGGTGACCAATGGAAGTCCTGCGCAGGCACATCATCAACTGAGTTGTCTAGATTGGTAACTACAAGTATGTTCTTTGGAGCTCAGATTGGAGCTGAGCTAATGATGATTGATTGAGTGGTAAGATTATTGAAGAAATTGATTGAGATTATCTAGTAGGTCAAGGTTTGACTAATAGTCATGATAATTTATATGGATAATCTCATATCAAAATACTGAGCATGTAAGAAAAGTTCTTCAAACTTGAAGTAGAAAAGCAAGGCAAAAACATTATGAGAATCTCATGGATTTCTTTAAAATATTCATTCAAGCAAAATCCAAAATCATTGTGATAAGAATAAATTGTTAGTGACCTAGAATGAAGATTGACGGTGTTAATTTTATAAAGAAATATGAGATATTTCAACAGGTAGAAGCTGAGTGATAATAACCTAGAGGGTTATATTATTCTTGCCTATATGAATGAAAGTTCATGCTTAGAAGTTTATGATGGATTAACCTAAGTTGTAAGGACAACTGAAAATTGTTAATGATGTAATTGTAAAACTGATAGAGTCTGAGAATTTCTTGCCAGTATTATGGTTTAAGTTCTCGTGGAAAAGTAAGTGAGATATATGTGTATAGAAAGAGTTGAGAGTTATGGAGAACTGGTATTATTACTATGGTAAGGAACTAAAAGTTTGCTTTCCAAAGAGGAAGAGATATATAATAGTTAGGAGGGACCTTTCTCAATCTCAACACAATATATCTTCAACAGATCTTAGTTCCTAGAGAATGTGAGTTTCGAGCTTGTGACTTGGAAGATGTTAGCTACTGGAAGAAATATTTATTGTGTAAGTTCTTTGGCGTTGATATAATCAAGCTATATATGATGTTGAGGTGTTTACCTTAAAAATTTGTATGCTTTACTTCGTCATCAAGTGGTGGGACGAGAAGTGATGATACAAGTTAATTAGAGCATGCGTAATTTAGAACTACACAGTAAAGGTATTAATAGACTGTTAGTATACAATTGCAACTCAAATATATGGAAAAAATGTAGTTATTGCTAGGGCTTCTCAGTTTGGACTTCTTGAAGAAGTGTTATGATGATGATTTGTGTAAGTTTAGCTAACACATCATCAATTGAGAGAGCTAATATTAGAGCTACTAATATGATATACTATATTAAGATTTGGACTCAATTAGAGATAATTCAGTAGTGATTGGTTGTCAAAAATCTAATCAGGATTACATAGTGCGTCAGAAATTAACGGCTAGTGTAGATTATCCCGATCGGTCAGTTTCTGATAATGGTGAGTTAGGATTCAAGGATAGATTGTAGATTCCAGCTCAGGATCAGTTGAGGCAGGAATTGCTACGATAATCTCATAGATCTATTTACTCTATTCATTCAGGTAACAATAAGTTGTATCCCGAAATGAAATGTATTTATTAGTAGTCTGGGATGAAGACTAATGTTGTTGAGTTTGTAAAGAGATGTGAGATACATCAGTAAGTTAAGGTTGAGCATAGGAAACCTGAAGGGTTATTGCATTCGCTGCCTATTCCTGAGTGGAAATGAGAACATATATTAATGGATTTTGTTTATAGTATACCTCTAAGTCAGTGTAAGCACGGTAGTATATGGGTTGTAGTTAATAGGTTGACGAAGTCTGCACATTTCTTGCTAGTTTCCATGTGAGATCATCTTGATCGATTATGTAAGGTGTACATACGTGAGGTGTAAGATTTCATAATGTTCCAGTATCGATTATTTTGGTTAGAGAGCTGAAATTCACATCCAGACTGTGGAGTGAATTGCAGAGACAGCTTGGAACTGATTTTAACCACAGTATGGTATACTACCAGCAGACTGATGGGCGGCCTGAGCGATTGATTTTGGTGCTAGAGGATATACTTCGAGCTTGTGTTTTGAAGTTTGGTAGTAATTGGAAGAGATACACTTCTCTATGTGAGTTTTTTAGTAATAACAGCTATCAAGCTAGCATTAGAATGCTCATTTGAAGCTTTGTATGGTCAACCATGTCATTCACCGAAGTGTTTGGACAGGGGTTGAGATGCAAATTTGTTGCAGCCATAGTTGATTTAGAACTACACATAGGGAATGCAACAGATTTGCTAGCATTTAACTAGAGCACATAGCTAAAATAGAGGAGATATGCCGATAAATATCATAGGTTATTGAAGTGCTCAAAGGAAAATTATGTTCTGTTGAAAGTCTCACCTATGACAGAAATTGTATAAGTTTGGATTATGAAGTAAGCTAGCTTCAAGGTATATTGGGTCATTAAAAGTTTATGAGAGGATTGATCCTGTTACTTATAGGTTAGAGTTGTCTCCTAAGCTAGTCGAAATTTATATTGTCTTTAACATTTCAATGTTTCGTAACACAGAGACTCAGTTCACTCCAAGGATTTATTGGAATGAATTTGATCTTCGGGAAAACTTATCTTACGATGACCAGTCAGTTCGGATACTCAATCGTAAGATTCAAAGGCTAAGAATTAAAGAGATTCCTTTGGTTAAGATGAAATAGTAATTTCACGGAGACAAGGAAATAACCTGGGAGCAGGAATCTTATATGAAGGAACAATTTCCTTTTCTCTTCGAAACTACGGTTAACTTTACGTTTACTTTAATTTTGAGGACAAAATTGCTTTAAATTGAGGAGACTATAACGACTTGTTACCTTAAGCTAGTGATTAGTGTTAATTCAAATCCTAATTAACCAGAGTGTGACTCGTGGTTAAGTCGGTGTACCTCGATCAGCGTGTGCGCGTGATTGCGGGATGATTTGTGTTTGTTTGGAATGCTAAATGAATTTTATAGTTTGTGGGATTAATAGAAAGATTAATGTAAACCTATAATCAAAAAAATACATAATAAACAATAAGTTGTCGATACACAAAGTCTAGGAGGAGGTCATGAAATGAATGTGCACACTCCAGAATACTCGTAAGCATGTCCAGTGAATTTATTAGCGAGAAAATACACGACATGTATATATATTTATATATATTGGATATATATACAAATATATATTAAGTTATAAAGTTCGGTTTAAATTATATGGATCATTTGAAAAATCTCGAGATGAGCGTAAGTGTTTGATGTGTCAAAATTTATGTCACTTTAAGGAGTGTCATTTTAACACATCAACCACTTGATCAGTCTCGAGATAGCGTAATGCGTATCTCGAGAAAAATTCATATATAAATAAAAAACTCATCGTTATCTTCAAGTCATTTGAGAAACCGAGAGGGAGATAAAGTTTGGTTTGATTTCTAATCAAAGGAATTGGTTCAAGGAGTTGAATTGGACGAGATTGAGGAGCTTAAATGGATCAAAAGCCAGAGATCGTCAATTTGGTAAGTTTAGTTTTTGAGTTAGTTGAAGTTCAATTGATAGTAGGTCATCCATGTGAATTGGTGTTGTTGTTGATTATAAATGGTTTGTTACCTCACTAGAAGTCCTCCCTGATGATTTGGGAGTGTAATTATTGTTGTTTGACGGATTTGGTGATGGAACAGTGGCTGCTGCCCAGTTCACTGTCGAGACAGTGAAGGGTGGAGCGCGCTCCATCAAACAGTGGAGCTCGCTCCCACCCCTGAAAATAGCAAATGTGTTGTATTTTATGAAGATCTTCCTAATGACTTAGGGACAGGACTAGGGGTTCTAAACATAAGGTATTGGACCTATATTGATTACAAATGATTGGTGATAGGTTGTGGAACATCGAGAAAGCATGAGTGACCCGAAAACTTAGGAAGTTTGGAAACAGAGACTTAACCCAAGGCAAGTACGGATTCGCTTAATTATAATGTTGTCTGGTTATCTTAATATATGTAGTTCATGTAGTTGTTGGACTGGAATGGGGACTATGTACACTGTGATGGTTTTTAATAAATGGAAAACGGTGTTTACTGTGATTTACGAGAGTAAGTTCTTAGAGCTGAGACCATGTTATATAGGAGATGGGTTACCTTCCCTGCCTATATGTAACTTCCTACTCAGTTTATAGGTTGTGTGGGTTACATATTTACTAGAGGGTTTCGGATAGAACCATTAGACATTAAATGGATTGGTTAGACATCACATATGCGCAATTTGTTGGTCTAGCATTCGCATTTATGGTGCCAGTGGGTAATTGACCCTAGTTTTATAAATAAAATGGGGATCACAGTCTAATAGTCCATGAAAGTTTGCTATGCATCCGTTATATATTGAATTATATGCTTTTTATATTCTTGTTAGTTAACATTGGTGCATATCGTTATTGCATAATGTTCTTGATTATTATATGGAATGTTGATGGCTATGTAAATCCCTACTTACTGAGCAAGTTGGAGCACTCACCCTAAATAATTTTTCAGGTAAACCGATGAGCGCTACGACTACGGGATATAGAAGATATAAGAGTGTCGATCTTCTCTTCGATGTAATGAGTTTTCCGTTGTCTTATATATTTGTATTGACAGTTATGTAATATCACATGGGATGGGAGATTTATATAACCGTGGTTTATTCCGGTTTGATTTTGGTACTGTATATCGTATTTTGATTATCGAAAAAGTTTTAAATTTCCGCTGTGTTTATTATTTGTTTTATATCGATAGTCGATATACAGTGGTGTTTAACAGGTGAAAGAGGACACGTCGTTGGCTCTAGTTAAGTCTGGTTAGGTAATCTGGGCTTAATTAGGGTTTCAAGCTGGGTATCGCCCTAATTGGGTTAGGGGATGCTACATTGCCCATCAATGTCAGCAATCCTACCACACCATAGTAGTAAAAGAAAACCCTACCATAACCTGGGAATAAATATAAGGATTGTTATCCGAAATCATGGACACTGGCACACCATCAAACTCATCATCTTAGCTTCATATATATAATTGGCTCAGTTGTACTGCGATTCTTTCGGTAAAAGTCGAAAAAAGTAAGCAGACTTAGGCAATTAGCATATGATCATCTCTAAGCATTCTCAATCGTATGATCTTCATAATCCATAAAAATCAATGATTATGTTAGATTATCTGAACAAAAATTTTAGTTCTTGGAGTTTTTTTGTATTCATTCTTAATATAATCATGCTTATTCTCCAAGCATTTGACAAATCATGCTTCAAACATTTCCATTAAGTTCACATTTCCACAACACAATAATCTTTCTTTAGAGTTGTCAGTTAGTCAACCCTTAAACTATCATAAGTCTTAAGACACGTCACGATACTCAAGTTTAATAACATCATTGGAGTAGAGTCTTGAAAGACCCTAGCCCCTAAACATGATATGTGTCTTTAAAAACCTTAAAGAAACCTAGCCCCATCTATCTTCAGGTTCTTTCTCGAGCAACTTCTTCACTCTATTCACATGTGCTCGTCCTTTTCTATCATAAATTTTTTTTCAGTTGAATTACTCTTGTCTTAGCAACTTTACACACTCCCATCACTTTTACCCTTTTTTTCAACATGCACTACTCGCACGGAAGTTTCCTTCAGTACGCTTACTAACGCTTCGAACCGATTTTAGTTATGTGAGAATCTTGAGATGTACAATCTCATAGGATTAATACTTAGGTGGGCTCTAACCTCTATAATGATCCGCGGACTCTACCTCTGGCCGTAACACATAGTTCATTCATAAGTCCCCAAAGGTGGTGGTTGACTTCACCAACCCTAGGACTATAAACGAATAATGTCACTAAAGTGGAGTTATTTGGGCTTTTGATCCAACACTACTACTCCAAAGCTTTCGTTAAAGCTAGAG
Source organism: Stephania cephalantha (assembly GCA_039657325.1). Lineage (NCBI taxonomy): Eukaryota > Viridiplantae > Streptophyta > Magnoliopsida > Ranunculales > Menispermaceae > Stephania > Stephania cephalantha. Next base: position 40,247,647 of record CM077572.1, on the reverse strand, counting down.
GAGTTCGTACATGCTTTCTTCATTAGCTCTCAAGTCATTTCAACACTTTACTTCCTTAGAGTCTGCATTAACTCGCTAGTTTTACAGATCTTCATCTTTTATCCTTTTTTTTCATTTATTTGATGCATCTCTCATTTTACTAACTTAGATTATGGTCGCGTCATTCAGCTGGTGTGCTACGCATTTTATACGCACTAGCTTGGATCAAGATCAACCCTAACTTAATTTACATCTCATGGACAAACAAGAAGGTAGGATTATCGATCATAACCAAGGTATTCATTATTATTCGTTACACACCCTTCTTTCAACAAGATTTTGGCTTCGTCAATCATTAATTTTATTAGTGCATGAATTTCATTCTCTCTACTAGAATGTAATATATGTTGTAATTTTCATAATTACATTCTTTTAGAACAAGGAATTACACAATGTTTACATGTCCTTGAATTCGTATCTCATATTTACATGCTTGAGATTGTCATGGAAATGTCAGAATTGTATCATGTAATTGAAAGTCGACTAGTGTCATGAATTTTATTAAGATTTGACAACTTTCAAATCAACAAACTCTACGTTCTCTGCTACTCTTCACTTCTGATTCGATTCTCATAACTAGTTTCAATTTAATATGTTGAGATCTATTGCTTTTTTATACTTCGATATCTACACACTTTACTTCTACCTAAAGATTAATCATCACCATCAATCTTTTTGAGGGCGCTAAGGGCACCCCACCGTTTAATGAGGGCACCCAAATTATTTGTAAAAATTCCAGCAAAACTGGAAAAGACCATTTTGCCCCTGTATATATAATGATTCAAACCCCACAAATCATTTTGACAAAGAAAAAGGGCACGCCACCACCAAGCTTGAACCACAAAGCCACATTGCGTTTGGCGAGCGTTTATCGATTCTTGCGGATTGACATCATCCGACAGCGATGTAACAATGTTTGACAACCATATGATGGTTTCTTAGAACCTGTTTAGTTGGGTAAAACCGTGAAAATGATGATTTGTTTGTCAACGTAGGGTTTGGTAATTTCCTCAAATCCGAACTTGTTTCCACTATATAATGGAGGATTGTATCGCTACGGTGCAAGAGGAGGTTGAACTTGAGGTAATTTTGTGAATTTATTGTGTTTTTTATGAGGTTATCCGAAGTTTCTGTCGACGTGCGCGATTGTTTCGGCCTCGCAGGACCGAGATATATTGAAATGTCTCGGTCATAGAGGACCGAGCCTACTATAACCCTCTCGCCAGTGTACAACCGAGAGTAGGAGAAAATTCTCGGTTGTACACCACCGACGCCACATTACCTATCACTAATTGTAGCTCTCGTCATGTCTCGCCGAGATAATCGAAGTATTCTCGGCCATGCGTAATCGAGACACTCGTGAACTCTTTCGGCCTTCGTGGCCGAGATCTGCGAGTTCCCAAAAATTTAGCTTCGTCTCGGCCATGCTTGGCGAGACAAGCTAACACGCCTCTCGATCTCGCTTTGTGTGGCCGAGAACCGCGAATTCCCATTTTTTTAACTATTGAACAAACCACCACTGTAAATCACAACTACTCTACCAAATGTAACTTAATTACACTAAATAAGGTGTGTCGACGAACTTCAACCGAACCCTAACTTGGAGACGAAATCGGCTCACACCACGACCCTACGAACTGCAAAAAATCCGTAAACCGAAGGAGAAACACAAGGTGAGACACGATTTCGGAGATTCCTCTCACTCGTCGGTTCAAACCAAATGGTTTCTTGGAGTCAAGATCGGTGAAGGTGGTGGAGGGGGTGGTGGGGTGCAGCGGGTTTTTTTCGTGTTTGTGCAGGAGGGGTATTTTCGGGATTTCGTGTGTAATTTTTGGGTGCCCTTGGTAATTTATTTTGTGCCCTCAATAACAGGGTGCCTTCATGAAATGGTGGGGTGCCCTTAGCGGCCCTCATCTTTTTTTATCAATTTCCTTGAATCTGATAATTATATTGTCTATCTCTTACAATTAACTAATCGTGCTTCACGTGAAACACAAGAGTGAATACGGGTGTAAAAGTAGTTATAACGTATATCTATTGATACCACATAATTTATACAATCAAATAGCATATGATAAGGCTTATTCAAAATTTCCACCAGTCTCACTTTCGCTCACTTCCTAAGTCTCTAAGTTACGATCATAGGATTTCCACACTAAGTTTGTTGGTGTTCTTAACACTACAAGTCCATGTTCGTGAATTAATATGGTTGTAGGCTTATCAAGAGCTAAAGTCAAAACCTTAGTCTCTGATACCAACTGTTCAAGCCCCAGCCCTACAAATTGGGCACCGCTTGGCACTAGGCCTCCATTAACCCCGGGTAAACTAGTTTGGAGTTAATAAAGCCCTAGTCAGCCTCACAAACTGGTCTTTAGTACCTGATAGTCCACACAACATAGTGTATATATATGAAATCATATGCAGCGGTTAATGTGGCAAAAACCCGATAACAAATGAATTAAACACACACAAGTTCTAAGTGTGGAAGCTAGAATGTGGAAACCTCGTACAATGGATACAATGTACAAATTATAGTGAAGAAAGGAAATACATGTATCTCTCTACCCAAATACCCATTTATAAAATATAATAAATGTAATATAGATACATCAAATGACCTACGTATGTCGCACATTAATGTTCTCGAGCTCAGAGATTATGCCTGCAATTGTCACTTAAAGATGAGACAATCCCCATGAGTAAATCCAGAAAAAATTCAACATTAATTCAGATTAAACAATAAATAAGTCTATAAACCATGCAGGAAAGAAATGAAGCTGAAAAGAACAATAAAGCACATGAGAGACATACTACAATGGTCAAGGATAAAGACCTAGTGACCCAAAAGCAAATGATAGGCGCCTAAGTGGTCTTAACATTCTACACGTGGGCTCAAAGCCACTTGACTATGGGTAAGTGTCAAATACCGGTACGATGGGACCTAGTCCACTTCAACCGCACTTAATCCGTTCGACGCCGTCGGCTCACTTGAACCGCTACCTGAGAAAATTCCAAAGGGAGCCATAGTCGCAAACGGATGCTCAGCTGCAATGGAATCCTTGAAGTCCTGTGAGGAGCCACGACACATGGCAGATGCTCACTCAAAGGATTCAGTCTCGCCTAGGAGCCACGAGCGCAGCTCGGATGCTCAACCTCCGAGTAAACAACGACTCAATTCGACCACTTTAGACCCCTAGGTCACTAGGTAGGGAAGTAGAGTCCAACAATATGTATCATTTCCATCAAAATATGCAAGGGAAGGAAAATAATTAATATTGAGTTTCTTACTAGTTTACTTACAATACAATCGCATAAAATCGCTACATCAAGTTGATCATTTGAAGAGCCTAGTTGAGTCCTTGCGTATCTACATTCATGATAGGTACAACAAGTTGTTTAGACTACATTTAATTGTTTAAGGACCGCTTGCTAAATAAAAGTTTTGTTCCTTGGTTCATGAATATACTAATTATAATCTTCAAATAGCATAGCTTACTTTCATGTGCCAGTAAAATAAATTTATAGTTATTCACGTAGGCATTTGCGTTACAAACTTTTCTAAGTTCATTTGACTCAAATAAATGGATTTCTAAGTGTTCGACACTATCCAACCACTATTCCTTACTTCCAGCTTAAACCACTCACGACTCCAAAATCAATAATTAACACTTCAAATCAAAACCAACAATTCGAGTAAAATAAGATGCGTCGAAGCAAAAACAAAGAAAAATCCACAAAGATTGATTTTTCAACTTAAACAATTCAAATCAACTAAAACAACGAAAAAGGGGTCCATACCACTAAATAAAAGTTAAGTCCAATTTAAAACCCCAAATCACATATTTAAATTAGAAATTAATAATTTGAATAAGTTAAGTTCATGTTTTGGGGAAATAGATTAAAACTCCTCGTTTTGATGTTTCACTTAACGCGTAAGCTCATCGAATCAATAAAACTTTATTTTAATTTTAAAAAGAAATTTAAGCTTCACAATACTTTTCATTCCATCTATAATATATCAATTTTAAGCTTGAGTCTAATGTTTTGGCTCTTTTAAGCTAAAACATATTTAAAACCACAATAATTCTTTCGCTCAACTCAATCAGGTTTATTTCGTAAAACGAAAGTCAAATTGAAAATCTTATATTTTCAAACCCAGTGTTTGTCAAAATCTCACATTAAAACGAGGTTGAATTAATTTCTTGAATTTCAAACAAATCCAACAAAAGAGAGATATGTTATTCTCAAAAAGTTTAAGGTTTATCAAAGAAGGTCTAAACCAAAAAAAAAAAAAAAAAAAAAAAAAAAAAAAAAACCGACCAAATCTTGGCTCAAATCAAATAAAATAGTTTACATTGAGCTAAGAATCATAAAGAAATAAGATAACTTTCTCAAAATGACTCAATGCACTTCAAACCACTCTTGATATCTCAAAATTACATTGAATTTAATGAATCAGGTTTAAAATCATATTTATCTTCACTTGAAGACTTGAAGAAAATTATGTAGCACACTCTTTAAAGTGTTTTCTCAAACACTTCATGTGTATTAGCTAGCATTTTCATGAATTCAAGTTAGTTTCAACCAATCGAATCCCTATTATTAAAATCTCTTAGACAAGTAGCCTTAAAACTTGATTTCAAGATAAAATTACTATTTTGGAGGAATCAAGCCCACATTAATCAAACATGTATTTTAAAACAAGCAAGTCGGAGTCAAATCGAATCCAAATCGAGTTCAATTTACCAAAAATTTCAAAATCTTCAAAACTCAAAATCATCATTACAACTATGAAATTATGGATTCAACTTTTATTTGAACTAAAATTTGATTGAGAGCCTCACTATAGCCTCTGATGGAGCTTTCTAACTCTCAATCTCTTTCAAGACACCAATTTTAGTTTAGATCTAGATCTAGCCACGATCTTCACCTCTTCAAACGAGACCTTACTTCTTCCTTTCTTCTTTTCTCCTTCGTTGAAATTGCATCGGAGCCCATTACTTGTCATCACCGACAATCTCGTCTCCCTCCTTTTTTCTTCCTCGGTGAGCTCAACACACCATTTGTTGTGCGTTCCTTCTATGTTTTTTTTTAGAGCAAGTCTTATCCACTCATATCTTCCTCGATCCATGAAATAATAAGATCTATCGCTAATATTTTCTCTCTGTCTCGATTGCCTCGCCCAACAAGGAAGAAGCGTCGCGGCGGACTTTCCCCTTCTGCGTCTCTTGTTCTTCCTCTTCGAGCCCTCCGGATCCCCTTCGCTGTCACCGCGACAGTTCTTCCTCTTCGAGCCCTCCGGATCCCCTTCGCCGTCACCATCGTCGCGCGCACTTTCCCTTTCCCTGCGTCTCTTGTTCTTCCTCTTCGAGCCCTCCGATCCCCTTCGCCGTCACCCTCGTCGCCGTCATCTCCGCCTCCTCGTACCCCCCCACCACCCACTATCGCCCCCATCACCACCTCCAACAGCGCCGCCGAAACGAGCACTCTCTCGTCCTCCGACTCTCCTCGGGATTCGTTCTCGGTGATTTCGCGGTGGCGAGGGAGGGTTGGGGGTTTGGCGGTGAGAGGAGAAGTGATGGTGGCGATGAGAGGAGAAGTTGTGAGTAGTGATGGTGGCGATGAGTGGCGATGTGAGGGAGAAGTGATGGTGGCGATGAGAGGAGAAGAGAAATCATGGTTATATATATAAAATGACCTTTACGAAATAATGGACGCTTATACATCTCGGTCATTTATATTTCAAATATAATAATGTTTGCATAGCAGATAGAGAATGTTATCATAGGTATAAAATGACAATTTTTTAGCATAAGAGGTAATTGTTTGAATCTCTTAGCAAGTAGAGAATGTTTGCGCCTTTTTTTTTTTTTTTTTGTGATTGTTGTTTTAATCGGTTGTGATTGTTGTTTTAATCTCCAAATCAATTCGAGGTTGTTCTCGGTTGGGAATAAACGTTATAAATATTGTATTTGTGTTGTTGATTTTAATTTTTAATGTCTTGCAGCTTGAATAACATTCTTGCTTGCGAGATTGGATATGTGCGGGATTAGAAGGTTATATTATTTTTTATTTGTTGTAGGGCAAGATGTCAAGTTGGATTTGGAGAATATTACGAAGATGTACTTAACTTGAGTGTGAGTGATGATCCACGGTCAAACTTGCTCAAACTCTATTGGAAACTAGAGAACTCGAAGCCTTTTTTGTTCATTAACCTTGAATTTATCTCTTACTTCTATGTTAACTTCATATAACCTTGTAGTTGGGTTATTAAACTTGAACTTGACTATTTGAGAACTTGTATTTTTAATTTTTCCTTGTATTAGATGGGTTTATCATTAATCTAGTAGCAACCGTAGCATGTTTAACAGTTGATAAACATGTACACAAATGAGTCGCGAGTTAAACTGGTTAAACATGATCTGTTTAATAAACGTGTTAAACAGTACACAAACGAGTCGAGTTAAACAGTTAAAATATGATCTGTTTAATAAACGTGTTAAACGTGTCATAAACAGTTACTGTTTATTAAACGTGTCGTGTGTCGTGTTTACAAATAGTGACTCGTTTAATAAACGTGTCGTGTGCGGGTTTAGGATAATTATGACACGACACGACACGTTTACGACTACGACACGAATTGCCCACTCTACTAATATTGTTCTCCTTAAATTAGATCTGAGGGTCTTTATTTCTCCCGGTCACTTTGCGACTCTAAAAGTTACACAATTAACATACACCACTCTTGTTTGAACCTTTACTTAGTTATTTTCAATTAATAAATAGCTTAAGGTCTCGCCATTATACGTAAATTCGACTTAATTAAATCGAGATAATGTCGCGATACCATATATTACACTCAGTAGCGCACCAGACATAATTAAAATTGTTTTACGTTTCTTTTATAGATGCTCGAGCATTTTGACTTACCGCGACTCTCGGTCGGGTATTAGACTACTAATAATTCAAGATTATCGATTAATCATCAAATTAAAAATACGGGTCATTACAATTACCTTCCAAGTAGTTTCCTTTGACTCCTAGCACACCAAGACTACCATGATTCTCCTAAGCAAACTTCCATCTCCCGTTCACTCCAAATTTGGGATTTTGAACAAAATGGGGCTAAGGTTCCATAAAAGGGGTTTATATACTTGATGTAATTAGTATAGGATTTTTGCAAGTTTACCTAATTGCCCCCGAGTTTAGTTTGTCCATTTCACATTCGATTAAGCTAATAGCCCTGACTAAAGATTTAGTTTGATAATTTGGGTTAAATAACATATAATATATACAATTAAATAACATATAATACACACAATCCAAACACACCATACACAAATAACATGATAATTTACCAAATTGCCCTGGAGGTGGGTATTTTGGTTTTCAAGTCGTTACAAAACATGTTAGTCATTTAGATTTTTTTTTGTGAGAAAGACTTTTATACCCCAAGTTTTAAGTTACAATATGGGGGTCTTATCTTTCCTTTTTAAACAAACATGTGGGTTCTTTTTAGAGGACTTATGAAAATTTTAAAATCTATTAAGTTTTTTTTTTAAATTCTTAAACCTATATACACATCGTTAGTGAATGTATGGACAAGAGTCACATGAGGCCTTCTTTTAGATGGGGCCTGGGACGTTCGCCCTTCTTGCCCCCACCCTAAGCATATAAGATTTTTTTGTATAAAAGATGTCAATACGCATCCTCTAAAACCCATCTACCACAATTTAAATCCTTGACAAAAAAAAAAAAAAGAAAAACACAAAATTTTAATTAACAAACATATATTTCATCAAGGCACACATGCCGACTTTAATTTGATTTGTTAATTTTAGAAATGGTTTTATAACTACTAGTGAAAAAAAAAAAAAAAAAAAAAAAACCTAATAAAATTTCATGAAGTCATAATTCGAGATTATCTCTAATACCTAAGCTATGATAAATACATTGAATAAAGAAAAGTTACACGGGTGACATGACGTATGGACCCACTGGTGACATGGCGTATGGACCCATATTTTTGGGAACCATCAGTGTATACCTCGATATACACATTTCACGTGTTATGCGGACTTTTGACTTGATTAACACTATTGACAAAAATATTTCAAAATTTAACACATTTTTTTTTAGCATAAATTATTTAACAATTTAATTGAAAACACAACCCATCTTCACTAGGGCCTACAAGCTACGTCCTTTGGTGTGACTTTTGGTGTGCATCTTCCTTAATAAAATCCCAGCAGCAGCCCTATATATTCCTCCTTGCGCTTGAATTGAATAGAATTGAATCCGAAGCATAGCCATAAGAAACGTGAGGCCCAACAACAACAACAACAATCTCTCCTCTAACAGATTACAGTCTCTGTTGTTGTTGTTTCTCTGTTGGATCGCAATGACCATTGGCGTGCTCGCTCTTCAGGGGTCTTTCAACGAACACCTAAAAGGCATGAACACACTCCCTCTCTCTCTTTATTTTGATGTTCGGGTTGTGTTTGATTGTTTGTTTGTTTGGTTGATTTTTGCAGCTTTAAGGAAGCTTGGAGTGAAGGGTGTGGAGGTGAGGAAGGCGGAGCAGTTGGAGGGCATAGGGGCACTCATCATTCCTGGAGGAGAGAGCACTGCCATGGCCAAGCTCGCCGAGTATCTAAACTTGGTTTGTTTCATCTTTCAATGGGTGTTAAAGAGTTTTTTGAATTTTATTTTCATAGAATTCATGTTCGGTGTGTTTGGGGTTGCCCCTTTTTGTTATGTTTGATTTGGGTCATGTTCATGTTGAATCTTTTGTTTTTGAGTCTGATTTGATGAAGAATAAGATAGATTCAATGAAAAGATTAATGGGGTTTTAGTGCCTTGTGATTGGCTTTGCGCTAACTAATCCACGTTCGAGCACTGTCGGAGCCCTATACGGAGGGTCTCTTAACCCCAACCATGCCTTTGGCAACCGATGCCTCATCCATTAACTAGAGATGCTTTGGCTGCCACTCGGACCAACTGGTTGTTGGTATTTTGTGATTGCTTTTAGTTATTTTACTGAAGCAGTAACTTTTGTTGTTATTAGATGCCCTGCTTGACATTACTGGGATTCATCCTTCATGTGAACAATGGAGAGATTTGATTTCTCTTGTATGCATTGAGTATACATAAACCTAGGCAATGCATACTTTCCATAAGTGCAGAGATCTAATTTTCTAAAATATTACAACTTATAATCCACTGACTATGGAAAGGAAATATTTCAAGGAAAGGAAATAGAATATTTCAACACTCAAAATCTCTTCTATACCCATGTTTTTAATCTGGAAGGGATTGCATTGACGGTTCTTTCATTCATGAAAATTTTCTGATGAGATCATAATTTTTCCAGCTTCCCGCGCTGCGCAAATTTGTTAAATCAGGGAAGCCTGTGTGGGGGACTTGTGCAGGGCTCATCTTCTTAGCTGACAGAGCAGATGGTTAGCCCATCCCTGATTAAAGTTCACTATCTCACCTTTTTTTATATTAATGATAGAAGAGAACTTAGAATACTAAGATTTTTCAGGCCAGAAAGAAGGCGGACAGGAGCTTGTCGGGGGCATTGATTGCAAGGTTCACCGTAACTATTTTGGAAGTCAGGTAATTATATTTCTCAAAATGTTTTGAGTTCATTATAGAGCTTGAGCAATAGTAGAGAATAGATGAAACACCTATCTGTACAAAAAATATAGATACTAGTTTACGGTTGATCTTTGTATTCTTAAACAAAAACCTGGTGCATTTTTTTTTTTTTACTTCTCAAGTTTTTTTTCTTTTGGGCTTGGTTAATGGCTATTACCTCAATGTTGTAATTCTACTTACGAAATTGATCCGGCTGAATGGATGTGGTTGCGAAGATCTCCTGACCTTTAGTTTCTGTTCCTTATATTTGAGTATGTCTGATGGTTTTGCAGCTTGATAGCTTTGAGGTAGAGATTCCTATTCCCGTGCTCGTAGCTCAAGAGGGGGGCCCTGAGACTTTTCGAGGTGTATTCATTCGTGCTCCTGCAGTTGTGGAAGTTGGGCCAGAAGTTCAAGTGCTAGCTGAGTGCCGGGTGATGCCATCACCTAATCAAACAAATCAAGAAACAGTTTCAGAGAAATTTCAGGTTAACTATCGATGTTTCCATTCCCTTTGATTTGGAGTAGTTTGTGCCGTATAATTACTTGTCTTGTTTAGTTGCCTCAATTCTTTATGTACTACCTATTTTGAGGAATGGTTTTCGCTTAATTTTTCTGTACCATGTCTTTTGGAAGTATCCATTTTGGTATTGAAACTTTACCTTGTCTATATTGAAATGCAGTATGCTTTGATTTATTTATAGTTGCTGCCTTAGAGCTAATATTTTGAATGCACTTGAGATCAGTTTCGAGAACATCTATCATACTGCATCTTAAAATAGATGCACTTGATTTATTTATAGTTTCTTATTTTTTTTCTTATTTAGTTTAAATCCTAAATCTTCTTCCTCTTTGCTTTGCTTGGTCACAGCCGCAGTTTCCACCACCACCAGATGGAAAAGTAGTGGTTATAGCCCTAAGGCAAGGAAATATAATTGGTACTGCATTCCACCCTGAATTGACGGCAGACACCCGATGGTACAGACCTATATTCACGCAATTTACTAGCATTACCTAAAAAAATGTGGCTTCTTAAGGTCTCTTTTTCCCTAAACTATTGTGCGCATTTTGTTTTGCAGGCACAGTTTCTTCTTGAAAATGCTTGGGGAGAGCAGTGACTCAAATGCGGTGGCAGAAGATTCTGAGGACAATAAACCAAAGAACCCTGATCTCCCCGTATTTCAGTAGCTTACATCTATATTTAGTCTATAGGTTCCCTCCTCTTTTCTTGTTTATACATAGTTCTTTCTTTCCATCTTCATTCACAACACAGTACAAAGTTCCTTGGTAAAGCGTTTTTTTTTTTTTTTTAATTAGCTTTCAATGACTATAGATGGGATTCTGTTCTTTATAATTGATGAAGAGATGTTGTGCAGTGGCAATTGGCAAAGAAAAGAACATCATTTCTTACCTAGGGCAGAGGTAATGATTTCAATTTTTGGTAGCTACATCATATTCGCTTGGTATCTCTCTATTTATGGGTTAAGGCGCCCTACTAACTCTTACTAGATGAGTCGAATCAAAGAATCAAAGTAAGGAAGGGTTGAAAAGGTTCGGACACCCATGATCCTCAAACAATATTGTGTTAAATTGTTAATGCATCTGCACCGAAAGTCTAAAGTTTGTAAGGATCCAAAAATTTCAATAGCTAATATATTTATTTTGCTCAATAAGTTATTGTAAGGCGCTATTGAATGTAGTGTACATTACAGATGTGCGGATTTCTTTCTTCTCCATTACATCCATTTATTGTCATAAATATTAGACAATAAAATATTTGAGATTACTCTGCAACATGACAATATGACACTACTTAAAAAACCAGTGGGAACCACAATCCTACTTGAAGATCTTTCATGCACAGGTAGCTTCTACTGCTAAACTTTTTGCAACTCCTTTGCATGGATCTCCAAATTTCTCAGCAGACAAGCCTATGCGACAACTCTTCGATCCGATGCAAGCCTGTAAAATTTTGGGTTAATTACAGACCAGTCATATTGTAACAGTAAACATAATAAAGCCAAAAAGATCAATGACTTGGCCAAACAAGTTTCTGGTGTTGGGCCATTCGATCTAAACGTAACTAAAGTTTCCATTTTCTTAGAGCCAAGATCAAAGGTGAGTAGTGGCTGTTGTACCTTCTGAACAATGGCAAGAGCCCTTGGGCTGCTGCATCTGCCATGGCTGTAAGTTCCGCAAGCACCACGGGGTGTTCCAAAACTTGCAAAATTGATCGACGAGATAGTTTGATCAGGTAAAGGACATTCCAATTGAAGGACTGGCCCTGATTTTATTCCTGTCTTAACATATGAATCCCACATATCAACAGGGGGTGGATGTGATTCGGACACATGCGAGCACAAGCTTCCTTGCTCTCTTGTACCGAAAGAAATCAGCGTAGGATCTCCGCCTATCTCCTCAAACAACACCAAGGTGTTACCACTAGGTTTGGTCCATGAACGTGGAACATGATACCTGTTAAATAAATTGAATCACAACTATGTCCTATCAAGAAATTGAATCACAACTATGATTGCTTAGGAAGAGAAGTAAACAAGTATTTGCAATACAGGGCCTGATGCCGCTATAGCTTACAGTTTCTGAGATGGCTTCCCACAGTTCTTAAGGCATTTGCTTGAACTATAAGGCCCTCTGAAGTTGCAAGAATCGGAACAACCGCTTTGAGGAGCAATGTTAGTAGGCCAATAACGGCCAATGCTTTGCCCATTCACCCATGCCTCACCTTTCCCCAGCCCAGTCATGTCTAGTGCGGTCGGGTCACTACCAGCAGGAGCATCAAAGGTGGTCTGATAAAACAAACGTACCAGTGTGTAAGAATCTATAAAGGGATACAAAACTTAGCAAGGCGTTATTATAGGGCAACAAGTGGCAGGAGGAGACTATTGCAGCACACTACAGAGTTTCATAATAAACATTGGGGGATGCTTAGTAAAACTGAAACAGTATAAAAATGCTATAAATAGATCAGTAAGGTTGCATTTGGTTCATTATTGTAACATGATTCAAAGTGTTCAAAAGTAAAGAACAACATCCAACGAGATTTTGGATTTTGATATAGCCAATTATAAAACAAGTAAAGATTGAGGAAACGCCTTTTTTTTTTTACTTTTTCGTTTGTATAGAAATCTAGTCTCTGAAATCAATAATTACATTCTTAATATCAAAACAAACAAATGTGGCGTAAAGTTCCTTTTCTTTCCTTGCATTGCATGATCAGTAGTAATTAAGAAAATGGTTTGCCACGAGATAAGTACCTTGTACCACGTCAAGGGTTGGTTCTTTGGCAAGGCAGAATTTGAGACCCACTGAGACGAGCTTCCATCAGATAGGCCTAAATCTTCACCTTTTAGCCCAATCTGCAATTTAGAACAGATGATAACAAAGGAGGTTTAACCGTTTAAGCAACTTTGGCAATGAAACTCCTTCAAAATCTCTCATTGAAGAAAAAACAGAATTATCTTTTGCATGACACTTCCATGAGATATCCAACAATTGTTTTCACAATACACATGCACATGAATTTATTTCTTTTGATCTACCTGATTGTAGTTTATCAAAGTTCCAACTTGTAGACTACTGATTAAATTATTAAGCATGTTAACCAAACATTTTCAGCTAATGTAACTATCAGAACAGAAGGTACCTGATATGTCCAACTGTTTGAGGATAGATCAATATCAGTGCCATTTTTAGTGCCCTTAAGCTTGACAGGACCCGTGATTCCAGCACCAGTTTTGTCATAAAAGGCTCCGTAATTCTTTAAAAAAATAATAAATAAAAAAATAAAATATGGAAAAATTCAGAAAGACCAAGAAACATTTGTAGCTCAAAAACTGTATGTGCCAACTCCTAGGAATTATTACTAGAAATTATTGGCATTCAACGAATCAGAACAGTAGCTCAAAATTTAAACCAGGAAAGTTGGTAGCAGTGCAAAGGCCTTGGTCAGATAAATTTAAAATTAGTTCACTTGCATCAAAAAGAAAATGTGTCAGATGATGAGGAAAGAGGTGGAATCAATAGCATGGCTATCACCCTTGCTAAAACCTAATTTGTAAGAGCATATACAACTATACAGAGTACTGGAAATTACAATTATATCTGGCCGATCTAAAAAATTTAGGACGATACCTAGATTATATGATCAGATATCAAAGGAAATTCTACAACATCAAGAACATGCTTAACAAAGAATATTGGGTGAGCTTGCACCATGGAAGAAAAAAATGTCAGAACGATATAGGAAAAACCTGCAACCCCACAGTCAAACTCAAGAGATCGATAGTGTTCTTGCCAGGTAGAAGTGTAATTGGCTTCTCTAACGTCACTTTAGCATTGCCACTATTCCCAAATGCACTCCCTACAGAATCACTCGTCAAAATAGTTTCAGTTAAGCATTTATTGAATCAATGAAATGACTGACATAAATTCTAACTATCAAGAGCTATTTGAAGTTGTTCAGTTATTAATACATAAGACACTTCTATAATTCAATTAAGACTTCTAAATTTTCTTCGCAACAAATATTGAAAGAAATTGCAATCAAATAATGATTCGTAATCTATTTGCATAACTATTTTGCATCACCTGCAAGCTTTCCATTAATGAAAGCATGAAGACCGTGGCCAAGCGAGTTCACATGAAGAACACGTGATCCATCATTTCCTTGGACTCCAATGCTGCCAAACAAGAAAATAATTATTTGAGAGCAAAGTATCAAGGCTACTCATTCAGGGACGAAGCCAAAGCCAGTGTGAGGGGAGCCATGGCCCCCCTGGCCTCACCCCACCCCCTATGTTAAGCATTTTTTTATTTAACTTTTAACTAGATACCCCCCTCCCCCTTGCCCAACTGTTTTGTTTGTGTAAGAAAAAAAAATCATGTCATTTGCATGTTCTAATTCTTATCAGTGACTTTTGAAGCAACATAAATAAACTACAATTAAAAATCTTACTTTAATCCTAAAATTCTAGACATGAAAGACATGCAAGTTTCATGGCAATATTTCAAATCACACTTCAAATTTGTACATGTACATATACGCAAGCATTAATTAGTCAAGGACATCCATGCATACTCCTACACGAGCGTGTGATTTTTATTTAAGGAAATCAATTTTTACCTCTCAAATTTGTTACTTTTAAACTTATGTACATTTGACCTCATGCCAAACTATTCCCTCCGTTCCATATTATCTGTCACATTGAATTTTTTTTTCTTGTTCCACAATATGTGTCACATTAGGAAATCAAGGGTGCATTTATTATCTTTTTTCCAACCTTACCTCTAACTTAAAGTTATGTCATTAATGCCAATTGGGGGTTTCACATTAATTACTAAAGCAAAAACTCATTAAAAATAGGCTATTAATGAGGGGTATTTTAGTCTCAATGTCTTTCTTTTTAAGATTTTCAATCATCACCTTAATTCTTGTACACAAGCCCAAATGTGACAGATACATGGAATGGAGGGAGTATATTTTTTCGAGGTCAACTATTAGCATTAGAGTTAATACTTGATGATAATTAATTATGTGAATTTACTACATGTTTGTTTAGTTTTTCAATATATATCAATCATGTACATTTTTTTACTTAATAATATATGTGGAGGTTTGTCCCCCCCTCCATTGGACGTCTGGCTTCGTCCCTGTACTCATTTAAGAGTAAAATAAACTACAATACCTGGTTGAATACCACAGGTAGTCACTATGATCAGCAGTAGTGCTTATTTGCTCAAGAAGTCCAGGCTTCACAATTGCATTGCTATTTGAGATACCCACAGGTTCATTTATCCAACTCCAGGTTGACTGGACTGCTTGCACAGCAACACTATCATCCACTGATTGAATTCTAAAATTTGCAGTCACGACCTGGGAGTTAACCTGTAAAGTAACCAAGTAGTGAAAATTAGGTGCTCAAGAAGCCGGAATGTCGCACTGGATTCTGGACATAGTGGCAAGTGGAAGCTATAAAAGGTTCGCGCATGTAGGCTTACGACAATCTTCTCAGGAAAATGATTAGGTGATATACTTCTGATACATACGTTTGTTACAAATTTGCCAGTCCTTATGTTTGTGTAACAAGATGTGTGAGCACATACATATGTCTGGCTAAGGGGCTTCAACAACTATGTAGCAACTAGCAAATGTATATGTATCAAGAGAATGGCACTCCGTTACTATCCATCTCGGAAATTCTCACAAGCAATAACATAATGAGAACAGAGGACACTATGGTGGATTGAGTATGTCTAGTCAAACAATGTTAACTACATAAAACTAACAACGGTAAAGAGTGTTATTGAGCATGTCGAAGTGTAAGAAAACTATTTTCAAGATTTTGCTATAATTTTCAAATGAAGACAAAAATAAAATATTTTACAAAATGAGAGTGTAGGGAAAGGACTGTTTATCATCAGTATGATCATATATTGTAAGGGTATGTCTAGAGATATATTTTTCAATACCTAAGGAAGCCTGAGAAGTAAAAAAAAAAAAAAAAAAAAAAAAAAAAAAAAAAAAAAAAAAAAAAAAAAAAAAAAAAAAAACAAAACAAAACAAAAACAAAAACAAAAGTTTAGGAGTAGATTGTAATATCAATAGCATTTTGCTAGGTGGGAATGCATTTTGATAGCAGTTAACACACTTGACAAGTGGTTGACATGACTCTAGAGCTTTGAAAAATCTAAACATACATGAAATATTGGGATTGGTCTCAAAAAGATTATTGAAACAAAACGATAGCAAAACAGATTTATGAATCATAGTTTTCAAACAAATAATAAAAATTTTGCGGCCACAAAAATCTTAAAGGGAAGTGATTGAATGTGACAAACAACACAGAACAAAAGCCAAAAGGAACCAGAAAACTAATTCCAATTTATGCCTAGAAGACGGATAGTAGAATATGTTTTTCATAAGAAAAGGGTGCAAATGGTCAAAGAAGAAAGAAAGAAAAAAAAAAAAAAAAAAAAAAAAAAATTCTCAAGGTGAGGATAAAAAAGAGAAGGCCCCATCACATCAAAATTGAACCCAATGTAATAATAATAGTCATATGGCTATAAGAAGACCAAGCAGAGGTCAATTTGGGGTTTCGAAACTATGTGGACACAAAAACCAACTAGAAATGTTCTCTGAATGCAAAATCAAACAGCACAACTGACAATAAGATGTAGATGGACCTTGCACCATCACAACCCTAACATATAAGATTACATAATTATCATGGTGAAAACTAGATTACTACCATCATAACAACTTCAGAATGTTAGCCAGAGAAAATATTAAAAATCTCCTCATATGCAATCCTAGATACACAAGATTGAGTAATCAATGTTCATTACCCGAACAATGAAAAAGCAGACATCGGTAGCATCATTCTTATTACACCATAAATCTGTGATTTAGTTCTACCCTCAATTTGGTCTTATTCTAAACAAAAAGAAGCTAGTGAGAGGATACAAGAAAACATATTTAAATCGATAGAGTTCTTACTTCATGAAGAAAAAAAAAATCAATATGAGTTTTTGTTTTCTCTACAAAAAGAAAAGATCTAAAAAAACATCCAAACCAAGTATAGCTGCTCAGAGCATTTAGAGGTCGCAGAAAATTGTTCAATAGGAAAGTTTCACAAGATATGTTCACTCAGAAAAATCAGTAAACTTTGAGGCACCTAAGAACTTATCCACTCAAAACTCCACAATAGCTGAATTCAAATAGCAGAGCAGTCTCCAGAAAATATCTCTAACAGCCTTTATTTCTATAATGATGTGAATAAAATTCTTGTTGAAGTTGTAATAAGCAAAAATACTGTTGTTACCAAACACAGCAGCACTAAGGCATACCTTTGCAGTATTAAGTACAACATTTTTGCAGTCAGGCAAGATGCTAACAGACCATGCAGGTAATTGATACGAATTGCCATTGAAGTTAACCGTAGCATCAGACGTAGTTCCCACATTGGAAAGAAAAGCAGCACATGCTCCTGATCCTGTCTTATAGACATGGGCCTGAAGTAAAAATATATCGAATATTTCAATAAAACTCAGAAATTACCATGAAGGCATGAACCAGGATAATATTACAAATCAAACAGATGGAACTCCTCAATTATTTAATTAAGGATTCAGGTTTTTTTTTCCTCTTTTGTCAGGCCTTTGATTGTTCCAATATTCAGTAAGATTTACATATTTCTCTTTTAGTGGGACTCCTCTTTTCTAATTAAACTAAAAAGCAAAATAGTTGGGTGTTTATACATAATCGTAGTACAAACTGTATGAACGGATTTATTCTGCCAGTTAGGAAATCCAATACAACTATGACACTTCTTCTCACTCACTTTTTTTCTTTCTTCTTGACTGTTTCAATATTAGAAGTAAATAATGCAAAGTAAAGCCAAGAACTTACACTGGACAAGGGGAATAGAGCATTCTTATGAAACACTGGGAAGAAAGATCAAGAACAGATAATAACTTTCAAACATGTTTCTATGAGGAAGGAAGATCTCACTGACGAAAAAGGGAAACCAACTAAAAATTGATTATTTTTATGAAACACGAGGATTTGGTAAAGAAAAAGAGATCAATTTTACATGCCTCATAATCATTGATTCATCCAACCGAACAAAGTAGTTGTAAAACCCTTGTGAATGTTGTATGCCGTATCTATTCTTATCGAACTCCATGTAAATGTGGTTGGTCTTATCAGCATTTTGTAAGACTTCTAATGATTTGAACTATATATTGTGGCACCAAGGAGAAGTGGAGAGCTAAGACATGTTTGTTCTTCGAAACTTGAAATGTAGACCTTAATTTTTCGTCAATCAGTTTTGTGAATGTCTTGTCAGTCTTTTATATTAAAATAAAAAGGCAAAACACATTATTTGGTCCCTTAACTTTGGGGCTTTAATGCTTTTGGTCCCTGAACTTTAATAAGTGCACATTTGGTCCCTGAACTTTTAAAAACATACACATTTAGTCCTTCTGCATTGGGCCGCTAAGTGGCTAACGGAAGTCCTATTTTTTTGCTAAACCAGTAGGTCAATGATGAATCGAACCAAACCCAAAAAAAAAAAAAAAAAAAAAAAAAAAAAAAAAAACAATTCTTTCCCAAATGAAGAATATCATGCCCTAGCTGGCCCTAATTTGCCCCAAAAAAATCAAAATTTTGCCCCATTTCAACACTGATAAGATTTACCTTGCTTTACAAGTCACATGGCAAATGGTTGTATCCCAATCTGTGATTCCTGCTCATTTGTCTTCATTTCTTTTTTTAAATTTCGTGAAGATTCCTTGGTTCTGTGTGATTTGTAATTTCATGAATTTTGAGAATGTGTGAAGTGTTGCGTTTGTGCTTTCATACATGATGTGTTCTTGCTCTAAAACAGGTGGTGTAAGGATAATTCTTGAAAACTTTTACTTATAAAAATGAAGATTTTTTTTTAACTTATGTTGCCATTGTAGTAGTTACTTTTTCATGGATAGACGAGAGAGAACAAGAGAGAGATAAGAGTGTTGCCGAGAGAACAATCATAGGGGGGAGAGAGAGAGAGAGAGAGAGAGAGAGAGAGACTTCCACGCTTCCTAACCTCACCAGCTACTCTCCATCTTCGTGCGCGCACTTTCTTCTATAGATTAAATGGCCAAGCTGTTGATTTAAAAAAAATAAAAAAAAAAAAAAAAAAAAAAGTAGCCAAGCTTTAGCTCTTGATGGGTCTCTATCGCAGTTGCTATAACCAGAATTTCTCTTTCAATTAAGACACTAGAGAGAGAGAGAGACAGATTAGAGAGTGTGACAGAGAGATGAGAAGAGTGATGAATCGAGCCTTTTTTTTTGTAAGCCGTTAATAGAGAGTTTGCGAGAGAGATTAAGTGGCTTCCTGATTTGGGAAAGAATTTTTTTTTTTTGGTTTGGTTTGGTTCATCATTGACCCGTTGGTTTAGCAAAAAAATCGGACTTCGTTAGCCACTTAACGGCCAAAATGACAGAAGGACTAAATGTGCATGTTTTTAAAAGTTCAGGGATCAAATGTGCACTTATTAAAGTTTAGGGACCAAAAGCACAAAAGCCCCAAAGTTCAGGGACCAAATAATGTGTTTTGCCAAATAAAAAACATTATGTTGCACAGGAGAAGTAGGACATTTGTTTTAGGAAACTAGAAATAGCTGTGTAAATCATAATTTTTCATCAATCAATTTTGCGAATGTCTTATCATTCTTCTATTATTAAAAAAACATAGAACCAGAGACCAAAGATAGATATCATTTTTACAATGAAATAGCGAAATGTTCATATTAGGGTCCAGTTATTATACTATATTCCATCGTCCAGTTAGTTATCAATTTTTAAATCCCTATTTGTGTAGCATACAAGTCGTTGGTTATTTCAATTTAGAGGAACTTTGTTTTGTCATTAATGCAATTCTAAGTTGAAGATGGTTTTCATTCTACTTCATAGATCCCAAAGTCCTAGTCCCCTGGTTGTAGTAACCAGATGTTGGTTTTAGAAATTATTATTTCTATAACAAACAAAAGCTGAATGAATATCAGTTGAATTTGGGTAATTTTCTTCTTTTCCTGGTCATTTCTTCATCTCACTACTATATCTTCTGCCCTACATTAGTCCACTATTTCGTCAAAATACAAGAGATGGTATAAGTTTATTCATAGAAAAGGTTTAAAAAATCGACAAACTTTGCTGAAGTTCGGGCGAAGTTTGTCAATTTTGATGTGAGCGAAGCGAAGTTTAGAGATAGTAAAAAAATTGCAAAAATTTGACTCAACTTCAGCTAACTTCGACCGAACTTCAAAAACATTGATGGAAGTTAATAAAACATAAAGTAAAATTGTTATTTTTCATGAAAGTTGAGCAAACTTCGACTGAAACTACGCCTATGCTAGAAATATACTTAAAATTTGGAATATCCTCCGGTGAAATGAGTTTTACGCATTATTGTTGTATGATTAAGTATAGTTCTAGCATCTCTATTAAGAAACTTGAGTTTTCTTGCATTTAAAGCGAAATTCCGTAAACTTCCATACACCGGCGAATTTTTGTCAAACTTCCATCATCGAAGTTAACTTCCTCGAATTAATTCCGAATTTTAAGTGAGCGAAGTCATAGGTGAAGTTGAAGTTTCGAACCTTGTTCTTAGATACTAAGAATATAAATGGTAATACATACACTACTGTTCAGAATATTGATTGAGATTTCAATCAAACTGTTCATTACCTCTAAATTTGGACCAAGAGAAGTGGATGTTGGGTCAGTGGCTATTAATGCCTCCTCACAAAGCTTTATTGCCTTGTGCAAATCTTTTAGATGTCCCCACTTACGTTGCCTAACAATACCTGAAGCTCATGAAAAACAGGTACATAATTATCAAACATCAGAAAACATGGATAACAACAGGAAATGGTGATTTCAAAAACAATCCCTCCAAATTTATTTTTTTTTAAACTTACGAGTATCCAATTTTTTTAGCCATTATGACACTTACAGCCACTACTACTCATCCAGTACAGTGAGAAAAAAAAAAGTAAAAACTTCCCCAACAAACTTACCATACTCATCTATAGGAGCATCGTAGTCATAGCTTGTAGCAATAAAGGGTCCACCAGATGATCTATCAAAGTTGGTTCCACCATGATACTGTTTGTGAGCAAAAACTTATTTACATGTGAAAGTAAAACACAATTGGAACAGACTTCAAATCAAAATTATCTAACGGAAGAGAAATACAATGGAACATGGTAAGAGCGAATAATAAGATCATCACCATGTAATAGTTTTGAAAAGTGCCACCTCTCTGGAAAAAACGAGCAACAGAGAAAGCAAGATCCTCAACTGGTCTGAATGGTACAGCACCACCAAATGAAAGAAACCTAGAGAAAGGAGTAATCAAGTTATGAGAAACACCAAAAATTATTATTCTAATAAAAAGGGCAAAAAAAGCTTTTACTTTAAGAATTATACCAATCAAATCATACAGGCCATAAAACTAAGAAAAACCAATTGTCTTACCATCCACTCCAGTTCTCAGTCCACATCTTGGGTTTTTTGTCAGAGTTTGGGGTAAACTGATCGCAGTAAAATCCATTGCAAGTGTTGATCTGCAAGGTTCCCCGTGATGTGTCAATGTTGAGGAAAGTAAGCATTAAAGAAGTAAGAGGAACTGCTATTGACTGGAACTGTAAAATCTTTCCCTGGTTGTCTTAACACGGTATCGGATACATGATGAATTCATACTACATGGACGACCTAAGCATGATTTTATCAAAAACAAATATAGAAATGAAAAATATGAACTCACTACTGGATCAGGGGCATCTGATTGCTGGCACATAACCCATGGAACCCCTGTATCTAAAGATGTAGCCATGGAGGCTGCCCATTTGATGTAGGGCTTAGCAGCTGCACCATAGGCAGAATCGACGTTACCATATTCATTTTCAATCTGCTCAAAAACAGTATCATCACAAACATTATTTAAGTTAAGCAAAATTGGAACCGGCGGCATCAAAACAAGCACAATATTCCAATGCAGCTCCAAAAAAGGTAATGAGTTTCTCTCTACTAATAGATAATTAGATACCAAACCAACCTGGGAAAGGATTATGGGCCCGCCTTGAGAGGCATAGAGCTTCTCCTGCTTCATCATATCAACAATCTTCGCCGTGAACTTCTGCATCTCTTTCTACAACATGAATAAGAACAAATAACAATAAAATAACTACGAAACCGCTAAAACTAATGTGTCAAAAATCAAAATGCACGAAACAACATAAATAGAAAACCTTGAAGGGCTCGTTATCAGTTCTAAGCTCGATACCGGGTATGAAATGCAACCAAATAGGGAAGCCTCTGCATTGGGATCAAACAATTAATTCTCAATTCTTCAACAAGAACACAATTTTAATAGCACGATATGATCACAAATTCACACACACCCATAGTTCCATTCAGCGCACACATAAGGACCAATCCTCAAATGAACATACATCCCAGCTTCCCCAACCAACTTCACAAACTTCACCAAATCCTTCCTCCCTTCAAAATCATACTGTAAAGCAACCGCGCAAACCGAAACACCAACAAAAACAAATCAAACCCCCAAAATGCACCAAAAACAATCACAAAACATAATATCACATCAACAAGAAGAAGCACCTGGTTCTGAACCGGCTCGTGCAGATTCCAGAAAACGTAGGTCTCGATCACATCCAGACCTCCGTCCTTCGATTTCTGAATCAAATCTGGCCACATCTGCAAATCCACGCAATCACAAACAAACAACAACCTAATCAGGATCACAAAACAAACAAACAAACAAGCACAAATCATCACTTCGCATCTCTCAAACCTCACCTCCGGAGTACTGCGTGGATAATGTATGGAACCAGAGATCAACACTCTTCGCTTTCCATCGATCACCACCGCTCTGTGGTCGTACGTCACGTTAGCGCTCAGCACCGACAGTGCAAAGCTCAAAACCACCAAAACCACCGAAACCGCCACAATCATCCTCATCGCGCCCTAGCGACTCTCGCACAAGCTCTTCTTCTCTTGATCGTATACAGCTATTATAATGCACATTGAAT
The DNA here is from genome assembly GCA_039657325.1 of Stephania cephalantha. Taxonomy (NCBI): domain Eukaryota; kingdom Viridiplantae; phylum Streptophyta; class Magnoliopsida; order Ranunculales; family Menispermaceae; genus Stephania; species Stephania cephalantha. The sequence continues at coordinate 40,224,346 of CM077572.1, read as the reverse complement.
CGCCGGGTTTTGGTTTTGGTTTTGGTTGCTTTGATCCTGGTTTTGGTTTTGTGGCTTGTCCGCTTCGTGAAGCGTAACCAAATCAAACCACGCAAGTCATCTTCTCCGTATAATTCGTCGCCGAAGAGCGCACGCCATTGTTCTTTCAAGTCTCGTCCGAGCCTGCTATGCATTTCTGCTTATAAAGCGAACAGCAAAGAGAGAGAAAGAACAGACGTGTTTTTTCTTTTTCTTTTTTTTTTTTTTTTGTTCTTTTTTGTTTTGTTTTTACTGACGTTTGATCTGTGTAGAGAGTAACACTAGAGCGTAAAAATGTTTGTGGGCCCGGGCCCGGGCCCGGACTTTCAGGTCCAACTCTTTGCGGTGCCCGCAGGGCAGGTACAGTGACGGAGTCTTGATGTCTTGCGGCTATCTTCGGCCACGTGTCAGGCTAATGGTGGCCAACTGTATCATTTAATGTGGTGGGGACGCGTGGCGAGAATAGTCGTGCACGCGTTGGGACATGAGTGCGCCTGAACTTGTGGACTTGGTTGTACAAAGTTCGTTTAGGGGTGGAAGGAGTTGGAAATTAATCTTATTAAGTTGTGAGATATCTCATCGCCACCCCCTAATGAATTATCTCCCAAGAGTAATAGATACAATTACCCCTAGTGAGTTATCTCTCAAGAGTCATGGACACAATTATTCTTTATTAATGACTCATTTATTACTCATCTCTTTCTTGTTTAAAAGTTATTTATGTCAATTCATATTTTTTATTGTTTAAAATTTTGAAACTTCCCTACAAGTTAAAAGTTCAACCTAACATGAAAATATTAACTTCAATAAGATAACTTCCAACTAACACTGTAAGTTAGCAAAAACGAACCAAACGAGGCTATAATGGAATGGGTTACTTCACTTGTAACACTTATTTTAATTGCGTTATTGGATGCGTTAGTTAAAGCATGCTATAATACTAGTATATAATTGAATGGATTACTTCACTGGTAACACTTATTTTAATTGCAAACTTTCGTTATTGGATGCGTTAGTTAAAGCATGCTATAATACTAGTATATGGTTTTGTAAAAAAAAAAAAAAAAAAAAAAAAAAGTATATCTAGAGCTGCGTTTTAGAGGGAGTGATTTGTACTATGTCACAACATTATTCGATTTGGTAGGTAAAGATTGTACTTTAAAGTGGAAATAACGTGAGGGGTGTTGGCTATCATGCAATTTGGGATGTTTGGTCCCATTAAGAACTAATATTCATCCCATGCTTGTACCATGCCGAATTGTCTCATCACCCTTCTCGTCGATGCCACTCCACAATGTGGAAACAAATAAGGGACACGTCGAGAGCCAACTTCCGTTGCCATTTGTACAAGAATCGGGAAGAGACCCATGAGTTGTGCATAAGGTTGCCTGACCACATCATTCTCATGCCTCTGCGAGTCGAGTGCATCACGATGGCCGATACGACGTGCGTCGCACTTTGTGATACCGAAAATGCATCGAGCCATCGTGCACTTCGAGATTGACGCGCCAGCAACCTCATAATGCACCGCGCGAGATCCGCGACACAACTCCTGTACAAATAAGCCAAACAAGCACTCCCCCAACTATATTGTCCACTAGTTGGAAATCCTCCAAAGCAATGGTAGGAACATCGCAAAAAGAATATTAATAATGTTAGATAAAAATAATGCTCGTCGCGATGATCTGTGTGTAGATTGGAGTTGCAATAGTGATGGATCAGAAGGCCCTGGATCCATTGTAGTACAACTACATATAATGTTAGCAAAATAAAATGAGTGTTGTACACAACCAAACGATTAGTAATTAATAAAAGTTCACACAAGCAACATATGTACGACCTTTAGTTACTTCACACAATATACAAACTCGACTATAGGTTATCATGTGGTGATAAAGCGCAATGATCGAACTTTTCGATGTAGAAGATCGCAATAATAGCGCAACTCGAGCATACTCATTCTTTCGCACTTACATTTTCTCGTGTAATAACGTTCAATAAATAAATATATCAACCGTACTTCATAAACAAAATACTTATGTCCCTATATATCATGCAAACCATAAACTAACCTAAATAAATTACTTCGAAAATACTAAATTAACGAACTTACTTTTTTTCACCGCTTTTCCTCTCCAACAAAATATTCCTGCAATAACATTGTATTTTCGTTTGTTTAGAACACAAATAGTATAATAAATCGGCTATAACAAACTTAATTAACTGACTAACTTAAACAAACTTACTAAACTAAACAAACTACTCTAACTATACTAACTAACCTAAAAACCAAATTAAACTAAGTTAAATACCTAAAACAAGACAAACTAACAAATAATCAACTAACTAAACAAACAAACTTAAACCAAATTACACATACGTAAACTAAAAAAACTAACACAAACTAAACTCACTTGCCATTTTTTTTCATCACGTACATACCTCCTCCTCCTTCACTCGGACCTCCTACTTCTCCTCCGCCGAGACGATGGTGCCCCGCCGCCATTGCCCGCGCTCCTCCTGCCCAAAGCTCCACTCCGCTCCGCTCGCGCCGCAAACAAAAAACTTCTTTCGCCTCGCCTCCTCGGACCTCCCTCTCCCCCTGCGTCGTCTCCACTCTCCTCCTCGCTCAACCCAAATACGACCTTCTTCCTCCGCCGCTTCTACCTCCTCCGCCGCGTTGATCCGCTGTGTCTCCTCCGTCCGCGCGTGGTCTTCCTCCACCGAGCTCCCGTCCCCGAGGCTTCACGGCAATCACGGGCATGGTCACGGGATCGTAATCCCGTGACCCCTACGTCCCTCACCCCCGCATCCCTACCTCCCCGCATCCTAAAGCCGAAACCGACGCGCAGAGAATATCTCTCGCGTCGTTTTGCGCCGATTCTCGAAAAGCGCTATCGGCGCACCTGAAACATGAAATGTGTCCACGTGGATCCACGTGGACACAACTTAAAAATTATATACAAATAGCGCCTTCCGAAGGCGCTACGAGTAGTACTTCGCCACGTGGATCCACGTGGATAAGGTAAACCATGCAATTTGGGATGTTTGGTCCCATTAAGAACTAATATTCATCCCATGCTTCGTGCACGGGCAAGACTGAATATTAATAATGTTAGATAAAAATAAATTTTAAATCCAATTTCCTATCTAAAAGTGTCTAATTACTTCAATCATCTTCAAAAACATTAAAAACCACAAAAATAACAATTAATAACGCGCGATTAGAACAAATGCACATTAAAAAGTTAATGAAAACTTAGTATATAAATCGACTCAACAATATATATCTAAAGTAGTTTATCGTTTGAACTCTTAGTTTGATCTTTTAATTTTATTACTCCATCATCATCATGTATCTAATACTAATAAACCTACATTGCATATATTCAATATTAGTGCTACTCAATTTTTTAATGCATTTTAAATTCTAATGTGTTAAGTTTGGTTATCAAGCTAGCAATTTGTAATTTTTTTATTGAATTCCAAGTACTCAAAAACAACATTTCTTGTAAAATGGAGGGATGCTATTTTATTATTAATATCCTCGGATATATTTTTTGATATATACGCTATTCCATCAGCACTGAATGAATTTGTGCCTTTTGAGCTTCAAAAAGAAATTATAAATATTGGAATGTGTAATTAGAATAAGAAAGCGATACCTTTGTGTTTGTGTTTGAGAGTTGATTGTGCTACAATCCTAAATTCCTTATGCAACACAAGTGCACGAGGACTTAGGCAACAGTTGCAATCTTATACAACGAACATGAAATTGCAAACCGACATACTTATATTACAATGACAATCCAATGTAACACAAATATCATGTTAAATATACAATAATTAATTGATGTGACTGAAGTGATTACAAATGTCAAATTATTACAATCATTAAAAAATTATAATTAGGATATAGCCGAATTTGAATTATAAGTATACCACATTAGCCATACAATTCAAATTACAGCAAAAATAAAAAGGATACAAAGAAACGTATCAAATCGTAAAAAAAGAGAGAGAAAGAGAGAGACAATTTACCACGTGCATGTTTACCTCGTTAAGTTTCTCAAAAGATTCATGGCAATGACAAATATTTATAAAATTAGATACTCAAAGAAAGTTTTGAGAGGTGAGTGAGTTCTTGAGATGGTTTAGCTTATATAGTGGAGAGAATGATTAGGGCACACCCAAGAGATCAATGCTATGTTACGTAACTATATGGGAGATTAAGAGACTAAAAGCAAATAATTAAGATACAATAAAAAATGGTTACATAGACATAGAAAAGGCTTATTAAGATGCAATCAAAAAATTGGCTACATAGATATAGAAAAAGGTAAAGATATTTATAGACGTATAGATAGATTTGAAACGTTTTGTTTTATTAGATCTGAAATGTTTAGTAATTATATTAGCGGTCTGGCTATGTGTACCCCACAAACCACTCTTAAGTGTTTAGTGTTTTGCTCCAACTAATTTGAAGTATATTTGGTTTGTCCTTAGTGTTTTGTGGGGTGAACATAGTCACGTCCTAGAAACGTTTTATATACATTGATTAAGTGTGCATGGCTTAGTTGAGATAGTGTGGCCAATTAGAAACGTTTAGTTTTTATACATTAAGGTCATTCAGTGTGCATTATAGACCTAAAAACGTTTTTGTATATTAATTAGTTTGCTAATTGCATGGATTTATAGATACGAAACGGTAAATTAGATTTTTTTCATCCTGGTAAATTAGATTTGAAGATATGAAACGTTACATATATATATATATATAAGGGAGTTCTACCATAGTGATTGAGAAAAATTATCATGGATGATGATCTCCATTGCAACCTATTATAGTAGGTAACCCAAATTATCATAAAGAGAATTAAATGCATATCTAATTTATTTCATGTTGGAAACTCAAACTATAATAAATAAGCAAATTAAATTTTGTTAAAAAGTTGTTGGTACAAAACATTAATTCGTCATTATAATTAATAGTATATTCCTAATCAATTATTAATTGTAGACATTATTGACTATTAATTGATATATAGTCATCTTGAGATACATATATAAATTTATTTCTCCAATAATTATTTTTTTCTTAAATCTTCAATAATTATTAAGACATGCATAAGGTCTTTTTTATTTTAAAGAAAACTTGCAAACTTTTTTGTTGATTATGTTTTGCTTTATGCTCGCTCTCCCAATAATTATCAATGTGACGTTCTCCGACGAAAAAGCTAGTGACATTAAAAATTTACAAAATAAGAAATTAACATGATATATTTGCTTAATTAACCCTTTTAAATAAATTTGATCATATACCTAGTGAGAATAAACTCAATTTGTCAAGTGATATTGTTCATTGCTTCAAATAAACTAAAGATTACATCATAAGTTTTTTTTTTTACTTTCGTGTTAAAGTTATTTTTATTTTATATTGATAATAGGGTCTTGCTCATGCGCAGAGCGCATAATTGCAACTAGTAGAAATTATAAAAGAAAGACTCTTTAAAAAAATATAATATAATTCTTGATATAAGAAATTAAAGTTAATAGTAACTTTTAAAAATAATATTGTAATATCTTATTTAAATTCTATACTTTTTCATATAATTTTCTATTTTTCTTGATAGCAGTTATTTATATATTAATTTAGTTTTTAAGTTTTTTTTCAAAGGTTAATTTACTTTTTATTTTTGTTATTTTTTTTTCTTTTTTGAAGGTAAATATGTGTGTTTGTATTAGTATGTATAAGTGACATTTTATAATTTTATAAAGAAAAATGTGACATTTTATGATTAAGTAGGAAATGCGGTAAATTTTACGTTAGTCTTATTTTTTAATTTAATTTTTTTTAACAAAACATGTTTCAATCATACTTTTCTAGCTTAAGTTAATTTTATTAAATAAGGTAATTTATCATATTGCGTGATTATTTTTTAAGAGAGTTCATTAATAACTTGCTAATTATTTTTTGAAGAAAATATAAAAGAAAATTAATTAAATTCTCAACTTGTTTTTTTAAAAGTAAAACACCCAACTTTTTAGATAGTAAAAAAAATTGAAATTTTAAATTTATTGAAAAAATATTTTTAGTTGTAAATAATGATAAAATTTATTTTCAAATTATATTATATATTTTATCTATTTAGTTTAATGATTTTTCTCTTTAAAAAATACGCAACATACATAATTTTGTGCATGACATATATTTTTAAAAAACTTGTTCATAATATTAAAAATGAATATAGTTGTTCATAATTTTGCTTCTTCTCAAAATCACAATTCTAGATCATAAATATATATTATTTTTATTCTTGGTGTTTTAAATATCTAAAAATTTCTTCATGTTACATACTTTATTGTTTAGCAAAACAAAAAGTTATTTAAAAAGTTTATAGAAAAATAAGACTTTTAAGACTAATCAAATTGCATTATACTATTCCAAATAATATAAAGTACAACAATACTTTTAGAAATTAAACATAATGCATGGAGTAATTAATAATTAAAGGTAGTAACTTTCATAATCATATAATCATGTGTAGAACATTAAATGCAGTCTATTAAATGCATAATATTAAATGTAGTGACTTGACCTATAGGTTACCCATTTCACAAATCTAGCACAATGTCTAAATTGAAGAGTTGGAGAAGATCTAATGGTTAGAATTAAATATCACAAATCTATCACAATGTCATAATTTTGCATTCATATATATATATATAAAATGTGGCACATACCATACATAGCTTAACGAAATCTACATCTTGGGCATGCCACATGGCACTACGAGAAGGCTCGAAATCGATATGTGGCATACCTAAGATGTCTTAGGTTTGACACATGGCACGTTGAAAAGGTTCAAAATTGTCATGTGTCACATACCATATATATAGATTGAACGTCATGTAGCACTTATCATATATATGGTATGTGTCATATAATAAGCCTACATCTTAATTAAGTATGCCACATGGCACATCAAGAAGGGTTCAAAATGTCACGTGGCACATACCAGGTTATCAAAACTTACATGTTAGATACATCTTGGGTTTATCGAACGCCACGTGACACATATAATATACATGATATGTGCCTTATAATAAGCCTACATCTTGAGTATGACACATAACACGTCAAGAAGGATCCAAAATGCCACGTGTGACATACAATATATAATTTGACGAAACCTACATCTTAGGCATGTCACGTGGCATTACGAGAAAGCTTCGAGACTGCCACGTGACACACTCAAGATATATGCTTATATATATATATAGGGAGTTCTACCATGGTGATTGGGGGAAATCACCATGGATGATGATATTTAATTCTAACCATTAGATCTTCATCTAACTATTCGATTTAGACATTATGTTAGATTTGTGAAATGAGTAACCTATTGTTCAAGTTACTGCATTTAATATTCTGCATTTAATGGACTGCATTTAATGTACTACACATGATTATGAGAGTTACTACCTTTAATTATTATTCCATACATTATCCTTAATTTCTAAAAGTATTGTTGTACTTTATATTATTTGGAATAGTATAATGCAATTTGATTAGTTTTAAAAGTCTTATTTTTCTATAAACTTTGTAAATAACTTTTTGTTTTGTTAAATAATAAAGTATGTATCATGAATTTTTTTTTGGATATTTAAAACATCAAAAATAAAAAAAATATATATTTATGATATAATCTTGTGATTTTGAGAAGAAGATTTTTAAAACATTTATATTCATTTTTAAAACATCAACAAAATTATGCACAACTATATTCATTTTTAAAACATCAACAATATATATTATATTCATTTAAATATTATGAACAAGATTTTTAAAAATATATGTCATGCACGAAATTATGCATGCTGCTTACTTTTTAAAGAGAAAAATCATTAAATTAAATAGATAAAATATTTAATATAATTAAAGAACGATTTTTATCATTATTTACAACTAAAACATTTTTTCAATAAATTTAAAATCTCAGATTTTTTTACTATCCAAAAAGTTGGATGTTTTACTTCTAAAAAAACAAGTTGGGAATTTAATTAATTTTCTTTTATATTTTCTTCAAAAAATAATTAGCAAGTTATTAATGAATTCTCTTTAAAAATAATCACACAATTACTGTAATAAATTATTTTATTTAATAAAATTAACTTAAAAAAAGTCTGATTGGAATATGTTTCGTTTAAAAAATCTAAATTAAAAATAAGATTAATGTAAAATTTACCGCATTTCCTACTTAATCATAAAATGTCACATTTTTCTTTACAAAATTATAAAATATCACTTATAAATACTTATACATACACACATAATTACCTTAAAAATAATAAAAATAAAAAGTAAATTGACCTTTAGAAAAAAAACTTAAAAACTAAATTAATACATAAATAACTACTATCAAGAAAAATAGAAAATTATATGAAAAAGTGTAGAATTTAAATAAGATATTACAATATTATTTTTAGGAGTTATTATTAACTTTAATTTTTTATATCAAGAATTATATTATATTTTTTTCAAAATGTAAAGTCTTTCTGTTATAATTTTTAATAGTTGCAATTCTGCGCTCCATGCATGAGCAAGAACTGAGTATCAATATAAAATAAAAATAAATTGAACATAAACCAAAAGTAAAAAAAAAAAAAAAACTTATGATGTAATCTTTAGTTGATTTGAAGCAAGGAAAAATATCACTAGACAAACTGAGTTTATTCTCACTAGGTATATGGTTAAATTTATTTAAAAGGGTTAATTAAGCAAATATATCATGTTAATTTTTTATTTTGTAAATTTTTAATGTCTCTAGTTTTTTTATCGGAGAACGTCACATTAATAATTATTGGGAGAGCAAGCATAAAAGCAAAACATAATCAACAAAAAAGTTTGCAAGTTTTCTTTAAAATAAAATAAAAACTTTATGGATGTCTTAATAATTATAGGAGATTTGAGAAAAAAAATTATTAAAGAAATAAATTTATATATGTATCTCAAGATGATTATATATCAATTAATAGTCAATAAGGTCCACAATTAATAATTGATTAAGAGTATACTATATATTAATTATAGTGATGAATTAATGTTTTATACCAACAATTCCCTCAATCGCCATGGTAGAACTCCCTTATATATATTTATATATGGGTGTTTCTACAATGGAGTTCAAATATATACTCATGTCATGGGTATTACATATCTCACCATTGGATTACTATGGGATTTCAATCTAATGGTGATTGATGTAGTACATTTAATGCAAAACACATTAAATGCGCAATAAATGCTATGTATATATATAGATTTACTTATTTGCCGTGTTAAATCCCCAGCTACGGTGGTCGTTAAATTCTTTCAAGGACTTGACTTTCGTAACATTATTTAAATTTCATAGTTCTTTCAATGTTATGTTTGCTTCATTTATTGTATGAGGGCAATTTGAGCTCTTAATTTCCGATTGAGCCAACAACCACTTGAACAATTGTCGATTCTTAAGAGTAATTAAGTCCCTAACCGAATTTCAGTGTAGGGAGGAGATTTTGCTAAAGTTGAAAGTGTGATGTTGATAATGTCAATCAATAGCAAAACTTTATTTGTACAAAAGAGTAAAAGTAGAAGGGCTTATACACATGTCACTTTGTTATTAGTAAATATTACCAACATCGCAATCCCAACTTTATCAAAGCCTCTCTTTGTCTATATACCTCTTATCAATTTTGACTTGAATGACAAGATTTGACCATTATATATAATAAGTCTTGTTCAATACTCCTATCCTTTTTCTGATGACAATGAGTGTCTCAACCGACTCACCCATCCCGTTTAAGGCCTGAGTAATCCATGGGAGCTACGAGGGTGCCCTACTTGCACTAACTTAAATGTCCAAGGAAAATGATGCAATTAATTGCTGCAAATTGAATCCATCACATATGTTAATTTTAATCAAAGTATATACTAAAACCCTCTTCATAACCACTATACTACACTATAAGATCATTATGTGCATCAAACTTATGTAACCTATGAATTACCTAAATATTCTTGAACTTCCATTATCGTTACTAATTTGATGAAAATTGGTATTAATGTGGGAAGCTTAAAGGTTCTCCCTCATGCCTATAAAAGGTCACTTGAATCATCAAACAAAGCGTTGAATGTGTTTGAGGCTCATGAAGGCGATAAGATTGTCACGGCCCAAATCTCTAACCCCCGTTTTAATTCCTTAATCAGGATCACCGACCCTTGACGTGGGACCTACACTGTGATACGTGCACCGACCGAGGCACGTGGCCGAGGTATATTGTATTTTTGTATTGATGTATGCCTAGTGTTATGTATTGTGTAGGCTTACTAAGTTGGTTTGTACAGTTGTAGGCGTCGAGATGAGAGTGGAGACACGCCTTGAGTAGCGTGCGAGCCGGGGAATCGGGTAGTTAGCATTTTGGTAAGTCTTATTTAATACTAATATGAAATAAGGAATTACTTATAAGCCTATGGTTGTTTTTGTTAATGTAAATCAAATTAAAGACCTATAGTTGAGTAAATTAAATGGAAAGCATATGATTGGTCTAGAGATACGCATTGACACATCTAGGAACAAGGTGAGTAATGAAATGGTGTCACTTGAGGTTGAGTTAGTGGGAGTTAGTGGGATATATGGCAAGAGGTGGACCATTAAATATTCCTCGGGATACATAAATCCATGGAGATCAAGGGCTAGGAAGGAACATCACCTTAATATATAACATTAGTGATCAAACAACATGCAAACCAAATCACTCATTCTTTTTTGCTGGAGAAGAAGAAGGAATTTCTAGAGAGGAGTGAATCATCAAGGTGTTGAAGGAATCCATGGGAGTTGGTGAGAAATTCTCAAGCTAGGGTGCTACATCAACTAGGTACACATCTTTTTAGTTGAAATTAGAACAAGTTCTGGTTTTAGGCTAATTTCATATGGTAGATGATTGAGTATTTGCAATTAATTTATATATTTAGATTCCTCATTTCAAGCTGATAATCCAGCTATATTGAAGTTCTTAATTTGGTTTTGAAATCATAAAGATATGAATTTTTGAAGTTGCAACACCAAAACTAGAATTCTGCATGTTGTATTAGGAATCAACCTGGGTAATTTGGTCATAATCTGCCCATTTTAGATCCAAATTGATCCAAACTAGTGGCATTTGAAAGCTTATTTAAAAGGGAATAACTTTTCTTAATTGAAGGTATTTTGATTCAAAAGTTTTTATGTCCAAACATGCTCTACAAATAGGTACTGGAATTAAAAAGGAAAGTTTTGAAACTAAACTTGTTAAGGGCATAACACCCTAACTACTTATCCAAATGAGCTGATCTTTTAGTATGTTGTATTTGGATATATTTGCTGCCTTGTGACCAAAAACCACATTTTTATGAACTATAGATTAGGAGAAATAGATTTTCTAACTCCGCTGATCGGATTAAATTTCAATTAGATCTATGTTTAGTAAAATCATGACATCTCTTTCATTTTAAATCAGAATTTTGCAAACTAAACCTTTCCGGAAAGCTAAGAGATAGACCAACAATAATTGTACTGATGGAAGATTTCGATATTTGGACCATTTCATGCCTAAAAGTGCATTAAAATGTAGGACTGAAATTGAAACTTAATTTAGTCTTTAGGGGTTGATTTAGGAAGATTGATTTAAAGTCTATTGAACCAATCTGAATACACAATAAACACCACTAAATTTAGCTTAAAACCACTATATCTGAACTAATGAGACACTTAACTCAGGAACCTAGGAAAATGGTACGGGAGAGTGAATACAAGATTTGGAGTATCGGGAGGCCAGTAAAGCTAGGACTTTACTTTGTTGTTGTGAGTATACCCAATGGCAACTTTACTTGACATTTCATTTCTATTAATTGTTGTCCTTGCATAGTCCTTTTGACTATTTTGCATTTGTATTATTATATCATGTGTTCTTTGTGTCTATGCTCACTTGATGAATCTAGTTTGCATGATATCCATTCATTTGATTTGATTCATTGATTATATCCCATGCTATGTCTATTCTTGTTGTTTTTAAATGTGAATTGAATGATAAATAGCAAGCTATTACGCTAGTGAATATCTTATAAATGTTTAAGAGGACTTGTATTCCTTATTTGTTTAGGTGTGTAGATGTGCCTATGCCTTGACAATCCATACTTGGTATTTCTTGAAATTTAAAAAGTAGTTTTCGCATTTAGGTCTCGTACTCGATCGAGGTGTGCGCGACTCACGGGGTCAGAGTCCCCTGGGAGATGTCGGCACATGTTTACTCGACACTTTGTGTATGACACTCGGGGTTAGAGTCCCTGAGGTGGTCTACACACCGGGGTTAGAGTCCTTGGTAACACTTGGGTTAGAGTCCCTTGTGCTATATGATTATTGAGTCGGAGTGACATGTTTCACTGCCGACGGACCTAAATCACCACTACTTAGCCTAGTGTCAGTATCACTTGTTTAACTCTGGTATTTACTCGCATATGGTTTATTTTCCAGTTTTCCCATTTATATGCTTTTAAATACCATTTGAATATTTGGAAATGCAAATTAAACTTGTCATCGGGGATTATTGTTTTATTCTTGTACTCACCGTCCTTTTTATGACGGTGGGTGCAGAGTCGTCTACCAGCAGGCCGGGCAAATAGAAGATCGACGATTATCCCTGAGCCCGCGGCACGTCACTGCGTCGATTGTAGGTCTTCTTTTGGTATTTTGATTGTATATGTTATATATGTCTTTCAGATACTATTTGGGATTGTATATTGGGTTGAGCGTTAGTTTCCCGACTTGACTTAGAATATTTTACTGTTTCACTGCATTTTGAAGATTTTATATATGTGATGTCATTTCCTGATTTTCCACACTTAGGATTTTACAAATGGCTTCCGCATAAGTTACTAATTGCTTCTGCATATTTAATAAGACTTCCGCTAATTAATTAATTTAATAAAAAAAATTTAAGTAACTCTAAATTTTATAAACTGGTAGGACTAGTGTATTACTTATCCTGAATACGAGAAAAGATGTGTCTAGGTTGTAAAGGCTTACTAATACGTAGTTAAGTCCTGCATGGATATGATTATGGCTTAATTACGGGATTAAGCCGAGCGGTGCCCTAGATTAGGAGAGGGGCCATCAACAGTTGGTATCAGAGCATATGTATTAGAACCTTAGGGATAAATAAGAAAACACGAACTCGTATAAAACAAAAACCTTAGAAGTGGAAACCAGATGATCTTTGTCTAGGAACTATTTTGTTGAGAGTTGAGTGTAGGTGAGATGGGGATTTCTTATATGTACGTGTTAGTTTCTATATGTATATATATGCGTTATGCCACGTAGTAGCTGATTCGCGTTCGCTATCCACTTGAAGACATCGATGGCGGATTCACGCGAGGCCGAAGACACCGGACCTAGCGGCAGTCAGCCTCCCACCGTATCAATTGACAATTTTTAGAGGATGTCTGACCGGATGACCGCTTAGGAGCGACAAATCGTCGATTTCATCACTTACATGTCGGCGCAGATGACTGCACTGGTTTCGACCGCCCCCGTCACCACAGCTACTACTACAGCACCCTCGACCACGAGACTCAGCACTACGAGAGTTCAGCTTACATTTAGTGGAGAGATGGATACTCTAGGTAGCGTTGTACGCAGTTGCAGAGAGTCAGTGACCCAGACTAGAGGAGATACCGGTTGTTCAAAACTTCCCAAATGTTTTCCCTGAGGATTTACTCTGGATTACCGCCACAGCTAGAGCTAGACTTCATCATTTACCTAGTAGCGGGTACCAGGCTGATCGCGATATCGCCGTACCACATGGCTCCGAGGAAGTTAGAGGAGTTGAGGACTCAGCTTAAGGATTTGGTGGAGAATGGGTTCATCACACCTTCGATGTCACCGTGGGGAGCGCCAGTTTTGTTTGTGAAGAAGAAGGATGGCAGTCTGAGACTATGCATCGACTACAGGCAGTTGAACAGAGTGACAGTCAGATGCAAGTACCCACTTCCGCGAATAGACGATTTATTTGATCAGCTGAGAGGAGCACATTTTTTCTCCAAGATAGACCTGAGATCGGGGTATCATCAGCTTAGGATAAGGGATGAGGATAGGTCCAAGACATCATTCAAGACTAGATACGGACACTACCAGTTCACGGTCATGCCATTCGGGCTGACCAACGCCCCGCCGTATTCATGGATTTGATGCACCGGGTACTTAGACCATATCTCGACCGCTTCGTGATAGTCTTCATCCACGACATCTTGATATACTCGAGGACACGTGAGGATCACGAACAGCACCTCTGAGAGACGTTACAGACATTGAGGGAACACCGACTTTTCGCTAAGCTCAGGAAGTGTGAATTCTGGCTTGCAAATGTCAAGTTCTTGGGGCACATTGTTGGAGCAGCAGGATTGCAGTAGATCCGGCCAAGATTCAGCCGATCATGGATTGGCCGGCATCGACATCAGTACCGGAGATCAGGAACTTTCTGGGGTCAGCAGGATACTACCGTAGATTCGTGAAGGATTTCTCGAAGATCACTTCACCGATGACGAGGCTGACACGGAAGGATGTTGCTTATGAGTGGACTGAGAAGTACGAGGCTGTATTTACTTAGTTGAAGAGGTCATTAACTACCGCGCCAGTGTTAGTACTGCCAGAGGCTGGACAGGGATTTCTAGTGTACACAAATGATTCTCATACGTGTCTAGGTTGTGTGTTGATGCAGGGCATGGTGTCGTGGCATACGCATCGAGACAGTTAAAGATACATGAGAAGAACTAACCCACGCACGATCTAGAGTTGGCATCGGTTGTATTTGCGCTGAAGAATTGGAGACACCTTCTGTATGGAGAGAGATTCACACTCTTCACTGATCACAAGAGTCTGAAATATCTTTTCACACAAAAAGAGCTGAACATGAGACAGCGCAGATGGTTGGAGTTCTTGAAGGACTACGAATTTTCCTTAGAGTATCACCCAGGAAAAGCGAACGTAGTCGCAGATGCGCTGAGTATGAGACCGGCTAGAGATGCTGAGGTGGTCAGATGTCACATGATGCATGAGTACAGATTACTGGAGGCAGCGGCGACAGCATGTCAGACATAGGGTCCTACCGATACTCAGGTGATGATTTGCGCACAGATGAGACTACAGACCTTGTCTACACAGCGAGTGTCAGAGGGTCAGATGATCGATCGGTTGTACTCGAGATTCAGTGAGTTAGCGCAGAGTGCAGAGTGTACAGATTGGGCAGAGACGACAGATCAGTGTCTGAGATACCGGGGCAGGTTGTGGATACCAGAGGTGCCGAAGCTGAGATATGAGATCCTTCAGGAATCGCACCGTTCCAGATTTACCGTACATCCAGGCAGGACTAAGATGTACCACGACATGAGGAGACATTTCTGGTGGCCTGGGATAAAGGCAGACGTGTCTAGATTCATCAGGAACTGTGGTATCAATCAGCAAGTGAAGTCCGAGCATCACTGACCCGGAGGATTACTACAGCCGCTTCCCATTCCTAGATGGAAGTGGGAAGACATCTCTACGAATTTTGTCAGATGACTACGGAGGACCGCGAGGAGACATGACTCAATCTTGGTGATGGTTGAAAGACTGACGAAGTCTGCTCATTTCCTGCCAGTGGCATCGAATAACACGTTCGATCAGCTGAGCGTACTGTTAGAGAGAGAGATTATCAGGCTGCACGGGGTACCATTGACGATCACGTCAGACCGAGATGTTACGTATACGTCCAGGATGTGGCGGAGTATGCAAGAGTAGTACAATACACTCCTACAGTTCAGTACGGCTTTCCACTCTCAGACCAACGGGCAGACTGAGAGATTGATTCAGGTCCTCGAGGACATGTTGCGGGCATGCGTGTTGGAGTTTGGCGGATCTTGGGCGGAGTACCTACCGTTGTGTGAGTTCGCTTATAACAACAATTATCAGGCTAACATTGAGATGGCGTCATTTGAGGCTTTGTATGGCAGACCCTGTCCTCGCCATCGTGTTGGGCTGAGCCAGAGGACCGAGAGATAGCAGGGCCTGAAATTGTTATTGACCACACGGAAAAGGTCAAACTGATCCATCAGAGACTCAGAAGAGCACATGAGAGACAGAAGAGATATGCATATAAGTATCGCGGTGATCTCACGTATTCCGAGGGAGCCTTTGTCTATTTCAAGGTTTCCCATCGGAATGGTCTTCAGAGATTTGGGGTGAAAAGCAAGCTTGCACCGAGGTACATCAGGCCTTTCGTGATTAAGAAATTGGTCGGGAAAGTGGCAAACGAGCTTGAATTGCCTCTACAGATATCAGGGGTCCATCCGGTGTTCCACATTTCGATGCTTCAACTAGCCGAGTCGAAGGCAGGAGTGTGACCGACAGTTGACTTGAGTCAGATCGACCTGAGTGAGGACATCTCTTACGAGGAGCAGCCCATTCAGATCCTAGATCGAAAGGTACAGCAGTTGAGGAGCAAGTCCATCCCGAAGGCACTCGTCAAGTGGCAGTTCCACGATGACAGGGAACTCACTTGGGAGCGGGATGACTATATGCGAGATACATTCCCGTACCTGTTCGAATCAGGTAGAACCGTAACTTAAACTTAATCTCGAAGACGAATTTCCATTTTGTTGGGAGTATTTATCACGGCCCAAATCTCAAACCCCCGTTTTAATTCCTTAATCAAGATCACCGACCCTTGACGTGGGACCTACACTGTGATACGTACACCGACATAGCCACGTGGCCGAGGTATATTGTATTTTTGTATTGATGTATGCCTAGTGTTATGTATTGTGTAGACTTACTAAGTCGGTTTGTACAGTTGTAGGCTTCGAGACGAGAGCGGGGACACGCCTAGAGTAGCGTACGAGCCGGGGAACCGGGTAGTTAGCATTTTGGTAAGTCATATTTAATACTAATATGAAATAAGGAATTACTTATAAGCCTATGGTTGTTTTTGTTAATGTAAATCAAATTAAAGACCTATAGTTGAGTAAATTAAATGGAAAGCATTAGATTGGTCTAGATATACACATTGGCACATCTAGGAACAAGGTGAGTAATGAAATGGTGTCACTTGAGGTTGAGTTAGTGGGAGTTAGTGGGATATATGACAAGAGGTGGACCATTAGATATTCATCGGGATATATAAATCCATGGAGATCAAGGGCTAGGAAGGAACATCACCTTAATATATAACATTAGTGATCAAACAACATGCAAACCAAATCACTCATTCATTTTTGCTGGAGAAAGAAGAAGGAATTGCTGGAGAGGAGTTAATCATCAAGGTGTTGAAGGAATCCATGGGAGTTGGTGAGAAATTCTCAAGCTAGGGTGCTACATCAACTAGGTACACATCTTTTTAGTTGAAATTAGAACAAGTTCTGATTTTAGGCTAATTTCAGATGGTAGATGATTGAGTATTTGCAATTGATTTATGTATTTAGATTCCTCATTTCAAGCTGATAATCCAGCTATATTGAAGTTCTTAATTTGGTTTCGAAATCATAAAGATATGAATTTTTGAAGTTGCAACACCAAAACTAGAATTATGCATGTTTTATTAGGAATCAACCTGGGTAATTTGGTCATAATCTGCCTATTTTAGATCCAAATTGATCCAAACTAGTGGCATTTGAAAGCTTATTTAAAGGGGAATAACTTTACTTAACTGAATGTATTTTGATTCGAATATTTTTATGTCCAAACATACAAATTGGTACTAGAATTAAAAAGGAAAGTTTTGAAACTAAACTTGTTAAGGGCTTAACTCCCTAACTACTTATCCAAATGAGTTGATCTTTTAGTATGTTGTATTTGGGTATATTTGCTGCCTTTTGACCAAAAACCACATTTTTATGAACTATAGATTAGGAGAAAGAGATTTTCTAAATCCGCTGATCGGATTAAATTCCAATTAGACCTATGTTTAGTAAAATCATGACATCTCTTTCATTTTAAATCATAATTTTGCAAACTAAACCTTTTCGGAAAGCTAAGAGAGAGACCAACAATAATTGTACTGATGGAGGATTTCAATATTTGGACCATTTCATGCCTAAAAGTGCATTAAAATGTAGGACTGAAATTGAAACTTAATTTAGTCTTTAGGGGCTGATTTAGGAAGATTGATTTAAAGTCTATTGAACCAATCTGAATACACAATAAACACCACTAAATTGAGCTTAAACTCACTATATTTGAACTAATGGGACACCAAACTCAGGAGCCTAGGAAAAGGGTACGAGAGAGTGAATACAAGATTTGGAGTATCGGGAGGCCAGTAAAGCTATGACTTTACTTTGTTGTTGTGAGTATACCTAAAGTCAACTTTACTTGGCATTTCATTTCTATTAATTGTTGTCCTTGCATAGTCATTTTGACTATTTTGCCTTTGTATTATTATATCATGTGTTTTTTGTGTCTATGCTCACTTGATGAGTCTAGTTTGCATGATATCCATTCATTTGATTTGATTCATTGATTCTATCTCATGCTATGTCTATTCTTGTTGTTTTAAATGTGAATTGAATGATAAATAGCATGCTATTAGGCTAGTGAATATCTTATAAATGTTTAAGAGGACTTGTATTCCTTATTTGTTTAGGTGTGTAGATGTGCCTATGCCTTGGCAATCCATACTTGGTATTTCTTGAAATTTAAAAAGTAGTTTTCGCATTTAGGTCCCGTACTCGATCGAGGTGTGCGCGACTCACGGGGTTAGAGTCCCTGGAGATGTCGGCACATGTTACTTGACACTATATGACACTAGGGTTAGAGTCCCTGAGGTGGTCTACACACCGGGGTTAGAGTCCCTGGTAACACTTGGGTTAGAGTCCCTTGTGCTATATGATTATTGAGTCGGAGTGACATGTTTCACTGCCAACCGGACCTAAATCACCGCTACTTAGCCTACTGTCAGTATTACTTGTTTATGGCATAAGTTGGCTAGGCTATGGCACCATGATTTATGAACTGTATAGCCATTTTAATTGCCGCGAATTGAATCCATCACGTATGTTAAATTTAATCAAAGTATATACTAAAACCCTCTTCATAACCACTACACTACATCCCTTGGAGGCAAGTCTTGTTTAATATGAATAAAGTCTTATTCCTATTAAAAATGCACGATACATATAAGAGATCAATAATACTTCAAAAAATCAAATCTTGTCATTTAATTCCAAAAACTAGTTTCCTTGAACTTGTAAGGGATTTTTTATTTCATCCATAAAAGAAGAATAAATGTTTAATTGTACCTTGCAAATAAAAATGTAATTGTCGATTCTTAATTAGAGTATATATGTTGGCGTCTGTTAGATCATAAAGTTGGGACTCTCGATCTCTAGTAAGGGCTTTTTTTAATTTTATTTTATCAAACTCTCGTGAGGTTAGTTGAGTTTAATTATGGAAGGATCATACAAGATCCAAAAACACATGATTACTAAATATTAATAATTAAACAATGTGTGTAGAATATATACAACAACAACATAGCCTTAGTCCCAAATTAATTGAGGTCGGCTATATAGATCAAACTTTTTCATTGTGCTCGATTAAGTGCAATTGATGGTGAGCTTTCCAAACCATTCAAATCCCTCCTAATTAATGCATCCCGTGTTAACTTTGGTCTACCCCTATCTCGTCGAATTTCTACAGTTTCTATTGAGTCAAGTTTTCTAGTGGGGACATTTGTAGGCCGTCTTTGCAGGTGACCAAACCATCACAACCGTCCTTCCCTAATCTTTGTATCAATTGACGCTACTCCTACTTGTCTTTGAATTTCTATATTTCTTATTCTATCTTTACGAGTTTTACCACACATCCACCTAAGCATCCTCATTTCTACTACGTTCATTTTATGTAATTGTTGTTGTTTTACCGCCCAACATTCACTTCCATAAAGCATAGCTGGCTTAATTGCGGTCCTATAAAATTTTCCTTTTAACTTAGTAGGAACATTTCGATCACAAATCACCCATGTTGCACTTCGCCATTTCTTCCATCCACCTTGAGTTCTATGTGTGACATCATTCTCAATATTACCATCATTTTGTATGATTGATCCTAGGTATCTAAAATGGTTCACCTTAGGAACTTCTACTTCCCCTAATTTTACGACTTCATCATCTCGATGTCTAGTGTTTCTAAACTCACAGTGCATGTATTCGGTTTTCATCCTACTCAACTTAAAGCCTTTAGATTATAATGTATTACTCCAAAGTTCTAATTTCCTATTCATTCCATCTTTTGTTTCATCCACTAAGACAATATCATCTGCAAATAGCGTACATCATGATATATTCTCTTGAATATGGGCTTAAAGCGGATCCTTGATGTAGTTTTATCGTAATGAGAAATTCTTTTGTAGCCCATCCAATGTCTTTATACTCGTTACTACTCCATCATACATATCCTTAACAGTGTCTACGTATCTAGCATGCACTCATTTTCTTTCTAGAACCCACCAAAGAACATCTTTAGGTACCCTATCATATGCTTTTTCTAAATCTATGAATACCATATGAAGATCTTTTTTTTTTCTCTATATTTTTCTAACAATCGTCTTATAAGGAAAATCACCTCCATAGTTGACCTCCCAGGCATGAAGCCAAATTGGTTCTCTGATATTGTTGTTTCTCTCCTTAGCCTATTGTCAATTATCCTCTTCCAAAGTTTCATAGTGTGACTCATAAGTTTAATTCCCGGTAGCTTGAGCAACTTTGAATGTCTCATTTGTTTTTGAAGATTGGCACAAGCGTGCTTCTTCTCCAATCCATTGACATCCGTTTTGGTTTTATAATTTTATTGAAAAGTTTTGTTAACCAAGTCAATCCAATTTCTCATAAGCATTTCCAAACCTTTATGGGTATTTCATATGGGCTACATGCTTCCTCTATTTTCATTCTTTTCAATGCCTCTTTAACTTTTAGAATTCTAATATAGCGTGTATAGTTTACATTTGTTTCTTGGTGTGAGTTTTCATCTATTATAGTATCAACTTGACCATCATTAAATAAACTATTGAAGTAACTTCTCCACATCTCCTTAATATCATCATCGCGTCTTAAAACATTTTGATTTTCGTCCTTAATACATCGTACATGACTTAGATCTTGTTTCTTTTTATCTCTTAATTTGGCTAGCCTATATTTTTTTTTCGTCATCCCTATTACCTAACCTTGTATATAGATCTTCCGTGAAATTTGTTTTAGCTTAACTAACCACTTTTTTAGCTTGTTTTCTAGCTTCTCTATATTGATTGTACGCATCTTCATCTTGACATTTATGTATTTTCCTATACATCTATCTTTTAGTCTTAATTGCTCGTTGGACATCCTCGTTCCACCACCATATTTCCTTCTTTGGTGACCTCAAGCCTTTAGATATACCTAATACATTTGATCCCACTCTCCTTATGCAACTACTCATTTCTAGACACATTATATTAGCATCTAAGTCAAGATTCCAAACATTTTCCTTTAGTAGTTTTTCTCTAAACTCTACTTGTTTACTATCTTTTAGGTTCCACCACTTTATTCTAGGGTCGCTAACTCTTTTATTCATATTATGTCGTCGTTTTAGCCTAATATCAAGTATCACTAACTTATGTTGGGTAGTAAGCGCTTCACCAAGTATTATTTTGCTGTCTCTACATATTTTTCTATCTATTTTTCTTGTTAAAATAAAATATATTTGACTCTTGTTATGACCACTATTAAAAGTAATTATATGCAACCCCCTCTTCCTAAAACTAGTATTTGCTAAGACAAGATCGTATGCTGAAGCAAATTATAAGATTGATTCTCCTTCTTCATTTCTATTACCGTAACCAAAACCTCCATAAACTCTCTCAAACCCATCGTTACTTGCCCCGACATGCCCATTTAAATATCTTCCAATAAAACATTTTCATCTAATGGTATACTTTGCATAAATCCATCTATATCGTCCTAAAACTTGCATTTGATGCTCTCGTTTAATCCTACTTGTGGTGCATAAGCATTAAGTATGTTAATTTTTTCGTCTCCAATAATTAATTTAAGTATAATCAATCCATCCCCTATTCTCTTAACCTCTACGACCTTATCCTTATAATCATTATCTACCACAATTCCTACTTCATTGCCTTTTCTATCTATACCAATGTACCACAATTTAAACCATATGCTTCCTATTTCTCTACTCTTTTCTCCTACCCATTTTATCTCTTGGAGGCAAGCAATATTGACTCTCCTTCTAATCATAGTATCTACTAGTTCGATTGACTTCTCTGTAAGTGTTCATATGTTCCATGTTCCTAAACGAGTTTTTTCTTCCCTTTGTGTTTGTTTTCCTTTTCTATTTCTATTTCGTCTACAAGATCTAGTATCTGTATCTATTATTTTATTTTTGTTTTCGTGTTTGTTTTGAACTAGCTTCTTTACCCACACCCGTCGTGTGTAGAATATATGCCTTGATATAATTAGGGAGCGACTATTAGCCCCTATAACAACCCTCTATTTAATTTAATACATTTTTAAACTAAAATGTCTTTAGAAAAAATTACATAAATAACTTCACACTAAATCACGAACATGTTTCATTTCTTTTTCTCTTTCTACTTTCCACTCTCTACACCCCTCCTCAACTTTACTTTTCACTTTCTACACCCTCCCTAAATGAAACCTTAAACTCATGCCAAACTCCTATCTCACTCACTACACTAACCTTCTTCTCTTCTACTTAATTTTCACTTTCTATATCCCACCCTAATTAAATTAAACCATAGACTCATCTCATTTTCTCTTATATTTTCTAATTTCTACACCCCTTCTCATCTCTTTGTCCATATATACTCAACAATTCACCGTCAAATACAACATCTTAATTATAGTATTTAGTTTTGATTCATATTCTTGAATTGTTAAAATTCTTTATTTATGTTGAATTTTAGCTTTTAAGGATCAAAGAATCAATCTTGGAATGCATATGGAGCAAATTGAGTTAAGAGGAAGAAAAAGATGATGTGCAACAAGGGGTTGGAGATTGAAGATCACATAGATGAAAAGAAGGTTTTCTTTGGGGAGAGAGGGGGGCAAATATAAACTAGGAGTACAATGAAGAGTTTACTAACAATTAAGGGGGTGCTTAGAGTATGAACTAACTTATCGGGGGCTAGAAATAACGTTAAATTAAATTGGGAGCTGATATAACATATAGGGGTGCTAATAGTAACTCCGTATAATTAAATGAATACTGAAAATAAAATAAAGTTACTTTTTTTGTTGTCAAAGTAAAATTAAGTTACTTAAATGTTTACATTTAATCGGTGGCTTTACTGCTCATTATGTCCAAAGTGGAAGCCATAGTGCCGTCCACGAAATGACAACTAAATGAGGACCATATCTAAATTAATTATAAGGTATGGGATAACGAAGTATAATTTAATTATAATGGCCTCGTCACTTTCATGCTAGTTGCAATGTTATCCACGACTCGGCCTTCTCTTTGAAAATCATATATATTTTTGGCAAGGTCCTTATTGTTTTGATATATGCATCCATGCAAACTCAAACTCACCATTTTTTTTATTTTTATTTTTGATAAGGACCATATGCTAATTAATTACTTTCGTATCTTTTGTAGAATCATTTACATGGAAGCGCACATGTATTCATGCATGTGCTTGGGTTGGGATCTTAGAAAGATCTATTATTTGATTTAATTTGATGTTCATATATATAGAATATAATTTTCCAACTAAAATAAAACCAAAGACACTCAAACTAATTATAGACACGTCACGTGTCAATACAAGTTTAACCCCTAAAAGCTGTATTAACTTTTTCAAACAAGCAAATCCAACTATTTCCATAATAGTATTCAACGTGTTAAAAGTAAAGTAGAAAAAAGAAACAATATATATGTCTCGGCTGTGTGGCCGAGAACCACGATTTCCCAATTTTTTTACATTTTAACAAACCGCCACACACACATTACATCTACTCTACCACACATTACATCTACTCTACCAAATGTAACTTAATTCGTCGATCTTCACCCGAGCCCTAATTTGGAGACGAAATCGACTCACACAACGGACCCTACAAAATGCGAAACCTAGAAGAACGAAGGAGAAACACACGGCGAGAGGACGGAGAACACGATTTCGGGTAGGGCCGGCAAAATGTGCCCGGTCCGTTTTGCCTTTTGTCCGGTCCCGTTTTAAACGGGACCAGGACAATTTTTTTTTGACAAACATACGGACCGGACAAAAATTTTTGTCCGTTTAAAAATACGGGACCGGTCTGGGCAAAAATTTAAAAAACGGCAGTGCCGTTTTGTGATTAATTTGAAGGGTATATTTGTAATTTCACCGTGAAATTTGAGAAAAACCTACTTCTCTTCGTCGTCTCTCTCCGTCCCGTCTCTGCGTCTCACCATCTCTACTACTCTCACGGCCGCGCGCTGATCTCTCTCTCACGCTCTCACGCTCTCACGTCGCTTCGTGATCTCTCCGTCTCAATCTCTCTCACGCTCTCACCATCTCGATCTCTCTTCTCAATCTCTCACGCCGCGGTCTCACCATCTCCTCTCACGCCGCGGTCTCACCATCTGCTCCATCTCGCCGTCTCCACCGTCTGCCTCTCTCTCTCTCTCTCTACCAGCCTTTAGATCTATCGATCGATTTATTCCAAGTACGAGATGAACCATCTGCTAGTGCTATTTCAACCCTCCCAAACGTTCTAATCACACCCCCTTGTCTATTTTCGCTTATAACCGTCTACTTTTTCTCTCGGATTGTTGGAGCTCATTACTATATTCACTCACTCTACAGTGTCTAGTCTCTTGGTTGCTCCACGTTTCCTACTTTTCTCTTTTCTGTTTCGACTAGTGATATTTCGCGGAAAAGAGGTTGATGGAGGAAAAGAGTGCCCTATGATGCCGCTTCATTATGTTTTTTTTTATTATTATTCTTAATACTCGGATTTCGAGATGCATATTACACCCGCCTCTTTCTTGTTTTCACTTTTTATGCAATGTTCTACTTCTCTCTTTTACTAAATTGCACAATTTCAATTTTCAATTTCATGAACTTATGCCTTCATTTATTCGTTCTAGGTATTTCTTTCGAATAAAATAAAAATAAAAAATGTCTCGAGTGTATGTGGGAAATCTTGATCCACGTGTAACGAGCGTGAACTTGAAGATGAATTTCGTGTATATGGAGTTTTGCGAAGGTAAAATACTCTCTCTCTCTCTCGTTTCTAGGCTCGGGTCTCTTTGTCCTCAAGTTGTAAACTATTTATAGTTATTGTAGTACATGTAATTTTTTGTTGCTTTCTCCCGTGAAACAATCCTATTGCACTTTTTTTTTTTTTTTGATAGGAAAGATACCAACTTATTACCTATCATATAGGTCGTGGTATAGAATTTTTTTATCCCTAGTCTCTAGTCTCCTACGTAAATGGTAGGGAGCAAGTGCGATGATGATTTACTTTTCTTCCGTATTGATATTGGTGATCATC
This sequence comes from Stephania cephalantha, assembly GCA_039657325.1. Taxonomy (NCBI): domain Eukaryota; kingdom Viridiplantae; phylum Streptophyta; class Magnoliopsida; order Ranunculales; family Menispermaceae; genus Stephania; species Stephania cephalantha. The sequence continues at coordinate 40,198,728 of CM077572.1, read as the reverse complement.
CACATTGCAATGCTCCTAAAGAGCCTAGGTAGTAAGGCATTATCGCGTGCAAATCGTACCAATCTTCAAGCTTATAACCATTGAGTTTTCGGATTGTGATAATATGTATTTATTTTTTGGTAATTGGTGATTTGTAGTTGTAGACTTGTAGTTGTAGTTGAGGGTTTTTTTTTAAGATAATTGATAAACAAAATATTTAATCTATCTTTACTATTTCCATAATAGTATTCAACGTGTTAAAAGTAAAGTAGAAAAAAGAAACAATATATATGTTTGTTAGACGAGACTCAAGTAGCAAATACAAATAAACGCAATGAAGTTAACTTATTTGGTTGGGTAGTCTAAAAACAACAATGCCCTTAATTGCACATAACCTTCAATTGAAAAAAAAAAAAAGAAAAAAAAAAAGAAAAACCACAATACACGAGTTTCATATATATATATATATATATATAACTTTACCCACCCACAATAGTTAGTTGAATATATATATATAGTGAGTCAAGGTAAAGTTCTAAGTTTTGGTGTTTAGACTAATCGAGGAAGTTTGCCATGAATTTTGAGTGGCCACCAAAAAAAAAAAAAAAAGAGCGCCGCTATGGGCACCCCACCAATTAATGAAGGCACCCATTTTTTTGTCATTCTCCCCTCTAAATTACACTTTGATGTGAATGACACTATTGCCTTTTCATATAAACTTTCTCCAATCTCACAACTCATTTTCAAACAAATTTTGGGGCACCCCACTGCATTGGTCTCTCATCTCTAACCTAAAGCCACGTATTTGTTTGTCGGGCGTGTATCGATTCTTGCGTTTTCACATCATCCGATAGCGAGGTAACACTGTTTTACAACCATATCAAGATTCGAATGAACTGTTTTTTGTTCAAAATAGTGACATTGATGATTTGGTTTTTGCTTGTAGGGTTTGGTAAATTCGACCATTCCGAAGTTGTTTTCGGCTTAAAATGGACGAATGTACTGCAATGGTGCAAGAGGAGGTACAAGAAGAGATATTTGTTGATATTTATTGTGTTTTTTTTTTGGTTTTTCATGTTTTCAATGACCGAGACACATGGAAGAGTCTCGATTTTTTTTTATACCGAGACTCTTCCATAACTCTCGATTCTCATAGAACGAAAGTTGTTTTCAAGTCGCGGACCTATACTACCGAGAATGTGGTTTTTTGGCTTTTTTGGTGAATTTGTTGTGTATTGGTGGTGAGTCCTAATGTTACAATGTATGTATTGCATGTAATGCCGGTTTCAACTTTATTTCCAGACTATAAGGATGCGTTTACTCCTTGTAGGCCATTCCCATATAGAGAATCGACTATTTCATGGCTTCAAATGATTGGTCGTGAGAACATGTTTGTGTTAAGCACTCTGATGCCGGAGGGATTAAGCACATGGGAAGGGTCAAACTTGCATGTGAGAGGTCCCAGTACATTTAGGGGAATGTCACAAAGAGTAGGGAAAGCCAGAGCAGCAAAACTTGCTTTGACACCAAGAACTGAAGAGCAAGAGTTAACGGGGATGACTCAAACTGGTACAAAGAAATGTGGATGCCTTTTCCTTATTAACATCAAGGAAAATGTTGATTCTTTTGTGGTATGTCACTGTCATGTGTGGGAGGCATAATCACGACCCCGCCAAAAACTTGGACGACTACTCATTTGCAGGAAGATTGGATAAGGGTGAGCAAGTGGTTGTTGTGCAGATAACTAAGGGTAATGTGAAGCCAAAAGATATCCTCAACACGTTGAAGCAAAGAGATGTTAAAAACGTATCGACAATGAGGACAACATCCAACAAGTTCCGTAATCCAACAAAAACTACAACAGTACAAGCTCCATAATCCAACATTCAACAAGTCCCTCATTGCTTTAGCTTCTTCAAATTTTTTCTACTGTATTCTTTGCCATGCATTCTCTTTCGGGGGCGAGCATCGACCGGTGGCAGTGGAGCATTAGCCGGGGTGGAATGTGTAGAAGTGCTATCGTGATGGGACTGCCTAGGGCCTGCTTGGGTAGGGGCTGATGTGTCGGTGTAGGCGGTGGTGGTGCCGGCTGCGGTGGTGGTAGTGGTGGTGGTGGTGGTAGGACCGAGACTCCTCCCCGAAAGGAAATTGACGACGTCGCTCGCCATTTTCCTCGCAGACTCGAGTGTACACAACTCCGGCGGGGAGCATCCATCGTAGTGTCGCGTCCAACGCACGCCTATTACGCTGATGAAAACAAAAAGAAATATGTTAATGTTAAAAATTACAAGTTTTCAAGAAATGTCAAACGCTTCTACATAAAACTTAAAACATATTCAATACCTCTAATAGCTCATTGTCAACGATGGTTGTGGCAACCATGTCTTCATTTTCATGGCTCGGGTTGGTGATCACTGGGTGAGACACTTTAAGGAACCAAGGTAGATAGTCCGGTGTAGTCAAAAACTCGAACAGTGTCTTCTCGCCTCAAACTTCGGAGGCCAATAAATGGTTACGCCAACGTTCCCGATTGTCTTATTGGAACTCATACTTGACAGAGTATTTGAGTGCAGACGGGCCTCGATGTGCTTCCAATGGGCGGTACGGAGGATCTGATATAGATTGCACATGGCCAAACTGTATCAGAATCCTCTCCGGATGGTAGGGCTCCACCACATCCATGTACTTCAATGTGCCACTATAGAAGGCCATTGCGTACACAACTCCATTATCCCTGTAATTAACATAAGGGTCCCAAGTGACCTTATCAAACATAAACAACCATAATTAGTAAACATAAACTAACTTTAACATTTACCAACAAGATTGGCTAAGTAACTCACCTCACTTGGCCGCAACCTGTCCAACGTTCTCCTTATGGACCCAACCTTGTCAATATTCATCACGGTCTCGTGCTTTTGAATCCATCTACAGACACGAGGTTGCACGTAGTCCATGTACTTTGCATTGGGTGTGGCAAGCCCGAGTTTGAAATGGTCGTACACACATCCCTGCAAATACATACAACGTTAGTTATTGGGAAAATGCAAAACCTAATTCTAATTATTCATACAACAATGTAAGTTGATTTAAAAATATACCTCAAGTAATGTGAGGTAGCCGGCAATCTGAGAAACTTGTACTTTGGTGGCAGACCCCAAGTGTCGGTACAAGTACGCTAATGCAGCTGCACCCCATGCATACTTTCCCACGTCATCTAAATCTTCTAGAAGCTTCAACAATGCAATAGATACTCGAGATCCACTCTTATCCGCAAAAAGGGTGCAAGAAAGTAGGTACAACAAGTACGCCCGGGCTGTGCATTCCACGGGGGGATAAGTAGTGTCACTCGAACCAGCTTTGGGGCACCATCGACTCTTCAACCAACATTTTTGCACTGTGAGCCCCTTGCTGATGTTCACTTCATCCTCAGCATCTTCAATGCTAACCCCAAGTAGTTTGGACACCAGCTTAATTGCATCCGAGCGAGATTCCTCGGTGTACCTCGCAAAGTTCTCAACTGCAACCACTTTGCCCGTCACAAGAATCTTCAGGAGAATGCTCACATCCTCCAAGGAGATCGACATTTCACCAAATGGTAAGTGAAATGTGTTCGTCTCCGGCTGCCACCGCTCCACAAAGGCATATATAACCTCCTTGTTAGCCTTGCGGTATGAGCAGTCTATCAGCGTATTCAACCCAGGCCGCTGAATAATCCTCTGAAGGCCCTCGGTGTCAGGGTGGCACGACTGTAAGTCCCATTCTTGGATCTGAGCACCGTGATTGACACACTTGAGTATCGGGCGATCCTACAACAACAAAAAACATTTCATCAGCTATATGAAAACCATAAGTTTTTAAGTACTCCATTCAATGAAACTTTATATACTTCATTGCTCCAAATCGCTAATGCGACATGATCTTTAAAGCTCTTCAGCAATGATCCATCTGAAGGACCACCGGGGAAAGGAGCACACATTTCCAATTGCTCTTGTGACTCCCCTTCATTATGGCCACCTCCACCACTAGTACTCCCACCCACATTACGATCGGTACTAGTGGTGTCTGCTGGTGCTGATGAGTCACTACTACTAGACTCTGATGCATGAGCCTCATCTTCGCCTCGGGCAACTAGAAGATCTTTTTGTCGACGCGTGTCAATGTTGGAACCCTCATCGTGCAATTGAACATTCTTTGCATGATTCCCAACAGTCTTTCCCTTTCCCTTCACATCTACATTCTCTTTCTCTTTCCGATAAGATGCAGTCGGGGTCTCCGAGCGCCTAGCCCACGGTTACCCCTCGACACCTCAAAACCAACCTCCTCCCTAGTCACCGGGGTTTTCGAATGAGCCATACCTGATAAGACTACAACATGTAAGCACCTGGAACAGAAACAGAAGTAAAATTCAAAAAAATAAGAACAAAATCTTCCATTTCGATAGTCTCGGTCAAGCAGGTTTGAGAAAACAATTACAATCTCAGTGACGCATGACCGAGACAAAACAATAAGTCTCGGTAATGGACAACAGAGACAATTGGTTCACTCTCGGTTGTACATCACCGAGACTGACGCAACTATACACTCTCAATTACTCTCGGTATGTGGTGACCGAGAACAATTGCGGCGTTACGCTACCTTAAACAATAATACATAAGCATAATCTCGGTTATGAATAACCGAGAGAACAATGTGTCTCTCGTTACTATCTAATCGAGACTTTATGTGCAACTAACCTTAAACTTAAATCTCGGCCATGGTTAGCCGAGATTGTTAGCATCTTCTCTGACCTGTGTGGCCGAGAAAAACGAGTTCGCAAATTTGCCTAACCTAGTAGACAAACCACACAAAACAAACAAAAATCGAACTATAATCTATCAAAATCGAGTTCAAACATACTTATAAACTGTCGAATAAACGCCTCACGTGAGATTGGAACCCTAAGACCGAGCCCTACAACGTACCCAATGCAAAGAGCTCGAGATTTCTGAATATGGAAGAAAACTCATACTTGAACGAGAGAAAAATAGAGGAGATGCTCAAATTGACAGAGTAGATGCTCAAACCCTTCTTGAATTTGGTGGTGGGGTGCACTTGGGGGCAATTTCGAGATTTCATTCAAAAGTTTTGGGTGCCTTTGGTAAACAACTTGGTGCCTTCAACAGTGGTGTGCCTTCATCAATTGGTGGGGTGCCTATAGCGGCACCAAAAAAAAGCATGCATACCGAGAAGCCCACTTGTGGGGATTAAGAAACAGCTTTTGTTGACTTATTCTACACTAGAACTGGATGGTCACTTTTGTGTGTATTGACGGTATTGTCATCGATCAGAACTGCTCCACTTTTCCAACAACTTAATAAAGCAATGACTTGTGCATTTCTTTTACATTTTAAGGGGAAGAGGAGTAAGTCGCGTGTTCTCACAAGAAGATGGTGAATGATGACAAACTTTAACTGACCAAAATGCATTTGGGGTTGGTGTCTTCTTCCATTGTACCTACTAAAGACATTATCAACCACAGTACAACCACCAGCCCAGCAAAAGCAAACCGTCGTACCTGCTCTTTCATTCATGGCTTCTACATGGACCTTCATGTCATTGCTCCCTTAAACAGAAAAGCTGTTGCCCTGCATGTCCTTCGATGACCAACAGTTTTGCCGTCTGCTCCTTCGATCGATCAAAGCCCTTTACCGAGTGTTCATCTGATCTACGAATTAAGGTTTCCAACTTGGATATTTTTGCAAATTAATACGTCCACAAAACATTTACACTTTTGATCCAAAAGATTTTTACTTGCGACTCCTTTTGACTAGTCAAATCATGTTTTTGTCCAAACAACCCGTTGAGCACGAATTCAATAAAAAATTGATGGCCCGTTTTCAAAACGTTACTTCAATTTAAGTATGATAATTTCTACCTATCTCACACTCAAACTCATGATGTTTTTAGATTTTTTCGCTCTCACTTCACATTAAGTCCTTATGTTTCTTTGAAAGTGTTTTCGTAAATTTCGGATCATCCGATCAATTTTCGACAATCTTACTAGAATTGTAGTTATGAAACATTCAATTTAAGTATGAAAAAATTTGAAAGAACTCTCGTTGTTTGATCTAAACGATCATATGTAAAGATTTTTGACCGTCCCAAACAAGATCCTCTCAAATTGATCCTCTCAAATTGATTTGTTTCGTGGGACTCAAAATTGAGATTTTGATTTTGATAAAATTAAAACAAAAATATATCACATTTAAGAGAAATCGAGTCTCTTATCACTCAAATGAATTAGTTATTGCAAAACTTAAAATTTTCCCTTTTAAAATTTTGCATCGAGGTAGGTTAACCTATGTTTTCATGTTTCTTCTAGGTAATATATATACACACACACACAAAAATACTTATAGTCACGCACTCACTTAGTACCATGAGATAGACATCAAAATTCATGCAATACACTTTGAAATATGTGTGCATGCACCTCAAAAAGTATTGCATGGCTTTCAATTAACAAAAGGTATGCGAATATTTAAGTGTGTCAAAATTAATATTATTTTCCCTTTCGGTTTGAATATAGACACACACACACACATACTAGTGTATGGCACGTGCGTTGCACGTGTATTATAAAGAGGGAATGGTTAAAGATTAGGGCTCTATTTGGCAACACTAACTGATAATCTAGCTGATAATGGTTAGTCTAGCTGATAGCTAAAAAACTAGTAACTGATAGCTGATTATCTAGCTAATCAATTAAAATTATTTGAAAGAAATAGCTGATCAAGTAGCTGATAAATGTCTCTTTTTTTCTCCAAAACCCTAAAATTCTTCTTCTTGATTCACTTCTGTGATTTTTGTCATTGAACCACCGCCGATCCTCCTCTTCGATCGGCGATGGTTCAAATCAAATCCCTTTTCCATTTTGTTCATTTAATAACCAACATATCTAATAAGATTTGTGGAGATTGGTCCATTCTTATTGCGGTGCATCTTCATCAACAGTGATACGTGGATTTGTGTGAAGCTGGATTGATCTTGTCTTTAGTTTTATTTTATAGTTAGTTTTCTTCTTTAGTTGGAAGTATTTGATTTGTCTTCTCCTTATTGGGAAGTTTTAAGTTTTCTTCTCCTTGTTGAGAAAGTTTATTATTCGTTTTGTGGTTTATTGTCATGAGTTTCAACGTTGTAGAGAGCAGTCGCTGATTGTTAAACTATTTCAATTTCACATTTATAATCAAATTAATGGCAGGTTGTTTGAACAAATAAGATTAGCGAATCAATATACTTGATTATATATCTGGTCCTGTATTGAGCCATGAATGATTAATGAAATTTTTCTTCAAAAAAAAGTAGCCGGTAAATGCAAAATGACATAAAAGGACTTTCTTTTTAGTTCTTAAAAAAGACATATTTATATAAACTATTATTTACATTACATATATAAATACATTTATTATTATATATGTAGAGTAACGTAATATTAATGTTTTTAGATAGTAATCATACATGTCTCATATGTTTGTATTAAACATTCTTTTTTGAATAATAATGTTCCAAATTTCATATGTAGTAAATTAGTAATATTAAGTGATGTTACTGTATTATTTTGGTCAATAAAATATATATTACTAAAAATATTGCAAACCATAATAATGTTAAGTGATGTTAATTGTGTAAATGTATTTACCATTATTCTTTTAAACAGAAATGTATTTATATGTTATGTTGCATATATGGTATTGTCACTATTGTGTTATCATCGTTGCACCGACGACGCACTTGCACATTACACAAGTTTTTTTATTATATATATTTGCTATTTTGTTTCCAAAAGAATAAATGAACATTCGTTATTTTTTAGTCAAAAATCAACTATTTACATGGGCAAAAAGAAAAATGGGCAAAATTGGAACAAAAAACTAAAATGACGTCTTAAAAATAAAATGCTAGCGGGGATAGCGTTTACGATTGTAGCTGATCATGAAAATAAGCTGCTAACCAAACCCAACTTATTTATTTAAGTAGATTATAAGTTAGTTGATAAGCTACATGATAAGCTAGTTTGTGCATGCCAAACATAGCCTAAATGGAAAAAATTTAGGAGTAATTTGTGCAAATTTGAAATCTCAAACAAATAAGGTAACTAACTACAAAAGAAAAAGTTAGTTAAATCGAGATTAAAAGAAGCTTTTGATGATAGTTTTGAAAATAAAGCTATTTTGACTTCAAGAAGATCCTAAGGATATTGTCATTATATATAAGATAAATATATCTATCATATATATAAAAGCACGAATCACAAATTTTTGAGTGGTAATGAAATTTACCTCTTTGCCCATACTTTATTTGAGTGGTAATGAAATTTACCTCTTTGCCCATACTTCTCGTGCCTTCCCTTAAAATTAATAAATTAATTCAACCTAATCCAAATTGGATGATGATGGAGGAGTCCGACTTAAATTAAGGATCAACAACTCAATTACTTGGGAGAACGCTACCTCTTCAACGTCTTGAACACTACCTCTTCAAGTCGATCAACAACTCACTGATCAACGACTCTCCTTCCTCTTCAAATCATTCATTCCATGCTTTCCTTCATCGATTCATTCGTTGCTTTCCTTTGCTCTTCGATTCAATGTCGCTGCTCTCATTTGCTCTTCGATTCAAATGTGAGGTAATCTACCTTTCTTCTCCAATTTTTTTTTTGTGCTGTGTTGATTAGATTTGGTATTGGAAATTCTTAGATACCCATGATCGATACTTTTTTATAGAACTCTGTAATTCTTTGATCTATGCATTCTATGTGTTTGATGAATTATCTAAACCATAAAGTCAATGTTTGGTTGTTTTGAATTTCAGTGTTTATGCATTCTATGTGTTTGATGAATTGTCTAAACCATAAAGTCAATGTTTCGTGAAATGCCTATGAGAATATTGAATGTATTGTTCCATTGCCAACAAATTGAACCTCTAATTCTATATATGCAATTGATGAGTAGTTAATTAGCACTATTTTATAAGGTGTTTAATTAAAGTCAAATCAATATCAATGAATACCCAAGTCCATAAACAGTGTTACAATATGTATTAGTGAATAAATCTATCTTATTTTTCAATCAAATCTTTTTTTTTATAAGAAAGAGGTATATGTATATATCAAAATTATCAAAAAGTGTACAGTGAGGAATTTTGCTTCTATGCATTGTTCATTAATCTTTGTTTTGTACCTAATAAAATTATCAACAAATTACCCAAAGTAGCTAATAAGATTTATAGTTTTGAGCTAATAAAATTGCAAGTGCTCCGAATTACCCCTGCACATTGTTCTCTTGGTGCTTTTAGGCATTTTTACCATCTCCAAAAGTTGGTGTATTGTTCATTCGGCAGCCTCGCGATTCCATGTGATGGTATAGGTTTTGTTTGGTGTTCCTTCATAGATCACCACCTTGGTCCCTCCTCTTTTCAGTTGGGCATTAAATTCTTTCCCTCCCTCTCTTTTTTAAATTGCATTTGTGCATATTTCTGGGGCTATGCATGGATATGTGTTTTTCCATGGGAGCGTCAATAACATGGTAGATTTCTCTGGGGTGGTTTTTTGCTTTTCAATTTATGCTTCTTCTATCTTTAATTATGCACAGTAGGCATATTTTTATTTGATTTACACGGTCATTTCTTACAGTTATCGTGAGGAAATTGTCTCTAAAATTGCATGAGTTGACTAGACTCCAGTTATTTGATAAACTTTCATTTCCAATCTGAGTGGGGAGTAAACAAAAGAATTCATAGCATTCTTGTTACAATACGTAAGTCTCATGTTAGTATTTTAAATTTGAACTTCTTTCAAAATTAAAGGGAACTTCTTTTTAACTTCATTTGGCGAAGCATATTAATAAACCAAAATTAGTTTATCAGTACATTTATATGTATTTTGATGAAAAAAGTGTATGTATATGTGCTAAGCAATGTTGTCTATCTTGCAAAGAAGAGAGTGGTTGGTCACAAATCAACCTTGAAGTTCGGTGGAATATTAAATTTATGAAAATTTCCTCTTTTCTCCTCGCTTTGAATTTTCCACCTTTCTAATAAAAAATCTTTAAGTTTTCCACTTATCAATTAAACTTCACGTGATTGTTTGATCTAGTCCTGTAAAAAGAAAAATATTTTGTGGAAGAGTATTTTACTAATTTAAGTTATTCAAGTGAAAATATATAATTCTAGCTTAATATCAGAATAATATTAAATGATGATTAGTTTATTAATTTAAGTTATTCTTCATAAGAATAAATAAATATTATTTAGTTAATATCAGAATAATAATAGTTACTTTTAGTATTCTTATAATTGAATAAGATCTTGCACATATACCACCAAGGAATTAATGTTTGTTGGTGTATTTGGATAATGTTGTGAAATTGATGAGTTTTGATGGATAATTAAGTTGGCCAAACTTGATCCACAAATTCATTCTTTTTCATTTCAGATGACATTTTATGTATTTTGATATGTTCAATTCAAATGTGAGTTAATCATCTGGTCTATATGGTTTAATATTATTCATTGTTTTTGAAAGAAATTAGGCTCTATAACAATTCAAAGTGAATATGAGAAGAGACAGAGCAAACTCTTAAGATAAATAGGATGCGTTTCCGGGTGGTGTTTGTGAAATGTAATCAAATGAAAACTAAATGAAACTACTATTTTCAATGGATTAAGGGATGTCAAAATTTTCAAATTGTGTTTTCCCCAACTTCAGAGATACATGGTAATTCACATACAAGGGTATTTTTTTAGCATAATTGCTGCTCATTAGTTATTTTAGCATCCACATACAAGGGTATTTTAAATTCGGGATCGTTAGTTACTATTCGATTCCCTGGCCGGATAGTCTTCACTCTAATGGACTCCCACATTGAGGTTCTGTTGACAATTGTAATCTTCAAAACTAAAACCACCACTGAATATGTCGAGACCGTATGCGCAATCTCTGATCAATATAGTCTTGAGCCTGAAATGTAGAAATGTAGAAACTATAGTGCAATGGTCTCCTTATTCAAGCGAGGATGAGCTTCTGGACCAGGTTATAAGCTTTTATATACTTATTTTTTTAAACCCTTTTACTAAAAGCAATAATTTTTTTTTTCATCTTTATTTCGATTATTTAGGATTGAGGCCATGTTACTTCAGTTTCTTTTGTTGTTCTGGAACACAAACAATTTGTTTTGATTTCATACTTTGATAAGAATATTCATCTGCATGATTTTTTTTATAAGAATATTCATCTGAATGATAGAGAAGCATTATAATGGAACAAAAAGATTTTGCAGAAATAATGAAAAACAATTTACATTTACTTGAATCAGATTTTAATCACCTGATAATATATCTTATGCATTGATGTCTAGCCAACTCAATTCTTATCACAATCATATTGCATTTTAACCTTTCTTCTTTTAGAAATGGCTCACTATTCATCATCTAGCTCAAGCATCTCAAGAGGTATTCCACTTCTTCATTTTAGTTTCTCTTAACAACAGTTGAATATTGAAATACTGATTCAAAGGGGAAAAACTTTCCCTCTACTCTTTCCACAGGAAGTCAATCAGATGTGGGCAGGTCTTGCTTGTTATAGACGAGCTCGTCTTTTATTGGAGGTGATGTGCTCAATTTGTGAATGAATTACATCTTGCTTCTGCTTCTTGAGATTTTTTATGTCGAATTTGCTGAATTACATCCGAGGCTTGTCGGACGCAGTTGGAGGACAAGATGGGCCGAACTCAGCGAGAGCCCTTGGGCCCTTCTCAGCTCTCAACACTGCCAAATTTGTCATTAGATTCATTAAGATACTCCCATCCCATAAGAAATATCAGGATTTAAAGTAAGTAAAGAATCAAGCCTGCAATTCCATATTTCTAGAGAAGTTATTGTTTCACAGTAGCATAAGGAAATAAAGTTCTTTTGTGATGCACAATACGTAATTAGGATAGTGAGTGTATTCCTAATAATATGATCATAATTGTTTTGGAAGGAAACATACTTTTACATGCATGCATAAGGTTTTACAGGATATACAAAACCCAAAGAGAGAGATGCACCAAAAATAAGAAAATAATGGAAAGAGATCAACTAAGGCAATGTCGTTTATGTGGAAGATGTGGTTAAAGGACTACAAAGTTCCACATGGTACATAAGATAAGGCAATACAACCTCTGTTCTAATCTTTTTCTTTCTTTTTTCTTGGTCAGGGTGTCTAAAGCTTTAATCCAAACTAATTCAATTATTTACATTCATAATTTCAAAGTTATCATTTCTATCTATAGAGTTTGAGGTAAAGATTGAACTTTATGTACAATTATACAGAATCTCCAGAAGCAAGTGTTCAAAAATTAATGGGTAAAACCACTTGTGTTTTTTTCCTTGTTTCCTTTTTTTTGAGGAAGTAACGGCCTAGCATGACTAGCTTGTTTTTCATTCACATCTTATCTCAATCACATTAGAGAATATTGATAAGCTAAAAAAGGTACTTGAATTTCTAATTTTTAAATTTTAATTACAATTTTGAATTTAAATTAATAAATTCTTAGAAATTAATTCCCGCGAGCGAAGCGAGCTGGTCAATCGTGCGTAGCACGTCCTGAAACTAGTATCTATATATATATATATATATATATATATATATATATATATATATATATATATATATATATGTATACACACACACTATTACCATGTTAACCACAAAATACTCATGCCATGAGAATCACATTTAATTACAACCATTGGATTATAATCCAACACATTAATTTATGAGTCATAAATGCACAAAACATTTAATACACAACACATTTTGAGGGGTTTCCATGATATGAGTATATATTTGGGCTCCATTATATAATTTCCATTATATATATTGCCAAGTATTAATAACATCATATTTTAAACAAATAAATTGGGATTAAATTTTAGGGTTGCTAATAAATTAATTTCGAATCTGTTCAAATCTGATAAGATGATTAGGTTCATCTTCGTTGCAGCCATTAGATTTCCGATTGACAACAATCATTTATCTATATTCTTGTTAAAGACTATGCATGGATTTGCATTTATAGGGCTGATACTTGTCATTAGGTTTTATTTCATAGGTAGTTATTTCCTTCCCTTATTGGAAAGCTTAGATTGTCTTTTCTTGTTAGAATATTTGCGTTTACTTCCCTTGTATATGTATACCGTCGTGTTCCAAATATTTATCAATTAAGAGAATGGTCACTGATTGTCAAACTATTTCATTGTTACATGGTCGATTCTTGAAAGCTAACCTTATGGTGGTTGAATGTTCTTTTGAACAATTAGGATTAACGAATTAATTTACTATGTGATTGATTCTATGTTTCATCATGTTCTATTCAATGTATTCCGAGTCATTAATGATTAATGGAATTTTTATTTCTTTTAAAAAAAAAAAGATAAACCAAAGTGGAGAGTATTCTCAAAAAAAAAAGTGGAGAGCGAGGAAAACGTGTTTTAGAGATCCTCTGTCTTTTTGATTCTCATCGAGCCACGCCCCATCTATCTCGAGAGAGGCAAATCATGTGGCCCACGTTGGGGTGCATGCAAAACTTATCCGCAGATCCAGTCCAATCTAGATCAATTATCACTAATTGGATCAATTCTTTGATCTCTTGAAACGGACTGAAAAATCACTAATCCGGATGGACTGGATCGCATTACAGATCCTGCATTAAAAAACCGCGAATCCGATTCGATTCAGTCCGTTTATCACATCAACACATATACGTATTAGATCATATGTACTATAGTATCTCGAAGAACATCAACCCAAACTATCAACTCTAAACTATAGTATCTCAAAGATTATGTTTGTTCTTAACTTTTTTATTACGCTTCAAACCTTTTTTTTGTAGGTTGTATGTTGCAACGTACACATTTTATTGTGCTTTTGAGAGGGTGTATAGTGCAAATTTATGAATGACATATCTATTTTATGTAGGAACTTGCATTTTAAAAGTTATTGTGATGACAAGTTTGTGAGAAATATATTATATATAGATTTGTGGGACGTAAGTTGTATTTTTGTCATTCATGAGATTTATAATTTTTGTGATTCATTTGATTAAATTTAATTTCATGAATCTTTGGATAGAAAAACCTTAATCCATGGAACTTGATTCAGTTTAGTCCGCATTTTGTAAATTAAATTGAGTTAGATTGATGACGGTTTTGGACTAATTTTACAATTCGCAATAATTGGATTGGATTGCGAATTGATTCTAATTGAACTGAATCCAATTTGTGTGCACTCCTAGGCCAACGCACTAGCAAGTCATGCTCTAAAGAGGAATCAGTTGCATTTGTCACAAGAAGATGGTGAACGGTCTTCTTCCATGGTGATCAAAGAAAATACCAACTGAAGACATACCAACCACAGCACATACCTTCCGCAAATTCGGTCTAGACTAGTTGGAATGGTTGGCCTCGACTAGGATCAATGTTCATCTTCAACCAAGATGTTTAAGGCCAAGAGAATGGCAGATTAAGGACAATGGTATTTTGACATACTTAGGGTACATACATTGGATACACAATGGTCTAGATTTTATCCGTATCCCAATGAAATCTACACCATTGTGTATCCAATGTATGCACCCAAAATATATCAAAATATTATTTTCCTAACATAAATATAGAAACCATATTGAATGCAAGACCAATAAACGATCCAGATTATTGAATGGCGTATCAGTATTCCATACAAAGTATTTGCTCAACAAAACAAAATGTCAACAACTTCCATTATTGATGCAAGTCACTAGAAATATTGTACCAACAGAACCATTTTGTATAACCTGTTGCACGTTTGCTTACAAGTTGGGCTCTCTTTGTTTTTATCATGCCTGGCAATTTTATCCTAACAAATGTACAATGGGACCATAGGTTAACCTCATGGCAAGCACATTGTGTAGTGACAGCCCAACAACCTGTAACCTTTACATTGCTCGATATCAATTGGATGAAAACCTTCACTAAAGCTAACAGAAGGCGATGAAGTTTCGCAAAAACTCGCAAAGTTACGTCTCAGGTCTAATAACTGATAATTTATTGCTTGTAGCTGCCAACTTTACTCGACAGAAGAGGCTTCTCCTTCAAACTGTTACTTAAAACGTTCTCGGAGCTGCTCGACTGGTTTTCGCAGTGCGCTGGTCTCATCCAGATTTTTATGTGTCCTTCCCGGCATGCTGTCAGGACTGATTCCTGGGTGAAGATCAAGTCAGAAAGTGGTTCATTATGCACGCGATGCGCAACTAGAGGAGAGAGCTTTGGCACGTCTCTCATGCTTGGCGCAGGTTGGAGAGTGCCCACTGGGGTGAGAGTATCCCAATGAGCAGATTGGCTTCCGGTGCTAAATGTGGGGGAACCACCAGAAGGTCGGCGAAGGGGCACCACTAGCTCATCCATGACAAGGTCCCATAAAAGTAACTGAGTGTCCTGCTCAAAATAGCTCAGTTGCATTAATCTTTTTGTAATATATCAGCATAATTTGTTTTGGTGAGACTATCAGCATATTTAAGGAAAACAATGGGCATATGTACTTTTAATTTTTAATTGAAGATTTTTCAACATATAAAATTAAGTGAGCGACCCTCGCGATTAGATGATACTTGAACAACTCACCAAAACCTTTTCCCAAGTATAAGTGATACAATTGATTCGCATTATATAATGATGTTACAAAACATTAGTATATAAAACAACAATCCTCTTTTATACTACCTTTACTTTTCCACTAGGGCCCTGTTTGATTAGACGGAAAAGGAAAATGTTCTAACGAAAAAGATAAATTATGTGGGAAAATAACATTTTTTTGTGTTTGATAGCTAAAATTTTCTTGCGGAACATTTTCTCACGATTGCCAATTTTCCGCATTAAGACATATTTTCCCACCAATTAAGGTGGGCAAATTGAGTTTCTTTTAAGAAAATGAGTTTCCATATTAAGGCCCATATTAAATTTCTATTTTATATATGAAAATTAATATATTTAATATATATGATAAGTTTTCATCTTCATTCCAGAGTTTTGAGGGGAAAAATTCTTACACGCGCAATCAAACTTGTAGGAAAATTTCCTTATGATATTTACTTGAAAAAACTTTCTTAAGAAAATGTTTTTTTTCTATGGAACATTTTCTTTGCAATCAAAGAGGGCCTAGGTAATCTTAGAAAATAAGATTAAAGCCACATGGATACCAACAAAGAAATAAATAATAGAAAATGTGAACAGGAGAGACAGGTCTGGCTTTCATAACTAGTTGATACCAGTACATATAGACCACAGAAAACTAGCAAGGTGTGAATCCAATTTTTCCAATTTGCCATCTAGGGACACCAATCGAACCACAGTTTCTTCTATTGCCACAGTTTTTATTTATCTTGTTTGTATTTGGGGCCCTAAAATTCCTCTGAGAGTGGCCTTCTCTTACACGGAGTCTTCAATCTAACTGATCCTCACAGGGACCTGAGATTTGGGTTATAATCATTCACTTGTTGCCCTACGGTTATACTATCGCTTGTATTTCAGAATATGATTACTACGTAGAAATGCTTGTCCAGTTCTCCATGCAGCCCAGGAAAGAAAGCATTCTACCACCCACATATTGTCAGACTCCAGAAAATAGGGTGGGATATATTTGAAGGAAAGTAGGAAACCAACAAGAGGCCTTTTCATTCACCATCCAGCTCAATTGCTCAATTGGCCATATGTTTTCTTATGTTTCTTAGGAGAATAAATGGTTCCATTTGGTATGGTTCTAGAGTTTAAATAATGGAGAGTGATATGTTGACATTTCTGGGGCGCCACATGGGCGTGCGCCAATGTGTGCGCCCCAGAAATGTCACCAAATCATTTTCCTTAAATAATATCACCATCCAACTCAATTGACTATATGTTGTACTCCTGTTCTGCTTTCTTCTTTCCCTTGTGTTTCTTTCTTATTCGTTGGCCCACTAACGTCCATCTATGTTACTCGGACTCGGGTATGAGTGTCGGATACGGGTATGTGTCTAAAGGTCGGACCTGCCTATTTTCTAATTTAAGGACACGGGGACTCGGGGAAAAGTGTGCTTAGATATTTGTACTAACACATATATACTAGCCCACAAACATATTTCTTTCTTATTTCAATTTCTTATTCTACATTAGGAAGTTATGGTTGTTGTTTTCTTTTTTATTTTACATTTTGAATCTTCTTTGTACATAAAGCTTTCGAAATGAAGCATTCATATCCTTTCAAGTGTCGGACTCATTTCAAGTGTCTGACACGGGTACGTTCGGCCAAAGTGAAGGGTCCAGGTAACATAGACGTCCAGTAAGGATCAATGACTACTCATAAAAAACGAAAGCAAGTCAAAGCCATCATAAATTCTGATATATAAATAGGGTGGTATTTCAAAATTATAGATTCAACATCAACAACATCAACATAGCCTCAGTCCCAAATTAACTGGGGTCGGCTACATGGATCAAACTTTTCCATTGTGCTCGATTAAGTGCAATTGATGGTGAGCTTTTCAAACCATTCAAATCCCTCATAATTAATGCATCCCATGTTAACTTTGGTCTGCCCCTACCTCGTCGAATTTCTACAGTTTCTATTGAGTCAAGTTTTCAAGTTGGGGCATTTGTAGGCCGTCTTTGCGGGTGACCAAACCACCGCAACCGCCCTTCTCTAATCTTTGTATCAATTGGTGCTACTCCTACTTGTCTTTGAATTTCTATATTTCTTATTCTATCTTTACGAGTTTTACCACACATCCACCTTATCATCCTCGGCTACGTTCATTTTATGTAATTGTTGTTGCTTTACCGCCTAACATTCACTTCCATAAAGCATAGCTGGCCTAATTGCGGTCCTGTAAAATTTTCCTTTTAACTTAGTAGGAACATTTCGATCACAAATCACCCCTGTTGCACTCCACCATTTCTTCCATCCAGCTTGAATTCTATGTGTAACATCATTTTGTATGATTGATCCTAGGTATCTAAAGTGGTTTACCTTAGGAACTTCTACTTCCCCTAATTTTACCACTCCGTCATCTCGATGTCTAGTGTTTCTAAACTCACAATGCATGTATTCCATTTTCGTCCTACTCAACTTAAAGCCTTTAGATTCGAATGCATTCCTCCAGAGTTCTAATTTCCTATTCACTTCATCTTTAGTTTCATCCACTAAGACAATATCATCTGCAAATAGCATACACCATGGTATATCCTCTTGAATATGTCTAGTTAGTTCATCCATAACTAAAGTAAATAGATATGGGCTTAAAGCCGATCCTTGATGTAGTCCTATCGTAATGGGAAATTCTTTTGTAGCTCCTCCAAATGTCTTTCAAAATTATAGATTACTATGCCGAAATAGAGAAAAGCTTATGACAAGTGAAATTCATCACTAACAGACATACAATCAGCTGGCAGAAGAACTCACAGGTACAACAAAAAATACCAAATATAAGTTGATCATTAGGGCATCGCAAATTAGTTGAGGTCCGCTACATGGATCAAACTCTTCCACTGCGCTCAATTTCGTGCAATTGATGGTGTGCTTTCCAAATCATTTAAATCCCTCCTAATCAATGTCAAGGATTGCAGGATGCCAAGGCGATCCCGAGGTAATTTCCTTGGTCTAGGCAAGGCGGTGCTTAGACAGCCAAAAGAATATTTATTTTGAGGTCCTTGAATTATTATTTATTTATTTATAGGTCCTTAATTAAACTCCACCTATGTTGTACACTATGTGCGCTACATAGCCGGTCCCAAGTCCGGATAAAGGAGGACTCTGACGCCCATTTTTTCATACCGAAAAATGGGTAAGGGAGGTCCCAAACTCACTTTTCATACCCGAAAAGTGGGGGAGGGAGGCCCCAAGCTCATTTTCCATTCTTGGAAAATGGAGGAGGTTGCGATAGGTTGACGACGCCGTAAAATTTTTGTCACTTTTCATGAAATGGAACAAACATATATAAACGTTGGGGCGTTCCAACCTAGCGCTTGCGCGCGCGTCGGAGCCGGGTGTAGTGAGAAATGAGCAAGGGTGTGTTTCACATCGTCGCCTGGGTGTGAAGAAAAATGAGCAAGGGTTCCCACACATAGGACGTGTGTGGGTAAAGAAGCTAGTCCCTTCACATCGTCGCCCGGATGTGAAGAAAAATGAGCAAGGGTTCCCACACAAAGGACGGGTGTGGGTAAAGAAGCTAGTTCAAAACAAACACGAAAACAAAAATAAAATCATAGATACGAACACTAGATCTTTTAGACAAAATAGAAATAGAAAAGGAAAACAAATACAAAGGGGAGAAAAAATTCGTTTAGGAACATGGAACGTAGGAACACTTACGGGGAAGTCAATAGAACTAGTAGATACCATGATTAGAAGGAGAGTCAATATTGCTTGCCTCCAAGAGACAAAATGGGTAGGAGAAAAGAGTAGAGAAATATGAAGCACAGGGTTTAAATTGTGGTACGCCGGTATAGATAGAAAATGCAATGGAGTAGGAATTGTGGTGGATAATGATTATAAGGATAAGGTCGTAGAGGTTAAAAGAATGGGGGATATATTGATTCTAGTTAAATTAATTATTGGAGACGAAAAAATTAACATACTTAGCGCCTATGCACCACAAGTAGGATTAAGCGAGAGCATCAAACGCAAGTTTTGGGACGATATGGATGGATTTATGCAAAGTATATCATTAGATGAAAATGTTTTTATTGGAGGAGATTTAAATGGG
This sequence comes from Stephania cephalantha, assembly GCA_039657325.1. Lineage (NCBI taxonomy): Eukaryota > Viridiplantae > Streptophyta > Magnoliopsida > Ranunculales > Menispermaceae > Stephania > Stephania cephalantha. The sequence goes on along the minus strand of CM077572.1, from coordinate 40,178,953 downwards.
CATGTCGGGGCAAGTAACGATGGGTTTGAGAGAGTTCATGGAGGTTTTGGTTACGGTAATAGAAATGAAGGAGAATCAATCTTAGAATTTGCTTTCAAAGATACGATCTTGTCTTAGCAAATACTAGTTTTAGGAAGAGGAGTCGCATATAATTACTTTTAGTAGTGGTCATAACAAGAGTCAAATAGATTTTCTTTTAACAAGAAAAATAGATAGAAAAATATGTAGAGCGCAAAGTAATACCTGGTGAAGCACTTACTACTTGACATTAAGCTAACACGACGACATAATATAAATAAAAGAGTTAGCGACCCTAGAATAAAGTGGTGGAACCTAAAACATAGTAAACAAGTAGAGTTTAGAGAAAAACTACTAAAGGAAAATATTTGGAATCTTGACTTAGATGCTAATACAATGTGGCTAGAAATGAGTAGTTGCATAAGGAGAGTGAGATCAAACGTATTAGGTATATCTAAAGGCTTGAGACCACCAAAGAAGGAAACATGGTGGTGGAACAAGGATGTCCAACGAGCAATTAAGACTAAAAGAGAGATGTATAGGAAAATACCTAAGTGTCAAGATGAAGATGTGTACAATCAATATAGAGAAGCTAGAAAACAAGCTAAAAAAGTAGTTAGTCAAGCTAAAACAAAAGTCATGGAAGATCTATATACAAGGTTAGGTAATAGAGATGGCGAAAAATATATATATAGGCTAGCCAAATTAAGAGATAAAAAGAAACAAGACCTAAGTCATGTAAGATGTATTAAGGACGAAAATCAAAATGTTTTAACGCGCGAGGAGGATATTAAGGAGAGATGGAGAAGTTACTTCGATAATTTATTTAATGATGGTCAAGTTGATACTATAATAGATGAAAACCCACACCAAGAAAGAAATGTAAACTATACACGTAATATTAGAATTGTAGAAGTTAAAGAGGCATTGAAAAGAATGAAAATAGGGAAAACATGTGGCCCAGATGAAATACCCATAGAGGTTTGGAAATGCTTAGGAGAAATTGGATTGACTTGGTTAACAAAACTTTTCAATAAAATTTTAAAATCAAAACGGATGCCAATGGATTGGAGAAGAAGCACGCTTGTGCCAATCTTCAAAAACAAAGGAGACATTCAAAGTTGCCCAAACTATCGGGGAATTAAACTAATGAGTCACACTATGAAACTTTGGGAGATGATAATTGACAATAGGCTAAGGCGAGAAACAACAATATCAGAGAACCAATTTGGTTTCATGCCTGGGAGGTCAACTATGGAGGCGATTTTCCTTGTAAGACGATTGTTAGAAAAATATAGAGAAAAGAAAAAGATCTTCATATGGTATTCGTAGATTTAGAAAAAGCATATGATAGGGTCCCTAGAGATGTTCTTTGGTGGGTTCTAGAAAGAAAAAGAGTGCATGCTAGAGACATAGACACTATTAAGGATATGTATGATGGAGTAGTAACGAGTATAAAGACATTTGGAGGAGCTACAAAAGAATTTCCCATTACGATAGGACTACATCAAGGATCGACTTTAAGCCCATATCTATTTACTTTAGTTATAGATGAACTAACTAGACATATTCAAGAGGATATACCATGGTGTATGCTATTTGCAAATGATATTGTCTTAGTGGATGAAACTAAAGATGGAGTGAATAGGAAATTAGAACTCTGGAGGAATACATTAGAATCTAAAGGCTTTAAGTTGAGTAGGACGAAAACCGAATACATGCACTGTGAGTTTAGAAACACTAGACATCGAGATGACGGAGTGGTAAAATTAGGGGAAGTAGAAGTTCCTAAGGTAAACCACTTTAGATACCTAGGATCAATCATACAAAATGATGGTAACATTGAGAATGATGTCACACATAGAATTCAAGCTGGATGGAAGAAATTGCGGAGTGCAACAGGGATGATTTGTGATCGAAATGTTCCTACTAAGTTAAAAGGAAAATTTTATAGGACCGCAATTAGGCCAGTTATGCTCTATGGAAGTGAATGTTGGGCGGTAAAACAACAATTACATAAAATGAACGTAGCAGAAATGAGAATGCTTAGGTGGATGTGTGGTAAAACTCGTAAAGATAGAATAAGAAATATAGAAATTCAAAGACAAGTAGGAGTAGCACCAATTGATACAAAGATTAGGGAATGGCGGTTGCGGTGGTTTGGTCACCTGCAAAGACGGCCTACAAATGCCCCATCTAGAAAACTTGACTCAATAGAAACTGTAGAAATTCGACGAGGTAGGGGCAGACCAAAGTTAACATGGGATGCATTAATTAGGAGGGATTTGAATGGCTTGGAAAGCTCACCATCAATTGCACTTAATCGAGCACAATGAAAAAGTTTGATCCATGTAGCCGACCTCAATTAATTTGGGACCGAGGCTATGTTGTTGTTGTTGTTGTTGTTGTATAGGTCCTTAATTAATAATAATTTTTATTAATCACTATAATCCGCAATCAATATATACTTCAAGGATACTAATAAGCCTTTAGATACTTAAGTAACATTAACTATGTTAAGATTTTGTTGTTTGGTAGGTATTAAAGCACCAAACTCAATTGTAATGTCCCTTTTTAAAAAAAATTATTTAGGACACCGCCCATGCGGTTTTGCCTCAAAAGTTAATACGCCTATGCGTCGCCTTGCAATCACATTCAACATGCCCCTACTTCCAAGTTAGTTTCGGTCTACCCCTACCTCGTCGAATTTCTTCCAGTTTCGGTTGAGACGAGTTTTCTAGAGGGGGCATTTGTAGGCCATCTTTGGAGGTGTCCAAACCACCACAACTGCTCTTCTCTAATCTTTGTGTCAATTGATGCTACTCCTACTTTTCTTTGAAATGTTTGTTCCATTTCATAAAAGAGTGACAAATTTTACGCTGGTCGTCAACCTATCGCAACCATCCCCTATTTTTCAAGTATGAAAAATGGGTTTGAGACCTCCCTCATCCATTTTTCGATATGGAAAATAGGCGTCAGAGTCATCCTTTATCCGGACTTGGGACTGGCTATGTAGCGTATATAATGTTCTACATAGGCGGAGAAACACCAATGTGAAAAGCCATTTAGAGTTGGGAGAAACACCAAACAGGATTTACAAGCAAACAACAAGCAACGACATCAAGGACGCTAGGGGAAGAATCCGCCATGCTTACAATGAACAAAAACTAATAAAAAAAATAACAAAATAAAGAAAGTCAAACTCTGGAAGTGAGAAAAGAAGTAACATCAGACTTTTAGCTTCTAAACTCAATGGCATGCATAACAATTAAAAAATGTAGTAAAAGAGATGAGAGGAACCATAACTCCAACTGAGAAAATAATGGAAGAAACAAACATGTCTGGTGTAAAAGAAGATTCTGTGGCTTCTGCCTTTACAGAGTAAATTGCTGAAGTGTGTTTAGGATTGAAAGAAACAGATAGGCAACCTTAATTGCCGTAAACTTGAAAAAAAAAAGAAAAAAGAAGTTTTAATCACTTGCAGAATTTTGATCAAAATGCAGTATCAATGGACGCTGACACATCAAAGTTTTATCTGCCCTGGATTAATTAAGAATGAAGAGCATTGCTGGTAGGAGAAATTTTACATACCTGACCAACAGAACCAAATCTGTACATGACACTTTCTACATCTCCCTCTGAAGTAGGGGATGACCAAAATGGGTCAAAAGAAACTCCACTAACCTGCAAGAAATATCAAATCTGTGAGATCTTGAGTAAACTAAAGCACAAATACAAAATTGGGAAGAAAACCTACCCATGAATTGTGTCCTTCACCCCAAGCTACTACCTTTCGCTCATCCATACTCCAGACTTGAACAAGATCATCTTCACCTCCAGTCAAAATATATTTTCCATCCATGCTATGGAACATGAAAATTGAGCAAATCATAGAAGTTGCAATTAAATTAGACTACATGGTTGTTATAATTGAAAGACTGATTAAGTAAATTGTATTGCACGAATGTAATGAGAAGCAAATATTTTAAAAATATACAAATATAAATACAAAGACATGCACAGAAAATTTCCATTTACCTCCAAGCACAACATAATAGAGCACCATAGTAACTTTTTACACCACAAATTAGCTGTTCCTTCGAATAGTCAAAAACTCGTAAATAACCTGCATGAGGCACTGATTGTATGACATCATAGAACACATGAAACAGCAATGCAAAAATATGAGTCACAGATCAGTATATTACCATCTCTTCCAACAGTCGCTATATATGCACCATCTGCAGAAAAAGAAATACTGTTGATAGAACCTTGACATATATGCCACCTAGAAACTGGATTACTCTGCAAGTGAAAAGAAAATATTTTAAAAGCTAGAAGATCGACAGATACCCATCGCAAAATTGTTCAGTCAGAAAGATCATAGTGAAAAAGGAGATTATCCACACCATCGAGCATATTGGCTTCTACCACAAATCCAAGTTTCCGGTTGATGTAAAATCTTAATTTGGAAGATTTGCTACCCATCATAGTTTGCAGTAAATGGCTCGAACATCATAATAAGCTTAAATTTAACTACCAAGCCTTATCATAACAAATCCATAGATGCTAAAAATGGAATGATTTTATGGCTAGAAATGATCTGTGTCATTTACAAAATGATGCTGACAACTGTTTAGCTTCTGATTCATCCATATTTCTGCACAGTGGAGTGTCTACGGGAGAAGAAAAATAGTCAACCAAAAGTAGAAGGGTAACTTGCATAAAGCAGATGTTGCCAGCACTCCCCTAAAGTTAAAAGCTAACTTGAAGGCACCAACATAGGTCAGGGAGGTTAATTTTCGAACAAACCTTATATGAACCCATCTTCAACACATATACTATTACAATGCCTATTTCCCTTCCATAAAAAGAGAGTAAATTTGATAAATATCTATACTATTATAACGGGAGTTCTTGCCAGTTCATGGTGAAGCATTTTTTGCCACAAACTGCCAAGAATGCGCTCTCTCACTATTTTGTGCCTCTTAAGATGCTAAGCAAAAAGATGTTATTTTATAAACTATATATTCGGCTATTCGCTTGAAAAAAAAAAAATCAAATCGTCGCCCACTTCAGGCTATGAATTCAGTAACCAACAGTTATCCAACTCACTCAGGATCGGGATCAACTATCTATAAAGAACGTAAGCATTGTAACTAATTAACTCCTACATTTACGCACCAAATGTGGGCCTGGAGCAAGGTGGTTGATATATCTTCAATGTGCGTGTTGCGGTTGTGCGCAATGAGAGAGATTTAAAACAATGTCAAGATTGATTGGGCTCCTATATATGTATATCACATTAAATCGGTATTAGGGACACCCAAATTCTTTTTCAGCATATCATGATTTGTGAAGCTTTTGTATGGAAGAATAATGATGTTACTCACCAAAATAAAAAAAAAATTATGATCTTCATAATGGTTTATTCTTGAGTGAAGAATTAAAAAAAATGAGTTCAGGTACGGGGTTGCCTTTATGTTGTAGAGCAAGAAAATAAAAGTTGAAACAGAAACAAAGAAGAGTTGTGATTTGTTCTTGATCTTGAAGAGTGAGATATATGAGAAGTAGTTTTGTTTCTTTCATGACAAAGAAATGATTTTGTTGTGGATGAAGAGGTACACTATCAAAGCATCTCTGGTAAGATGGATGAGACATCAATTGCCAAAAAGGCAAAGTTTGAGGAGGTCGTGGGTTTGACTCCCGTTGAAGTCAAAAAGAAGAGTTTCATTGCAAGTCTACAATTGGCAAACTTGCAGTGACATCCCCAAGAAAGAAGAGTTGTAGACTTCTCATCGTGACTTGAAGTTGATGATAGGGAGTGAGACCAACCTTAATTCTTAAAGAAGAAGTTGAATGGTGCAAAGGAGTTTCAATTCGCATTTGTTATTTTATCTTTTTGGAGGTATTCCTTGGTTTTAAACAAGAAAAAAATGTAAATAATTTCAAATTTTTTTATTTATTTTACTTTGATGAATAGCTAAGTTGTTTTATAATATGTTTTCAAAAAAAAATAAAATTGTTTTATGATCTTGATCTGTTGTTCCTTATGCCATACATTCCTTTTAGGTTGTTTGCTATGATGTAGGATTTTAGAAAAAAATTGATTTTTTTTTTTTTTTTTAATTACTGAAGCAAATATTTTCTCCAAGACATTGTCTCATAGATCTTGATGTGGAAAGCTGATGTTTAAATGATTCATGGGTAACAGTGCTCAAACCATCATCATTAAAACCCCTTAAAAATTTCACGAGTCGGAATAGGAAAGAACTAACTCTTTTCCATCTAAATATCCAAAAGTAGTTGCGGTGAGATATGAAATACATGCAAATGCTTTGACCAAGAAATAAATATACGCAAATGCATAAGTCAAGAAAACCAAATGCAATTCATGTGCGGAGCATGCACCATTCTACTAGTGAAATGTAAGAGATGCATGTGGTTTTACCGCCTGGACTACAAAGTACAATTGAAATACAAATATGGATAATTTATCCATTGCCAACAATATCAACTCAATTGCACTATATCGAACACGATGGAAGAGTTTGATCCGTGTAGCCAAACCCAACTAATTTGAGATTGAGGCTATGTTGTTGCCAAGGATATCATCATATCATTACTGGCTCAAGACGGCATCTAATGAAACTTGGTATTTTTTAATAACGAAACCGCAATTTGCCCACTATGAGACTCGAACTCCCGACCTCTTACCCAAAGAACCCCATACCAAACTGGTGGGTCATGCACTTGGTTGGTATCTAATGAAATTTGGTATTTACATATTCAGAAGCAATATCATGTCCCCAACTTTTACAAAATCTTTCCTAGAAGGTTAAGGAAAATTTGAGGTCAAACATTTGATGAAGCCCACAGATGAAACGCAATGGCATGGCAAGAAAAAGAAATCGTTCTCATTTGGATAAGCATTATTCAACTCAATAAAATCCTTCTCTGAATTATTTGAACCAACAAATCATGCAGTAATTCAAAGTGTATGGATCAGACAGGTCTTCTGCATACAAATCAAGTAACTTAGATACTCTGATTGATCTCTAATCAATGATATTTTGACCAAGCACTAATGGGTTGGCTACATAACTAGGAGTTATAAAAAGGAGTAAAAGAGTTGTAGAAGACATCCAGAGTTTTGAAGTTGTGTATTAGACACTCTGAGAGAGTATTTTCTATCTTCGGTTTTGGCACTCCCGAGTTGGTCAATTCAAATTGATTGAGCTCTTCTATCTTCAATTTGAATTTTCTAGATTCAAATAGAGATAGTTGAGATAGGTTCTTACTTATGATATTCATGGGGTGTCTTGCCCACCCTAGAAGACAGAAAAAGGATATTTCCCTATTTCAACCACTGATTTATCCCAATAAGTATTTTGATAATCAATTTAAAGCAGAGTAGACAAATAGAACACATAATTCTGATTAATAACTCCAGTTCGGTAATACAGCCTTCGAGTTGTTCTCACTAATTTATGCGGGATTCGAGGAAAACAGTAAGAACAATCATTAAATTTAAAACCAAATGCGACCTAAATAAAGCACTTAAAAACTCTACTTGAAATCCGAGAATTCAGTAATTTTAAAGATGTGTTGGAAATTTACTCAGGAACCTTTGATGGGAATATTTGAACATACATGGAGCACGGGTTAAACAAAATATTGCCAGCAAAGACAATCAGATAATTAGTTCATGATTCATACCAAGTACTCAACATCCACTTACATATAGTTGTTAGCTTGATGCAAATATAAGCATTGACTAGAGCTTGATTAATTATATTTTATGGATATTGTTCGCCTTAAAGCAAGTGATAATAATGCACGACATGTCGACCCACATCCACACAAAAAAAAAAAAATTGTATCCGAATTCATATGGAACCAACAAAAGTACCTTACTGGACCTTGCATGTGCCACTGAAAACTGTGTTTGATCCTTGATGACAGGAAATGAAGAATCAGCAGTACCATCCTTACCCTGCACAAATACTAGCAATTTTTGATCTATACAAGTTTATTCAGCAAAGAAAATTCAAATAGCTAACCACATCGACCATTTTTTTTTATTAAAAGTTTAAGGTTTACCTTCTCATACACATAGAGGTTTCCATCTGCATGAGTAACCACAAAAGCACCATCCCCTTCAGGCGCCCATGCTACACTAGTGCATCGACTGAAAATGACCATTATTTGTATAAGCAGATTAGCACTTCAAGTTCAATGTAAAATAGAAGTCCATAAAAACCACATAAAAATATATAATTAGAATCCAACGACATATAGCAATATTTTACAACTGAGAGGGTGAAAATAGGCAAAAACTACAAGATAACACCCCAACGGCTTTTGCTCCGGAATATGGCAGATTCTTAGACAAAGGCAAGGTTTGAAAAATCAACAAATTTCGGTGAAGTTCGGCGGAAGTTTGTCAATAATGAAAATGGGAAAGCGAAATTATGTGACGATGTAAAACTTGCAAAGTTTAGCCTGAAACTTCGACATGTTTCGCCAAACTTCGATTAACTTTGATGGTTTCCATCAAAATCATTAAAAAAGAGACAAAAAAAGTTCAAGAATTGGAAGAAATCAAGGAATTTTTTGGGGAAGTTCCTAAAGTGAGAAGCTACCGAAGTTACCCCTGAATAAGATATAATTTGAAAATTAACTTCTTTTCACATCAAGTAGCAAATAAGGTCAAAATTTATCATATAAAGCAATACAAAACAAATACGTGCGTTGCGAATTGAGTGTTTATTGCAAAATAATTATTTTAAATAATTGTATTGTGATTATTATGCATTATTGTTGAATAATTAAGTATATTTCTAATATTTTTAAGAAGAGATTTGAGTATTCTAGCATTTAAAGTGAAATTCCATAAACTTCCATACACCGGCGAAATTTTGTAAAACCTCCCTCGTCGAAGTTAACTTCCTCAAATTACTTCCAAATTTTAAGTGAGCGAAGCTTAAGGCGAAGTTGAAGTTTCGAACATTGGACAAAAGGACAAACGTCATTTGCAAGTAAAGCCAACAAGGGCCCTACTCCTGCCAAAGCATCTATGGTGAGATGGTAGAGGCATTACTTGCCAAAAGGCAAGATTTAGAGAGGTCGTGAGTTCGACTCCCACTTAAGTCACAAAAAAGGGCCCTACTCCTACTTGTCACCGTTAGTTTTCAAGATCATCATTTGCAATAGAAAATTCCACACTGGTAATTTTTACTAATCCATCTTTTAGATCATAATAATTCCTTTTTCCAATTGAATTGAAAAGCATTAAGCTTGTCTTTACCATTCTCATGATATTTGGTTTTTTTTTTAGTGCAAAAAAGTTGTTTCATCCTTTCTTTTTTTATTCTTCCAATGGAAGAAATTGTACAACTATGTATTTCTCACACCATAGGTGCCATGTTTGACAAATAAAAGACTCAACTTGATATTGATTTAGTACCCAAAAAAACTACTAAATATGGACTTTGCACAATTTAGAAATTTACTTAAGACTGCAACCTGCCATTGTTTCAGTGCCACTGTAAAAGTCTCCAGTAAAAAAACAAACAAATAAAACAAAACAAAAAGAAGAAGAATAAAAAAAAAAATTGATGACAAGAAATTAGAAGCAAGATCAAGCTGTCAAATTAAATAATTTGTGAATCCAAAAACCAAGCCACCCAGCACAAACTATATGAGTAGCTAACCAAAAGTTATGACCTTATCCAATGCAAATGCTACCAAATCCTACACTGACCAAGCAATGGACGATAACCTAGTCCGAAAGGTTATGTGAAAGTGAAACAACAGGTTGAGTATAACCAACCCCAATAGCTAAGATGAGTGGCGTTCATAGTGAGTGTAACCAATCGCCATAGGTAAGATGGGGGTCACATTCGTCGTTGCTTTTATTTTACTTTTCCAAGGTCGGGTGATGGCATCAATCTAAGAACTAACACCATTTTGAAACACCAAACAAATAGGTCCCTCATAATCTGATATTTAACTACACAACATAGTTGATTCCACATCATTAAAAATGTACCTTATATCAAATGTATATCATGTAGCAATAATAAAACCAAAGTGTGGGAGGCGAATACAAAATCTCACCTGAACATAACTTATTCCAACTTTAGAAATCCAACAAGTCAATCTATCAAGGATAAAATAAACTACTATAAAATGAGTATTTGTTTCTCTTGTGTGCAAAAGAATTTCCACATGCCCCTAGAGGTATGTTTGCTATTTGCAAAGCACAAAAGCTAAATTATAGAATATTTACGAATTTTTCAAAGAGAATATAAAAGTGCAATGACTCCTCACTTCCTTTTTTCCAACTCCATCCAAATAAATTCATCAAAATACTAGTATTAAAGCACCAAAATGACAATATTCATATCACTGTACCACAAAATTGCTTCACCCAGTCAGCAAGCTCTTACACAAACTCAAACAAAGAACTAATATTTATTTATAGCAGAACCTAAAATGATAAGAGAAGCCTTACAGGCAGGAATCCATTTGCTCTTTTTTTTTTTTTCTTTCTGAGATACAAGGGTCCTGTTAGACCCAACTATTTCCTAAAACGCATTTTTGGTGTGCTGGTCATAGGAAGGAGCGTGGAGTCACTGTTGAAGCTTTTTGGTTGGCAATTTGGTAGGGGCAAGTAAATGTAACCTCCTTTTATTGGAAATTCTTTCTCCGCTTTCAAGTTGTAGACTTGTACCAACAATGAAGGCCACAAGTGGTGGCTCGAAGATGCAGTCAACTACCTAACAAAAGCAGAACTAGCAAGCAAGGGACAAGCATGTGTCCATGCCCTTGGTTGTTGGTGGTGGTGGCGGCGGTAGTAGAGTAATACTCAGAACTAAAAAAGCATATTTTGTTAACTAACACGGCCCTCAGCAAAAGCTGCAAAACCTTGCATGATGGCATTTGAAACTAAATGTTGAATTCAACTTAATCCTACTACGTTGTAGAGCTCTAAATGGGACCCCTCTAGTTCTTTCGTCTTTCAACCAGTATAATTATTTACTTAATGACTTCCTACCTTTCCCTGTTGAACAAAACAAAATTTACTAAGCTACTAACAAAAGGAAACACTATGATTGAGTTCTAATAAAAAGGGAAAAACAGGAGGGAAATGTACCATCACAAAAATACCAAGAACAATTAATTACAGGTATGTTAATCATGACTTGCCTGCTATTAACCGAACCGTCTCTGTTGTAATGTTGGGCACCAACAAGCTTCTTTCCAACATCTTGCAACTGTTGCCGCAGAGACACCGAATAAACTACAAAACCCATTTGAGAGATAACAAGCAAGCCATCAAGCAGAGTAAATTAAACCAAAAAAAGAATTTGCATGATCAAAAGCTTTAACTTTATCGCACCATCTCCGGAGTTCAATCCAATAAGCAAATCATGCCCATCTTTAGCGTCAGCATCAAAGGCATGGCACACAGGATTCGAATTACTGAAATGTATCGACTTTATCGGATCCTAACATTCTCAAAAACACAACTTGAACATTCAACAAATAATTGAACAACAACGCCCCATTAAAAAATCAATCAAACAACAGAAACAATACCTTATCCTGGGAATTGAAATCGCTGATATACACGGTATCACCAACATTGAAGATCAAGAAAGTCCCTTTCCCATCATAATTGGAACACAAGGCGGAACCACTCGAACTGGAAACCCCCATTGAACCAATCCTACTACTCCCCGCCACGGCCTTGCTCGCCCCATTCCCTCCCACAAAACTCAGCGCCCTACTCCCATTCCCTCCCCCCAACAGCCTCGCCGCCGCGGATCTCACTCCGCTAGCGCTCGAACTCCCCGTCGGCGTCGGGGGCAGCTGCGCAGGCTTCTCCTTCAGCTGCGCCAGCGTCACCTACCCAAGCGCACAGATTTTACATCAAATTCAATTTCAATTGCGATTGCGAAAATTGATTAAACAAATGATGGGATTGAACCTGAGTGACGGCCTTGCCGTGGGCGTAGTGGAGGAGACCGGCGGGGTGGGTCTTCTCGAAGTGAAGCTTGTAGCGGCCTTCAGGGGTCTTGAAGTAGGTCTTCAGACCTGGCGATTGGGAGTTCCCTACCGACGAAGACGCTGCTGAGGAGGACATCATCCCGTTCCCGCTGCTGTGTATCATCGCCTCGACTCTCAATCCCTAGGCACATAGAGATCATCACATTGGATTTCCACCTCCGTCCTCCCTACCCTCCACTCCTCTTCTCTTCTCTTCTCTTCTCGTTCTGTGCGAGGCGAGGCGAGGCGAAAATCGAGGGTTTTGATTCGGTGTCGCCAGGTTGGACAATCAGAGATGCGTCTCTCTCTCTCTCTTCGCTTCTGTAGTCCGGTCCGGTCCGGTCCGGCCGCGTATTTTTTTTGTTTTATTTTTTGTTCACAGTGTCGTGGTGGGCCCAGTTTAGGGGCCCGCGGGGGTAGTGGCTGCGATGATCTATGATGATCTGATGCAATCTGATGGTCGAATTTGACGGGCGGATAAGCGAGGTACTGCTCGTTTAGATTGCGACACGTGGTGCGTTGTCTGTGTGTGTGATCGAGGTTTCTATCCACGTGGCGTAGACCGGTCAGTGGAGCAACTGCAATGAGGGGTTCAATGAGGTCGGTTAGAGCTCTATATGTATGTACTAGGGGTGGGCATCATTTTCCCTAAAACCGCCCAAACCGTATGATTTTGTTTGATTTTTAAAACTCGCGGTTTGGGGGCGGTTTGAAAACCTTAAAAACCGCAAAATCGCGGTTTGGTGGTGGTTTTCAATTCTGAAAAACCGCGGTTCACCAAACCAAACCGAGGGTAATTTAGTAAATTTATTTAATTCACATTTTAAAACCTTAACCAATATAAACAACTTAACCTTAACCAATATAAACAGTAGTTTCATTTTTTCATCTCCATCTCAAGATCCTAAACATATTCGCCTCCACCAGTTGATGCCATCCGTTGCTGCCTTCCACTAGTCGTCGTCACTGCCGCTTCCCACCAGTCGCCACCACCATCTCCTACCAGTGATCTCTCACTGTCGCCTCCCACCACTTTTTTTTTTTTTTTTTTTTTTGGAAAACATGTAACAAGAAAAACCGCGAAACCAAACCAGCCAAACCGCGCAAAACCGCAGTTCGGTTTGGTTGCGGTTTTGGTGGTTCGCGGTTTGGTGGTGGTTTGCAAAATGACCAAACCGCAAACCCTCGGTTTGGGGTTTGCCCACCCCTATTATATACCCTCTGCATACCAAATGAAAGGGGAGCAACTGCTGCTGTGGGCCGAATGCTTTTTTTATTAATTTTTTTCTTGTTCTAACATTTGTATTAAAGAGAATGTATTTATAATTTTAAAGTAGAATGTGCGATTTGATTGTGGGTCTCATTTGAGTCTAAAGAGAATTTAAACTATTGTGGAGAAAAAGTAGAGATAAGATAGAGAAAAAAGTGGGTATAATAAATTGATGATGTGACATGTTATTAGCCCCTTTTGGGTACAACCATTGCGGATGCCCTAATGCCTCCGAGTGGAGCTCTATTTCCAAAAAAGACTTTTGGCGTAAAGGGCGGAAGAACGTTAGTTCAGGAGACTCAAACACCAAGTGCTTCCGTGCATATGCTTGGATAAGAAAAAAGGAAAAGTCATTTTGAAAGGTTGCGGGATACGGGATTGGAGGAACTAATAAGTAGTTACGTACTATGCGAATTTATTTGAATCCAAGCAAGGGGATATGGAACCAGTATTAGAGAGTATTAGCTCGAGAATTACAAGCGAACATAATGCCACACTACTCCATAAATTTACAACAGAGGAAGTAAGTGAGGCAGTCTTCTTTTTGCACTTAAATAAGAGCCCTGCCCCGGACGGAATGAACTCAACATTCTATCAACACTTTTGGCCAATCATTGGAAAGGGAATTTCAACGGCATGCCTTCGAATCATCGAATCTGGCATACTACCAAACTCTCTAAGTGACACTTTAGTGACCTACATCCCAAAGAAAGGCAAACCGAAGAGAATCACTGACTTGAGACCTACAGCGCTCTGCAATGTAATCTATAAAATAGTCTTGAATGAAGATGTTAGCCAATGGAATGAAATCATTCTCCTAGACATAATCTCTGAAGCTCAAAGTGCTTTCATACCAGGGAGGCTCTTCATGGATAAAAACGATCTTAGCATTTGAAGTCAATCATTGGCTACATAGGAAAACGCAAGGGGAAAGAGGGGTTTGCACCATCAAAGCTAGATATGAGTAAAGCATATGACCGAGTTGAGTGGTGTTTTTCATTGAGATGGTTATGTAACATAATGGGTCTTAATCACGATACGTGTTGTGGATTAGAACTCGAATCGATGAAAAATGGAAACCACTAGGCCAATATTATTTTTCATTGGCGAATGCCTAGTGTGTATATTATATGGTACTTCATCGCGAAGTCAGCGTGTTGAGGTATATCCTCAATTTGCCATAATCGGGGTTGCAAATCATATATGGAGGGTACGAGTGAAAATAAAAATTATTAGTTGTTCGAAAACTCGTAAATCAAATATCAAGTATCACGTGAGGATTTTGTCTCGGTTTGCGTGCAAGTCGGAATCAGTGGTAGTGTAAAATGAGAACGAAGTTGGTGCAAGACCTAACTTCAATTTGCGTGTCGGTTGGCGGTAATCAAAGTTGAGATTAAGTCCAAATTGGTGCAAATTTGATTAACTATGGCAAGAGAATTGGTCCATAAGAGTTTGGTATGTCGTAGACAAAGTTAAGATTTTTGAGGTTTTGGTGTGATCAAAATCAATGTTGTGGACGTTTTATGGAGTTTTAACTGTTTTGTCTAGAGGTTGGCTCAATTTGGTGAAAATGGGATTCAAAACGAGCACTGATCTCAATGCACGTCAAAATAAGAAAAAAATGAAAATTAATAAATAAAAAGACATTAAGGGTTTATATATATATATATATATATAGGAAAAATTACAAATGTAATGTAAAAATAATATAAATGAGTAAAATAAGTTAGGTTTTTTTTTATTACAAAAGTAAAGTAAATCGTCTTTTGCAAATGCGTTTTTAGTTGTACAAAATTTATACACGAATGGCGCATTCGGAGAATGCGCCATTCATGTTCTAGACACTCCACTGGGCGCCACGTAGAGTATTCCACAATACACGAATGGCGCATTCGGAGTATTGTGCACCCGTGACCGTCCTCTTCCTCGAGAACGCATGGAATGTATTCCATGCGTTTTCGAGGTGTGCAGGCTAGGTGAAGAGGCTAGGTAGGGGCAGTAGATGAATTGAGCTTATTTTATGGTGGTTGTTGGTGGGTGCGGGAGAGAGCGACTGAGAAAGCAGAAAGAGTGGGATGCGGGAGAGACCAGCAGAGGGAGAGAGGAGAGAGCAGCAGCAGAGACCGAGATGAGAGAGGAGCAGCCCGAACCGAGAGGAAGTAGGAGCAGCCGAGACCGAGAGGAAGGAGGAGCCGAGCGAGAGAAGAGATGGAGGCGGGAGTACCCGCGAGAGAGAGAGAGAGAGAGAGAGAGAGAGAGAGAGAGAGAGAAGAGTGACCACCCGTGAGAGAGAGACTTGGGGACCGAGAGAGAGAGAGAGAGAGAGAGAGAGAGAGAGAGAGAGAGAGAGAGAGAGAGAGTAGGGTGACCAGTGAGAGAGAGAGTTGGGGGACCGAGAGAGGCAGAGAGAGAGAGAGAGAGTAGGGTGACCGAGAGAGAGAGAAAGTTGGGGGAACGAGAGAGGAGAGAGAGAGAGAAGAGAGAGAGGGAGAGAGAAAGAAAGAGAGTTGGGGGGATCGAGAGACCGAAGAGAGAGAGAGAGATGGGTGACAGAGAGAGAGAGGGGGGGTTGGGTTGGGTTGTAGGGCGGGTCAATTTTTTTTGGTGTGATAGAGTTGGGTGAGTTGTGGGTTGGGTAAATCTAATTTTTTTTCTTCAGGGAATATCAAATAGAAGATAAACATTAGTAGGTTTTTTTGTGGTTAAAGGTTGTGAAAAGGTTCGAATTTTTTATTTTATTTTTTACGTCATTTCATTGAAGTTAGTAATATTTGTATAAGTAAAAGCTAATTTTTTTGTTTTTTTCAGGGATTATCAAATTGAAGAAGAAGAAAGAAAAGAGGGAAATAAGTAATTACAAAAAAATATTTATTTAAGTTTCATTATGTTTGATTTGGTGTTTTAGTTAAAAATTTTAAATTTATGTTGAGTTTGTTTGTTAAAAAAAATATGTGGAGTTTGTTTGTTAAAACGCAAAAATTTTATGCCGAGTTGGTTTTTTTTTTGTACATATGCCCTAATTTGATTGTGATTTAAATATGAGTTATTAATTGATACTTCATGCAGACGAATGAGTATGCTCTGTAGTTGCGCTATTAAGGCGATCCTCTACATCAGAAAGTTTGCTTGCGATTTAAATCCTCAATTTGATGAATGAATGACGTTTGATATATATACAATTTTTTTACATCATCATTGTTAAATAAATTATGTAGGTCATGGAACATATTAACATCCCGTTTCTCTTTTATGCGAACGGTGAAATTGTAAATGGTAGGAATGACATTAGGTACAATGCACCCCCATCAGCAGTGTTGATGTTTAAGTTTGGGACGAGTAGACAACAATTGATGGATCACGTGTGTAACGCATTCAATATCTCATCTACGGAAACTATAGTAAGGATGACTTATCGGCACGCGATAATCCTCCCCGAGGGTTCACAGTATCTTGTCTCCGTATTGCTAGAAGACGTGACGCACTTCGACTTGATGTGGGCGACAGTGACCAATCTACCATTAACTTCAAGGGATTTATTTAACATTTGAGCCAATCGACTATTTTCAAAATCATACAGTTCAATCGCAACTACTAGATGAAGATGTCAGCACGTCAGACACTAGATCGATGATGGAAAGATTGCATATGCAATCACCACATGGTGATGATGAGCCCAACGACGATGAAGACATTAATGACGCGGACGAGGATGTGCGTCCCCCCGAGGATGCTGCACCATCTGTCGATTGGGAAAACCTAAATGTTGTAGCAGATGACCCAAGGTATGAACCTCCAAGGGCGGAAAACGTGCAAGATGATTAGCAGTTTGCTATCGATGAAGATAATTTCATGGAGGAAGCAATCGATGATGAAGTTCACCAACCATTGCCGTTGTATAATGAAATTGATTGAGAGGTGGCTAACTTCACTGCGACCCAACATTCTCATCAACAGACTAGGGGGACATGTCTAATTTTGATTTGAAATTATGGATGTGCTTTGACAACAAAAAAGACTTACAACATGTCGTCAAAGTGTGGCATGTTAAAAGACATTGCCAATATCATATGATGGAGTCGACTACAACTTTTTTGGCGATCAAGTGCAGAAGTGCGCAAGACGGGTGCATGTGGCGTCTTCGTGCTTGTTTGCAAAAGAAAACACAATTATGGGAGATCACACAATTAGACATGCCGCACAACTGTATAAATCC
This sequence comes from Stephania cephalantha, assembly GCA_039657325.1. Classification (NCBI taxonomy): domain Eukaryota; kingdom Viridiplantae; phylum Streptophyta; class Magnoliopsida; order Ranunculales; family Menispermaceae; genus Stephania; species Stephania cephalantha. The sequence goes on along the minus strand of CM077572.1, from coordinate 40,161,395 downwards.
CGATGTAGAACGCGGTCATGCCCAACTCTATGCCAACATGCTTGCGCGAGATATCCAAAACATTATCCAGATAGATCAAACAATAACTATCAAGGCATTAATACAAATAATTAAGGGAAAATACGGACACGAAGTAAACTACAAGCGAATATGGGATGCCAAAAGGAAGGCATTTGCAAATGCTTTCGGAGATTGAGATGAGTCATACGCTAAATTGCCAAGCTGGTTAGCGTCGTGAAGATTAAAAGTCCGGGGACAACAATTGAGTGGTCACATAAACAATGGGCTTCTGATGAGATAAGGATTGAGTGTCCTCAATTTCGTCGTGTGTTTTTTGCATTCGAAGCATCAATACATGCTTTTAGGTTTTGCAGGCCTCTGCTTCAAATTGACGCGACTTTCTTATATGACAAATATAGTGGTAAGCTACTGATTGTCATCTCTGTTGATGGTAATGGACACATACTACCGGTAGCATTTGCTGTTGCAGAAACTGAATCTACGGATTCGTGGGGATGGTTTTTGAGGATGTTGCGCAAACACGTGACGGATATAGATGATATTTGCATTATTTCTGATCGTCACCCTGACATTCTGGAGGCGGTCAACACACCGACCAATGGTTTTTGTCCCCCAAAAGGATACCACCGTTATTGTCTGAGACACATAGTCAGTAATTTCAACACTCAATTCAAAAATGAGCCATTGAAAAACCTACTTTCTCGAGCAGCTGGTCAACATCAAGTTCAAAAATTTAATGCGTGCATGAAGCGTTTTGCATACTTATCATCGCGAACCCCTCAATGTGTGCAATATGTTAATGCCATCCCAAAAGAACTATTGACTCAATCGCATGACGGAGGCATGTGGTACGGATGGATGAATTCTAATGATGTTGGTATGTATGACATGCAAATTTTGTTTTGCATTCAACGATTTAGTTTTCATTGAAGTAATATTGCTTACAGGAATTTATTTTTCACTTGTAAAGTGTTTTAACGGTGTATTGAAGGGGGCTCGATATTTGCCAATAACTGCGATGACTAAAATGATTTACTATAGATTGGTGACATACCACGATCGATGTAAACAAGAAATTAATGAAGCAATCTCAAACGGGCAATCGTACACGAAGTATGTCACGGATAAACTCACACACTATGAACAAGCTGCAAGGAGGCATCAAGTCAATTTGATAAATCGTGACATATGTGAGTTTGAAGTGCTTACTGGACGACATGGAGATCGCATGCATAAAGACAACAATACACAAGTCGTTATCCTAAAGGACCGCATGTGCAGTTACAATAAATGGCAATCGTTTGGTTTAAGGGTGGCAATTTGGGTCATGACATGATTAACACGATACGACACGACACATAATAAACATGTCGTGGGTTTGTCATAAGTGGGTATGGGTCATAAACATGTTAACATGTTTATACACGGTTAATAAATGAGTCATTAACATGTCAACATGCTTAACTCATTTATGACTCGCTTAACACGATTATAAAAATAATGTATAAATAATAAATATAGTATAATAAATAGATTAATACAAAATTCACCTATTTGAATACATGTTAATAACGTGATTTATTTTTTTATTTGTAGACATCTTTTATCATATTTTATTCTATTTTTTACAAGAAATATTTATTTTACTTTTAATATATTATTTATGTTTTAGATTTTATTAATAATTATTTATTAAGAAAAAATAAAACTTTTCACCTAAGTAAAATTTAGATATTTTTTAGAAGATTCTTATAAATTTGTATGTATTATTATTACAAATCATTTTCCCTCTATTCTTTAGAGTAATAAAGACTTGAATGAAAAAGTAAAGTAAAATTTAAGACTATATATAACCACATAATATTTTATTGGCTATTTAATTATGTTTGTTTAAATTTATTCATGTAGATATATTTAATAAATTAGTAAATCATTATAAAAGCTTAAATAAAATATTTAATAAATGAGTTACACGAATACACGACATGTTTAACACAACCCACTTAGACACGAAAACGATTAACACGATTAATAAACATGTCATGTAATGAGTTTACATTATATGGGTCATGACCTGTTTACGACACGACACGTTTACTACTCGTCGACACGAATTGCCACCCCTAGTTTGGTTTCCCTTGCTTACACGTGTTAGCTGCTGTTGTGTTTTGGGGTTCATACGCAGCGGAAATTACAAAACAATTTTGACAAACACCTTAACAGGATTCGAATCTAATTCCATTAAAAACGTTTAAACCATGAAAACTTAATCATACCTCGGTCGCAATATACCTTTCTGAAGGTTGATCGATCTCTAAGGCGCTGCCAACGACGAAAGCCCTCTACCAGCAGTCAACACACGAACGGCGGCCGAGATTCGAAGTGCTAGCTTCGAGAGAATACCAAACCTTTTTGTTTCTCTCCGAAACGATCCAGAGCGTACCAGAAAACCCTAATTCGTTTCTGAAACGAAAATAGAGTTTCGGCCCTCAAACTTTCATCTGTGTGTTCTAATTTAAAGCGTCTATTTATACAACCCTTGTATATAGACGGTTAAGTAAATTACACATATACCCCTACTTAAAGAAGTATAAGTGTAATACACCACAAGGACGTTTCATGAATTTTATCATATAAAATTTGTTTTTTTTGAACCATCTTAAAATCTCGCAAAATCATTCTTAGTGTGCGACCCAATAGGCTCATACAACGTTGGCAGTGTAGCAAAACACATTTTGGTATACAAGTCATAAGCGGCCTCTAGCAAGACATTATGACTACCCAAGTTGTACGAATATTAACTCGATACAACCTAATCAATAGTGTATATAACATCCTTTTGTCATACGATATCATTTTGATTAAACATAAGACATGAAATTGTCATCCAACATGTTTAATCGTACTAGTCTCGATCTCTAGGTAGACTGAAAACATCCAAGTGACATTGATCAATATCAATTCACTTAGACTAGGCCTTTTAACAGTCTAACACATCGAGGGATCCACTGGATATCTCTCTTTATATGAGAGGGACAAATTATATCTCAATTACACGACTTCATCACATTGCTCACACAGTAACCAATCACAATCTTTATAATTGTCCGGTTAAAGACAACGTTTGATTGTGTCAAATCACTGTGTTCCTAATGTTGAAGTCTCTGGTAATCTCAAGTCAGAGGACTGTAAAATATACCTATCATGAGAAACAACTATGACTTAATCCATGTGATGTTCTCATAGCGGGTCGGTCTAGTACTTTGCTCCCTAACAAGTACTCGTGATCTTTATTCGTATCCCTATACGTATAATCATCATATGATTATCAATCAAGACTTACGCTAGTCTTAATTCATTATAGTTCCCAGTATAATGATCGACTAGGGACATTTATGATATTTCTGTAAATACCCATGGATCTTATTATAATGTAAACATGCAAATTAATTATAATAAACATCAAATGAAATCCTCTATTTTATTAACTAAAAGTATTCAAAAAGACAGTTAATGGATTGACCTAGGGCACATGCCCCAACATCTCCCACTTGCACTAGGGCCAATCATACATGCATCTAATGCCCAATGATCTAACATGACCATCATGTTTTGCTTGTGGAAGAGCTTTAGTCAATGGATCCGCAACGTTGTCTTCAGTAGGTACTCTGCGAATCTTCACGTCTCCCTCTCAATAATTTCTCTGATGAGATGAAAACACCTGAGTATATGTTTGGATCTGTGGTGTGATCTTGGTTCCTTGGCCTGTGTTATTGCCCCGTTATTGTCACAATACAAACAAACAGGGTTAGCGATACTTGGAACCACACCTAGTTCAGAAATGAACTTTTTGATCCAAAGCGCTCCTTTCTTTGCATCGGACGCTGCAATATACTCGAACACTGTTGTAGAATGCCGCCATGACCTCTTGCTTCGAACTTTTCCAGCTTACTGCACCCCCATTCAAAGTAAACACATATCCAGATTGCGATCTAAAATCATCTATATCAGTTTGAAAACTTGCATCTGTGTAACCATTTACAACTAGATCATTTTCAAAACCTCCATAGACCAAGAACACTTCCTTAGTCCTTCTTAAGTATTTAAGAATGTTCTTTACTGCTATCCAATGACTCTCACAGGATCGATCGATATCGCTTGTAGTGCTCAAAGCATATGATACATCAGGTCGAGTGCATAGCATGGCGTACATGATAGATCCAATAGCTGATGCATATGGAATCTTATTCATACGGTCTCGCTCATCATTTGTCTTAGGACATTGAATCTTGCTGAGACTTATGCCATGAGACATTGGCAACAATCCTCTTTTAGAGTCTTGCAAACTGAACCTATTCAGCACCTTGTCTATGTAAGCACTCTGACTTAGACCGATTAGCCTCTTAGATCTATCCCTATAGATCCTTATCCCTAGGATATAGGTTGCATCTCCTAAGTCTTTCATTGAGAAACACTTCCCTAACCAAGACTTGACATTCTGCAATGTTGGGATGTCGTTTCCAATGAGTAATATATCATCAACATACAATACCAAAAAAATAATTACACTCCCACTGACCTTCTTGTATACACAAGGCTCATCTTCGTTCTTAATAAAACCAAAATCCTTGATTGCTTCATCAAAACAAAGATTCCAACTCCGAGAAGCTTGCTTTAATCCATAAATGGATATTTGAAGCTTACATACCTTCCTAGAATTCTCAGGATGTACAAAACCTTCAGGTTGTGTCATATACACGTCCTCGAGCAGTTTTCCATTAAGAAATGTTGTTTTTACATCCATTTGCCATATCTCATAGTCATAATATGCAGCAATGACAATTAAAATTCTTATGGATTTAAGCATGGCTACTGGCGAAAAAGTTTCATCATAATCAACACCTTGAGTCTGCCTGAAACCTTTTGCTACAAGTCTTGCTTTTAAAAGTATGCACTTTGCCATCCATGTCGGACATAAAATTTCTTCTATGAAAATTCATTTACATCCAATGGTCTTACCACTTTCAGGTAAATCAACCAAGTTCCAAACTTGGTTATCATACATGGATTGCATCTCAGAGTTCATGACACTTAGCCATTTATCTGAGTCTGGTCCAGACATAACCTCTTGATAAGTGGTGGGCTCATTTTGATCCATAAGCGACACATCACGACTATCAGTAATGAGAAATCCGAATCTCTCTGGCTCATGTCTTACCCTACCACATTTACGTAGGCCTTGTGTCACTTGTGGAGGTTCAACTGGTTCAGAACGTTGTTGAACTTCCAGTAGCGGTTCATTGTTTATCTATGATTCTTGAACTTCTTCAAGATTTATTTATTTCCCACTAGTGTCTTTTGAAATAAACTGTTTTTCCATAAAGGCACCATACCGAGCAACAAACACTTTGTTCTCAGCGGGATTATAAAAGTAATATCCTTTTATTTCCTTGGGATACCCCACAAATAAACACTTGTCAGATTTAGGTGCTAGTTTTTCTGAGACTTGTCGCTTTACGTAAGACTCACAACCCCAAATCTTAAGGAAAGACAAACTAGGTCTCTTCCCGTACCATATCTCATATGGTGTTTTATCAACCGCTTTAGAAGGAACTCGATTTAGAGTGAAAACTGCAATTTGTAATGCATAACGCCAAAAGGATAATGGAAGATCTGCATGACTCATCATAGATCGAACCATATCTAATAAGGTTCGATTTCTCCTTTCAGAAACTCCATTCCATTGTGGAGTTGCTGGTGGAGTCAATTGGGAAACAATCCCACAATTTCTAAGATGATCATCAAATTCTTGGCTCAAATATTCACCACCTCGATCTGATCGAAATGTTTTGCACTTCATTTTGAAACGTTCGAAACATCTCAAATGATTCAGCTTTATGTTTCATAAGATATACATAACCATATCTGCTGAAATCATCAGTAAATATAATGAAATACTGATAACCTCCTCTAGCCATTGTGTTTATAGGACCACATACATCAGTATGTATTAGACCCAATAAATATCTTGCCCTTTCACTGTGTCCAGTAAAGGGACTTTTAGTCATCTTGCCTAGTAAACAAGATACACACGTTTCATATGTTTCTAAATCAAATGAATCTAGAAGTCCATCTTTATGGAGCTTCGTTATGTGTTTCTCATTTATGTGCCCGAGACGACAATGCCAAAGATTTGCTTGATTCAAATCATTTGACTTGAATCTCTTTGTATTTATGTTAAAGACTGGAGTATCGGTGGACCTTTTCATGCTTAGAATATAAAGACCATCACACAAATCAGCATTTGCATAAAATATGCCTTTACGAGAAATGGAACATCTATTATTCGCAATAGTAAAATCAAAACCATCCATATCCAAACATGAAACAGAAATGATGTTTCTGCTCAAGGCAGACACAAAATAATAATTATTTAAAGTTAAAATAAGTCCACTAGGTAAGACTAAGTCATATGATCCAACACCCAGGGCAACAACTCTTGCTCCATTCCCTACGCGGAGGATGACTTCTCCTTTCTTCAACTTTCTACCTGCACATTTATACAAATGTGAGATCCACATCCGGTATCTAATACCCATGAATCACTAGTAGATAAATTAATTTTAATAACATAAATACCTGTAGTGGTAGTCGCACTACCCTTTTTCTTCTTTAGATCTTCCAGATAGACTTTGCAATTTTTGAACCAATGTCCAGGTGCATGGCAGAAATGACAATTTCCTTCCTTTTCTTTTGGGTGTTTTGAAGCAGGAACAGGCTGGGGCTTGACTTGTTCCACAGGCTTTGCGACAAAAAGGTGCAGCAGCAGCCTTGGCAACTTTAGCCTTGCCTTTGGCTTTCTTCTTCATTCCCTTTCCCTTTTGGACCATCAACACATTACTAGAGGGTTTTTTGATATTTTGTTTAGCAGTTTTGAGCATCAAATGCAACTCTGAAATTGATTTCTCCATATTATTCATATTGTAGTTCATCACAAATTGTGAGTAACTCTCCGGTAATGAATTCAGGATCAAATCCGTAGCCAACTCTTGGCTTATGGGAAATTCGAGTCTATCAATCTGGTCAACATATCCCTTCATCCTAAGAACATGAGGACTAACTGACGCACCCTCAGTCATCTTGCAAGAATGTAGGTTCTTGACTGTCTCGAACCTTTCTTGCCTAGCTTGCTGTTGGAACATTTCCTTGGCGATTACATGACCATGTCGTAGGCTTCCATTAGTTTCATGTCCTTCTGAAGTTCAGGAACCATAGTTGTCAGCATAATACATGCAACATCCGTAGAATAGTTGACATGCTTATTATGCGCATCCTTCACAGCTTTCGTAGCATTGGCTGGTGGGTCCTCAGGGATTGGAGAATCCAGGACATACAACTTGCGTTAATGCTTGAGAACAATTCTCAAGTTTCTGAACCAGTCATGAAAGTTAGTCCCAGATAGCTTATCCTTCTCAAGGATGGATCGCTGTGACAGGGGATTATTGTTACTTGAAAAGGCCATTGATATACAATAAAGATTATGCAAAGTTTATTTTAGTATAGAGGAATAGACTCCCACTAAATTAACAACCATCCTAAAACATACTGTTTATTTAGGGGACTAAAATCCATATTTCACATAATTCTATATGACTATGGCATGAAACATAGAACTAGATTATTTAGGTAGGTAACAGTTACCAATTACATCTTATGTAATTTTAAATACTTTTATGAGATACGTGACATCTTATGTCTTAACATGTTTTTTATCTCATCATGTGCCTAAAGCTCAAAACTATATTGATAGCTTTATTAAGTCGGACCATTTTAAACATTTAGGTAACTCTTACCCAACTTGTCTTACCAAGATAACACAATACACCCAGCTATGGCTGAAACTATATTAGTGTGATCGAGGCCTTGACAAGTGTTTAAAATGGATGGCTCGAGACTTAAAATTTAATAGAGGATTTTATTGGTTTTAGTGATTTTATGTAAACAATGAAATATCATATATTTTATTGATTTGTTCAATCACTAAACAATTTGGAAATTTTATATCTTGTTATCTAATAAAAGAATTTTCGTGCGCTAGATTAGTTAGTTAGACGGCGGTCCATTGGCGATCAATAAGCGATTAGTCAACTGGACAATGGAAGTACAGGGGGCGCCCCGTTTTTTTTTATGTGATGAATTTCAATTCCGAAAATTAAAATTCGCTATAGAAAATCATATTTTTCGCTGATTTTATAATCCTAAATTAATCCCTTAATTTATCCGAAACTAAGTCAATTAAAACATTTTAATTAACTTGGGACCCACATCTAACTAATCATCTTATCATAATCCAATTAGGACTTAAGATATTTGAATCCTAGCATATCACCAATAACGAAATTCTCGATATTTATCTCCTATCCAATAGGGATAACGAAACCGATTTTGCTAATATCTCCTAATCTAATTTGTTATCTATCTCTTATCAAATAGAAATTTCATAACATAATAGATATAACGAGATAAATAAATAATTTCGAAAAATAATTATTTGCAATTTCGGTCCTCATCCAAATAATCACAAACTTGTAATTGAATCATGAACTACTATCCCAATCGAACCTAATCATATTAGTTTCGAATTAATATTCAGACTTATACAATTTAAGAAACTTAAAACAATGTAATCTAAATATGCATACTGAATTACAGAGATTTCATCCATGCATCAATACACAAAAAATAAAGATTATACCTAATGGTGTCATGGATCACAGAACATGAAATTCAATTCAGTAAAATTATTCGAATTAACCTAACATGGTTACTTGCATGTACGAAACTGATTTCAATTAAATCACGAATATATGTATCATATACACAAAACATGATAATAAATCTCACAGAAAACTTATGTATATCACATATACATCAACTATTAACATGCTTTCAATCATATATCATGTATATATCAGAAGAAAACATGCAATGAATTTAATGGAATCGAACTCGATGGCTCTGATACCATGCTTGTTGTGTTTTGGGGTTCATACGCGTGAAATTACAAAATAATTTTGACAAAAACCCCAACAGGATCCGAATCTAATTCCATTAAAAACGTTTAAACCATGAAAACTTAATCATACATCGGTCGCAATATACCTTTCTGAAGGTTGATCGATCTCTAAGGCGCTGCCAACAACGAACGCCCTCTACCAGCAGTCCACACACGAACGGCGGCCGAGATTCGAAGTGCTAGCTTCGAGAGAATACCAAACCTTTTTGTTTCTCTCCAAAACGATCCAGAGCGTAGCAGAAAACCCTAATTCGTTTCTGAAACAAAAATAGAGTTTCGGCCCTCAAACTTTCATCCGTGTGTTCTAACTTAAAGCTTCTATTTATACAACCCTTGTATATAGACGGTTAAGTAAATTACACATATACCCCTACTTAAAGAAGTATAAGTGTAATACACCACAAGGACATTTCTGTCATGAATTTTATCATATAAAATTTATTTATTTTTAACCATCTTAAAATCTCGCAAAACCATTCTTAGTGTGCGACCCAATAGGCTCATACAACGTTGGCAGTGTACCAAAACACATTTTGGTATACAAGTCATAAGTGGCCTCTAGCAAGAAATTATGACTACCCAAGTTGTACGAATATTAAATCGATACAACCTAATCAATAGTGTATATAACATCCTTTTGTCACACGATATCCTTTTGATCAAACATAAGGCATGGAATTGTCATCCAACATGTTTAATCGTACTAGTCTCGATCTCTAGGTAGACTGAAAACATCCAAGTGACATTGATCAATATCAATTCACTTAGACTAGGCCTTTTAACAATCTAACACATCGAGGGATCCACTGGATATCTCTCTTTATATGAGAGGGACAAATTATATCTCATTTACACAACTTCATCACATTGCTCACACACTAACCAATCACAATCTTTATAATTGTCCGGTTAAAGACAACGTTTGATTGTCTCAAATCACTGTGTTCCTAATGTTGAAGTCTCTGGTAATCTCAAGTCAGAGGACTGTAAAATATACCTATCATGAGAAACAACTATGACTTAATCCATGTGATGTTCTCATAGCGGGTCGGTCCAGTACTTTGTTCCCTAACAAGTACTTGTGATCTTGATTCGTATCCCTATACGTATAATCATCATATGATCATCAATCAAGACTTACACTAGTATTAATTCATTATAGTTCACAGTATAATGATCGACTATGAACATTTAGGATATTTCTGTAAATACCTATGGATCTTATTATAATGTAAACATTCAAATTAATTATAATAAACAACAAATGAAATCCTCTATTTTATTAACTAAAAGTATTCATAAAGACAGTTAATGGATTGACCTAGGGCACATGCCCCAACAGCTGCATGTTCCTTTATTCGAGTGAACTACTCGCAATTTATTGAACCATACTACCGGATAGATGTGTACGCGCAATGTTACTCCTTTAATTTCAAAGCCATTCCAGATGAGAAATATTGGCCGACTTTTGCGACGAAGATCATACCAGACCCAAGGTGCAGACGTGGCCGAGGGAAACCAAAGGGAACACGTAGGCAAAACGAGATAGATCTTCATAATGTTTCAAGAGCCTTGCGATGTGGCATATGTCATCAAGAAGGACATAAAAGAACAACATGTCCTAATAAAGATCGTGATCGAGTCCCTACTAGGAAGAACCGATGAGGCATTTGTCGTGCAGAGGGACATACCAAAAAAAATTGTCCAGCCAGAGCTCAATCTTCCAATCAAAACCAATAGTCTATTTTGTATATTGTTTGTTCATGGCTTAAGTATGTAATTAGATTATATTGAACCTTTTGAAGTATCCAGAAATTTAACGTCATGAAATCTTTAGGTATTCGTTATTGTTTGAACCTTTAATAATGATTTGTAGCGACTTTTCGAACAACATGACTAATTTTTAAAACTCCCAAAATTGTAGTTTGTACACAAATGGATCTAGGTCTATCAGATCCTTCACTATTACATCTCTAATCTACATACAGATCCTCGGGAGCGTGGACGAGTCAGGTAAACTTTTTAAGATGGATACGTCCAATGTTCATGAATAAACGTATAATATACATATATATGACAGCTTATTTTCAATTATAAGGTGTACGAAACATTGCGCGTGTGTCGACGGCGGGCTGTCGTTGATCGAACGGTGAAGTATCATTCTCGAATGATCTCATATCTACGTTCCAGTGGGTTTTATGGGATTTCGCACGTATCATTTTTCAGCCTTGATTATGCTTTGATTACTGCATTCATTGAGAGATGGCGCCCAGAGACACATACATTTCACATGCAATATGGCGAGTGCACTATTACACTCCAGGACGTACAAGTACAGCTCGACTTATCTATCGAAGGTATGCCTGTGACGGGAACCACCGATACAGACTATGTTGAGGTGTGTGAGTGGCTACTTGGTCGAATTCCTATTGGAGATGACCTTCATGGAAATAAACTGAAAGTCGAATGGCTTGAACGTAACGTACCAGCTATACATGATGACAGCGATGAGGAGTCGGTGCGACGGTATGTTCGATCGTACATTCTCCAACTAATCGGTGGTTGTCTATTTGCCGACAAGTCAAATCTATATGTACATTTGATGTTTTTACCGTTGCTCGAGGATTTTGACATAGCTGGAAAGTATAGTTGAGGGAGTGTCTGTTTGGCTTTTTTGTACAGGGAGTTGTGCCGCGGATCTCGCTCGGGTGCACATGAGATTGCAGGGGTGTCAATTCTTGTACAACTGTGGGCATGTGATAGTTTTCCATTCATAGCACCAAGGCGGCTGGATGTTCCTAGAGTTCAACCTCGAACAATGGATGGAAGAATATATGCTTAATGACGTCCCTTTGGGACAGAGGTAATATAAACGTTATATCGTAATTTCTATAATATTAACTACGTTTTCATTTTACTAATTTATAGTTTTCTATACAGCTGGATCGATGCATTTTCGGTTACTCAGAGTGCGACACACGTTTTATCAGCTTACCGTGACGCATTAGATTCGCAGAATGAGGATGACGTGGCGTGGCAAACTTATGCTGAAGTCATCGGGTCTCTTCCCAAATACTGTATCGACGGCCACGGTAGTTGACTATCGACGTGTCCCCTAATTTGTTTCCACATAGTCGAGTGGCATTGACCAGAAAGAGTTTTGAGACAATTCGGAATTATACAGGCCGTGCCACCAAACTGTATTACGACACCGATCGTATCAGATCGCATCGAGATGCGAGGACGCGTTTAAGAAAATTGGGTGGCTTTTCACGCAAACTATATACAGATGTGGGAAAATCGTGGTGACAACATAGTCACAATGGAACAAGAAGGACACGATCAACAAGACTACATGATGTGGTATCGATCAGTCACTAGAAGATTCATTGGACACGACGAGGCTTTACGTGAATATTCGGTAACCTTTAAACTATTATTCTTTTCCTTACGATTTACATGTTAAATTGTGTGTACTAACCTCATGTTTTTATATCAGTGTAACTTGGTGCGTCGACTGCAACGAGTGTTCATCGAGGATGGGTACAAGCAAGGTATTACTGCGTTTGATGAAGGCATCAAAATTTTAGATGAAGATGAAATGCAAAGGTCTACTATATGGAATAGTGGAATTGATGTCGAACATGCCATATATGAGGAGAATGAAGAAGATGATGAAGAAGATGATCAGGGCGAATCAAATAGAGAGGTGAGAAGAAGAAAAACACAAACACAAACTGTGGGTGGGAGCACTAGACGTCCTCGTCCACGTCTTTCTCGTCGGACATAGACTTCTGGTGAGAACAGCAGACGTTCTCCTACACCATGTTCATCTCGTTCGAGAGCGAGAAGAACAGAGACCGTTGGTGACATTAGCCAACGCTCATCCCCACCACATCATTATTCTCATGGGTACATTCCTACATTGTCCCCAATGCAACCAGAACCTCAAATGTTTGTACCTAGCACGCCGATCATGAATCTTCCTCCTTACCATTTTGATCCTTATGCACTTGGGCCGTCGTCTTCATATATGGACCATGGAATGCCTAGACATCCAATGTATCATTCATTGCCTCAATACATGCCGAGTCCATTTACTCCATCATGTTGTAATTACAATATGTCATATAGTGGAGATGGCTCATTCATGAACATGTTAAGCATGCCGCCGCCTCATGTTCCTTTCGGCCAACCACATATATGAAGTCATTTTTTTGGGACGGTTCAACCTCCGATTTTTGGAAGCATTAATACCAGAGGTGAGTCGAGTGAACCGGAGGAAGAACATCAATCGACTCAACAAAATTCAATGCAACATCAGCAACCTCGACAAACTCAACCGGATGTACAAACACAACGTCCAACTCGACATAGAGTACGTCCAGTTTGCATCACGGAGCAACAACGTCAACGTAACCGTCGATAAACCTGTATGATAAGTTTTTTTGATGGAATGAAATCATACTTTCAAAACTTCCTTATTGTTTTAATTTTAAATTCTAGACAAAGATATAACGTGGTTTTGGCCTTTACAGTTTTTCATCTACATATCTCTTCTTATGATCACGATTGTGTTGCATGGTTTGTAGTAGATATACATGGGTTGCCCCATCGAGATACGTACGTAATGTTTGCATGGATTGTCAACCTCGATATACGTGCGTGTTGTTTGCATGAGTTGTCCACCGTCAGATACATGCGTGTCGTTTGCATGGGTTGCCCCCTCGAGATACGTGCATAATGTTTGCATGGATTGTCAACCTCTAGATACGTGCGTGTTGTTTGCATGGGTTGTCCACCGCCAGATACGTGCATGTCATTTGCATGGTTTGCCCCCTCGAGATACGTGCGTAACTTATGCATGGATTATCCACCTCGAGATACGTGCGTGTTGTTTGCATGGGTTGTCCACCGCCAAATATGTGCGTGTCGTTTGCATGGGTTGTCCATCTCGAGACACGTGCGTGACGTTTACATGTGTTTACTTCGATTGCACAAGATTACATGGGTTGCCCACCTCGAAATATGTGCACGACCTTTGCACGGTTTGTATTGATTGGATGAGGTTGTATGAGTTGTCCACCTCGAGATACGTGCGCGACGTTTGCATGGATTGCACGAGGTTGCATGAGTTGCACACCTGACGATACGTGTGTCACGTTTGCATGAATTGCACGAAGTTGCATGGGTCGACCACCTCGACATACGCGCGTGTCGTTTGCATGACTTCTCCACCGCGAGATACATGCGTGGCGTTTGCATGAGTTGTCCACGTCCATATACGTGCGTGTCCTTTACATCACTTATCTACCTCGAGATACGTGCGTGATGCGGGTTGTCCATATCGAGATACGTACGTGATGCGGCTTGTCCATCTCGATACGTACACGACGTCTGCATGGGTTCACCGCTTCGAGTTGAACAAAGTACTCCTTTTGAGGAGTAAATAAGAGGTTTTGTATTTTGTATAGATGACTCATTTTCAAAAGATGTCATTCATTCCACTTCATTAGTTGTATAGATGACTCCTTTTCAAAAGGAGTCATTCATTCCACCTCATCATCACACATCAACGCATGGAGCCACATCATCATCAATGACTCCTTTTCAAAAGGAGACATACCTTAGTTTTGTAAATTAAAAGTAGCCAACCTTATTTTATGAATAAAAAAGTATTAAAACCTTAGTTTATGAAAAACCCCTATATATATCTACTAAATACTTAATAAGCACGAATACAACAACTTTCAATCGTTACTTTGAATTACTATTTTACTCTTCAATTCTCAATTTTGCAAATCTCTCGCTAATATCTTAATTGGAGATTATTTGTTATCTAAAATCTCTTGTTAACAGTATCTTAATTGATACATATCTTTATCTTCCGTCTCTAGTACTCTCAATCTTCAAGCACCTTCAACTCTTTATTCTATTTGCTCTCTCTATCTTGCTCATGCCCCTCTCTCATTCGTTTGTCATTTTCACTCGTACAAGTCTCCTTGCTCTCTATTAAAGTGTCGCTTGCACGCTTATCTCTTTGTTGAAATTCAATTAAATATTTATTTTGTGGACTTTTATATCTTTGGGCAAGATATATAATTGATTCTTTTTTATATGAGGCATATGATTTTACAATTGAGTTCTTTTTTTGGACATAATACAATTGAGTTCTTTACTTCTCATAGACTTTAATTTACTTGTTCTCCGTATAAGTTTAAGGAGAACCTATCCCTTTGGCAACCTATTATACTACTTTTCTCTTGCCTACTAAAATTAAATTTAAATTCTTATAATTAAATTTCCGCGAGCGTAACGAGCAACTCATTCGTGCGTCACACGTTATGAAACTAGTATACTTAATGAGCATGAATAATAAATCTTTCAACGGTCGCTTGAATTTAATATTTTACTCTTGATTAAGTCTTTCAACCTTCACTTAAATTTACTATTTACTATTTCAAATATTTATAATTAGTTGTCAAAAAAAGCCACAATAAAAATGAAGTAGTATATTTTTTGAAATATAAAAATAAATTATTAGATTAATTAAATCCCTGAAAGCTTAACGCGCACGTTTAAGTGTGCATAGCACGCTCCAGAATATTGGTCTCAATTGGCATCATGCACGTAACAGTGAGGCAAACTTATAAAAAAAAAGCTATTTGTTTTGGCTTTCTCACTTTTAGTTAAATAATAATAATAATAATAATAATAATAATAATAATAATAATAATAAAAGAGAGATAATTTTTTAGAGATAAAAAAGGTGGCAGCACCCTAGTGGCCTAGTGTTACTGTATTTAACATGATGAGGCGGTGCTACTTCAATTTATTTTCTTTATGTCTTTGACAACGCACTGCTTGCCTAGACAATTACTAAATAGTGAGAACGAGAGCAATATAGGAGAGATGTCTATCAAGAGGATCGAGAAAAAGCTATAAATGTTGAGCAATCTTGAGGGTGATTGATCAAAAGAAGGTAAATTTTATATTTTTATTATGGTCGTTTAATTAAATTGAGTTTCTAATAAATCACTTAAGCTCAAAAGTTGTACGTAGATGTTGATAATAGAGTTTTGTATGTCACATTTTGAAAGTCAAATAGAAGAATTGAGTTGAAACTATAAGAATCTCAATTGATTAATCTAGGACATTTTAGCTGATGTGAATTTCTCAATTTTCGAGAAAATAGGTTATATTTGGGGGCTTATTTATGTAATGTTGTCCCTGGCTTTGACACTACCACCATCGTTGTAATATTAATTATGGGGATGAGCACAATGCAACGAAGAGTTCATTTTTATGGTTTATTGATGCATTTGTATGGTTCTTCGACTCACGTAGATCTTCATTTCCTTCAAAGAAATTTTTAAGAAGTTTTCAAGCTTCTTTAGCAAATTTACACGATGATATGAGCTTGAGATGTTCCTGATTTATTGCTCCAAAGATGGTATTCAATCCCTTGGCATTTGCAGACAACTTTTCTTTGGCTTCAATCCACTGATTGGGTGCTATTTGGCACTCCATCTACAAGTGGCGGTACACATCCATTCTGAATAGTTCTCGAGGCTTTGACATCAATAGAGAGGATGTATCCCTCCATACATGTCTTCCAATATGTGTAATTTGTGTTGGTAAGTAATGATGCATGGCCTCGTGTAAGATACACCTTCAAGTTGGTCTAATTGATTTCCCTGAGACATTATGGTTAATACGCGGATCTCACTTATATCTAACAAAGATTTCACAGTGCCCGCTCTGATACCAATCGAAATAACCAAATGTTGTTACAACCAGATATAAGTATTGTTGTAACGGAAAAATAAATAACAATGCAAGTACATAAACAAAGTAAACAGTAAGTAAATCAAACCACGACATAAGGAAGCTTGTTCATGCAGTTCGGTCCACCACCTATATTGTGGCGCCACGCCCAGACGTAAAATCCACTAAGTAAAGAACATTGGATACATGACTTTTCACGTGACTCATGTTGGGTTTTGAGTTTCATACGCAACGAAAAACTCAAAACAAATTTTGAAAAGCCCCAACAAGATCGAAAACTAGTTCCATTAAACTAGATCTACGAAAGTAAATCATACATTATTATGTGATTTCCTTCTCTAATTGTTCGATTTTCAAGATGTTCAAGCGCGCGTCCTCTATCAAAAATCCACACACGAACGGTGACCATAATTTGGAGTGCAAGCCCCCAAGAGAGATAAAAGACATTTTTTCTTTCTCTCTCAAAGTCCAGATAACTCGAAAATAGCAAAAATGAAAATCTTATTTCGTTTTAAGATTTCAGCCTCTATTTATATGTGTAGATAAGCCCTTACTTAAAATCATATTCGTAATACAACTATTATATTTATGCAGTTTAAGAAAATTACACATACGCCCATATTAATAAGTTATCATATAACAAATCGTAAGGACTTTTATGTCACGAATTTCATCATATAAAATTCACTACTATAGACCAATTAAAATTGCGCAAAGCCATTCTTTGTGTGCGATCCAATAAGTTCATGCGACGTTGGCAATGAACCAAAACCATTTTGGTACACAAGTTATAAGCGGTCTCTAATAAGGCATTATAACTACCCAAATAGCATGAATATCAAAATCGATACAACCTAATGAATAACATATATCATATCCTTTTGTTGTGCGATATCATTTGATTATACATTAGATATGGAAAGTAACCCTTAATGTTCAATCGTACTAGTCTCGATCTTTAGGTAAACTAAAAACATCCGAGTGATATTGATCATATCAATTAACATGGACTTGCCCATTATTAGTCTATCATATCGAGGGATCCACTGATAAATCTCTCTATACGAGAGTGACAAATTCTATCTTGATTACACATCTTCACATATAATTCACATGGTAACCAATCACAATCTTTATAATCGTCCGGTTAAAGACAACGTTTGATTATGTCAAATTATCATGCTCATAATATTGAAGTCTATGGTAATCTCAAGTCAAAGGACTAAATGATATAGAGATCACGAGTAACACATATGACTTAATCTATGTGGTGTTCTCATAACGGGTCGGTCTAGTACCTTGTTCCTTAACAAGTTCTTATGATATCGATTCGTATCTCTATACGCATGATCATCACATGACCATCAATCAAGATTCACGCTAGTCTTAATTCATTAAAGTTCTCAATATAATGACCGATTAGGGACATTTAGGATATTTTAACAAATGCCCGTGGATCTTACTATAAGGTAAATATGCAATCACATATAATAAAACAACAAATGAAAACCTCAATGTTATTAACTGAAATATAAGATAAACAATGTTTCTGGATTGACCAAGGGCACATGCCCCAAAAACTCCCTCACTCAGCTCCTCCTAGCATCTCTTTTACTCATCTTATGGACTTTACACAAGTCTCCTGATACTTGCACGGTGAGGCTACTCCTCACTTGAATACCCAAGTTCCCTTTGTGCTTATAGCTCAAAAATAGAAGTGAACTAACAACGTCCACTAAATACAAAGTAGATGAGTTCCATACTCCTTCAACTTTGGAATATATATAGACAGATACAAGACTCGCAATTTTAACCATAAAAACTAGAGGTATGATGTGTCTTCATCTTCAAAACAACCACGTCTCATCATATTGATCACGTAGTAAATGTGTCTCAGAACATCTGCTCCACTTAACCGCATATCTTTTGTTGGAGTGCATGAGATCAAATCTGCAACTGATTGATTATGAGATCATGTTGCAACTGCATATCAAATCCTTGTTGCAATTGTGTATCCTTATCCATAACAAATTAAATTGATTCGGGATAAGTAACAAACTGGTTCAAAGATCAATAGCAAACTGATTTACAGTTGGTTTCATAAGCACGTGAAACACAACTTTGCTGAGTTATTTACCAAACTCTAATAAGACAACTAATGACACAATAAATTATTGTATCATTTGCCAGCTTAATGTGTTTCTTGTGTCATGCATAATATTTAGACCAGTGGACATGAACACTGCTTTTTAGATGGAAAACTTTAGACGTACATCAACAAACGCACATCAGAAAGTACATCTCATTTTAATGTGCGTACGATGCTCCTCGAGATGCATGCTATAATCCCGAGGTGCATCAATCTGCACGTCAAAACGCAATTTGATTTGGTGATGTACGCCTAGCTAGCACTCCCTTTTTAGATAACTTGCCATACCTATGTGTAAGCATCCATTCACCCATTATTAACAAACTAGCTGTTTTCTTGAGCTTCGCGCAAGTGTTGTTGAAACTTATATAATATAAGGTTTATTAAATTATTTTACATCCTTAACTAAGTGTCCACATCGATATTTTTGGATGATATTATGACTATATCATCTGCCCAATACTAAAAATTACACCAGCAAAGGTAAACATTTGGACCTCCCGTTCAAGTGCTGAATTCAAAACAACATCATATTTTTAGTAAAGGTAAAGAAAAAAAATGAAATGAATGAAGTATGTGGAATTGTACTGTGTTTTTTTTTTCTTCTGAATTTTTTATGATAAATTGGAGGTAAGACTCCTTTTATAGTATGCAAAAGCAGGAAAGTTACAAAATGATGGGTGTCGTAGTTGACTCCTTGTCAAGCAAAAACTATATAAAAAAATCGTCGTGCTCTGGCCCTTACATAAGCCAACCCATGGTTCTTGTGCATCGTTCAAACGCAAAGAACACAAACATGTGCATCTGGAGACCCAAACAAAAACCCAGATGATGGCCAAGCACTCCCCAAAAATTGACGCGGGAGAATTACAGCCTAGAAGAATGGATGGAAGGTAAAATTTATTGGGGGAATAAAACTTGCACTACACTCCATTCCATGTATCTACTCATGATTTTGACAACCTTGTACTACACTCCATTCTATGTATCTGCCTATGATTTCGAGTCGAACGTACTCATTCTATGAATCCGTTTGTTGATAATATAACCATTATTAATTATTAACTGATGCACACTTAATATATAATTATATCTATTGGGACAATCAATAATAGAAATAAATAAATAACAAAAAATATGAAAATTGAGAAAATCAGAAAGTTAGAATGGTGAGAGGAGGTAGTAGGGATGCAAGTGGGGCGGGGAATCCCCACGGGGGATGGGGATTCCCTGCAACGGGGATGGGGGTAAAATCTTATACCCACGCGAGTATGGGTACGAGGATAGTGAAAAAATATGTTCGCGGGGATCCCCGATGAGAATTCCCATTAGTAATAGCCGTGGGGATCCCCATTGGTATCCCTATTGGGGATCCCCGCGAAGATCCATGTATACATCGAATACATCTATATACATTGTATATATCAATTTTATGTAATATTACAAGGCTTTCACCCAAAACACTAGTGATAAACAAACTCTAATGTGATTTATAACTTTAATTTGTTTGGTTAGTGATATGAATTTTTTAAATGATTATATGTTTTGTTTTGAATTGTTTTGCAACTATATTTATATGTATACTTTATTTGGTTGAAATTTTCAACAATTGTAATTATATGTATGTGTACCATATATTTTTTATAAATTTTTGAAAAAAATTAAGTGGGAAAAAATATTTCCCCGCAGTGATTCTTTGCAAATTCTCTATAAGAATCCCCGCGGAGATATTCAATGGGGAATGAAATGAGGAAATTTTTTTCCCCACGGAGATTCTTTATCCCCGCAGGGATTAGGCAAGGATGGAGATGATGATGAAAGTTCATCCCTGCATGGGGATGAGTATGGGGATGAGAGATGAATTTTTAAGCAGGGATGGGGATGGAGATGGGGTCTCCATCCCCTCCCCTCCCAATTTGCATCCCTAAGAGATAGCTTTTTAACTTTCTCTTTCCTCCGACTTATCTACTTATCTCTATCCCTAAAAAATATGGGTTTCCTCCTTTCGTCGTTGTTTTCACGTGTAAACATGCACGTGTGATCAACGCTCCTTGATTGACATCAGAATGTGTGTTCAATTTGTTGTGTGTTTTTGATGGTGGGTTTTGTGGATTACAGGAAGGGCGCGAAGAAGGACTTCAGCTCTGCGATTCTGGAGCGCAAGATGGCTGCGAATCGCCTCGTGGTCGACGAGTCAATCAACGATGACAACTCGGTGGTGGCTCTCCACCCCGACACTATGGAGAAGTTGCAGCTTTTCCGCGGCGACACCATCTTGATTAAGGTATTCATGGAGTTTCTCTTCTGATTCCCCTTTTGTTCGTGTATGTGGAGTTGTTTTTTGGTGTTTTTATGGAGTTTTTGGGTTAAATTTTTGGTTTTGTAAGCTGTTTTTGGATGGGTGTTTGGTTTGGTAGTTTTAGGGCTTGCGATTTTGAGGGTTAGGGTTTTCGAGGTTCATTTGTTGGTTGATTGTAGTGCTTGTTTCGACGGCGTTGTTATTAGTTTGGTGTTTTAATGGAGTTTTGGACTCATATTTGTGTTCTTTTTAATGCTGTATTTGGGTGTGTGTTTGGTTTAGTAGTTCTAGGACTATGAAATTTAGGGTTTTTGAGGGTTAGGGTTTTTGAGGTTTGTTGGTTCGTCGTCGTTCTTACGTGTGCGCACACGTGTGATCCAACGACCGAAATAACATCGGCCAGATCCAACGATCGAAATAACATCTAATATCAAACTTGACGCACAAGTTCTCTCCCAACTTTTCTCTTCCCACTTTCGAACACGAACAACAACTCCAATGCTTCTTCGATAACTCTTTGGTCGATCTTTGATTATCGGGGTTTCTGCTGCGATTGCAATTCCGTGTTTGGAATCTTGTTTGATTGTCGGCATAAGGATTTGTTTGAATCGCCACAATGTTTGAGGCCGCGTAAGGATCCTAACCTTATATTTCATCAATTGCAATCTGATCCAAATTGCAGGGTGTTGAATGCATAGATCTCGATCAATTTAGAGTCGATTTTGTGATTGTTTGATGGCAGTTCGTTTGTTTATATGTGATTTCTTTTTAATCAATTTAGGGTTATTAAATGCACCGAAAGAGAAGAATCACAGTCGACCATCTGTTTAATAATTCAATTTAGGGTATTGAATGCATATACAACAACAACAACAACAACATAGCCTCAGTCCCAAATTAACTAGGGTCGGCTATATGGATCAAACTTTTCCATTGTGCTCGATTAAGTGCAATTGATGGTGAGCTTTTGCAAACCATTTAACAGGGTGTTGAATGCATATAATGAGTTATATATTGTGGCTTCTTTTTTAATCCTATGTATGTGGTTGAGTGTTTCATTATATGTGATTTAAAGCACCGATGTTCTGTATTACTTCAGTGATGATGTATTTCATATGAGGTTGTTATGTTCACGTGTCTAAGTAGCTCTTTTTTTTTTTTTTTTTTTTTTTTTTACATAATTCTATTGCATATTAGATTTTTTTTTCCTTGGGTTTTGATTAAGAGTTGAAGATGAAGAACAACTATCCTTGTTCTTTCTTATGCAAGGATCGTAACTTGGATAAGCAGGAGCAAAATTATTTTAAATAGTAACACTTTTTTGGAGTCTCATATGAGGTTGTTATGTTCATGTGTCTAAGTAGCTCATGTTTTTTTGTTACATAATTCTATTGCATATTAGATTTTTTTCCTTGGGTTTTGATTAAGAGTTGAAGATGAAGAATAACTATCCTTGTTCTTTCTTATGCAAGGATCGACTTGGATAAGTAGGCAAATTTATTTTAAATAGTAACGTTTTTTGGATATAAATTTCAGATAAAGATTTCATTTCGGGTTTTTTTTTTTTCAATTGCTTCTCTAGGCTTCATTTTGGGTAATTACAAACACTATGGCTAGCTTTTCGAAAGAATTTGTAGGTGGAAGTTCAAGCTTTCATTTTTCTTTTTGGTTATACTCTACTCTTAAATGTGTCAAGTTGCTACAATGTTAAACGTGAATATGAAAGTAATGGATGCAACATAAGTGTCTCTAATTATGGGCAGCCTCTAAATGAATTGATTCATATGAGTAATTAAGTTCATTTAAATCAATCTCTGTAACTTAAAATTCTATTCTTTTCTTTGGCTTGGCGAGTATGGTAAGGATTGATACAAAGTAAACTTTTGCATCTATTGGTTAGTGTAGAAAATTTATGTGTTTTTCTTTTATGCTTGATCAAACTGAAGTTTCAAATTTCAGCATGACTAGCCCGTCTTACCTCTTAGAGTTGCCAGTTGAACAGGGACTATTATTGCAGTATAAATGAATTAACTTCATGGGCATTCTCTAAGTGTATGTAATTCAGCAACATCGCCTCCTCCTTGCTGATTTAGCATATTCGTATGTGGTCAAAAAGAAAATCTTGATATCCTTTATTTTTTACTTTCAAGTTTCATTTATAAAGCTCAAATTCTTTCTCAAGTAATAGTTCTTTGTGTTTATTTTATCATAATAGAGTCGACCCTTTTCACTCTCTTCAAATGAAGAATTCTTAAAGGTTATTTTCAGCTTGTTAGAGTTGTTGAGGTAGTGTAGGTTCAATGACCTCACCATATTCATTAATGGGAATGAGGATTACCTTTTCGTGGTTTATTTTGGTGTTGATTGTTTGATTAGTCTACTTTTTTGCTAAGAAGAGTGTATGTTTCTCTTTTCATTGTTTGATGAGGATAACTTTTCTTTCGTTGATTTTGGCTTATGTTGACATTAATTTTTTAGGTTCTTATTTATAATTGTTAATTTATCTTGTGATTGTTAGTGAATAAATCATGATGGATAAGGTTTTTGAGTTTTTTATTGATTCGTGTGGATATTGACTCGTTTGTTGTGTGCGTTTTTGTTTAGGTTTCGGTCTATCAACAATATTGTAAATTTCAACCTCTTAACAACATTGTTTTATTTATTTATTGTAATTGTAATTTCAGTTGGGTGTTTATCTTGTTTTTGTAGGTCTTGGAGCGTTTAAAGCAAAACCGAGACATGCTCTTCATCGAGGTCAAATGTTTAAACTTTCTCCTCTATTCACCTCTTCCATCGATTACAAATTGAGACTTATCACATGTTAGGCAATCCGATGGAGATCTCCCGAGAAGAATTCCAATTTTCTTACGTTTTATAGTGGATTACAACCATTGGAGTAAATTATATTTGGTTCACCATAACTTGTGAGTATGGCTACGTTAAAGATCTCTTCAAGTATCTCGTTATGAAATATTTTTGCGAATCTATATTTGGTTCTCGATTGGTACGACTACGTTGGACATATTAAGTTATTGCATGTAATATCACATACCCATACAATTTGGCAAATGTTACGTTTTTTCTTGGTATGGTTAGACATGGGTATGTCATCGGCCATTTGCATATGTGAGATGGGAATATTAATTGCTACAATTTCATGTCATCTTTTTTTTGTGAAAAAAATAATTTTGATTATTTTTTTTTTCCTTTCTTCAACTTGTTGCATATCTTATCATTTTTTAAAAGACCTTCTTAGACAACAATTTTACCCAAAACCATATGATCAAAGGGTTTAAATACGATATAGCATTTTTGTTCTTGTGTGCAAAGTGATTTTTCTTTTTCCTATTGGACTTATCTCTTTATATATATATATATATATAGGGTGCTTCTACCATATAACCCAATTCCATGACATTTATTGCGCATTTAACGTGTTTTGCATTAAATGCACCGCATCAATTACCATTAGATATCCAATGATAAGATATGCAGTACCCATGACATGGATATATATTTGAACTCCATTGTAGAAACACTCATATATATATATATATAATTTTATATAATTATGAAACTACCATGTAGCTTAACAATGCTAAAAATTGACATTATTGCTCTAACAATGATCCATCTAACTGACTAAGTTACATATCCATTGATTGTTTGTATATATTATCCACTATGATGCTATAAACATTATAGTATTCTAGAGATTTAGGTTTCGTTGAAGTTAGGAATGAAATGAGCTGGTTTGCTATGAGATTCTCAACGAGTTGGATTGATTTTCTTAAAATATGGGTTTCCTCCTTTCGTCGTTGTTTTCACGTGTAAACATGCACGTGTGATCAACGCTCCTTGATTGACATCAGAATGTGTGTTCAATTTGTTGTGTGTTTTTGATGGTGGGTTTTGTGGATTACAGGAAGGGCGCGAAGAAGGACTTCAGCTCTGCGATTCTGGAGCGCAAGATGGCTGCGAATCGCCTCGTGGTCGACGAGTCAATCAACGATGACAACTCGGTGGTGGCTCTCCACCCCGACACTATGGAGAAGTTGCAGCTTTTCCGCGGCGACACCATCTTGATTAAGGTATTCATGGAGTTTCTCTTCTGATTCCCCTTTTGTTCGTGTATGTGGAGTTGTTTTTTGGTGTTTTTATGGAGTTTTTGGGTTAAATTTTTGGTTTTGTAAGCTGTTTTTGGATGGGTGTTTGGTTTGGTAGTTTTAGGGCTTGCGATTTTGAGGGTTAGGGTTTTCGAGGTTCATTTGTTGGTTGATTGTAGTGCTTGTTTCGACGGCGTTGTTATTAGTTTGGTGTTTTAATGGAGTTTTGGACTCATATTTGTGTTCTTTTTAATGCTGTATTTGGGTGTGTGTTTGGTTTAGTAGTTCTAGGACTATGAAATTTAGGGTTTTTGAGGGTTAGGGTTTTTGAGGTTTGTTGGTTCGTCGTCGTTCTTACGTGTGCGCACACGTGTGATCCAACGACCGAAATAACATCGGCCAGATCCAACGATCGAAATAACATCTAATATCAAACTTGACGCACAAGTTCTCTCCCAACTTTTTCTCTTCCCACTTTCGAACACGAACAACAACTCCAATGCTTCTTCGATAACTCTTTGGTCGATCTTTGATTATCGGGGTTTCTGCTGCGATTGCAATTCCGTGTTTGGAATCTTGTTTGGTTGTTAGGGCATAAGGATTTGTTTGAATCGCCACAATGTTTGAGGCCCGCGTAAGGATCCTAACCTTATATTTCATCAATTGCAATCTGATCCAAATTGCAGGGTGTTGAATGCATAGATCTCGATCAATTTAGAGTCGATTTTGTGATTGTTTGATGGCAGTTCGTTTGTTTATATGTGATTTCTTTTTAATCAATTTAGGGTTATTAAATGCACCGAAAGAGAAGAATCACATCGACCATCTGTTTAATAATTCAATTTAGGGTATTGAATGCATATACAACAACAACAACAACAACATAGCCTCAGTCCCAAATTAACTAGGGTCGGCTATATGGATCAAACTTTTCCATTGTGCTCGATTAAGTGCAATTGATGGTGAGCTTTGCAAACCATTTAACAGGGTGTTGAATGCATATAATGAGTTATATATTGTGGCTTCTTTTTTAATCCTATGTATGTGGTTGAGTGTTTCATTATATGTGATTTAAAGCACCGATGTTCTGTATTACTTCAGTGATGATGTATTTCATATGAGGTTGTTATGTTCATGTGTCTAAGTAGCTCTTTTTTTTTTTTTTACATAATTCTATTGCATATTAGATTTTTTTTCCTTGGGTTTTGATTAAGAGTTGAAGATGAAGAACAACTATCCTTGTTCTTTCTTATGCAAGGATCGTAACTTGGATAAGCAGGCAAAATTATTTTAAATAGTAACACTTTTTTGGAGTCTCATATGAGGTTGTTATGTTCATGTGTCTAAGTAGCTCATGTTTTTTTGTTACATAATTCTATTGCATATTAGATTTTTTTTCCTTGGGTTTTGATTAAGAGTTGAAGATGAAGAATAACTATCCTTGTTCTTTCTTATGCAAGGATCGTAACTTGGATAAGTAGGCAAATTTATTTTAAATAGTAACGTTTTTTTGGATATAAATTTCAGATAAAGATTTCATTTCGGGTTTTTTTTTTTTCAATTGCTTCTCTAGGCTTCATTTTGGGTAATTACAAACACTATGGCTAGCTTTTCGAAAGAATTTGTAGGTGGAAGTTCAAGCTTTCATTTTTCTTTTTGGTTATACTCTACTCTTAAATGTGTCAAGTTGCTACAATGTTAAACGTGAATATGAAAGTAATGGATGCAACATAAGTGTCTCTAATTATGGGCAGCCTCTAAATGAATTGATTCATATGAGTAATTAAGTTCATTTAAATCAATCTCTGTAACTTAAAATTCTATTCTTTTCTTTGGCTTGGCGAGTATGGTAAGGATTGATACAAAGTAAACTTTTGCATCTATTGGTTAGTGTAGAAAATTTATGTGTTTTTCTTTTATGCTTGATCAAACTGAAGTTTCAAATTTCAGCATGACTAGCCCGTCTTACCTCTTAGAGTTGCCAGTTGAACAGGGACTATTATTGCAGTATAAATGAATTAACTTCATGGGCATTCTCTAAGTGTATGTAATTCAGCAACATCGCCTCCTCCTTGCTGATTTAGCATATTCGTATGTGGTCAAAAAGAAAATCTTGATATCCTTTATTTTTTACTTTCAAGTTTCATTTATAAAGCTCAAATTCTTTCTCAAGTAATAGTTCTTTGTGTTTATTTTATCATAATAGAGTCGACCCTTTTCACTCTCTTCAAATGAAGAATTCTTAAAGGTTATTTTCAGCTTGTTAGAGTTGTTGAGGTAGTGTAGGTTCAATGACCTCACCATATTCATTAATGGGAATGAGGATTACCTTTTCAGGGTTTATTTTGGTGTTGATTGTTTGATTAGTCTACTTTTTTGCTAAGAAGAGTGTATGTTTCTCTTTTCATTGTTTGATGAGGATAACTTTTCTTTCGTTGATTTTGGCTTATGTTGACATTAATTTTTTAGGTTCTTATTTATAATTGTTAATTTATCTTGTGATTGTTAGTGAATAAATCATGATGGATAAGGTTTTTGAGTTTTTTATTGATTCTGTGTGGATATTGACTCGTTTGTTGTGTGCGTTTTTGTTTAGGTTTCAGTCTATCAACAATATTGTAAATTTCAACCTCTTAACAACATTGTTTTATTTATTTATTGTAATTGTAATTTCAGTTGGGTGTTTATCTTGTTTTTGTAGGTCTTGGAGCGTTTAAAGCAAAACCGAGACATGCTCTTCACTGAGGTCAAATGTTTAAACTTTCTCCTCTATTCACCTCTTCCACTGATTACAAATTGAGACTTATCACATGTTAGGCAATCTGATGGAGATCTCCTGAGAAGAATTCCAATTTTCTTACGTTTTATAGTGGATTACAACCATTGGAGTAAATTATATTTGGTTCACCATAACTTGTGAGTATGGCTACGTTAAAGATCTCTTCAAGTATCTCGTTATGAAATATTTTTGCGAATCTATATTTGGTTCTCGATTGGTACGACTACGTTGGACATATTAAGTTATTGCATGTAATATCACATACCCATACAATTTGGCAAATGTTACGTTTTTTCTTGGTATGGTTAGACATGGGTATGTCATCGGCCATTTGCATATGTGAGATGGGAATATTAATTGCTACAATTTCATGTCATCTTTTTTTTGTGAAAAAAATAATTTTGATTATTTTTTTTTTCCTTTCTTCAACTTGTTGCATATCTTATCATTTTTTAAAAGACCTTCTTAGACAACAATTTTACCCAAAACCATATGATCAAAGGGTTTAAATACGATATAGCATTTTTGTTCTTGTGTGCAGTGATTTTTCTTTTTCCTATTGGACTTATCTCTTTATATATATATATATATAGGGTGCTTCTACCATATAACCCAATTCCATGACATTTATTGCGCATTTAACGTGTTTTGCATTAAATGCACCGCATCAATTACCATTAGATTAAAATTCCACAGTAATCCAATGATAAGATATGCAGTACCCATGACATGGATATATATTTGAACTCCATTGTAGAAACACTCATATATATATATATATAATTTTATATAATTATGAAACTACCATGTAGCTTAACAATGCTAAAAATTGACATTATTGCTCTAACAATGATCCATCTAACTGACTAAGTTACATATCCATTGATTGTTTGTATATATTATCCACTATGATGCTATAAACATTATAGTATTCTAGAGATTTAGGTTTCGTTGAAGTTAGGAATGAAATGAGCTGGTTTGCTATGAGATTCTCAACGAGTTGGATTGATTTTCTTTTGGTCTATTAATTTGTTTTAAGGGAAGTGATTTGGTCGTAATCTTCACAATATTTGCTACTTGCCTTTTGTATTGTCTAATTTGTTTGGAGTCTCGAAAAAGCTACTATTGAAATAAACATGTTTAATATTCTCGCTTAGTGCTCGAAGGATGTGTTTCATAGTTTATTTGCTTAGAGTGCAGATGCAATTAAAAGTAAATGTATTGCTAAACCAATCTAAACTACTTATTGTATCATACTATGGAAACTGATGATAAAATCGCCATTCAATGATTTCAACCTTGCCTGCCAAGTTGGAATTCTTGTCCTTCATGTTGTGTTCTTACCATTAAAATTTTAATGGCATGCCTCTAGAGCATTACATCGAGCAAAGTGCAAAATTTTGATTCATGTAGCTATGCCCAACTAATTTGGGATCAAGGCTTTTGATGTTGTTGTAGATCTTTGAATTTGATTTCTTTTCCTCCTGACAATGTAGTTTTTATTGGGAAACTGACCATTTTGTGTTTTTGTTCTTTGCAAAAATGAGGAACCTGGTAGCCTCCTGACAACGTAGTTCCACGCGAAGATGATTAATGGAATTTGAAAATCTTACTTGATAACTGGAGTTTTGATGCCATTTTCTTCTTAACCATGAAATCTCTTTATGACGCCAGTATTCTCATATTGTGGACTTCAAGCTTTACGGGAGTTTGAATGTGTGCCGAACAGTATTTTGCATTGACTTGTTGCATTTAGACTCTTAAGCACTGTATATATGGTCCTATTGATGAAAGAAGATGCAAATATTCATGACGTGTCTTTGTTATTGATGAGGCTTTAAACATTAAATTACTTGAATAGATACCTCCAGACATCTATATTAAAAAACTTTATGAAGTGTAATTTCAAAGTGCATAAGCTGAATAGGTGATGTAATCAACCCACATGAATAATGAATATTAATTTTCTTGTGCTTTTCATATGTAGTTAGCACGTATGGTGCTCGCTTATAAGACATGTAAATACTAAATGTTAGATTCTGAATGGAATAAGTTTATTGTGTACTTTCTTGTATACATGGTACCCTATTTATATAAGTTTATTGTGTACTTTCGTGTATTCATCTAAAAGCTATATAGAGTGCTTATCAAGTGATCAAAGCTAATAAACACACAAGTTCTACAAGCTATATAGATGAATACGCATTGTTCTCAAAAAAGAAGTTGATGTTAAATATCTTTTTACCCATGCTCACCTTTTATGATGGACTCAATGCTTCTGGCTGTTGAATCCTAATTTTTAATATTAGCTGGAAACATGCCACACCAACAAATTATACTTGTTTTGACTACATCCTTCATCTAGATTGTA
The DNA here is from genome assembly GCA_039657325.1 of Stephania cephalantha. Lineage (NCBI taxonomy): Eukaryota > Viridiplantae > Streptophyta > Magnoliopsida > Ranunculales > Menispermaceae > Stephania > Stephania cephalantha. Next base: position 40,130,806 of record CM077572.1, on the reverse strand, counting down.
TTCAGAGAGGATTTTGGGACAGAAGGTCGTGCAGGGTATTTCGATGAATATGGGTATGTATTCTAATAGCATTAAGTTGTAGAAATCATTCGTGATTTTTTGCTTGTAATCGCTATGAGCCAGCAAAGCAGGAAGGAGTGGTAATATTTATTTCATAGGATGATATTGATTTGAACTTAGTGTTCATTCAGCGTGTCTATTTTTTGAAGTGTTTGTTATTCTTTAATGATTGATTGTTCTATTGTTAATGACAAACTGTTTTATTCTATTCAATGTTTTTGTATTATTATTTCAAAAGTTTTGTTTTGCACAGCTTGACAGTTACTACGGGACTTTCTTTTTGTAACGCATCGAGGTGATATAGGCTTTCCATTGATCCTGTCTTGACGTAGATGTCAGCTGTAATATCTCTACGGATACCATCAACGTGTATATCCGATGGCAAATTCTATACCAGTGTATGCTACTTAACCCTTCCTTTCAAATTTTAAACATATGACGCTTTAAACTATTCATTGATGATCTATTCCACCTTATATGCTGTCCGTGAGTTTTTTGACATTGTAGTCTAGGAGGTAGGAACTTGCAAATAGTGTCATGTACAGATCAGAAGAACCATATAATGGTTGGTTTTAGCACTTGGACCAATTATCGATTTCACATTGTATGGAAATGGATGAAATAAAGAAACCTTCCCACCCTCGTCGATTCACTCTACGAGTCGTACTCAATTACTTATAGAGAGAATGTTGTGAATTTTATACTTGTGTTGTAGAGACAGAGCCACAAGATTTTGGCTTGGGTCAATATTTTTCGTTGATTTTTTGAGAAGATTTGCTTTGAAGTTGGGACAAGGTTGAGGAATGGTTGTAAGATTTAAGATTATGAGGTCAGTAGTAGGATTTTCACAACCGTGGACATGGTGTGTTCCATCATTTATGATTTTGCAAACCTTCATCAGCATGGGAAACGCGTAATGGGTTTGGCAGCCCAAATGATTTTGATCACTATCCTCACTGAAGAAAAACATGTCGATTGGTGCAAGGCTAGAACCAATGTATAGTTTTCTTGGACAATGAACGACAGTAATGTGTGAAGAAATGGGGAAAGGCAAGTTGAAGGACATGATATCCCTATGTCAACCCTAATCTACATTTGTATCTCGCAATGACCCTTCTTTTCATTGCATTTATGCCTATTGCTGGTTTCCTTTTTTATTATTTAGTCAGCCTTCCTTCCTTCACTGATTTGGAGAGCTTTTTAAGTTTCTGGTAAAACCATTGAAACTTTTTGGAACGACCTTGAAGGATCTAAAATTTGTTCCATCTGGCTTTTATTCTTCCCCTTTGCATCAACCATTAGGACTTCATCCATGATCTAAACTCAGAGACGTGTATCTTTTCTTTTAATCAGCATTCCAATCTTTTGTCAGATTTTCTTTTTAGTTGCCACCAGAGGCGCGCTTCTTTCTATCTTTTCTTTCACTGTTCGCCTTTTGCATGCTCCATGTACCTGCAATCCATGCTTGAATTTTAAAAAGTTGTCTCACAACCCATTTATAGTATGAATGTGGTCTTTAAATAGAATATCAACGATGGATTAACTATGACTGAAACGTAAAGGCAAAAAGTTATTTTGTAAAGCTATAAAATATAAGTTAGAAATGAGCTTTATAAAAGAAATAGATGAATTGACCCATTATAGGATAAAATTGTGCCAATCAATTGAGACACTGAAACATCACTACATAAACAAATCCTCAATCCTAATTTTTGTTGATAGAGGCAATTTGGAAAGTCCATGTATTTTTGTTGTCAATGATACACCTTTTGGAAAATATAGTTCGCTTTTATCCAGATGACTGAAGATGGTGTCCTTCTTGTTCTCTTTGGTTTTTTTTTTTTTTTTCCTTTTTACTGTTAACAAGGAATCATCCTAGAATAGATTATATATGTCTTAATGCTTTGGAAGTTTTGAATAGCTTATTTTATATTTGTTTCATATTTTAAATTTCTTCATATTTACTTGATCATTAGATCTATGGTTATCTCCTATTTGGTCTATGTATATTATATCTATTTTCATTTATTTTCTATATCTGAAAAATTAAGCCTTTTGGAAAGGATTTGGATACTTCTGAGGAGTTGAGCACCCAGCTTGGAGATTTATTCGATGAAAAACAACTCTACCGCATTGATCATTACCTTGGGAAGGAATTAGTGCAGAACCTGAAACTTGTTTGCTTTCAGAAGCTCATGATTGTCTTTTCAAGTTTCTCTAGCTCTTTTACTGATTTTTCGTTTTATTTCTCTAAAATTTGCAGTCAGTGCTTCGCTTTGCAAATCGCTTCTTTTTGCCTCTGTGGAATCGCGATAACATTGACAACATACAGGTTATGACTGATGATTTTCTTAGCTTGGTTTCCTAAAAAAAAAAAAAAAAAAAAAAGAAATTCTTAGCTCGGCTCTTTCCTTTTATTGAATCATGACATATATGATGATCTGTTCATTGCTTGGTTACATTGATGTAACGGCCCACCTGCCCGAAGGCCCGCAACCGTCGAAGCTATCCAGCCCTCTTAGAGGTTTCGCACTTATAGCGCTCTGGATATTCCCCCCTCCCACAACTCGAACCCGAGCCCCTAGGGACACAAGTACTCAAGCTCATCGAGTTGTGTACCACTGAGCCGCTTAGCTCAATTGGTACACGGCTCCATGAGCCTACGCCTTTATCCCTCGAGGGCGTGGGTTCGAACCGTGGGAGGTGAGGGAGGTATGTGGAGGGGGAAGTAAAAATTCCCAAGCCTCTAAGAGGGCCACATACGCTGGGGGTTCGGGAGATCCTCTGAGAGGGCCCGTGTGCCCCAACATAAAGGTGCCTCTTTTTGTAACGGCCCGGACCTCTTAGAGGGAACCCCGGTACCGTCGAAGCTATCCAGCCCTCTTAGAGGTTCTCGCACAAAGCACTCTGGATATTCTCCCCTCCCACAACTCGAACCCGAGCCCCTAGAGACACAAGTACTTAGGCTCATGGAGTTGTGTACCAATTGAGCCACTACCGGGGTTCCCTCTAAGAGGTCCGGGCCGTTACATTGAAGTCAGAGAAGAACTGATTACAAGTTTCTGGATGCAAACCTTGACATAAAAATATTGAAGAACGGATAAATGCAGAACATGCTAACGTTGAACATTACAAATGCCGACAAGGACACTTGAATCCAAGAACTTTCTAAAACTAAGCTTTGATACTATATGAGATAACCATTTCATCTAAAAGCTATATAGAGTGCTTATCAAGTGATCAAAGCTAATAAACACACAAGTTCTACAAGCTATATAGATGAATACGCATCGTTCTCAAAAAAGAAGTTGATGTGAAATTTCTTTTTACCCATGTTCACCTTTTATGATGGACTCGATGCTTCTTGCTGTTGAATTCTAATTTTTAATATTAGTTGGAAACATGCCACACCAACAAATTATACATGTTTTGACATACATCCTTCATCTAGATTGTATTTAGAGAGGATTTTGGGGGAGAAGGTCGTGCGGTATTTCGATGAATATGGGTATGTATTCTAATAGCATTAAGTTGTAGAAATCATTCGTGATTTTTTGCTTGTAATCGCTATGAGACAGCAAAGCAAGAATGAGTGGTAATATTTGTTTCCATATGATGATATTGATTTGAACTTAGTGTAGACTGTAGGCCGGATGTTATACTTTTTGACATGTTGTAACTTGTATGTAACCTTTGATTCTCACATTCTTGCAAAGATGAAGAGATCGAGAAAAGAAGAGAGATGGCAAAGAATTTGTTAGAAAGATACACTCATTATTATGAGAGATGGACAACCAATCAGTATTCGAATGCTGTGTTCAACAAAGCGAAACTACCTTATCTATGCATTGCACTTCTATTAAGTTCTTGGAACCTCTTTTCTCGCCTACGAATATGTTTTTACATGAGTCGCATGATTTATGGAAGTAATGAAGTGCATTTGTATGGGATAATAATTCTCCCCATGCGGGAAGGCCCCAAAAATGCATAAACCTTTTAATTTTAAGTGTAATTCTAAAAATGTGGAATACATGAAATAAGCACATAATTTACATTTTTCCCAAGAAATCAAATATCATACTTTTTTATGTTGTTGTCTACATTAAAAATAAAATAAAACAAGTGGTGCTAGTATATTAAAAAGCACGAATAGTGCTCTTTTCCTTCGTTGCTTGAATTGACCTCCTGTCCCTTCCTCACTTGTCGATTCCTATATTCGGTTTCTCCTTCCATCTTCTCGGCTACTCTCTACCTACTCTTCTCTTTCTTTCATTACTCTCCAAAAAAACCATCACTAAACCCTCATTTTTTGATTTCAAACATCTCAGTCGACATGTCAAACATCTCAGTCGACATCTCTATCTCTTTGTCATTATTCTCTCTGTTCTCTCAACTCCGATTGATCTCTCTCTAGCCCTCAACTCTCTATCTTGCTACAATTAGTTTCAACAATAATCCCAAACTGATCGAACTCACAGGTATGCGTCTATGTTTCTATGTGATGATTATTCAGGTATGTGTTTATCTGTCTATGTGCAAACTGATCGATTGTATATGTACGATTGATGAATTATTGGGGTTGATGTTGTTGGTGGGGGGAATCGGTTCAGTTTTGTGTTTTGTGATTATGGGATTTGGTTTTGATGTTCATGATCTTCTTTTAGTTGATTTTGATGGTGAAGTAGTGCAATTCTCAATTGGAAAATATGAATGCGTTGGTTTGATTTTTGATTGAAGTAGGTAGGTTTGGATTTTGTTTATGAACTGAGATTTCAAGATGGCTTTTTACATATATAAGTATAGCAAGTGAATGGTATTTAAAATATATGGTGTTTTGGTCACCCAATAGGTTTTCGTGCTGTGAATTTCAAGAACGAGTATGCAGCAAGTTCTTCACTCAAACTAGCAGAGTGTAAAGATGAACCATCCCACCAATGAAGGGAGGCATGGTGATGACGCTGCTATTTCTGATTGCCTTGCATTTTAATGGATTACACACCCACTGTAATTTATCTTTTTATTTGGCTATATTTTTTTCTCTACTTGTTGCCTCCTTTTATGCTTTCATATTCTTGTGCATGTGCAAAATAGACCATTGACAAGGTTCATTCACTTGCCTTTTGCAGATAGACACAAGTCTTCAATTGTTAAAATGGGCAAATTGATCAAACAATTGATTTTTAATGCTTTGGCAGTTGTTGTTTATTAATGTTCTTAATCATATTGTGTTAATCTTTGTATTTTCTTATAGTTTGCATTATTGCTTAAGGTTGTATTGTGTTATTTGTGTTTTTGTTGCTGTTGTTGTCACTTATGATATATTTTTAGTGGAGAATGATGAAAAAGAAGGAGGGCAGACCTACTTTTATTATTGTTTGATGGTGTAACATTGAAAGCTTCCCTCTACCATTCCTCCTTCTAAGTAATCTTCTTAATTACTCTTATTTAATTATATCAATAGGGGTAGTTTATAAAGTTCATATGTACTGTATTTCTGTGACAATTATTTTATATTTTTAACAACATATATTAGTGTATTTTAAATTTTACCACTTCAATTAATCAAATATCTATAATTATTATAAAAGTTAAAAAATATAATGTTTGATATGCTTAGTAGTTAATAGAAGTCTAGAATTAAACGAATGTCTATGACAATAGTTTGGCATGCTTTAGTCAAATCATAGTGTTTGAATTCGAATGTTTGCAATATCAGTTGGGATTGAAATTGTTTCTTAGAGTTATTTGGTTTTTTAATACAAGTTTGTTTTATGATTAGATAGGGTGATCTAAAACTGTTTGATAAAATGCCTATGAAAATATTAGATTTGTAATTTTGAAAGTCTTTTTTGATGCTTTAATAGGGTGCTCTAAAATTGTTTGATTAATACCTATTGATGGTTTAACGGGGTGCTATAAAATTGGTGTGGTAACTTAGAGACGTGATGTTGAGGTACAAGTTTGTATTGATGGTTTAATAGGGCGCTCTAATATGCAATCAAGCGAATTAATCATAAAATAATAAAAAAAGCTTTATGCGCAATCATGTCGAATTAAAAGTAACAATGAGTACTACCTGTTTCTAATTAGCAACAAATATAGTCATGTAAACTCGCAATGAAACCCCATAAACAAGTTTTGACAAGATGCATGTATTGTTCTATTGCCAACAAATTGAACCTTTAATTCTATATATGCAATTGATGAGTAGTTAATTAGCACTATTTTAAAAAAAATAAGGATGGGAATCTGATGTTCTATAGCTTTGTCAATAAGTATTACACTTATATATAATGCCAATAGAAGTAAATGTACATATATAAATGGGAAGCTTAAAGGCTTTCTTTCAAAAGGGCTAATGGGAATATGTAAACTAAAGCTTTGTCAGTTCAGTATAGCATTTATAAACGAGAGATTCATTAAGCTATAATGCTAGAACTTAAAAAAATGTATATAAATGGGAATCTTGAAAGCTACTTTTCAAGTATAACAAGAAAGCTTTAGAGACAAATCAAGACATCTGGTATCACTATTAGTTGTATATGAAGGTTCTTGATCTGATAGTACTACCGATGACCCTTCTTTGGCTTATGCTCCTACTAATGTTATTGTAGATGAAAAATACTGATTAATATAGATTGGTTGCCTTAGTTTAAACTTCAACTAATCAACTCAGCCACCACAAGAAAGATTATAGCATGTAAACTAAAACACTTCACTTTATTACTAACACCTAAATTGTATATAAAATATTAAATAAAAATAATTCTTATGTGTGTGTTCATCAACAATCATATAAAACTTGAGGCCTTTTGCTAAGGATGAGCTAACATATATGGTGTAAATATTTTGAGAATATATTTTTATATTAAGTGGTTTTATTAAGTAGGTTTTTTTGGATTGATTAAGGCATATTTGTATCATATATTTTTATATTAAGTGGTTTTATTAAGTAGATTTTTCTGATTGATTTAGGCATATTTTGAGCATATATTTTTATCTTAACTGGTTTTATTAAGTAGATTTTTTGATTGATTAAGCTGAAGTAAAAGTTATTGTTTAAATTAAAGATTGCCTATAATCACATGGAAATGAGCAAGATTGGTTTAATACTATTTCTTCTTCGTTTTTGTTTGATATGATGTCTATGTTTTGCAAATTTTAGAGAGAGAAGGATAAGTTTAACCAAGGTTATTGTTATGAGCTTCAATTGCTCATTAGGTTAATCAAGGTTATGTTCTAATCCTTTCTTATAAAATCAAATTGTTCGATGTTAGTCATTAATCTCTTTTGGATGTTTTCTAATCAATTTTTTAGTTTTAGTAAGCCAACAATGGATTGAGCTGTTTTAATCATTGTCTAGAATGGCTATCAAAGATGTTGGTGCAAGGTTACACAAGCTCTTAACACTACTCTCTTCTTATTCATGATTTCATTATATACTTCTTCTTATGGTAACATTGCTTGATCATCCATGTTTATTTTTTTTTGTTGATTTTGCAGCTACCTTGCTCTATAGATTTTACAACCAAATATTAAGGAATAATAGAAGTTTGTGAAGTTACGAGGAATATTATGTAATAGAAAGTTTGTCAAGTTATGAGGAATGGTAGAAGTTTGTCAAGCTAACTCGCACATTGCATTAATCTTATCATATATGAGACACAATGGGAGTGTTTGATTCTACAAATAAAAGCATATTATGGTGGATTTGATAAACCTTGTATTGATTCACTAGAGATGGTAAAAAATATTTAAGAATGAGGTATTTCCACTGTATTATTAGATTTATAAACCTTCATCAACTATGTGTTCTTGAGTTAGGTGGTTTAAATGTTTAGTGTTGTATGTTTAAATTAGACGTTACTGATCCTTGGCCCTGTAAAAAGATTAATGTTAGATCATTGCCTTGATATTTGTTTTTGTATATGGTGTAATTGCACAAGATCTGTTTGAATAATCTGCAACCAGTTTCACGATTAAGACCATTTTCTCTTGACTATGTTGGTAATTAATATTTCTAGATTGACTTATTAAGCAATTTTGCATCCATCTTTGATGAGCGTAGCTTTGTTATCAATCCTAATGTAGCTGTAGGAAGTTAGTTTTACAACAAATGTAAAACTAAGTATTGCAATCCTAATGTTACTATTTTATCTTGCATGTAAGGAGTATGCAAACAATAAGTTGGGAAAGTGGAGGTTTGAATCGAGACCTTGAAAATATTGAGCTTTGCCTTCATTTAAGAATAATTAATGGCCTCAATTTAAGCATTGAGGAGGACCATTTAAGCATTATACATTATAAATGGCACATCGGTTTTTGAGGGATCTTGAGAATGACGGATGGGAGCGTTCTGATTTCCTATATGTGAGTCGTGCCTTGGAGACAACCCGTATGTTCGAATGGTAAGCCTTCCACCAATCTCTCCTCCTATGCGTGTTTTTTGGTTTAGGGAGTATCTTTAATGAATTGATTGATTTTTTATTTAAATTTGTTCTTGAATCTGAACTGAAAGAAAGGGTAAATTTTGCTAATTTTTGTGAGATGTGATGTAACTTTGTTCATATATTCCTGAAATTATTGAATTCAAAGTTTTCTGGTCTTGTTTGGTGCATTTATGTTAGAGGAAAAGATTATTGTTTATAGTTGAAGTTCGAATTGAATCTGAATCATGTTATGATATAGACCATTTTTTGTTAGATTTTATAACAGCTCTAAGATTCCTTTAACATGGATTTGAAGCTGCAGGTACTCTCATATCTTCTCTTTTTTGACAATATTTGATGGGTTTTTGTTCTCTTTAATTTTCAGCCCAAAGTAGACTATGACAAAGAGTGTAAGATCTGTACCCGATCATTTACAGTGTTTAAGTGGAGACCAAGAAGAGATGCGAGGTTTAATAAGACAGAGGTTTGCCAGACCTGCAGCAAGCTAAAAAATGTATACCAAGTTTGTCTTCATGATCGTGAGTATGGGTTGCCTGTTCAAGTTCGAGATACTGCACTTGCAATCAATTCCAATGATACAATTCCAAAGAGTGATGTGAATAGGGAGTACTTTGCCGAGGAACACGATTGCAGGGTATGTCGATACTTATGTGTTTTCCTTTTAGTCTAATTGTGATTTGTATATTATTTTGAAGGTAATTTAAATTAACTCAATAGGAAGAGTAAGTGATATGCCATGACGTGAAACATGGTGAATCAATATAAATTGGGTTTTTAAGCAATGAAAGTTGTGAAGCTCTATTCGGGGAGCAGTTGCAACTTGTAAATATCTTAAATAAGATTAAACAACCACCTTCCAACATGTTTTGGTTTTGTACTCTCTTTATGGAATTTGCATATGCACTCATTTTCTTTACTGTTGCGTAAGTGTTTTTTGACGGATAAGAAAGATATTCTGTTGATAATTGATTCAACTCTGTTGGGTCTGAAGTTTTAGTTTCTCATCACTTTTTTCTGTTAGCTATCTTCCGACATTTATCGCTATTCTTCTCACAATTTCTTTAAGCTGCATGATTTGCTTTTTGTTTTTCTTTTCCTCCTTCCTTTGACAATTCCAATTTGGCCACTTTCTGGAGCCAAATGTCTTGTAGGATATACTTTCTTACTTTTAAAAATTTTCTTAGTTTTGTATTAGCTGCATTTACTTACTAACCAGAACACCTTGGTTGACTAATACCTACTCAGATGAGTTATTCTTGAACCATGGTCTTGCTTCACCATATCCATGGACAACATGCATATATTGAATATAAATAGTCATGTATGTCTATCTTTCTTGGTGCTTATTAGCTTTTAGTATTATTATTATTTTTTATTGGCTAGAGCTGGTATTGACTATGAATCCTCATACGGTAAGGTGCGTGCAAATGACACCATACTGAAACTTCAAAGAACAACACCATATTACAAGAGAAATATAGCACATATCTGCAGTTTCTATGTTCGAGGTGAATGCACAAGGGGGTCGAATGTCCTTATAAGCACGAAATGGACATCACTGGTGAATTGTCTCAGCAAAATATAAAAGATCATTATTACGGGTATGTGTTATTATTACAGGTATGTCTCATCAAAATATAAAGGATCGTTATTACGAGTATGTGAATTGTCTCAGCAAAATATAAAGGATCGTTTATAAACTTTCATCAACTTTTTGTACTTGACTTAACTGGTTTAAATGTTCATTGTTGTATTTTTAAATTAGACGTTAGTGATACTTAGACTGTAAAAATATTGATGTTAGATCATTGAAGTGATCTTTATTTTGGTATATGATGTAATTTCATAATATATGTAGATTGACTGTGTTGGCTACCAATATTTGTAGATTGACTTATTAAGCAATTTTCCATCCATTTTTTATGAGCATTTCTTTGTTATGTTCTGTGAATTTGTGTTGAATATTCATTTTGCCTAATTGATTATGCAAGTAACCATAACAAGGGGTAATGCTTTGGATAATGCGAACCCTTTAACTCTGCTAAAAAAAGATCGACTCACGTATGTTACTAAATCTCTTTGACTCATATGCTTCTCTTCCTCATTTACGACTAATGGAGTTAAAGCACTAATCCAGGAAAATACACCAACACTGTGAAAAGGAGAGGAAAATCATCGAAGATGAGAAAATTGCCTGCTTTTCGACTTCCACCCAAAGACCTTCAAAATTGCAGTAGTGGACACTTCAAATTTTGATACTAAATGGCATGAACATAGGTTCACAATTGTGTTACGACATGCGATTGAAGTACTACAGACTTTGTTGTAGTCAAAATACCTGCCTACATGAGAAGCTTATTGAAGGAATGAACTACAAGCTGGTTGCATGTAAAATTTCTGAAACTGTTGACATTGCCAATGCTATGTTCATATTTACTTAAGTAATACGTTATTACAAGAACTTTTAGATTGTTAGCATGTATATTTAAGTACTGTATTTGGTTCCAGTGATTAGTCTTTGATGCATAAAATGCTATAAGTTGACCAAACTGCTTTGTTTATGGCAATTGACCAATATAAGCCAAACACACTATAACGGCCCGTTTTATTAACGCCGTTATTCTTTTCATAATTTAAGACATGGACGTCAGCTCAGATCCACGTGGACGCCTCGGATAGGCTAGGACACACGTCAACCTAGGTACACTAGTTAAGTTTGTGTTGGATTGATTATTTGCGATGCATTTCATAAATTTATTTGTTAATACATCGCATGTGTGTATGTTGAATAGCGATATCGTGTGAGGGTGTGTGACGGGTAGTTGCCTCGAAGTGCGTGTCAACACGAGTATTAAGAGACGAAATACGGTTACACTAGAAAACTCAAAAACTTACATAAATATGCCAAAGTTATTAAATTGAAATGGGTAATGTAACCTTAGGCTAACTATATTGAAATTTAAATAATAGACTATGGCGTGCCTCAAAATGCGTGTCGAGACGCAGGGTACCGGATACCGGGTAGCTGAAGGTTAGTGGGACTATGAGTTGGTTAAATTGGATAAATAAAACAATAACCACATGGTTTTATAAGGCTTAATGTAATGTAAAAATCAATTAAATAAACTAAGCCTATACTTTGCACTCAATAATGAGGACCATGAGATGGACATCTAGATGAGCATAGTGAGTAATACTAGGAAGGGAGTATGCTATTGGAGTCACCAGTTGGTGTGGGAAAGCATTAGATGAGACCACAAGATAATCCTCGAGAGACATACACACACTTGATCAAGGCCAAATATATATATATATATATATATATATAAGTTAGTGGAGTTTTTGATCAATCCATTCAAATTTTTCTCATGCAATCTGAGAAAACCAGGGAGAGAAAGAGATAATTCAAGCCAGGAAATTCACACATTATAGACCAAATCAAGAGCTCAAACCAAGCTAATCATCATCTTTATCTCCTCCACTCTCTAATGAACTCATTTAATTGAATTGAGTGAATATGGATTTGATGGTTAAACCTTTGATTTTTGGTGAAACCTTAATGTATTATATGTTATTAGATCATATTTTTAGAGAATTTACCACTGGTTTAATTAGAATTAATGATTTTGATGAAATTGGAAAGTTGTGGAGAATGCATGAATTAGGAGAAATTTGGGTTAATTGGAGGTTCTGGAGTGCTCTAGTTGTTGTTTTGAAGTTAAATAATGTACGGAGAGCATGTTAAACTAGTAAGGTAGCGAATTGGAAGGGAAATGACAGAATTCTTGATTTGAGAATTATGTCCCAGAGGACAGATAGCGCGCTACCTGGAACAGTTAGCGCGCTAATCGTTCTGGGTTTCCAATTGTGCTTCATCCTAAAGAACAATAGCGCACTACATAAATACCATAGCGCGCTACCACTATATAGTGCGCTATGTATACCCCTTAGCGTGCTAATGACAGATCAAAAAGGAAATTTAAGGGTTGTTTTGGTGATTTTCAACTTAATATATATCTAAACACTAGAAAATAACCTAAACCTATAAACCTTGGACTTCAGTGACTTGGGGGACCGTAGCTCAGTGTCGGGAGCTTGTCGGCGGGAGTCCGGAGAGGTTAGAGAGCGGTTTGAGGTTTGTAAAACCCAACTGAAAAACTATGAATATTTGATTCTATTTTTTATTTTCATTTCCATCATTTTCTTGTTGTTTCTACTACTCAATTCCATTACTTGGACGTAGGTTGAGGTTACTTCCCCAGATTTTCCTAGTTGTGTGCTCATGATGCACTAGATTGTGGCACGTATGACCCGACCCTCAGTGAATGGCAACCTGAGCTTGCCCTTGGTGCACGTGTCGGTAACTTAGTGGATTTGGCCAACACCGCGAGGGACCAAGTGTCGAGCCAGTTGGACGCAACCACTAGTGGGAACTTGGTGACCCGAAGTACAATCTAGTCCATCTGGAGCGAGCACACACATTTGTTAGCTTATCTGTTATCTATTCATGCGATGAGCCATTTACAGTTGCCTGTTTATATTCCGTATGTTTACTTGACACTATTTCTTGCATTTTATTTACTTTATTATGTGAATGCTTAGAGGGGTTCCTTGGGATTTTACTTACTGTACTCCTCATGTGTCTTGTTGTGATGATTGAGTGCATATCTTAGTAGCAGTAGGGGCAAGAGGATCTTAGGCAACTACATTTGATTGCCCACCGTCAAGGACCTACTAGTAAGTGCTTATTTTGATATTTTGTATTATTTTGGGTATTGGGAGACTTGTAATGACACGGTGCATGTATATATACCATATTTACGGTACTGTCGCTTATATATAAAGTACTTTTACAGGTTTTTCACAGTAAGATTTGGTCTTATTAATAATGTTTACCATACTAAATTACTTACTAAATGTATCAATTAAGGCTTTCGCTGATGTGGAAACCCGATGTTATTACCTTAGAACTTTAGTTGGGAAGTGATGTGAGGCGGATAGAGTAGGATTTATATACGTGATATATTTTGTTATATATATGATATACGTATATATATGAGGCTGATCCAGAGCATGCTTCTCGATGCAGATCATGGACGGATAATCGACTACGCTTCAGGAGACTGGTCAGACTAGCGATGCAGCTAGGGATTCCCTGGTTACAGCTAGTATGAAGGATTGACTCTAGGCTCAAGAGACTCAAATGGCTGATGTATTACGGTTGCTACAAGATTAGACCGTCAAGATCGACAACATTTGCTGCTATGTAGCAAAGCACCTAGAGCGCCATTAGCGAGCATCGTACCTACGGGGACAGCCGTCGCCCGGTTATTCCCCAGACACCCGTTGAGAGGGTAGCATCGGAGATACAAACAGATAAAGCCACCGCAGTTGTTGTTCCACTGGAGACGCCGACTCTACGCCTCCACCCTCGACTACGGACCAGATTACCGCTACCACTACTACCGCTACTACATCGAGATTCGTCTTGGCTCCAGAGGCGAAGATGTTGAGAGAGTTTTTAAAGTTCCAGCCAGGTCTTTTTATGGAGGTGGTGACCCCGAGGCTGCGAGGAAATGGATTGTGTCTCATCAGCGTTTCCATAAGCTAATGAAGAATGATGAAAGTGTTCAGACACGACTGTTGGAAGCATGCTTGAGAGGCCATGCTGCGGTATGGTGGACCACATATCAGGATACCCATCCACAGTCGACGACATGGGCTGAGTTCAGGGAGTTGTTCTATGATCAGTACATACCTATGGAGGTGAGATTGAGACTGAGGGATGAGTTCTTGATTCTGAGACAGGGGAACGGGACTTTGATGCAGTATATGGAGAGATTTCGGTACTTACTCCAGTTCTCGATGGATGTCGCTGGGACGGAGTGTCTGTAGATTTATTACTTCACCATAGGAGTTGAGGATAAGATTGCTTCGGCTGTGGTATCAACTGGGGCACTCACTCTGTAGGACATCTTTGATGGAGCGTTGACACATGAGACCTACCTGATGCATAGAGATGGCAGACGTGTGACTGGGACTGTGGTGTAGACAGGGTAGAGTTCTCGGTTGGATTAGAGGCCGAAGAGACATAAGGATCATCGGGATAAAGGTCGGAGGGATGACAGACAGGGCAGAGGCCGCAGAGATTATCATCAAGGTAGTCAGTTTCAGTATGAGGAGAGACAACCGGTGCACGCCATTGCACCAAGAACCGGTGGATCAGAGTAGGACACAACCATAGATGGACCGTCAGGGTCGATATCAGGGAGGACATGACAAAGGTCAAAGAGACCGGGGTCAGGGTCCGAGATCTGGAGACGGGCAGGCCGGTAGGCAGGATAGCCACAGATGCCACATGTGTAGTCAAAGGGGACACTTGAGGATAGGCAACATGACACCACCGTCGCCATGTCGAGAGCCAAAGCAGGTCGAAGAGAGAGCTCATGCGGTAGCACAGCCGATTGGCGAGGCGACCAGATAGCTCGTCAAGGGTACGTTGCGTATTTTTGGTAGACCTATGCATGCTATGTTTGATTATAGTAGTACTTTATTATTTATTAGCTGGGCGTAGTGTTGGAAGGTTAGGATTAGATACACAGACACTGGACATACACCTTGTCCTCAGTACGACCACTGGGGACAAGATATACCCTAACCGGATATGTAGGGACATGACGATAGAGGTTGATGGACATCAGTTACCAGCTGATGTTTGAGTATTAGAGTACTTGGAGTTTGACGCGCTTCTCGGGATGGATTGGTTGTCACCATTTCATGCACAGATAAATTGTTATGGTAAGAGGATAGAGTTTCATATTCATGGGATACCAGAGTTCTCATTAGTTGGATCTGCAACTGATTTACTTATCACTAGAGGTCGACTAGCTACAACGCAAGAGATAGAGGCATTTGCAGCGATAGTTGAGCCAGAGGTTAGGACAGAGGTTAGGATTGAGGACATTCCGATAGTTATAGATTTTATTGACGTATTTTCGGATGACCTACCAGGATTGCCATCGCCACGAGCGGTTGAGTTTATCATTGAGTTGATACCAGGGACACAGCCGATCGCCAATAGACCATATAAGATGTCACCATCGGAGCAGGAGGAGGTTAGACGACAGTTGGATGAGTTATTGGATAACGGCTTCATTCACCCTAGTATGTCACCTTGGGGAGCTCCAGTGTTGTTTGTGAAGAAGAAGGATGGTTTGATGAGGATGTGCATAGACTATTAGAAGTTGAATCAGGTGACAGTTAGGAACCGTTACCCACTTCCTATGATAGATGATCTGTTCGATCAGTTGGCAGGTGCTAGATTCTTCTCGAAGATTGACTTTCGCTCAGGATATCATCATTTGAGGATTCGAGAGGAGGATATCCAGAAGACCGCTTTCAGCACTAGGTACGGGCTATTCAAGTTCACAGTCATGCCGTTTGGGCTGACTAACGCCTAAGTGATTTTCACGGATTTGATGCACAGAGTCTTGAGACCGTATTTGGACAGAATCGTCATAGTCTTCATCGACGACATCTTGATCTACAGCAGGACCCGTGAGGATCATAAGAGACATCTCAGGGCAGTTTTGACGACATTGAGAGAGCATGTAGCGACCCCAAATTCTAGGTCGCCTTGCTACCACCACGTCGCATCCCACGTCACCTAGCCTTGCTACGTCATGACCCACTTAACCTTGACGCCTCGCGACCCAACGAGTTGCGTACCTTTTTTCCAGCTAACCCTAGTTGCCCTAATTAATCTTTACATAAATATTAATAGTTTAATTAGCCAGTTACTCGATTTATCAAGTTATATTATAATTTTACAGCGGAATTCTTGAAATGAATAACTTATGCAATATTTAAAAATCCTAAGTGGTGGAAAACCCGACAAAAGACACCATGTATATATTAAGGCGAGATAAGTATAACAAAAGTTTCATATACATGTAATCAGTGTTTTACAGTCCAAAAAAACCCAACAAAAATAAATAAATATATACATACTGTAGTCACATACGAGCTGGCTCCACTATCTCAGAGGTAGTCACCTAGTACCTCGTTGCCGTTGCTCGTAGAAAGATTTGCACTCAGTCACCCAACAAATATAGTGACGAGCCCAGTGAGTAAAATCCCAAGAGAAGTCCACACAATATTTATGAAATAAAACTGATAAACTACGAGACATGCGAATATAAATCCTGACAACAGTACGTTATATTCTCATGAACGTAGGTAACATACGACAAGCAAAAGCAATAGTGTGAAATAAATAAGCAGCATGTACCAATTAAATAAGCTTGGAAATGAAGCAATAATCAGTAAACATCCGTCTAATCACGAGAAAACCCTGACCTACACCAGCCAGTAATCGATAAATCAAATAGGAACCACGTATATACTTACAGGCTTACAGTGATTAAACCCCAACTTCAATTACCGGATGAACCCCTCCAGACGCTATTTCAAGTCAAGGGAACACCCTAAATCCCTCCCGACAGTCGTAGATATATTCTACTACAACCAACACGAGCGCTAAACACAAGTAACTCGTGCAAGCGATTTAGCCACAACCAATATATACGCAAATCGAATATGAGTGAAAACCCATGTGTGCCCACCAGCAGTCACGCATGAAATACGATATCGATAAAATCAAAACCATGAATTCTGTGAAGCATTCTCATTAGGTTTACGCACCTCAATCCGCGCTCTGACTTCCTCAGACTCCCGAATCCGACCCGACTAGCTCCCGATACCCGATATCCCTGAGTTCGGCGTCTTATCAGTTCAAATATAGTGGGTTTAAGATTAATTTAGTATCTCTTAACTCTTAAAACCAATATTTATTTCAAAACCTAAAAATTATTAAATAGTCTTTTATTAGGTTAATTCCTTCAAAATAAGTTAAAAATAGTAAATCTAAGAATCGGTGTGTCAAAAGTTGGTTCAAGTAGCTACATTATTAAAACACATTTTTATCGAGTTTTTAGTGTCGAGTTAGCGCGCTAATCGCGAAACTTAATTAGAGTTTCTGCCTAGAATCATTAGCGCGCTAATTGCCCTATGTGACAAAATTTTCAACTCGAAAATTATGTCCCAAAGCCCCCAATTAGCTAATTAAACCCCATTCAACACCCCCTCCATATCAAATTGACCCAAAACAACAATTAGAACAACCTTAAAACAACAATTTGATCAATTTCCTCAAATATCATAAATTCACTAGTTTTCCCCATTTCATCAAAATACCAATTCAATCAAAACCAATGATAAATCCTTATATAAAATGATCATTTAACATATATTTCATCACAATATCACCGAAAACCAGGGATCTAACCCTTAAATTCAATTTTTCATCAAAACTCACAAAAATGGGTTCATTATATAGAGGAGATGATGAAGAAGATGATTACCTAAGTTTTGATTCCTTAACTTGCCTCTAAATAGTTGAATCCCAGCTTGAATGAGTTATTCTTCTTTGTTTTCCCAGCAAAACTGATTTTGATTTCATTTGCATGCTTGATCAACCTGGTTATATATTAAAGTGATGTTAATTCCTAGCCCTACATCCTCATGCAGTTATGTATCCCGAGGATTATCCAATAGCTCTCATCTAGCCACTTAGCACACTCACTCCCACTTACTCACCTCATGTGACACCATTTTGTTACTCACATGGCTCCTAGATGTCTCCATGTGTATCTCTAGACCAATCCTATGCTTTTCATTTAATTTACTCAAACTATAGGCCTATATTTATTGAATTTAGTCACCTTAGCTTAGGCCCACATAATATCTATGGTTAATGGTTTTATTCACAAAAAATTATCAACTTGTGGACCCCCACTAACACTCGACTACCCGGCACTCAGTGCCCCGCTTCTCGACACGAAATTCAAGGTACACCATAGTCTATCATTTTAATTGAATTAACTTAGCCTATGGTCACATTACCTATTTTAATTCATTAACTAATCATCTTATTGTGAATTAGTGGAGTTTCCTAGTGTACCCGTAGTTCACCTACTTGACACCTGCATCGATACGCCTTTCGATGCGAACACCCGTCACATGACCTTGCCCGATATTAACATACACACTGCAGTGCAATGTAATAATAATAAATTTAAATACCACATTTATACAACCACCATTCCACAAATAACATATTTCCTTGGTTCTCGTGTTCGAGCCAGCCGAGTTGTCTACGTAACGCTCAAATTACGCCCGTTAATCCCCAAGATTAACGCTAATACTAGTTTAATTAATTTGGGCTGTTACAATTCTTCCCAACTAGGAGAAATTTCTTCCTCGAAATTTAAATCTCGAGTAAACTCTGGTGCCACCATCCTATCCCCGTGTGACGACTCCTCACACCTTGATAGTCCCTTCTACAGTCCATTGAACACCCACTACCCCCCATAGCTGGGAAAATAGTGTTACCCCGAGACATAGACGCATGTTGCCGAGGTAGTCAAGATCAGCCACTCTCTTCCAACATCTCCGCAACCTACTCTTAGTTCGATTTCCCTATTCAAGTTTCTCTAACCCAGTTACCTAACATCTGTAACTATAAACTTCTCCTATTATGTATCCCAACATGATAGTCCTAACCAACCATCACATACCATGACAATCACATGCCATGCCATAACCACCCTTTACTCACCATGAAAATCCCATGTCATACCATGACTTATCTTTACTCACCATGACAATCCCATGTCATGCCACGACCTATGACAATCCCTTGTCATAACACAATCATCTACCGTCGTACCACTATGATCTACCATCATAATACCATTATGCATGCATAAAATTTAACTGGAATTACTCATAACTTTAAAATCACGTACCCTGAACCCATTGCTGGGACGTCTCCCAGCCCGGCTCAGTCACCACATGCACCGGCTCTCGAGTCTCCATCGGTGTCACCACTGCTGGAGTTATCGATCTCTGCGTACAGTCCTTCCTGATGTGACCCTCCTGTCCACATTGCTAACAAGTGATCCTCTATCCTGATCCTGCTCGCTGACTCCCTTACCACTAGCCCTGCCCATGTGATCTCCAGTCCCGACATCCTTGGTCCTGAGTCTGTCTCTGCGGTGGCGTTGGTAGTGCCGATACAACATACGCTATGGCTGCCCGATCATCATCTCTACGACCTCGACCGTACTTGCTGTCCTCTTTGTCATCTCGATATCTCGGTCTCTTCTACAAAGAACTCTATCCAGTCTGTCTCTTCGACTCAGTAGATGAACGCCTTTCAGCCCTCTGCATCAGATGTGACTCTTAGGTAAGCGCTCTATCATACATCTCCTGTAGTGTCTGTGCTCCAGAGGAAACTATGACACCGGTTATGTCCTCAATCAGCCTTCGGATGAAGTAATAAACCTGTAGTCTCTCAGTGCTTGCGACGTCCGTGGCAAATTGTATCAATTACCGGTATCTATCCATGTATGTAACACCGACCGGCTACCTTGCCTCAAGGCCAGAAACTCGTTTCTCAGCCTCAACCTCACTTCTATAGGTATGTACTGATCATAAAATAATTCTCTGAACTCTCCCCATGTCGTTGGCTCTGGGTGAGTATTTGTATATGTTGTCCACCACAAAGCAGCATCCCCTCTCAGCATATGCCCTGATATCCTAGCCTGTATGCTTTCCGAAATCTGCAGTAGCTTGTGTAATCTCTGATGTGTAATCATTCACTTCCTGGCTGCCTCCGGGTCTCCGCCTCCATGAAAATATTCAGGATCAAACTTGATGAACTCTCGCATCAACTTGACCTATGTCGTCATTGAAGTCTCAAACATGTCCGCATGTGCCGGTGTAATAGTCGGCGTCTTAGTCTCTGCTACGGACGGTGTAACATCTGCTGCTGGAGTGTCCTATACAACTGCATGCGTCAGTACAGTCTGGATAGTCGATGGAACTCTCAGAGCAACTGTCATCTCAGTCGTGCTTTGTACCATAACGGCGGTGAGTGATGCAATTGCTGCTGTTTATGTGCGCATCATATCCATTAATAGCTCGAACTGTCTATCATGAGCTGCTAGTCGCGCGACTACTGCTGAATTCAAACCCCTATCTAGTTTGGTCGCTTGTCTGACCACCATTTGTAGTCGGTGTAGTCGGTTGGCCATCTATCGTGATCTACATCAAAAAACGTGCGCCATATCACTTTCCATATACGTATATATAATATACAATCCAAAAACATAACACGTATATAACCCTATCACTACCCGTCTCAAGTTGCTTCCCAACTAAAGTTCTAAGTCACGATCATCGGGTTTCCACATCTAATGTTTGTTTGTTTAAATTTTATTCAATTCCATTAAACTTATCCCGAGGCTTCCTCAAAACCTCGCTCTGATACCATAATGTAGCGACCCCAAATTCCAAGTCGCCTTGCTACCGCCACGTCGCATCCCACGTCACCTAGCCTTGCCATGTCATGGCCCGCTTATCCTTGATGCCTCACGACCCAACGAGTTGTTTACCCTTTTTCCAGCTAACCCTAGTTACGTTAACTAATCTTTACATAAATATTAATAGTTTAATTAGCCAGTTACCCAATTTATCAAGTTATATTATAATTTTATAGCGGAAGTTTTTAAATGAGTAACTTATGCAATATTTAAAAATTCTAAGTGGTGGAAAACCTGGCAAAAGATGCCATGTATATATTAAGGCGAAATAAGTATAACAAAAGCTCCATATACATGTTATCAGTGTTCTACAGTCCTAAAAACCCAAAATAAATAAATAAATATATACATACTATAGTCACACATGAGCTGGCTCCACTATCTCAAAGGTAGTCGCCCGTACCTCTTTGCCCTTACCCTTGCTCGTAGAAGGATCTGCACTCAGTCACCCAACAAATACAATGATGAGCCCAGTGAGTAAAATCCCAAGAGAAGTCAACACAATATTCATGAAATAAAACTGATAAACTACGAGATATGCGAATATAACTCCTGGCAACAATACGTTATATTCCCATAAATGTAGGAAACATACGACAAGCAAAAGCAATAGCATGAAATAAATAAGCAGCATGTACCAATTAAATAAGCTTGGAAATGAAGTAATAATCAGTAAACATCCGTCTAATCACGTGAAAACCCTGACCTATACCAGCCCTAGTAATCGATAAATCAAATAGGAACCACGTATATACTTGCAGACTTACGGTGATTAAACCCCAACTTCAGTTACCGGATGAACCCCTCCAGACGCTATTTCAAGTCAGGGGAACACCCTAAATCCCTCCCGAAAATTGTAGATATATTCTACTGCAATCGACACGAGCACTAAACATAAGTAACTCGTGCAAGCGATTTAGGCACAACTAATATATACGCAAACCGAATAGGAGTGAAAACCTATGTGTGCCCACCAGCAGTCACACATGAAATACGATATCGATAAAACCATTACCATAGATTATGTGAAGCATTCTCATTGGGTTTACGCACCTCAATCCACGTTCGACTTCCTCGGACTCCCGAATCCGACCCAACTAGCTCCCGATACCCGATATCCCCGAGTTCGGTGTCTTATCACTTCAAATATAGTGGGTTTAAGATTAATTTAGTATCTATTAACTCTTAAAACCAATATTTATTTCAATACCTAAAAATTATTAAATAGTCTTTTATTAGGTTAATTCCTTCAAAATAAGTTAAAAATAGTGAATCTAAGAATCAGTGTGTCAAAAGTGGGTTTCAACATTATTAAAACACATTTTTATCAAATTCTTGGTGTCGAGTTAGCGCGCTAATAGGGCTTATGAGTTAGTGCGCTAATAGGGCTTATTAGCACGCCAATCGCGAAACTAAATTCAAGTTTCTACCCAAAATCATTAGCGTGCTAATTGCCCTATGTGATAGAATTTTCAACTCGAAAATTATGCCCCAAAGCCCCCAATTAGCTAACTAAACCCCATTAAACATCCTCTCCATATCAAATTGACCCAAAACAACAATTAGAACAACCTTAAAACAACAATTTGATCAATTTCCTCAAATATTATAAATTCACTAGTTTTCCCCATTTCATCAAAATACCAATTCAATCAAAACCAATGATAAATCCTTGTATAAAATGATCATTTAACATATAATTCGTCACAATATCACAAAAACCAGGGATCTAACCCTTAAATTTAAATTTTTATCAAAACTCCTAAAAATGAGTTCATTAAATAGAGGAGATGATGAAGAAGATGATTACCTAAGTTTTGATTCCTCAACTTACCTCCAAAGTGGTTGAATCCCAGCTTGAATGAGCTATTCTTCCCTGATTTCCTAGCAAAACTGATTTTGATTTCATTTGCATGCTTAATCAACCTTGCTTATATATTAAAGTGATGTTAATTCCTAGCCCTTCATCCTCATGCACTTACGTATCCCGAGGATTATCCAATGGCTCACCTCTAGCCACTTAGCCCACTCATTCCCACTTACTCACCTCATGTGACACCATTTTGTTACTCACATGGCTCCCAGATGTCTCTATTTGTATCCCTAGACCAATCCAATGCTTTCCATTTAATTTACTCAAACTATAGGCCTATATTTATTAAATTTATTCACCTTAGCTTAGGCCCACATAATATCTATGGTTAATGGTTTTATTCACAAAAAATTATCAACTTGTGGACACCCACTAACACTCGACTACTCGGCACTCAGTGCCCTGCGTCTCGACACAGAATTCAAGGTACACCATAGTCTATCATTTTAATTGAATTAACTTAGCCTATGGTCACATTACCTATTTTAATTCATCAACTAATCATCTTAATGTGAATTAGTGGAGTTTCCTAGTGTACCCGTAGTTCACCTACTCGACACCCGCGTCGACACACCTTTCAATGTGAACACCCGTCACACAACCTCGCCCGATATCAACATACACACTACAGCTCAATATAATAATAAATTTAAACACCACATTTACACAACCACAATTCCACAAATAACATATTTCCTCGGTTTTCGTGTTTGAGCCAACCGAGTTGTCTACGTAACGCTCAAATTGCGACCGTTAATCCCCAAGATTAACGCTAATCCTAGTTCAATTAATTTGGGCCGTTACAGAGCACAGATTGTACGTCAAGTTCAGTAAGTGTGACTTCTGGCTAAGTGCGGTGAGATTTTTAGGACACGTCGTAAGTGACTAGGGTATCTATGTTGATTTAGATAAGATTCGGGCTATCATTGACTGGAGGACGCGTGAGTCTATTTTTGATATACAGAGTTTTCTCGGACTCGCAGGATACTACCAGTGATTTGTGTAGGATTTTTCTTCGATTGCAGGTGTGATGACGAGATTGACCAAGAAGGAAGCTAGGTTTGATTGGTTAGAGGAGTGTGAGCAGGCCTTCTGTGAGCTGAAGATGAGGTTGACTTCCGCACCAGTATTGACATTGCCGGAGCAGGGCAATACTTTGACAGTTTATACAGATGCGTCAAGCACTGGTCTTGGATACGTGTTGATGCAAGACGGTAGACCAGTTGCCTATATTTTTAGACGGTTGAGTCCCCATGAGGGGAATTATCCAGTGCACGACCTGGAGTTTGCAGCGGTCATTTTTGCACTAAAGGCTTGTAGGCACTATCTCTACGGAGATAAATTCATATTTTATTTAGATCACCAGAGTTTACGCTACATATTCACTCAGAGGGATCTGAATATGTGCCAGGGGAGATGTCTTGAGCTGCTGAAGGACTACGACTTTGCTATTGAGTATCACCCTGGGAAAGCGAACATCGTAGTGGACACATTGATCCGGAGCGGAATTGATAGTCAGACTATTTTACGACTTGTGACACACGAGCATGGCTTGTTACAGGTGGCATCAAGTATGTGTATGACAGAGGTATCTAATACAGATGAGCAACATATTTGTGGTCAGATAAGAGTTCCGACCGTATCGATTGAGAGGGTTACTGAGTGTTAGAGGGCTGATGGGCTTTACAAGTAGTTCAGTGGTCTGGCTCGGGATCCGAAATGCACTGATTGGGTAGAGACCACATATCGGTGTTTGAGACACCAGAGGAGATTGTGGATACCTATGGATCAGGAGATACGAGATGAGATTTTGGATGATGCACATTCGGTCACGCTACACAGTTCATCTTGTCATACCGAGATGTACCATGATTTGAGGCAACTATTCTGGTGGCCAGGGATGAAGGCTGATGTAGGGGCGTACGTCAGGAGTTGTCACATCTGCCAGCAGGTGAAGGCTGAGCACAGGAGATCCGATGGGCTGTTACAACCGTTACTCATTCCACAAGTGGAAATTGGAGCACATCACCATGAATTTCGTTAGTGGACTACAGCAGACATCGAGGCGTCACGATGCAGTTTGGGTTGTGATTGATACATTGACGAAATCAACTCACTTCATTTCAATTTCTATGAGGTACACGTTCCCACAACTGAGCATATTATTTGAGCGGGAGATTATTAAATTGCATGGAGTGCCGGTCCATTGTATCGGACAGAGATCCCAGGTTGACTTTGAGGCTCTAGGAGGCTATGCATGAGTAGTTTGGTATCAGGTTGCAGTTTAGTACGGCTTATCATCCTCAGATTGACTGATATAGATTCTAGAGGATATGCTCAGGGCTTGTATATTGCGGTTTGAGGGTTCGTGAGAGGATTATCTGCCTTTGTATGAGTTTGCGTATAATAACAGCTATCAGGCGAATATTGACATGCCACCATTTCAAGCGGTGTATAGGAGGCCCTGTAGATCACCTGCATGTTGGGCAGAGCCGGAAGATACAGTGATCATTGGGCCTGAGATAGCTGTTGGTCACACAGAGAAGATCAGACAGATTCGTCAGAGGTTACGAGCCCATAGGATAGACAGAAGAAATACATGGATCGGTATCACAAAGGTCTGAGCTATTAGGAGGGCGACATGGTACACTTGAAGGTTTCCCCTTGGAACGGTCAGTAGAGATTTGGTATTAAGGGGAAATTGGCACCGAGATTCATTGAGCCATACAAGATTGCGCAGCTAGTGGGCAGTGCTGCGTATCACCTAGAGTTACCTGCTGAGTTAGCTGGGGTTCATCCAACATTTCATATTTCGATGTTGAGATTAGCTAGGTCAGGGCCGAGACCGAGAATTGACTTGGGGCAGATTGAGATTCAGTCTGACGTGACTTATGAGGAGAGGCCGATAGAAATCGTTAACCGCAGAGTTCAGATTCTCAGGAATAGGGAGCTCTCTAAGGTCCTAGTTCGTTGGCAACATCATAGGACAGAGGGACATACTTAGGAGCTCGAGTTGACGATGAAAGAGCGATACCCTAAGCTATTTCCTGGTATGACGTTTAAGTTATAGTTAAATTTTGGGACAAAATTTTATTTAGTTGGGAAAAATTGTAACGGCTCGTTTTATTAACGCCGTTATTCATCTAGTAATTTCAGACATAGACGCCAGCTTAGATCCACGTGGACGCCGCAGGTAGGCTAGGACACTTGTCGACCTATGTACAATAGTTAAGTTTGTGTTAGATTGCTTATTTGTGATGCATTTTATAAATTTATTTGTTAATACATCGCACGTGTGTATGTTGAATAGCGATATCGTGAGGGGGTGTGTGACAGGTAGTTGCTTCGAAGTGCGTGTCAAAGCGAGTATCGAGAGGCTAAGTACAGGTACACTAGAAAAACTCAACAAACTTACATAAATATGACAAAGTTATTAAATTGAAATGGGTAATGTAACCTTAGGCTAACTATATTGAAACTTAAATAATAGACTATGGCGCGCCTCGAAATGAGTGCTGAGACGCGGGGTACTGGATACCGGGTAGCCGAAGGTTAGTGGGACCATGAGTTGGTTAAGTTGGATAAATAAAAAACTAACCATATGGTTTTTTTATAAGGCTTAATGTAATGTAAAAATCAATTAAATAAGCTAACCTTATAGTTTGCACTCAATAATGAGGACCATGAGATGGACATCTAGATGAGCATAGTGAGTAATACTAGGAAGGGAATATGCTATTGGAGTCACCAGTTGGTGTGAGAAAGCATGAGATGAGACCACAAGATAATCCTCGAGAGACATACACACACTTGATCAATGCCAAATATATATATATATATATATAAGTTAGTGGAGTTTTTGATCAATCCATTCAAATTTTTCTCATGCAATCTGAAAAAACCAGGGAGAGAAAGAGATAATTCAAGCTGAAAACTCACACATTATAGACCAAATCAATAGCTCAAACCAAGCTAATCATCATCTTTATGTCTTCCACTCTCTAATGAACATTTTTAATTGAATTGAGTGAATTTGGATTTGATGGTTAAACCTCTGATTTTTGGTGAAACCTTAATGTATTATATGTTATTAGATCATATTTATAGAGAATTTACCACTGGTTTAATTAGAATTAATGATTTTGATGAAATTGGAAAGTTGTGGAGAATGCATGAATTAGGAGAAATTTGGGTTAATTGGAGGTTCTGGAGTGCTCTAGTTGTTGTTTTGAAGTTAAATAATGTACGGAGAGCATGTTAAACTAGTAAGGTAGCGAATTGGAAGGGAAATGACAAAATTCTTGATTTGAAAATTATGTCCCAGAGGACAGATAGCGCGCTACCTGGAACAGTTAGCGTGCTAATCGTTCTGGGTTTCCAACTGTGCTTCATCCTGAAGAATAGTAGCGTGCTACATAAATACCATAGCGCGCTACCACTATATATTGCGCTATGTATACCCCTTAGAGTGCTAATGACATATCAAAAAGGAAATTTAAGGGTTGTTTTGGTGATTTTCAACTTAATATATATCTAAACACTAGAAAATAACCTAAACCTATAAACCTTGGACTTCAGTGACTTGGGGGACCGTAGCTCGGTGTCGGGAGCTTGTCGGCGGGAGTCCGGAGAGGTCAGAGAGCGGTTTGAGGTTTGTAAAACCCAACTGAAAAACTTTGAGTATTTGATTCTATTTTATATTTTCATTTCCATCATTTTCTTGCTTTTTCTACTACTCAATTCCATTACTTGGACATGGGTGGAGGTTACTCCCCTAGATTTTCCTAGTTGTGTGCTCATGATGCACTGAATTGTGGCACGTGTGACCTAACCCTCAGTGAATGACAATCCTAGCTTGCCCTTGGTGCACGTGTCGGTAACTTAGCGGATTTGGCCAGCACCGCGAGCACTACAAGAACTTGGTGGAATAACATCAAAAAATTGTAACTGAAAGAATCTGTTGCTAAACAACAACATATCAGCAACAATTGTGCATCGGACAATCTGTTTGACTCGGTTGACGCAAAAGCAACAATTCAGTGCAGATTTGTGACAAAACATTGTGACAGATCGTATGTTGTCACAAATCTGTCGCTGATTTCTCCCGCCATACATTTCCCGCCAATATGATGAACATAGAGATATGAGTAAATGAGGCTGTGACAGATCTGCTACAGATCAGCGACATACATGATTTTGTCGCTGATCATCGTTGCAAAGTGAAAAATATTTAAAAATGAGGCTGTGACAGATCTGCTACAGATCAGTGACATACATGATTCTGTCGCTGATCTGTAGCAAAGTATATTCATCTGCTGCAGATCAGCGACATACTTAATCTGTCGTTGATCTGCGACAGATCAGTGACATATTACAGCGACAGACATAATCTGTCGCTGATCTGTCGCAAAAAGAAAAATAATCAAACACCAGAACCCATCCTCCTCGTCCCTTCTCTGTGCAAACCACCCCCGCCAAACCCCTTCACCGTCCCTCGCATCATCGTCGCCAGCACTATCGCCACCACCGTCGTCATCATCGGCCACTCTCATCATCGTCGTCCTCCGCGACTTCGCCGCCTCTCTCATTCCTCTGCATCTCCCGCTGCTCGCACGCCGACACCATCGGCCCGAGCGTCGCTCCGCCGCTGCTCTCCTCATCCGCGACTCCGCCGCTGCTCGCCTCATCCACGACTCCACCGCTGGTCTCCTCATCCGTGACTCCTCGCCGCTGGTCTCCTCATCCGCGACTCCGCCGCCTCTCCTCATCCGCGACTCCGCCAGTGCTCGCCTCATCCGCGACTCCGCTGCCGGTCGCCTCATCCGCCACTCCTCGTCGCTGGTTTCCTTATCCGCGACTCCGCCGCCTCTCCTCATCCGTGACTCCGCCGGTGCACGCCTCATCCGCGACTCCGCCGCTGCTTGCCTCATCCGCGACTCCGCCGCGGGTCTCCTCATCCGCGACTCCGTCGCTGGTCTCCTTCCCCTTCATACACCGCTCGCACACCGACACCGCTGTCGGCCCGAGCTTCACCTCGGTAAGATATAATTACTTTACAACTCCCATGTTGAATTTTATGTTTATTTTTCTATATCTAATGTTTTGGAGAATGGGGGTTGATTAAGAGAGTATTTTGGTTTTACAGAGACCAAATGATTGTATTAAATAATAATGCCACTATATGCTTTTTCATGCAAAATTCTTTATAGGTAGTTTTTGTTAGAGTTAACATTTGTTGGTGTCATAAGTTTTTACTAGTTAGTTTAACTTATGAATCTAATCAAGAAACCTTAACTAAGACTTCATTACAAAAAGTGGAGACATTCTTTGAAATAGTACTATACTTTGTGAATAAGTGGTGTTGGAATTAAACTTAATCTAGGAAATCTTTTGGTTCAATTCATGATATTGGATTGCAAACAACACAAATTTGATGTAAACTAGTGCAAGTTAAAACTAATTCTGCCATTGAAAGTGGAAAGTGAAAAAAAATCAAATATTGGTCTTACTATACAAGGAACAGGGGAATCAAAACACATGTGCTTATCAATAATCTTTCATGAAACAAAGTTGGGCCAGTATGCAAGACTGCATGAGCACATTTTTACTTCAATTTACATTTAGATGTTTCACTGTCCTCGTATGTTCCAATATTGAAAAGATTGGATTCTCAATGAATGCACATTTTGTGTTAGAATGAGTTTTGCTAAAAGCCACACTAGACCTTATATTTGATTGAAAGAGTGCTCTATCTTATACTTTGCTTCATTTTTTCTTTTCTTTGTCTTCTCTTTTTAATCTTACAACTCTCTTTGATTCCATCCAAATGATTTTGCTTTATATATAGTTTACTTATTACATTGATCAAAGCTAGAGTAGGGACAAATTCGACTATATTAAACCTTAACCTAGCCTTTTAAGTTGAGATTCAACTATACTTTTTAAATAAGTACCCTACATCTCAAGTTGCTTAAGAAGAGTTTTTATAGTCTTCGATTTCACTTAAATTGGATATGATGTTATTTTAATTTGTGTTGGAATATTTTGGTTGCATGTCGAATATTGTTCATGTTCCTTTTAATTTTCAGGATTTGGATGGGATACGCTATGCTAGCTAAAGAATTTGTATAGTGCCTATCTATGTATCGGTGAAAGAATGCTATAGGAGTGTTTTGTACACATTGTATATATGTAAATTTGTGTAGCCAGCTTGTGTAGTTGTTTGTATTTTGTTGAATAATGTTCATTTACTACTTTATAGTATAGTAGTAATTATGAAATGTTAATCTCATTCTTTTGTAGACATTGTTTGTCAAATTTTGATAATATACATACTTCTTTCCAATTTTTGTAATATTAGTAGCTTTTATTTTGTTTTTGCAGATTTTACTGCAGGTTTTCCTTTTACTATTTACTGTTTATAATTTTATTTGAAAAAATTACCATTCGACAATTTCACAACGAGTGACAATTTTGCGATCAATTGGGCACTAGTCGTCATGACGAGTCTTTTTGTGGGCACTAGTCTCAATAGCTGTTGTTGAGTAGCAACATAGTTGCAAGCGCCTTTCTTGATGGAATAGCGACAGATTTGCAACATACACGCTCTGTCTTGATGGATTTCGATCAAGAATGCAGACCGTTTCATTGTTGTTCAATGCGACGACGACGTTTGTCACAAATCTGTCGCTGAACAGCAACATAATACCTAATCTGTCGCTGAGTTGCACTAGCAACAAAGAGTTTAACAACATCTACTATCTGTCGCTGATTTGTTGCAGAGTGGTTTAGCAACAGAAACGTACCAATTCAGATCAGATTAGTTTGTTGTTGATTTGGATTTTTCTTGTAGTGGAGGGACCAAGTGTCGGGCTAGTTGGGCACGACCACTGGTGGGAACTTGGTGACCCGAAGCACAGTCTAGTCTATCTGGAGCGAGCACACACATTTGTTAACTTATCTGTTATCTATTCATACGATGAGCCATTTACAGTTGTCTGTTTATATTCCGCATGTTTACTTGATAGCATTTCTTGCATTTTATTTACTTTATTATGTGAATGTTCAGAGGGGTTCCTTGGGATTTTAATTACCGTACTCGTCATCTGTCTTGTTGTGATGATTGAGTACAGATCTTAGTACCAGTAGGGGCAAGGGTATCCTAGGCGACTACATATGATTGCCCACCGTCGAGGACCTACTAGTACGTGCTTATTTTGATATTTTATATTATTTTGGGTATTAGGAGACTTGTAATGACACAATACATGTATATATACCTTATTTACGGTACTGTCGCTTATGTACAGAGTACTTTTTCGGGTTTTCCACAGTAAGATTTGCTCTTATTAATAATGTTTACCAACTAAATTACTTACCAAATGTATCAATTAAAGCTTCTGATGATATATGTGTTAACTTGTAAGGTACAACCTACTAGTATGGTTAGACATTAGAATAAACTTTTAACTACTTAAGGAGAATAAGTTAAGCAAATATTGATAATCTACTAACTAATTTGATAAAACACACATGACACGAATTCTGAGAAAGAGGTGGACGGGTAGGTGGCGGACACGTGTAGTTGGGCTCACATGGCAAGGAGTACACAAAGACATGTCACCCCGGGGCGGCAGGACACTGCCACACACACTTCAATGAAGTTTCCTTACCACTCCTCTGTGCATTTGTATGTAATGGTTGATAAAGATGTAGCAGGAAAGTTATGTATAACAATTGTAAATTAATGTTGCTATCTGATATTCATGAGTTGAAATGTTGAAGTTTTCTATCTTTCCTCATACTCACCCAATCTTTTTAGGGTGGGTAGGAGTTTGTACCTTTTCAGTTGGGTTCCTTAAAAAAAAAGTGTAAGAAATCCACTTTTTTTTTCTTGTTAATTACCTTGTTTTCAATAAAAAGAGTCTAAATCTTTATGTATGAATATAAGTTACCAAATTAATATTCTCATAGCCATTTCATCAAACAATTTAAGACCTCCATATTAAACCATCAGAAAATCTCCAATATTGTCATACTTTAAATAGGCTTCTAAATAGCTATTAAATAGAAAAATGCAATTAAATTTCTATCAAATACCTATCTAAATCAAAAATATATAATACAATTATAAAAAAGGTACTAATAAATATCTATTAAATAGCTATCTAAATATATAACTATATCCAAATACAACCGGTAGTGTTAAATTGGTAATTATATTTTTGATCATTAGAATCGGTTTCTTAAAAAAAAGATAGATTCCTAATAACAATTGATTTCTTATTGCTATTAAATAGCTATTAAATAGAACCCAATATGCAATTTAATATCTATTAAATAGCTATCTAAATCAAAACTAGATAGAAATAGTAAAACGGTGCTACTAACTAGCTATTAAATAGCTATATAAATCAAACTATATGCGAATACAACCGGTAGTATTAAGTAGATAAATAAGTTTTTCCATCAAATTAGAATCGACTTCTATTGCTAACAAATAGAAGGATAAATATAAAAAGGGTAATCACTTTTTCCCTCTTACATCTTCAACGCTCCTATTTTTTTTTAGCAATTCTCTTTGCTCTCTCTCTCTTTTTCTATTTTTCTCTCTATCTCTCATCTCTATTAAGCTCTCTCTGCTTTCTCTTCTTCCCATGTTTGATTGTTCTCTTCCTTTGATGTTTTCTCTTTTGTGTTCTTTTTATTTTACTATATCTTTTCTTTTGTATTCTTTCTATATGCCAATACGTATATATCTATATATTTTTTAATATCTTATATTTTTATCGGGCAAAAATAATTACTTAAGTGTTATAATTTTTGTTAAGAAAAAATAATTACTCAGCATATGCATATTACTTAATAAAAAAGTAGATTATTTTTAATTGATATTCTTTTAGACCAATTGAAGGTTCTTTACTCTTAATCACGTATTTAATTTTAATATTTTTAACAATTAATCTCACGTTTCATTACTAAAATTAAAATTAAATTTTTATATGCATTACATTAACAGTTTTAAAACTTTCTTTTTTGTCTTACTTGAAGGAGCTTTTAATGGAGATCACTCCAAAAAAAATATATCGACAAATCAACAAATGCTTTCAAAGTGAGAGGAAAAGTTACAGGAAAATGGAACTCGACGAATACAAACAATGGTGCACTACTATCATTAGATATTATTTTAATAGATGAGAATGTGGGCAACTATATAATCTTTGTTTCTTTGTTTTATTATTTGTTTTTTAAAAGAAAGGCTTCTTAAATACTCGTAAAATCAAGGTTTGATTAACAAGTTTTATCTTTTATAGGAAGATCATATTTAATGATCCATAAACATTAGTTTGATTCCAGATTTCAACCACTTGATGGAAGGGGGGATGTACGAAATATTAAACTTTGAAGTACAAAGAAAAAAGGACTTCAAGGTAGTGAGCCACGATTTTCTCATCAATTTTACATTGAGTACATCCGTTGAAGAATATTCAGGCAACATACAATTTAGAGATAACAAGTTTGAGATTGTTCCGTTCAACGAGTTATGTCGACGAATAAACAAGAACACTTAATTTTCTGGTAAGAAAAACAGAACAAATATTTTAAAATTATTTACCTTCATGAGTTATATAACTTTTTATTTTTATATTATTTTTATTTTTAGATATATTCGGACATGCGATCGGTATAGGCGATATAGAAGATCAAAAACTACCTGGCAAGGATAAGATTGTGAAGAAATTGGTTTTGCAAATTCAAGATATCATGTATGTTTTTTAATAAATAATTATTCTTTTATGTAACTTTCCTTGATTTATTTTTTATATTTCTCTTTCGTAAAATTTGCAAGAACAACGAATTCAAAGTTACCTTTTGGGACGAAAAAGCTATGGAGGCGAAAAGTGTAATTAACGTTGTTGAGTCATATGAGGCACTAACAATTATCGTCACGTCAAATTCAATTAAATCAATATATAAAAGTAATTATAAATCTATTGTCTACATAATTTCTTTCAAAACAAATTGTCCTATATTGTTTCACTTTGTACAATGACTTTTTTTGTTACATTATAAAAATTATGGTATCGGGTCAACTATCACTTTCATCATCGGGTGCAACAAAAATTTACATGAATTCCAACTTTGTAGAAGTTCAAACAATCATGAAAAGGTAAGTATTTTTAATTACCTTATATTATTAAATAATGAAAAGTAAATGACATAATCTATTTATTTTTCATCTATATGTTAGTTGTAAAGATGCACCAAAGAAGACAAAAGTTTAAACGATTGAAGAACAAAATAAAAAACTAATGGTAAATGATGTGAAAATGGAAACCATGACTATCGCAGAAATCAAATCCCAAAGGTCAAAAGACGAAAAGGTATACGATGCTAATTATTTAAATTAAATTTATAATGTGTCGATTTTTCTTCTCACATTAACTAAATTACTTACAAGTTAATTGCTTCATGCAGCTGGTGTTGATCGTACTTTGTAAAGTTTCTATTACTTCAATACGAAGTCTGTGGTATTACGAATCTTGTGGAAGCTACAATAGGAGGCTGAAGATGACATATGATGGAACATATGATTGTAACAATTGCAACCTAAATACAGCAACACCAGTGCCAAGGTATAAATAATATATTTATTAATTTAATTCTACTTTTAAGAAACCATTTGTATTTGTTCTTTCTAACTATTCTACAAGTGACAATTAAATTCTTTCTTCCAGGGTTAAGTTACAAGTCCAAGCGCAAGATGATTCGGGATCTGCAACATTCGTCTTATTTGAAAATATACTACACAAAATAGTAAGTGAGGAAGTCGTAAATGACGTATTAGAGAAATTATCCAAGGTATGCTTAAAAACTCTAAACATGTAATTAAATTTGGTTTAAACATTATATTAAAGTATAGCTTTCATTAGCTTTTTATATTTATGTTTTCTTCCATTATTTTCTTACATTAACTTTTTCTTGACTTTAATTAGGATATGAGGCTCAAAATTAATGTTCCACATGAATTTAAAAATATCGTA
Organism: Stephania cephalantha; assembly: GCA_039657325.1. Taxonomy (NCBI): domain Eukaryota; kingdom Viridiplantae; phylum Streptophyta; class Magnoliopsida; order Ranunculales; family Menispermaceae; genus Stephania; species Stephania cephalantha. The sequence continues at coordinate 40,095,933 of CM077572.1, read as the reverse complement.
GGAAGAAGTTTTACGTTCGTTGTAAAACTAACTTCCTTCAATTTCAATAAAGGGCAAGAAGGTTACACAGTGACAAATATATATCATTTAAAGCCTCAAACAAATCAAGAAGACGTTGTGGATAAAGAAATTAAAAAGAAGAGAAGTGACACTTATTTGGAGGATTCACAAAGTAAAAAGAACAAAGAAAATACTATTTGATCAAGTAAGTTAATTCAACTTTAGTTAAAAAAATATTTCATCATATTATTTAATTTTGCTAAATAAATGTAATGGGGTATACTAACTATAAATTTTTAACATTCAGGGATGATGATGATGATGATGGAAATTCAACATCGGCGGGAATGACTCTTTTATTTAGATTTTTATTAAGATGCATAGTTTTTGTAATTATAAAGTTGTGCGAATATTCAATTGCTTACTTTGTTCATTATCTACTTTTTTCATTTATAACTTGGTCATTTCGGCTAAATTCTAAATTTAAATTATAATTTCATATTTTACTTATTAAATTGTTAAAAAATAAATTCCCGCGAGCGTAGCAAGCGGGCATGATCGTGCGTAGTACGTACTTGAAACTAGTATATATATATATATATATATATATGGGTGCTTCTACAATGGAGCTCAAATATATACCTATGTCATGAATACTATATATCTCACAATTGAATTACTATGAAATTTTAATCTAATGGTGATTGATGTAGTGCATTTAATGCAAAACACATAAAATGCGCAATAAATGCTATGTAATTAGATTCCATGGTAGAAACACTATGTGAACCGATCAAAAAGAGATTGAAGTATACGAAGATGGTTGTTCATATAAATGCTCATATCATCATTTGTTCTCTTTTAGGTGCTCTAAGTATGAGAAGACTGGCGAGGAGCTTAATGATAGGGTGAACATTTTTGCAGGTTCAATTGAAGTGACCCAGCTAATTCCCAAATGGAAAATAGGGCTAATGAGCAAATGAGGAATGTTGGATCTGGTTGTAAGGCTAGTTTCAAGTTGAATGTTGATCCTTCTATTCTTAATGATAGTGTCTTTTAGTGACTTGATCAGTTGAATGTTGCCATGTTGGATCTGGTTGTAATGGCTATAGTTGTTAGCGGTTGCTAGGTTGTAGTGGCGATGGAAAAGATCTTTGCTAATCACAAGACATTGTTGTTGTATTTCTTTTTAAAAGATTCATTTTTTAATAATTACGATTTATTATTATTATTATTATTATTATTATTATTATTATTATTATTATTATTATTTGTAAGAAAATTATATGCTGCAAGAAACAACAATCATAATTTTTTTTAAAAAAATATAAAACTCCTTTAAAAGGGTTACAGTTATTGAAGGTTTTCCTATTGGTTTATATCGATGCACATTGTTCTACAGTATATTATAACGATACACACTATTCTATATTATAACGGTGCCACACCGATAGAAAAGACTTTGTTTTCATATAGTCTTATAACATGACCGTTGGTGTATCGGTTTAAAACTGACACTAAAGGCCTTTTTTTATGTCTTGAAACCGACGAGAGAATCTCTCGCGTCGGTTTCGCTTTCCCGTGAGGGTAGGGGTAGGGGGGGGGGTGGTAGGTCACGGGTTTAGTTAAGCCGGTGGGGTGGGGCGGCTATTTAAGGAGGGGAGGGTGGGAGCGATCCGTGGAGAGAGACACCGAGGAGGAGGAAGAAGGACGCGATCAGATCTTGGGAATTTCGAGTGGCGGCGGTGCATACGCGCTGGCGGAGACGGAGGAGAGGAGGTGCGGTGAAGTCACCGGAGCAAGGAGCGGCGGCTTCTCAGCAGCAGCAATGGGCAGTGGTACGTGGAGGCAAGCGTGGCGGTGGTGCGTGGAGGAAGAACAAATGCCCAACAGAAAATGGAGGAGGGATCTCCATGGCATGGCAATGAGAGGAGGAGGAGCGGAGCGCGGCCATATACACAGAGAATCCTAAGTGGAGTGGAAGGAGGAGGTAATTATGTTTGTTTAAGTTAGTTAAGTGAAGTTTACCTAGTTTGTTTTAGTTAGTTAAGTTTAGTTTAGTTAGTTTGTTGAAGTGAGTTTAGTTAAATAAGTTTAGTTAATTAAGTTTAGTTAATTTAGTTTGTTTAAGTTAGTTTAGTTAATTTACCGAAGGAGGAGGTATGTTTAGTTAGTTAAGTTTGTTTAAGTTAGTTTAGTTAGTTTAGGTTTGAAGTTTAGTTTAGGTATTGGTGGTTAGTTTAGTTAGTTAAGTTTGTTTAGTTAGTTAAGTTTGTTTAGTTTAGTTTAGTTTATTATATGTATTTATGTTTGTTAAGGTTAGTTAGTTTAGTTTGGTTAATTTAGTTTAGTTAGTTTGTTTAGTTTGTTAAGTCAATGAAGTTGCGTTATTTTTGGTCTTAAGGTTAGTTAGTTTAGTTAGTTTGATTAGTTAATTTGTTTAAGTTAGTTTAAGTTTATGTATTAGTTTGGTTAGTTTAGTTTAGGTAGTTGAGGTATTTAGGTTAATTTTGGTAAGTTAGTTTAGTTAATGTAGTTTGTTTAGTTATCACAATGTTGCAAGATATGTTTGCCAAATTTGTTTAGGTTAGTATATTTTAGGTTGTTTACATTGTTAATATATAGGGACATAGGTGTTGTTAATTCGCAAATCAATATTGAATTGAATCGCAATTACACCTAATCGCATGCGTGCTAATAAGAAGCTAGAATTACTATATGACCGAAAGTAATAGAGAGTCGCCAGCTTTAACACATCCAATCATGTGCATCCCCGATTCAACGCATGATTCCCCCATGATGCACCTACATCCAATACACAAAACTCCACAAACATATATGTTATATTTTATGTTAAGGAAAGCCCCTAAATTTTTGAATCCATATATATAGTAGACTAAGCTCATTTAGACTTTGAATTCGTTGCGATCCACATAAGATTCATGAACACATCCACACTTTTGTGTTTTTGTTTTTTTGGATATGTTTATGTTTTATTAGGTTATTTTAGGTTACGATTGGTTCACACACTTTGGGTAATTTATTTGAGATCAAGGTTACGTGAGTTAATTAACTTACTTGAGGTTAGTTTTCAATTATTATTTGGGTACATGTTTGCTACGGTTACTTGGGTTAGTTAATTGTGATTAGTGTAATTAAGGTATGTTGTTGGGCAATTTTAGATTGTATCGCTCCTTAATTAGGTTTGTAGAATTCATGGGTTAATGTCGTTAATCGAGCATGAGCATATATATATATAAAGAAAATTGTCTTATTTTATATCTACGTTTTCAAAACATTATTGAGGACATATAGTCAAACTCTATCCTAAATATATCATCTTTGTTATGTTCTGCGGGTAATTGGTTATTTTATGTTAGATTAGGCTAACTAGTTAGTTAAGTTATTTGAGTTTATGAACCTTTGTTGTTTGGCAATTTGAGGTAACTACTTGTTAGTAGGTTAGGTTTGTTAGTTGACTTAGGTTAGGTCAGGTTATGACTCGTTATTTGGGTTGAGGTTTACTTTTATATGCTATGTTTAGTTTTGTTATAGCCGATTTATTATACTCTTTGTGTTCTAAACTAACGAATACAATGTTATTGCAGAATATTTTGTTGAAGATGAAAAGCGGTGGAAAAAGTAAGTTCATTAATTTAGTATTTTCATAATAATTTATTTAGGTTAGGTTATGGTTTGCATGATATATAGGGACATAGGTATTTTGTTTATGAAGTACGGTTGATATGTTTATTTATTGAACGTTATTACAGAAAATGTAAGTGCGAAAGAATGAGTATGCTCAGTAGTTGCGCTATTATTGCGATCTTCTACATCGAAAGTTCGATCGCGCTTTATCACCACATGATTTTCAACTAATTCCCTTAACAAATTTTTGCAATTGTATGTAACATCTTTACATCCAATTTCAAAACATTATGTAGGGCATGTCACAAAGAAACATCCCTATTCTATTCTATGCGTACGGCTCCATTGTTAATGGGGTCAATGGCATCACAGTATAGCTCACCCCCCATCGTAGTGTTGTGGGTGAAGTTTGGGTCTAGTGCCCGTGAAATGATTGATGACGTTTCTAACGCGTTCCCCGAATGTAAGGCGAATACTATAGTTCATATGACTTATCGCCACATGATGCCTCCCCGGAGGCTCACATTATTACGTTCTGTGTTGTTAAATGATGCGACGCACTTCGACTTGATGTGGGATACGGTGGACAAATTACCAAAGACCGCAACGATTGATATATATTTAACATTTGAGTCGGTCGACTCAAATCAAAATCGTACGATTCATTCGCAAGTTCTTGACGAACGTAGCGCAAGCACGCGACGCTTGCAGACTTACTAGACATGGACAGATCGCACATGCAATCCCCAACGGATGAGGTCGAGCAAGAGGGGTTCGTTGCTCCATTACATGAAGATAATAATGCCTATACCGACGATGACGATAACGACGACTTAAAAATAACGAAACCGATGAGGAAACGCATCACAACGAAGAAGTTCCATCGATGCGGTTTGGGATGACATTAACGTTTGCACGAGATGATCCAAGATATGATCCTCCGGTGCGGAGAATGTCGAAGATGATGAGCAATTTGCTATCGATGAAGAGATTATGTTGGAGGAAACTAGTGACGATGAAGTTCACCAACCAATACGGGATATAACGAAATCGATTGGGAGGTGGCTAATTCAACTGCGACCCAACATTCCCCGTAAGCAAACTTGGGGGACATCCCTAAGTTCGATTTGGAGATAGGGATGTGTTTTGACAATAAAAACGATTTACAACATGCCGTTAAAGTGTGGCATGTTAATAGACATTGTCAATACCATGTGATGGAATCGACTACAACTTCGTGGGCGATTAAGTGCAGATTTCCACAACACGGGTGTATGTGGCGTCTTCGCGCATGTTTCCGAAAGAAAACACTATTATGGGAGATAACACAGTTAGACGTACCACACACGTGTATTAATCCCAACGTAGAACGCGGTCATGCCCAACTTGACGCCAACATGATGGCGCGAGAGATCCAAAGCGTCGTCAAAACCGATCAAGGTGTCACGATCAAAACATTAATATAAATAATAAAGAAAAATATGGACACGAAGTCAACTACAAGTTAATGTGGGATGCCAAGAAGAAAGCAATTGAATGGGTTTTTGGAGATTGGGATGAGTCGTACGCTCAATTACCAAGATGGTTGGCTGCGGTGAGGAGTAAGAGTCCGGGGACAAGAATCGAGTGGTCACACAGACAATGGCATGATGATGAAATAAATACCGCGTCTCCACAATTTCGTCGTGTGTTTTTCGCATTTGAAGCTTCAATACAAGCTTTCAAGTTTTGCAGGCCTCTGCTTCAGATTGACGCGACATTCCTATATGGCAGATACAGTGGGAAGCTCATGATTGCGTTATCTGTTGATGGAAATGGTCACATATTACCGATTGCATTTGTTGCGTAAACCGAATCAATCGATTCATGGGGGTGGTTTTCGCAAGATGCCGCGCAAACACGTGACATATAGAGAAGGGATATGCGTTATTTCGATCGTCACCCTGGCATTTTGGAGGCGGTCAACATCCCAATCAACGACTTTTGTCCCCGAAAGGGTACCACCGTTATTGCTTGCGACACTTGCTTAGTAATTTAAGCACACAATTCAAAAATGTTGTCCCCCGAAAGTACTACTTGGTCGAGCAAATTGCTCAACATCAAGAACGAAAACTTATTGCGTGCATGGAGCGTTTCACATACTTATCTTCACGAACGCCACAATGCCGCAATATGTCAATGCCATCCCTAAAGAACTTTGGACCCGATCGCACGACGGAGGCATGCGGTACGGATGGATGAATTCTAATGGTGTTGGTAAGTACAAAATACAATTTATTCTTTGCACTATAATACAGTAAATATTCGACGAACCAATATTACTTACTAGAGTTTCATCGGAAATTGCAGAGTGTTTTAACGGGGTCTTGAAGGGTGCTCGATTCTTGCCAATTACTGCGTTGACTCAAATGATATACTATAGATTGGTGACGTACCACGATCAACGCAACCAGGAAATCAATGCGGCAATCTCAAAAGGCCAAGTGTACACAGAATATGTCATGAAGAAACTCGCGAAATATGAGAAATCCGCAAGGAGGCATCACGTCACGTTGATCAATCGAGACATTGGTGAGTTCCAAGTGCAGACTGGAAGACATGGAGATCGCATGCATAAAGGCAACAACACACAAATCGTCATCTTAAAGGACCGGGTGTGCAGTTGTAATAAATGGCAGTCGTTTGGTTTCCCTTGCTCACACGTGTTAGCATCATGTGCGTTGATTCGAGTGGCCTCGCGCAGGTTCATCGAGCCATACTATAGGTTAGATGTGTACGCACAGTGCTACTCGTACAAATTCAAGGCCATCCCGAGATGAGAAGTATTGGCCGACTTTTGGGACGAAAATCATACCCGACCCAGCGCAGACGTGGCGAGGAGACCTAAGGGATCGCGTAGACCTACCGAGATGGATCTTCATAATGTCCAAAGACCTTTGCGATGTGGGATTTGTCATCAAGAAGGACATAGAAGAACAACATGTCCAAATAAAGATCGTGAACAGTACCAACTAGGAAGAACCGTTGTGGTATATGTCGTTTAGAGGGACATAACAAAAAAAAATTGTCCGATGAGACCTCAACCATCCAATGACAACATATAGTCGATTTTGTATATTGTGTGAAGTAACTAAAGTTCGTACATATGTTGCTTATGAGCATTTTCGTCGTGTGTTTTTGTGTTTCACATTTATTAATTACTTATCGTTTGGTTGCGTACAACACTCATTTTATTTTTCTAACATTATTTGTAGTTGTACTACAATGGATCCATGACCTTCTGATCCATCACTATTGCAACTCCAATCTACACACAGATCAACGCGAGCATGGAGGGGCGAGGTAACCTTTCTTACATCAATACATCAAATTTAAATCAATAATGTATCAAAAACATACATTAATACACTATCAATTACAAGGTGTACGAAACAATGCGTGTACGTCGAAGACGTGGGGTCGTTGATCGAACGATGCAAGATCATTCTAGGATGATCCCATATCTTCGTGCAAAGTGGGTTCTATGGGATATCTCGGGTAGCATTTTTCAGCCTTGATTGGGCTTTGATTATCGTTTGTAGAGAGATGGCGCCCGAGACGCATACATTTCACATGCATTGTGGGGAGTGCACCATTACACTTCAAGACGTGCAGGTACTTGGATTACCTATCGAAGGTATGCCTGTGACGGGAACGACGGACGCAGACTATGCTGATGTCTGTGAGAGGCTACTTGGACGAACTCCTGGTGGAGATGACGTCGTTGGATGTAAACTTAAGGTCGATTGGCTTGAGCGTAACGTACCATCAATAGATGATGATAGCGATGAGGAGTCGGCCTAACGTTACGTTCGATCGTACATACTACAACTCATCGGTGGTTGTCTTTTCACGACAAGTCTAATCAATTCGTCCATTTGATGTTCCTACCATTCTTTGGAGGATTTCCAACTATTTGGACAATATAGTTGGGGAGTGCTTGTTTGGCTTATTTGTACAGAGGAGTTGTGTCGCGGATCTCGCGCAGCAGGGCCACATGAGGTTGCTTTGGAGCGTCAATTCTTTTACAACTTTGGGCATGGGACGATTTCCATTCATAGCACCGCGGCGCTCGCGTGTTTCTAGAGCTAAGCAAATAACTCGTGGATGGACAAAATATGCTTATGGACGTTCCACTCTGGACACGTGGTATGAAAATCGATTTGTCATTAATTTGCATAAAAATCTTGTCCAATTTCATTTATCTTAAATTATTGTCTTCACACGATGGCTCGATGCATTTTCGGTATCACAAAGTGCGACGCACGTCGTATCGGCTTACCGTGATGCACTCGACTCGCAGAGGCATGAGGATGATGTGGTCTGGCAACCTTATGCAGAACTCATGTGGTCTCTTCCCAATTACTGTACAAATGGTCACGGAAGTTGGCTCTCGACGTGTCCCCTTATTTGTTTCCACATTGTGGAGTGGCATCGACAGAAAGGGTTATGAGACAATTCAAGCATGGTACAAGTGGTGCCACCTAATTGTGATTACGACGCCCAACCGCATCGCCTCGAATTGCGTGGACATCATCATGAAAATTGGGTGACCTTCCATGCAAGATATATACACAAAGTGGGAGAATCGTGGGGACACCATTGCCACATGCGCACTTAATGAAGGTCACGATCACCAAGACTACATGACGTGGTATCGCTCGGTCACTAGGAGATTCATTGGACACGACGGGCGTTACGTGACTACTCGGTAATATTCTAACTCTTTATTTTCCTCGAACATTTAATATCTTATATTGCGTGCTCGACCTCTTATATTTTGTATATCGCGTAACTTGGTGCATCGGCGAGGCGAGTGTTTATCGAGGATGGGTACGAGCAAGGTCTCTTGCTGCGCTTGATGAAGGGATTCAAATTTTAGACGAAGACGAAAGGCGAAGGTCTACTCTTTCGCATGACGGAATTGACGTCGAGCAAGACATTAATGAGGATAATGAACAGACGATGAAGAAGACGATCATGCCGAACCAAACATAGAGGTGAGAAGAAGACGATCACGACCGAGATGCGTGCGGGAACGCACCAGTGTCCTCGTCCACCACGTCCATCTACTCGACCGAGATTGCTTTGCAGAGAGTAGCAGACGATCTCCTCCAAAGACGTTCATCTCGTTCGAGAGCGAGTAGAACAGGCAGATCGTTAGTGAGAGTAGCCAACGATCGTCGCCACCACAAAGAAGAACCTCAAATGTTTGTACCCAGTGCCGCCGAGCGTGAATCTTCCTCCTTACTATTTTGATCCATACGCACTGGCCGTCGTCGTCTTCATATGTGGACCATGGAATGCCTCATCCTCAAATGTATCCATCATCGCCAAGACATGCCTAGTCCATATACTCCTATTCCTCATACTTACAATATGCCATATGGTGGAGATCCCTATTTCATGAACTTGTTGACCATGCCGCAGCCCTCATATTCCTTTTCCCCAACCCCATACGGGGAGCCAATATTTTGGGATGGTTCCACCTCCAATTTTGGGAGCATCGAAGAGCAGAGGTGAGTCGAGTGAAGCACCAGAGGAAACGCATGAATCTACTCGACGTGATTCAATGCAAGACCAGCTACCTCAACAACCTCAACCGGATGTACAAACACATCGACCAACTAGACAAAGAGTACGTCCGGTTTGCATCACCGAGCAACAACGTCAACGTAACCGCAGGAATAGACCTGCATGATGACTTTTCTTCAAGTCATGGTGATTTGTAGATAACTACTGATTTGGGTGAACGAATTACGTGTATACAACCTTCTCTTTCAATAAACTTATTTCTCATGTTTTCTATATTATTAAAATGTCGTATATGTGATTACTCTACAATAGTTAGTTTAGTTTGTTAAGTTAATTTAACTTAAGTGGTTAGCTTAGTTGGTTAGGTGTCGGTGGTTAGGTTATATTAGTTTCGTTTGGTTTGGTTAATTATCTTAGTTACTTAAGTGTAGTTGAGTTAGTGGTATGTTCGTTAGTGTAGTTTAGTTAATTTAGTTTACATACTTAGGTTAGGTTAGGTTAGTCGAGTTTAGTTCGCATAGAACCTAGGTGTGGTTAGGTTGTTAACAAGTAACTCTCGAGCTACTTGGATGTTTGTTTAGTTTCGTTTCGTAGTTTACGTGGATCATTTTTTGGTTGTTTATTTTGTAAGTTAAGTTAGTTATTTTAGTTTACTTAGTTTTTATTGTTTACGTGGTTAGGTTAGTTAAGGTTAATTAGGTTAGTTAAGGTTACTTAGTTTAGTTTGGTTAGTTTCATTTAGTTAGTATGTTTAGTTTGCAATTAAGTTAGTCTATTTTTTGTTGTTTGTGTGAGAATCGTCACGGTCTTCATTGAACTACGACACAAAAAACACCACAATGTCATGCACAAAGTTAGTTAGTTTACTTGAGGTTAGTTAGTTACTTAGTTTAGTTTGGTTTGGTTAGGTTAGTTAAGGTTAGTTTACTCCAGTTTATTTAAGAATACTTATGGTTAGTTAATGTTAGTTATTTCAGTTTACTTTAGTTAGTTAGTTAGTTAGTTAGTTAGTTTGGTTAAGGTTACTTACTTATTTAGTTTAGTTTGGTTTGGTTAGGTTAGTTAAGGTTAGTTAGTTTAGTTTAGTTTAGTTACTTGGTTAGTTAGTTAGTTAAGTTAGTTAGTTTAGTTTGTTAAGGTTACTTATGGTTAGTTATTTTGGTTTAGTTTGGTTAGTTAAAGGTTAGTTAGTTTACTTTGTTAGGTAGTTTAGTTTGGTTAGGGTAGTTAAGGTTAGTTAGTTAAGTTAAGTTAGTTAGTTACTTATTTAGTTTAGTTAAGGTTAGTTAGTTATTTAGTTTAGTTTGGTTTGGTTCCCTTAGTTAAGGTTAGTTAGTTTAGTTTAGTTAGTTAGTTAGTTAGTTAGTTTAGTTAGGTTAGATTAGTTAGGTTAGAAAAGAAAGTTGAAGGTTGAAACCAATGTACATATATATATATATATTCAAAATTTGTTTCTTTTTTATACAAATCTAAACTCCTTTGGTTGTAATTGTCGAGATCGCTCGACTACGACTACGACGACGACGCTGGCCCAGCGACTCGCGGTGTCGGCGAGAAAAATCGAGTCCGGTTGTCGACGTGGCGGTGAGGTGGCGATGACGTGGTGGTGACGTGGCGAGTTTGTTTATTGGGTCGGAGCGACGGACGTGGCGGTGACGTGGCGGCGTTTGATACGAGATAGCGCCTTTTGAGAAGACGCTATACGTACATGTGGCCGCCACGTAACCGCCACCTCGCCGCCACCTCACATACGCAACTTTGGCTAATAACGCCTTTTCAAAAGGCGTTATTGAACTATGTGAGGTGGTGCGATGTGGCGTTACGTGGCGGCCACATGTACGATAGCGCCTTTTCAAAATGCGCTATCTCGTACAAAACGCCGCCACGTCATCGCCAAGTCGCACCACGAACCCACATCCACCCCAATAACGCCTTCTCATATTGCCTACTTTCGTGATCCTTTTTATGTTGTAGTGTTGGTAATTTTTAACTATTTAAGTTCATTTGCAGAGATGGACTATGTATTGAATCTATTGATTCTTTAGTCATCGACTCATCTTCAAATATCGACGATTATGTTTCCTCAATTATTTTTTTGAAAAGTATGTTTCCTCAATTATTAATGCATTTGTTTTCACGTTTTCTATTAATTTTTCAGGTGTTAATCATGTTACTTTGGACTTTTCAACTATGATACCTAAATTAAGAGAGGCATCTACCTTTGCAGCAGTGTCCTCATAGCTAGAGGAATTTTTTTTATTCCAGTACTCTCTCTATTTCTTTTCCCTTTCTCTTTAATGGTTAGTCTTGTATTACATACGTGTACGCTATAATGAAATCTTGCAGTATGTGTTTTTTTTTTCAAACATTACATACGTGTATTTTTTTTTTCTTGAAGCCCAAATAGGTAATTTTCATTGCATCAACGAAGATCTAGTAATACATTAGAAGAGACAGATAGGGGGATAGCTTTCTTCCAAAAACCACATAAGTGTTGTAAATAATATGGATTGACAACTCTACGTATTTCACGTCTTATTATTCCAACCATTCACATGATGTAACACCCACTTTAATTTATGTAATTACTTAGCTTGATGTTATTTATTCACGTAATTATATAAAAATTTAACTTGTGCCATTTGATCTTACCAAGGGCCTATATAAAGGGTCACACCCATGTAATGAGGTACACCAATGTTAGAATAAAATTTGTCGCATTTCTCTCCTAGCTTTTCTTGTTCTTGTTCTAGTTCGTTTGCTTTACTTTCCTAGCTTTAGTCTTAGTTATTTTACAACATGTTATCAGCACGAATTCGCTCTACTCGTTAGAGGACTTGATGAAGATCAAGAAGACTTTGACGAAACAAAAGCTTGAAAGGTATAATTTTAAGGGAGCGGCTAAACGAACCCCAGTTTTTGCTAAAAGTACTCCCTTTTAAAAATTTTACTTCATTGTACCCCACTTTTTACTTAGTGTACCCCACTTTTTTTTTCCTCAAAATTCCAAAAATACCTTTGATGTACCTCATTACCCTCACCTTCACTCCCTCTGAATAGGTGTCGGACACAAAGAGGCGACACCTCTAAATAGGTGTCGGACACACATGATCGACACATTTTTAAAGGTGTCAGACACACAGGACCGCACCTATAAAGAGGTCTCGGTTGTATTCCTCCGTCACCCACTGAAACTTAGTTATTTTTGCAGTTTTGGTCGAAGTCGATCGATACCTCTTTAGTGGTGTCGGTCTTGTGTGTCCGACACCTATGAAGAGGCGTCGGCTCTGTGCGTCCGACACCCACGGGACAACAAGTACAAACACAAAATTTCAAAACTCCAAAAAAACACATGAAAATGATCAAAAAATTGCAGGTTTTGCTTAGAATCGTTTAATATCTTCGATTCCATCGAAACTTTGCACTCAAAATGCAAGATTCAACTCCCAAATCGAAGCCCTGAACCCAACAACAATCCTACAAAATACCGACTCAAAAAAGCAAAAAAAAACCTAGAAAAAATTTCAAAATCGACACTAAAAGATGAGGAATGCACCCATGGCGTCGAATCAACGTGGTTTTACTCGGACTTCGTGGGATTCGGGTTGGTGGTGAGATGCGATGGGTGAGTGGGGCGAGTGGGGTACGGGGTAAGCAGGGCGAGCTGGGTGTGGTTAGTAAAAACCCTTTTATATAGAGGGGCGGTCATTTCACTAAGCTAGGGTATGTTTAGCAAAAATCAGGGTCCTTTTAACCGCTCCCAATTTTAATTTGAATTAGTATTCGATTAATTCATTGATTTTTGTGCCCAACTTGAAAGAAAGATTTTTCATTTGGGATCAATATTTATGTTTGTTACTTATGTATATAGGAAGCTAGGTTGCATGTTTATGGTAATATATTGATAACACGTGCACTTCCTTTCCACCTCTCAAAATTTTTTGGTAACTGTCACACTTAAAAAGAAATAATAAACATAAAATGTGTTCTGTTTGGATACACTTCGATTGTAAAAATAATGATACAAGCCTTTTGTGTGTTTCTTTGGCTTGGTTTGTAAGACTGATTCTAATGGATTGTTTTATTATTGATTTGATACATGATTTTTTTTCTCCTCCTACTAATTAAACGTTTACTTAAGAATTTAAGTAATAAAGCATGCTTTATACTTGGATTTAATTAAAATTTTCGAGACATGCATGTTTGCCTATTTTATATCTAAAAACAAAAAAAATACATCGGCGAACTTAAAATAAATGATTCTACCATGTATATGCGCGCACGTACCCAAATATAAAAGGTCCATGGCTTAATTACGCCTTAAGTGATCTTCTACTATGCGATTGTTATGGAACACTGAATCCATATCAATCATTTATAGATGAAGAACTAATGTCATATATAAAAAGAAAGCCAAATGAATAAGACGTTTTCATATACAAAGAGTAGTGATTCTCAGTTTTAATTTAGTTTTAGTTTTATGTGTAGTTTTAGTTTTATATGTACGCAAAGTGATATAATCTCTGCCATTGATAATTTTACAATATATAGTAACCAGCTATGTCCCTTGTTTTTTTATATGACATTTGGTACAATTCATCTCACTTGTAGTATGTTTGCTTTTGTGAAAAACCACTTGAAATAAACTGATCAATGCATTTGAGATGCATAAGAACATTTGTTATATAACTGTGTTATATTTCCTACGTTCTCCAAGTAAGTAGGCACATAACATCAATTTTCTCTCTTTTGAATAAGTTAGATTTCAAAATTATATTATAACTATTGCCTTCTGTATTTATTTCTATTGTTTATACCTATCAATTTGCATTAAGTGGTTTGAATAAATGAAAGTGATCTAAAAATCGCTCATATATTATGAGATTCATATTTTTATTAGAATCCAAAAGCAATGGAAGTTGTTTTCATTTCACCCAAATTATATGCATTATTTACATCTGCATACAAATTTTTTTTTAAATATATTAACAACATTAAAATATAAAAACTGAAACCATGCATAAGATAAGGGTGCTTTAAGTTGTCTATGGACAAGTTCATCTGATGGTAAAATCGCCACGTATTGTTAAGTATTTAATAAAATATCAAGTATATATTACTTATACATATATGTCTCAATGATTGCGTATGCTCTGTAGTCGCGTCTTTGTACGATCTTCTACATTAGAAATAAAAATCAATATCTGACATAGTTTTTCTCATAAAATTATTAACGATTAGTTATGTTATATTCTTGATTTTTATAATACAAACAATAGTATAAGGTTAAGTTGAAAGTGGGTAAGCCTTCTCCCCGAAAAAGCTAAACATTAAAAGTGAGACGAGTTATCCCGTTCGAGGAGGCATTAGATGTTATAATTATGAGTAAAGCATCTATGCAAGGTCGTGCGTATAGCACTAGTATCATTCACCAATATCTCTATAGAGATTTGAAAAATGAATATTTCACTTTATTATTATCCTTCCACCTTATGGAGCTATAAATATAAAAATCAAAATTGGTGATGCTCCAAAAAGCTCAAAATGAATTGTTGAGTCTCAAGCTATAATATTTATATCAGCCGAATACGAATTATAATTCCACAATTTTAATCACCTCTTGGTTGAGACTATGTGGAAATGTAACTAATGAGGCAATAAGAGAAATCCACGTGGTACGCTTTGATATATTATTGCAACAAAATATTGAGCGCGTGTATCAATTCAATATGAATATTATGAATTGATTTCTTGTCTTATGGTAGCTGAGTAAAATAATGACATATTATACTTATAATACCACTCCCGTCCAACTAATGGTCAAACTTCATGAAGCATATATTGCATTATAAAATGACCATGGTCGCAATGATAAAATTATGGACGTGGAAAAGGAGAAAGGATCTAGTAAAGATCGTATTTGTAATTTCACCAAAAATGGAATAAAAGTGGTGCACCACATGAAATATAAATGGGTAAAGTTATTGACAATGAGCATGCTCTAAATTGTGACAAGCTATGTCACATATAAAAGGCTATTAAGCCATACTGATTATAAATTGTCATATGCCCAAATATTTTGGTGACTTTTACCATGCCTTCAAAATCAAAGGCAAAAGTATGAATGTTATCATTAAAAATGACTCAATAAAATTAGCACATTGAGATGTGTTCAAATCACGAGCTAAATAATGGCGATGAATTTATATCTTGTTTATTGTGCTACATGCATACACACTATAATATAAAAGAGAATATTTCTTGAATTTGAACTTAATAGAGGCTAGCATTCATACAATATCTGGTACAACTGTAGAACAATTATATTGTTAATGTTTTGCCCAAAAGAAATTTTCTCAGAATAGAGAATTTCTCTATATGATTATGATTTAATCTGAGAATAAAACTCCATGCGTTGATGAAGTAATTTTACCACTATTAAGGGGAGATATAAGTCAATTCAAAAGAAATGACGTGAAACTGCTTTAAACGTATCAAATCGCATCAAATTCGTTGTATTATGATCCATGTACAAATTAATATGAACTTGAAGTTCAAAGGATCATTCATTAGCAACAATTTATGAATCAATTACTTGATGCAATTACTAATATAAAAGAGTGACAAAACCATATGTTTAATCATTAAAGGTTAATATAGGAAATGATGTCCCTGTGCAACAAAATGCATACACCAATAAACGTTTAAGGCATAAAAGACCAGATATTGCATGTTGTGCGACCAAACCTCCTTCCAAGCCGAACAATCGAATCGTGCCAAGCAAGCGGTCTGGCTCGCCTAAACAACTTGCAGAATAATCATAAAGACAATATGGAAATAAAAATGAGGAATAAAATATAAAAAAATCCATATGTCTACTAAAAAACTGTAAATGGGTTTTCATTTTGTACAACCATGTAAGGTCACCCAAAGGCTCCTAGATAACTCAACTACAAGGGCGATAGTGTTCAAACTACCCAAAAGACCTATTCAAAATATAACCCAAGTTTAATAGTTTCAAAAATGAATATATAGATAATACAATACAAGGCTCACATTAATAGAGAAGGCTTCAAAATATCACCTCTTCATTTTCTCAATGTAGCACCGACGTGGATACCAGAGATGTAAGAAGAGTGAGCTAAAGAACCAACGGAGCTCAATAAGAGAGAAGACTCACTCAAACACTAAATATGCAAGTATTACCTATAAAGCAAAACAATTCTACACATGAAGTAGTAAATCAAATTGTAAAACATTTAATGAAAAACAATGAAAAATGACTCTTGTTCATAAAAAGGGGTGTAAACAAGTTCCATCCAGTATAACTTAAAGGTAGATTCATAATTCAATAAGCAAGAATGTGAGCATTCTTTTGAAACCATATCATGAAAGAGAATTTGTAATTCATAAATAAATTCCATTTATTCATGTCAAACAAGAGATTTACCATAAGAAATAGTAATAAATATAAGTCATTGTTCCATTCAATGCATTCTAGCTAATGGTATGAATCCGATGATCGAAACACTTAACCTCGAGGTAATGTGAACCAATGGTGGTCACAATGACTATTGTGACCTCCATCTAGTTTCATCAAACCAATAGTAAGTGTTTCCAAGCCATCACCGATTGTGACCATTTGTGAGCTTAATATTTCGTGGTGCAGACCACTCCCTTTTTGGTGGGATCATAGCCACACCACTGCAATTCGTGGCGCGGACCACTCTCTTTTGGTGGGCACACTGCCACACCAGCACTACTCGTGGCACATACCACTCTCTTTTGATGAACATACTGCCACATCACCGCTTTTAATTGAATAACACAAGTGTTCCTATCATATATGTTCCATAGATAAGCATATTCATACAATTGATTGAATGAAACCCAATCCCAAGTCTTTCGATATGAACGTGAAATCTCTATTTATCTAATATTCAAGCCATATTTAATGCATGAGCGAAGCTCCCCTTACATAGACTCGGCGCGCTAAGTACTCCCGATCCTCGCACGCTCAAGGCTCGATGCAAACCTCCTTGCGAATCTAGAAAATTTAAATAACAATCGCATTATTTGACGATTCGAAATTCAAAATTAATCATCTATTCAATTATCTCGAGGTGGGGTCCACTAGTGTGGTCTCTGTGGTCCCCCATCGCCCGTGAGAGTGCCGAGGGGTGGGGGCCCGCCCCAACTTTCCCTCAGGGCTCGAGTGTGATATTATTATTATTTATTTGTCTTTATATATATCTGAATTTTATTTTATTTTATTTTTATTACATTTTTTCTTGGTTGCTCAGGGGTCAAAAGTGACCCCTAGTCAACTACTCCTAGGACAATGGGGCATTAGCCCCTGATACGTGTGCACGGGGTGGGGGAGCATTTTCTCCCCTCACTCACTCTCTCAGGCATTATGCCCGAGAGCTGGTGGGGAGCCTTTTTGGGGTAGGGCCCCATTAGGAGACCCCTCCCACTCTCGCATGGGGTGCATCCCTTCCACTTCGAGGTGGCAGTGGCGGGTGTGTCGCTGCTTCTCGCCGACGGCGCCTAATGGTGCCGCCCCATTGTGCCTCTTAAACTCTATAAAACCACTATCAAAATAATAAGTAATGGAGTGAGGAAGAAGAAGAGAGTGAATTGTTACCTCTTTGGTGGGTTCCTTTAGTCTTGATCTCTACTAACCCTCTTAGATCTCCCCCTTCTTGTTCTTTTTTTTGGTTTAGGGTTTTATAAATCAATAGTGGTGGCTACGGTTTTTGTTTGAATCTTATTTATATTGGGTTCGCATAGTTACTAATTTGCCTCGAGGCGGCTTTTTAGGTTTTGGGTCGTTACAATATCCCTAATTTTAAGAACTTTCATCCTCGAAAGTAAAAGTAAGATACACCCTTAACTCGACGTATCTATTCGTAATGATTTCTTTTACGACCATTTTTTTAACTGATGCAAATCCACACTGCGAAATGTGCACGTACCCCGCGTAAAGTAAGATCTTACTCTTTACTCTAACTTCTTAATAGTATCAATTATGTCCCACAGGTCGAAATTCACAAGGCCTATATCATATAGGTCCCAATAGAGTCATTATAACTTTGCTACCTGCTAAGTCCTTGTATCATCATGTTTTTTTGGGTATACTTTGTAAACTCCCCCAAAGTCGCTACATGCAAGCAAATTGTCCAACCAACAAGTAAAGATAACCATACCAGAGATGTGATTCGGTGTCTATTTGTGTCGAAAAATATCTCTGCCTATCTGGCAACAAATCCATACTGCCAACTAGTAGTAGAAAACAAGGATAACTATCTGCTATAGTATGAACACTAGCACACCATCTCTGTCACCATCTCGGTTACACATATCGATGAAGGACTCATCATGTCCTTGCAACTTATCTACGGAGGCTACTAATGAGCATACAAAGTATTCATTTATGGAATTGTACCTTAACATCATTGTCATTACACATTTATTGGCGTTCAGTCTTGTAGGTTCATAACTCGAGTCAACTATTGACTAATGGTTCGCTTTGTAACTCCTCTGTCACATTTAATTGTTAACTTACGCAATAAGCTTCCACCTTTAGTAAGTTGTGAAATATTCATCATCGTCGTTATCCTTAAGTGGCTTTCAGTACTCATTTGTATGTGCTTTATTACATCATAATTTTTTTTTCATACCAAAGTCTCCTATCGTAATCACTCGAATTTCTAGAGACTTGTCGTATCACGTCCTCGTACCAATCAACTCTTAAGATCCTGAGAGACCGTTTTAAATTCTTTTGGTGTTGTCAAGGTTCATATTTACTACATAATCATCTCTTATCGTTCTCCCGAGCTAACTCTTAACTCTTATAGTTTATTTAGA
The DNA here is from genome assembly GCA_039657325.1 of Stephania cephalantha. Classification (NCBI taxonomy): domain Eukaryota; kingdom Viridiplantae; phylum Streptophyta; class Magnoliopsida; order Ranunculales; family Menispermaceae; genus Stephania; species Stephania cephalantha. The sequence continues at coordinate 40,076,841 of CM077572.1, read as the reverse complement.
ACTTCTCTTACTGAGAAATCAATAGTGGTTTAATTTCCATGTCGTTTCTTGAGAATATATGTAACCCATATCTCGAGTTTTGTTATTAAGGACTCGTAATTCCCTATGATCCAATTATTTTAAGTTCATAATTCACCCTCATCGTCTCAATTTATTACTCGTGTGCGTTACTATTGTCGCACTTTTTATTTGTTCTTTGGGTACTCCAAAAGTAATGTACACGATTATGTACTTAGTACTTAGACGAGCGTAATTTGCACGTCATGTCATTTAAAACTTTGATTCAAGGGTACCCCAATTTCAAGATGATGTACGCTTAGAAACTTTACTTTTATCAGAAAGGATTTTTTTTTGGTCTACTTGTTAGGCATCAACCTTAATTGTTCATGCATCTCACCACTTATTGATACCCCCAACATTTTGGTTATCCTTGCAAACTTATCACTAACTCATGTAGGTCGCTTTTAAGTTTCTCTCACACCATTCGATTAGGATTTTCACTTTAGAATTTACACTAAATCCTCAGGCTCTCAAGTGCTAGAAATACTTTGTTTAATAATTCATAATTTTGTCAAATTTAGAAGATCTCATCTCCACCTAGAGATACATGTTTCATAACTAGCTTAAGATATTTCCTCATCCTTCTAAATTATCACATTGTTCGTGTTACATGGTATTAACTTTATTAGGAGTCGATCCTAGCTTAGGATCCCCAATTTTAATTGTCAACCTATCATTGGTTGTTCCTTTATTCTTCCTAAAACTGTTTAGTCCGGCTCATAAAGTAACGTTCTCTCTTATCGAGAGATTTTGAGTTACTTTCCATAAGTGATTATCATGATTTCTCGAGACGTCATCATTTCGATTTAGAATTTTAAGTTTTTGGAACACGGTACTCCAACTTGAAAGTCCTACGACTACGAAAAACTATCGTAGTGTCTTCCCTATTAGGATCACAATTCTTCATACCACCAATTTACTCTTTCATATTTTTTTCCACGGGTCGATCCTATTTTAGGATCCCCAATTTTAAAGATTCAATCATCATTGACTTCTGTTAGGTGGCATTAGTTACAATATTTATTCCTCGGCATTATCTTTCATTCAACTGTCCCCTATCAATCATGTTAGGTTTCACTTCGACTTAATAGTCGTTAGTTCACGTGTCCATTATTTGACTATCATACTAAGATTATTCTTTTAGCTAGGTATCCCTAATTTTAATGATTCACCTATCTTTGAGTTTATTATGATATCATTAATAGTGGTGTACACCCTTTAAGTTGTAGACATTTTGACTCATATAAAGCATTCAATTTTAAGGTATTCCTTAATTTCTCAATTATGGTACCGCCACCACGCACCTAACATTCATTTCGAAGACTATTTATCAAATTTTGGTATCCCCAATCTTATGAGTCAACTCACTTCTAGTTAAATTAGAACAATTTATCTTTATGTCGGTTGCCTTTAATTTGTATCATCTTAATCTCGGATTTGAAGTCCTTACAACATCTACAAATTCTACTTGGCAGCGCGATCTTCATATGTGAAAATTTCACCGAAAATAGTCCTTGGCTTGGAATCCCCAATTTTAGTAACTCGCCTATCCTCGAGTTTACTAATGTGACAGTTACTAAAACATGCACTGTTCCAGTTGTAATTATTTTATTTGTGCATTCAAATTATTCCTTAACTTTTAACCGCTACACTGTGCTTTGTGCACTTAGTGGTCAATTCAAGATAAGTCTACTTTGGGATCCTCAATTTCGATATTCAACCCATCGAATACTGATTTAGATTTAACTTTTTTATGTAAGGTCGATCAAAACTTGAGTAAGGTGATTCAATTACTTATATGTCAAATCCAAATTTAAACTTTTTCAAAGTCTTGAGTTTTCATCAAAAACCTTATTTCAAAATCGAGTTAAACTCATTTTCATAGGAAAAATCCTAATCCATCCTCTATTTTCGGGCGACTGTAAATGTCTTTTCAAATCAATTGGGTCGATGTGACTTAAAGGGTAAATCATAACTACACGAATGCTTTTATTTCCCCCATAAAATAGTAACTTATGTCCAAACCTATACTTTGCATTTTCATTAAGTCAAAACCTTCACATTCAATAACACTCTTCCATACAACCTGAACTAGGCCTAAATTGTCATAAGACCAATCATTCAAGAAAATCTCAACCATGCTTGTCGAATCAAAGTAAAACTCATTTGTTAAACACAAAGTGAAGTTACAACAAGAAATCTTTGAAATATACATGAGTCTATTCACTTCAGTTTTAAAACATAAAGAAAAATAATTCGTTCTTTTTTACATTTGATTATGCATTCAAATTTTGTAAAAAAAGTAGAGTTCTTCTTTAAAAAGTTTATCAAAACGTGGTGTGCAATAACTCGAAACTCCACCCAAAACATGATCTACTATAGTCAAAAGAATCACTTTTTTCGAAGAAAATAGATTATATGTAACAACATGAGTTAAACTAGAGTAATGTGCATCTAGTCGAATTATAAACCAATATCTTGCATCTCTAATCGAGAGTTAGACGTCAAATAATAAACACATCTTTCCTATCATGTATTAAGTTTTCAAGTTGAGCTTCATAGCCGAACTAACTTAATTTTATTGTTTGAGACCAAAATTTATTTGTATCCTTACTAGGATCGATGGCCTTCCTTTACAAACAAGGCATCATGACTTTTAACCATTTAAATTGAGTCTCAAATGTTAAAGTTATTTCTCTGAAGTGTGACCATGTTACTACTCCTTTTTGCTTATGTAGCATGGCGACTCACTGCTCTTTCAAGTATCGTGATTCTTGTTTGAGTATTTTATTTGCTACACTACTATTAAGTATAGGCGCATCACACTATGTAATTCTTAATCAAAGCTTATTCGTTCTTACAATAGTCGTTATAAATATCACTTGAAGTGTGTGTGGACTCTTTCCCAAAGAGTTCGCTTCAATTTCCTTGCGTCGTTCATTGTCATTTCCTCCACTGTCTCGTGGAACTCAAGTTCCTTGTCTGCTTGCGGAAAACATCATAGACAATTAGACTAATAGGGAAGAAAATTATTTATATATCTAACGATATATTCATATATACAAGGCAACAAATAATCAACATAATAAATCTTTTGTCAGATTTCTTTTATCCCATCTTGGGATTTATTATTTATATATGTTAAGTCGACTTTGAACCAATGTCCCATACCATTGATTTCTTTAACTTAAACTTGACCTTTAAATCTTGAAAGCTCTAAAAACTTAAGTTCCACTAACCAAATGTTTCCCTAAGTTTTAATACCTATTCTCTGATACCAACTGTGACGACCCTCCCCCGACCTAGGGTCAGGTTGTAATGACCCGTTACCTTAAGCTGGTGATTAGTACTAATCCAAATTCTAATTAACCGAGTTAGGCTCGTGGTTAAGTTCGGTGTACCTTGATTAGTGTGTGTGTGCGTGTTTACATGACATATGGTTTTTGTTTGAATTGTTAAATCAATTTATATATAGGTTGTTGTATAATAAGGAAATTATATACAAGCCTGTAAAATGAAAATACACAATAAATAATGGTTACCGAGACACCAAGTGTGACGAGGGAGTCGTGGCATGAATGTGCACGCTCAAGGACACTTGTAAGCACGTCCGATGAGTTTATTGGTGAATAATACACGATATATATATTTATATGTTTTTAGATATATAAATATATATTGGAAAATAAAAGAATAATGGAAATATATGGATCATTTGATTGTCTCGAACAAAGCGTAAGTGCTTGATGTGTCAAATTTCGTGCACTTTAAGAAGTGTCACTTTAACACCTCAACCACTTGATCGACTTCGAGATAGCGCGATGCGTATCTCGAAAAAAAATCCATATATAAAAACAAAAACTTAAGCTTATCTCATACAATTCGATCGAACATTCGAGAGAGAGGAGGCTTGGGTTTGATTTGATCCGAAGGGGATGATCCGGGGAGCTGAATTGGACGAGATTAAAAAGATTAATCAACTCCAAATCTAGAGATCATCATCTTGGTATGTTTTGTTTTCAAGTTTGTTGAAGTTCAATTATAAGGTGATGATAAAATCTTGAAGAATTGACATTTTTGTTGATGGAAAATGAATTGTAACCTCATTAGAGGTCCTCTCAGATGATAAGGGAGTGTTGTTGTTGATGTTTAGTGTATTTTGGAGTGGAATGAAGGCTGTTGCCCTACTAACTTTCGAGACAATTCAGGGTGGAGCGCGCTCCTTTCATCAATTGTGATGAGACACAGTTGGTGGTGCGCGCCCCACCCATTGAGGGAGCGCGCTCGTACCCCTGAAAACAACAAGGTTGTTGTATTTTACATATAATTTCTGGAGAACTTAGGGACTGCTTTAGGGGTTCTAGTAATAGTATACTAGACCTAAATTGAGTACAAATGATTGGTGATCGGTTGAGGAAAACCAAGAAAGTGTGAGATGATCGAAAAGTTAGGAGTTTGAGAAATGAAGACTTAACTCGAGGTAAGTATGGATTCACTTATTTATCAATATTGCCAGACTATCTTAGTATATCTAGTTCATGTAGTTGTTGGAATGGAATGGGGGATTATGTACACTATGATGGTTTTTTAATAAATGGGAAAAATTGTGTCTAATGTGATCCACGAGAGTAAGTCATGAGGGCTGAGACCAGGTTGTATATGACTTGGGGTTGATCTCTCGGTCTATACGTAACTCCTACTCAGTTTATAGGTTGCGTAGGTTACATAATCACTAGAGGTTTTGGATAAAACCATTTGGCATTAATGGACTGGCTAAACATCACATAAGCGCGATGTGTTGGTTTAGCATTCGCATTAATGGTGTTGGTGGGTAATCGACCCTAGTTTTATAAAAAATAAAATGGAGATCACAGTGTATTAGTCCAAAAAATTTGCTTTGCATATGTTATATATTGAATTATATGCTTTCCATATTCTTGTTAGTTAACATTGGTGCACATTGTTATTGCATAATGTTCTTGATTATTATATGGAATATTGATGGTTATGTGAATCCCTACTTAATGAGCAAGTTGGAGCGCTTACCCCAATTAACATTACAGGATAACTGACGAGCGCTACGACTACGGGATGGAGAAGATATAAGAGTCTTGTTCTTCTTTTTGATGTACTGAATCTCCCTTGTCTTATATATTTGTATTGAATTACAGTTTTGTATTATCATATGGGACGGTGATTTATATAACTGAGGTTTATTCCGATTTGTTTTATTATTATATATCGTGGTTTGGATTATCGAAAAAGGTTTCAAATTTCCATTGTGTTTATAAATTATTTTATTTCGATATTCGATATACAATAGTGCTTTCAGGTGAAGGTGGTAAGGCTGCTGGCTCTACTTAAGTCTGGTAAGGGTAATCAGGGCTTAATTAGGGTTTCAGGTTGGGTATCGCCCTAATCGGGTTAGGGGATGCTACAGCTTTGGTATTAATGCTTAGGTCAGAGCCTAGTTCAGAGACCGGTTTAGAGTGAAGGTTAGAGCCTATTTCAAAGCCTAGGTTTGAGGTCTTGTTACATTGGATAACTCTGATACAGTTTGGTTTCAGAGTCTAAGGTTTATCACTTTCGAGTTAAGTGGTCATGATGATACAGTTTGGTAACATGGACAAGGCTTTGACCCTAAATTCACTTTTGAACGGTGTTCGAAGTGAATGTTAGCCTACTTTAAACTTAATAACGGAACCTAAGTTTATTTAACTTAGAGAGTTGTCTCGAGTTATGAATAAGCTTAGGGTTTGATAAACAATTTTTATCGTGTTTTAGGGGGTAATCAAAAGATAAAAGATTGAGATATGTTATTTTTTGTGTATATTATATCTATTATATCTTCGTGGTAGATATGAGAGTATGTCTTTCCTGAACGATAATAAGATGGTTGAAGTCCATCTATTTCTCATGATATGAGAGTGTTGGAGGTAAGAGCTTGGGAGAGTCTTAACCTCGGGGAGACAAAAAGGAAAGACATAAGAAAAGTTGCAAAGATGAAATAAAACTCTTCTCCAAGTAACATCTTCAATGGTCTTTATTCTCATTGATATTATTAGACAAATAATAGTCAGTGAAGAAGTATCTATTGGAGCAAGACCTTGAGACGTATATTAGGAGAATGAAAATTATGAAATAATGGATTACTGAATGAATTTGAGATGAAACTCAAAGATAGTGGACCACTTTGAGAAAAGATTTAATACTAGTGTTAAGACTAGCAAGGATGTAATGGAAGTTATTCAATGAACAAATTAGTGGTTAATGATAAAATCCTAATGGAGGTTAACAAACCACTAATGTAGTTACACTTCATAAATTGTTATGAAGTTGATATTCCAGTTATGGTGTGAATCCGTATTGGAATAACAAGTGGTTTGTCAGATAATAAAAGATAAATTAACTCAAAATATAGCAGTGTGTTGGTAAGATATCCTAGTCTAATCTATTAGAGTGGTACAGTCTAAATTAGGGAGAATGAGTGATCAATAAATCAGAGGATTTGAGGAATCTAAAGAATATTACATAGTAGTGGGAATGAGTATTCATTGCCCAGGATTGACAACTCATTCTGAAAATAAAATGAAATTAGTGGTTCTCAATAGTTAGTTAAGATCTGATTGTCACAGTTATATGATCAGAGCTAAGGATATATTTAAAAGATAATTGCAGACGGTTGTTGGATCATTTTAAGTGGATGGTGGAAACCACTAGAACTTACTAGAACTCATGCTATGTTCATGAATAAAGGGTATTAAAGTTTAAACCCTATTATAATCAAGTTGTAATTAGAGTCTATGGAAAGTAGGTCATGAGTACTACAAGGTCCTTTAAGGTCATTATGACAAATATTGAGGTTTTTAAGGTTAAAAAGTTACCCCAAGTTGGCTAGTTGAAAGCTAGTTGAAATAGTTATATAAATTAATATTTTTGGAAATTGTTCTCAAGCGTACTTTGATCACGCTTTCATTGGGCTTCGTGATATCGTTTCACTTGAAGCTTGACCCATAATATAATTGGGTATGCAGGGAAGCTATTGGAACCATTTTCAAGGTGATCCAACACTCCGGGAACCTTAAAAATTAAGCTTGAAGTTGGTTGTTTGTAAGGTTAAGTAAATCCCATGGTAACCTTTACATTGTATGATTATATTTCGTATAAATTGCATTGATCCTTGAATTGCATTTTTGTTGTACATGCATACACGGTTTGGGAGGGTAAGGCATTACGAGTCTCCTTATAGTGTCTATATTGGGTTTATTGAACACTATATTATGATTGAGGGGCTGAAGTCACTGATACTTTGCATCACATGGTTATCATGAGATCACGTTGAATCAGATCATACTCCCATAGTCTAGAGGAACGAGACTCGTTTAGTTATTCTCCCCGCGCATGAGTCTTTATTACTGTTTACTTACCACTTTCTGAGACTGGCCGTCTAATTGTGGTTGATAACATAAATGGGATGAATTCGCGGTTGTATTTAAATTCCTTGGATAATATTGTTCATTTAAATTCCTTGGATTATAATGCATTTGATTACTACATGTGTACTGGATAGTGTGGGATTTGCTTATCTGACATTATCAAATTTTTATAATTGGATAATAACAGGTTTATCGGCGACAAAGGAAATGAAAAGCTTTTCGATTATTGGCGACTTGCTCAGTTTCTTTCTCTATATGTTTGTATTACTTTTGAATATAAAATAAGATTTTTTGGGTTCATGTGAGGTTAGGATATCTTTTGAAAGTGCTGAAATGGTTTTGAGAATGATTGGAATTGTTTTAATAGTTTTAGGATGAATTGGAATGCCGAGAAGTTAAGTTATTATGATTTAATAATGTTGAAAGTCTGAGATATGTTAGAATGAATAAATAATTTTGTGAATGTAATATATATTGTTATGGGGTGGATTGTGAGTCCTTCGGCATTTCCACCAAGTTGAGCAGGTTTGTTGAAGATTTATGAAGGCTGAGATTTTCGGTATATACTTATAAATAGAGGAGATGCTGGCGAAAAACTTTTACGAATTTTTGAGGATTATATAATTAATATTTATTGAACTTTAAGGTTTAAGATTCACTTTAGAATCCTTTGTGCTTGATTTAGAATCATATTTGATAATTACTCTGATAGATTTTTAATTTTTTTTATTGAAGGTGAGGTTAAGGTTGCTACGTTATCAAGATATTAAGGTAATCTAGGCAGGTCAGAGCCCTAACTAGGTGGGGTTTGACATACTATGTGAGTTCTCTGGTTTCAATTTTAGCAGGCTAAATATGAGGTTATTGTATTTACCTTAAAATTCTGTATGCTTTACTTCGTCGCCAATTGGTAAGACGAGAAGTAATGATGCAAGTTAGTTAGAGCTTGATAAATTTAGAACTACAAAGAAAGATGTTATCAAAATGTCATTATACAATTGCAACTCAGTTATATGGAGAAAATGTAGCTATTGGTAGAGCTTTTCAGTTTAGACTTCATTAAGAAGTGACGGTGATGATGATTTGTGTAAGTTTAGCTGACGCACCATCAATTGAGAGAGCTAATTTTAGAGTTACCAATCCGATCTTTTGAGTTCATATTCAAACTGAATTAGAAATAATTCAGTGGTGATTGGTTGTCAAAAGGCTAATTATGATTATATAGAGCGTTAGAGATTAACGACTTGTTTAGATTTTCCTGATTAATCGAGTTCTGATAATGATGCGTTATGGTTCAGGGATAGATTATGGATTCCAGCTCAGGATTAGTGAGGTAGGAAGTGCTACGAAAGTTTTATTGATCTCTTTATTATATTCATCCAGATAACAATAAGAAATATCTATTGGGGCATGTGCCCAAGGTCAATCCATTAACTGTATTTATGAATACTTTTAGTTAATAAAATAGAGGATTTCATTTGCTGTTTATTATAATTAATTTGCATGTTTACATTATAATAAGATCAATGGGTATTTACGAAATATCTTAAATGTCCCTAGTCGATCATTATACTTGGGAACTATAATGAATTAAGACTAGTGTGAGTCTTGATTGATGATCATATGATGATTATACGTATAAGGATACAAATCAAGATCACGAGTACTTGTTAGGGAACAAAGTTCGGATGACACGCTGCCGTGAGAACATCACATGGATTAAGTCATAGTTGTTTCTCATGATAGGTATATTTCTCGGTCTCGACTTGAGATTACAGAGACTTCAACATTAGGAACACAGTGATTTGACACAATCAAACGTTGTCTTTAACCGAACGATTATAAAGGTTGTGATTGGTTACTATGTGAGCAATGTGATGAAGTTGTGTAATCGAGATATAATTTGTCCCGCTCATATAAAGAGATATCCAGGTGGATCCTCGATGTGTTAGATCGTTAAAAGGCCTAGTCTAAGTGAATCGATATTGATCAATGTCACTTGGATGTTTTCGGATCTACCTAGAGATCGAGACTAGTACGATTAAACATGTTGGATGACAATTCCATGCCTTATGTTTGATCAAAAGGATATCGTGTGACAAAAGGATGTAATATACACTATTGATTAGGTTGTATCGATTTAATATTCGTACAACTTGGGTAGTCATAATGTCTTGCTAGAGGTTGCTTATGACTTGTATACCAAAATGTGTTTTGGTACACCGCCAACGTTGTATGAGCCTATTGGGTCGCAAACTAAGAATGGTTTTGCGAGATTTTAAGATGGTTCGAAAAACGAATTTTATATGATAAAATTCATGACATAAACGTCCTTGTGGTGTATTACACTTATACTTCTTTAAGTAGGGGTATATATGTAATTTACTTAACCGTCTATATATAAGGGTTGTATAAATAGATGCCTTAAGTTAGAACACACAGAGGAAAGGGCCGAGACTCTATTTTCGTTTTAGAAACGTATTAGGGTTTTCTAGTACGTTTTGGATTGTTTTGGAGAGAAACAAAAAGGTTTGGTATTCTCTCAAAGCTAGCACTTCGAATCTCTCGCCGATTCGTGTGTGGATCGCCGGGTAGAGGACGTTCGTCGTTGGCAGCGCCTTAGAGATCGATCAACCTTCAGAAATGTATATTGCGACTGAGGTATGATTAAGTTTTCATGGTTTAAACATTTTTAATGGAATTAGATTCGGATCCTGATGGGGTTTTTGTCAAAATTGTTTTGTAATTTCCGCTGCGTATGAACCCCAAAACCCAACAATATCATGAAATGAGACACCTTTATTTATTGTTGACCTAGGATGACGACTGATGTTGTTAAGTTTGTTAAGAGATATGAGACATGTCAGTAAGTTAGGGCTGACTATAGAAAACTTGGAGGGTTATTGCATTTGCTGCCTATTTTTAGTGGAAATGGGAACATAGATCGGAGGATTTTCTTTCTGGTTTATCTATGAGTTAGCGTACGCACAATACGGTATGAATTGTAGTTAACAGGTTGACGGAGTCTGCGCGTTTCTTGCCAATTCCAAAACGAAATCCTCTTGACTGATTATGTAAAGTATACATACATGAGGTGTTAGATTTCGGGGTGCTCCAGTGTCGACTATTTCGGATAGAGATCTGAAATTCACGTCCAAAGGATGGAGTGAATTGTTGCGATAGTAAGGGAACTGTTCTTAACTTCAGTATAGTGTACTACTGGAAGACCAATTGGTAGCTGGAGTAGTTGATTTTTGGTACTAGTGGATATACTTCGAGCTTGTGTTTTGAAGTTTGATAATAACTGGAAGAAATACATTTCTTTTGTGCAAGTTCTTTTATAGTCACAACTATCAAGCTAACATTAGAATGCTCATTTGAAGCTTTGTATGGTCAACCATGTCATTCACCGGAGTGTCTGGATAGGGGTTGAGATGCAAGTTTGTTGGAGCTAGAACTGATTCAAAACTACACAGAGGAAATGTAGCAGATTCGCCAGCATTTGACTATAACACAACTAAGGCAGAAGAGATACGCCGATAGATATCATAGGTTGTTGGAGTTTTCAAAGGACAATTATGTTATGTTGGAAGTCTCACCTATGAAAGGATTATACAGGATAGGATTGGTCCTGTTACTTACAGGTTAAAGTTGCCTCCTCAGCTAGTCGGAGTTCCTAATGTCTTCAATGTGTTAAGGTTGTGTAAAAACGAAGACTCAGTTTACTCTAATGATTGATTGTAATGAATTTGATATTCGCAAAGACTTATCTCACTATGAGCAGTCAAGTGGGTTTCTTGATCGTAAGGTTAAAAAGCTGAGAACCAAAGAGATTCCTTTGGTTAAAGTCAAATAGTGATTTCACAAAGACGAGGAACTAACTTGGGGCGAAAATTCCATAAAAAGGAATAGTTTCCATTTCTCTTCGAGACAATAGGTAACTTTAAGTTTACTTTAATTTCGAGGACGAAATTGCTTTAAATTGGGGAGACTGTAATGACCCATTACCTTAAGCTCGTGATTAGTACTAATCCAAATCCTAATTAACAAGAGTTAGGCTCGTGGTTAAGTTCGGCGTACCTCGATTAGTGTGTGTGTGCGTTTGCATGACATATGGTGTTTGTTTGAATTGTTAAATCAATTTATATATAGGTTGTTATATAATAAGGAAATTATACACAAGCCTATAAAACGAAAAAGACACAATAAAAAATGGTTTACCGGGACACCAAGTGTGACGAGGGAGTCGTGGTATGAATGTGCACACTCAAGGACACTTGTAAGCGCGTCTGGTGGGTTTATTGGTGAATAATATACGAGATATAAATATTATATGTTTTTAGATATATAAATATATATTGGAAAATAAAAGAATAATGAAAATACATGGATCATTTGATCGTCTCGAACGACGCGTAAGTGCTTGATGTGTCAAATTTTGTGTCACTTTAATAAGTGTCACTTTAACACCTCAACCACTTGATCAGCTTAGAGATAGCGCGATGCGTATCTGAAGAAAAATTCCTATATAAAAACAAAAACTCAAACTTATCTCATACAATTCGATCGAACATTCGAGAGAGAGGAGGCTGGGTTTTATTTGATTCGAGGGGAGGATTCGGGGAGCTAAATTGGACGAGATTAAGGAGCTTAATCAACTCCATATCCAGAGATCATCATCTTGGTATGTTTTGTTTTCATGTTTTTTGAAGATCAATTATAAGGTGATGATCAAATCTTGGAGAATTGGTGTTTTTGTTGATGGAAAATGAATTGTAACCTCATTAGAGGTCCTCCCGGATGATTAGGGAGTGTTGTTGTTGTTGATGTTTGGTGGTTTGGAGTGGAATGAAGGCTGCTGCGCTACTGACTGTCGAGACAGTGCAGGGTGGAGTGCGCTCCACGTCACAGAGGAGAACGATCTCTTTATCAACTGTGATGAACACAGTTAGTGGAGCGCGCCCACCCATTGAGGGAGCACGCTCCCACCCCTGAAAATATCAAGGTTGCTGTATTTTACATATAATTCTTGGAGGACTTACGGATTGGTTTAGGGTAGTTATAGTATACTTGACCTGAATTAAGTATAAATGATTGGTGATAGGTTGAGGAACACCGAGAAAGTGTGAGATGACCGAAAAATTAAGAGTTTGGGAAACAGAGACTTAACTCGAGGTAATTACGGATTCACTTATTTATCAATATTGCCAGGCTATCTTAGTATATCTAGTTCATGTAGTTGTTGGACTGGAATGGGGGATTATGTACACTGTGATGGTTTTTCAACAAATAGGAAAAACAGTGTCTAATTTGATCCACGAGAGTAACTCCTGAGGGCTGAGACCAGTTTGTATATGACTAGGGGTTGATCTCCATGTCTATATGTAACACCTACTGAGTTTATAGGTTGCGTGGGTTACATATTCACTAGAGGGTATTGGATAAAACCATTGGACATTAATGGTCCAAAACATTTGCTTTGCATATGTTATATATTGAATTATATGCTTTTCATATTCTTGTTAGTTAACATTGGTGCATATCCTTATTGCATAATGTTCTTGATTATTATATGGAATGTTGATGGTTATGTGAATCCCTACTTATTGAGCAAGTTGGAAGGCTCACCCCAATTAACATTACAGGATAACCGACGAGTGCTATGACTACAGGATAGAAAAGATATAAGAGTCTTGTTCTTCTCTTCGATGTACTGAGTCTCCCTTGTCTTATATATTTGTATTGAATTACGGTTTGTAATATCACAAGGGAAGGGTGATTTTATATAACCAAGGTTTATTCCGGTTTGTTTTAATACTGTATATCGTGGTTTGGATTATTCAAAAAGGTCTTAAATTTTCACTGCGTTTATTAATTGTTTTATTTCGATATTCGATATACAATAGTGCTTATCAGGTGAAGGTGGTAAGGCTGCTGGCTCTACATATTTGGGCTTAATTAGGGTTTCGAGCCGGATATCGCCCTAATCGGGTTAGGGGATGCTTCACGGGTCGCCCGACCCATACCTCATCCCAAGCTCAATAATCGAATCGGGCCCAAGCAAGCGATCTGGCTCACCTAAACAACTTGTGGAATAGTCATAAAGACAATATGGAAATAAAAATAAGGAATAAAATATAGAACAAATCCATATGTCTACCGTAGAAGTGTAAATGGGTTTTCATTTTGTACAACTATGTAGGGTCATCCAAAGGCTTCTAGATAACTAAACTACAAGAGCGATAGTGTTCAAACTATCCAAAAGTCCTATTCAAAATATAACCCAAGTTTAATAGTTTACAAAATGAATATATAGATAATACAATACAAGGCTCACGTTAAGTGAGAAGGCTTCAAACTATTGCCTCTCCCTTTTCTTGATCTAGCGTCGACGTGGATACCTGAGATGTAAGAAGGGTGAGCTAAAGAACCAACGGAGCTCAATAAGAGAGAAGACTTGCTCAAACACTAAATATGCAAGTATTACCTATAAAGCAAAATAATTCTACACATAAAGTAGTAAACCGAATTGTAAAACATTTAATGAAAAACAATGAAGATATGATTCTTGTTCATAAAAGGGGATGCAAACAAGTTCCAAGTCTAGTATAACTTAAATGTAGATTCATAATTCAATAAGCAAGAAAATGAGCATTATTTTGAAACCACATCATGAAAGAGAAATCGCAATTTGTTAATAAATTCCATTTATTCATGCAATGGGGTTAAACAAGAGATTTACCATAATAAATAGTAATAAATATAAGTCATTGTTCCATTTAATGCATTCTAGCTAATGGTATGAATCCGGTGACCGAAACACTCCCCCTCAAAGTGATTTAAGCCATTGGTGGTCACAATGACCATTGTGACCTCCATTTAGTTCCATTAAACCAACAGTAAGTGTTTCTAAGCCATCACCGATTGTGACCATTTGTGAACTTGATATTTCGTGGTGCAGACCACTCTTTTTTTGGTAGGATCATAGCCACACCAATGTAATTCGTGGCGTGGACCACTCTCTTTTGGTGGACACACTGCCACACCACCGCTACTCATGGCGTATACCACTCTCCTTTGATGAGCGTACTGCTAAATCCCTGTTTTTGATCGAGTAACATAAGTGTTCATATCACATACGTTCTATAGATAAGCATATTCATACCATTGACTGAATGAAACCCAATCCCAAGTCTTTCGATATGAATATGAAATTTCTATTTATGTAATATTGAACATACTTTTTCAATCCTCGCACGCTCGAGGCTCGACGCGAACCTCCCTGCGAATCTAGACAATTTAAACAACAATTGCATTATTCGACGATTCGAAATTCAAAATTAATCATCTATTTAGTTAGTTCAGGGTGGGGCCCACTAGTGTGGTCCCTGCGGGTCCCCCATCGTTCTTGAGAGGGCTGAGGGGTGGGGGCCCACCCCAACTTTCCCTCGGGGCTCGAGTGTGCGCCCTATTTGAAAGCATATTATTTTATTTGTCTTTTTATATATAATATATATGTATATATACTATCTAAATTTTATTTTTTTTATTTTTATTTTATTTTTTCTTGGTTGTCCAGGGGTTAAAATTGACCCTTGGTCAATTGCCCCTAGGATAATGGGGCATTAGCCCCTGGTACGTGCGCACGTACCAACACAGTACTTGCGCCCGTAACTCGTGCGCATGAAGGGGAGGGGGGAAGCGGGGGAGGGGGGAAGCATTTTTCCCCCTCCCTTACCTTCTCGGGTGTTCTGCCCGAGAGTTGGTGGGGGCTTTTTTGGGGTGGGGCCCTTCTAGGAGGCCCCTCCCCCTTTAGCATGGGGTGCCTCCCCTGGCACCCCATCCACTTCGAGGTGGCGGCGGCGAGTGTGTTGCCGATTCTCGCCGGTGGCTCCTAGTGGTGTCGCCACTTTGTGCCTCTCAAACCCTATAAAATCATTATCAAATTAATAAGGATGGAGTGAGGAAGAAGAAGATAGTGAATTGTTACCTCTTTGGTGGGTTCCTTTAGTCTTGATCTCTACTAACCCTCGTAGATATCCTCCTTCTTGTTCTTTCTCCTTTTTTTGGTTTAGGATTTTTATAAATCAATAGTGTTGGCTAGGGTTTTTGTTTTAACCTTGTTTATATTAGGGTTCACGTAAATACTAATTTGCCCCGGGGGGGGGGGGGTTTAGGTTTTTGGGTCGTTACATTGCATTTTTAACTTCCTTGCAAGATGTAGCTCTTCACTTACTCGAAGAAATTGAAATGATGTTACATAGAATTTTTGTCATCTTAGAATTAATCATTCGTGGCATGAGTTTGTTTTACTGAAAAGGGTAAAGCTAAATTTTGCAATGATTTATTGCAAAACAATATAAGATGTCTCACCCATGTGAATATAAGGGGGGAATCAAAATGAGTTATTGATTAATGTATTGAAATTTTTTTCCCTTAGCTATAGTTTTATCCCACTTGTTTTTTCACGCAAGGTTTTTAACGAGACCATCCTAACAATATTAATACTCCATTATCAGAGTTGATTACTGTATTGTACTTTTTTTCTCTTAGCTATGGTTTTATCCTACTGAGTTTTCCTAGCAAGGTTTTTAATGAGACAATCTTATTAATATCATACTCCTTATAAACATTTATGAGAATGATGTACTCTTTTTCTATGCTGGATTTTTTCCCACAGGGTTTTTCTTAGTAAAGGTTTTAACGATACATTTTCTCTTAGCAAATTGTCATCAAATGGGGAGTGTTGTAAATAATATGGATTGATAACTCTACATATTCCACCTCTTATTATTCTAACTATTCACATGATGTAACAACCACTTTAATTCATGTAATTATATGAAAATATAATTTGTGCCCTATAGTCTTACCAAGGGCCTATATAAAGGGGTCATACCCATATAACGAGGTACACTAATGTTAGAATAAAAGTTGTCTTATTTCTCTCCTACATTCTCTTGTTCTTGTTCTACTTCGTTTTCTTTACTTTCCTTGCTTTAGTCATAGTTATTTTACAACAAAAAGTTTTTTCTTCATAGCTAAAGTAGTTAGGGAGTGAGCCACATAGTTGCTCACTTGCTCTCTCTATTAGCAGTAAACATAACTAGGGCCTTGTTTAATATGAGGTGGTGATATCTCTATGGAGATAAGTCATATGGATTTGAGAACTAATCTTGTTTGGTCGCCCAATTTGCCTATAACTGATCTCCCAACTTACACCCTAGGGTGAGAGATATCTCCCCACCACCCTCTAGGGAGTTGTTTCCCTGGAGTTGTGGACACAATTACCCCTCATTAATGGCCTTTTATTACTCATCTCTCTCTTGTTTAAAGGAAATTTATGTCAATTCATATTTTTTATTGTTTAAAAATTTGAAACTTCCTTCTAAGTTTAAAGTTGAACCAAACATGAAAATATTAACTCCAAGGAGTTAACTCTAAGGAGATAACTCCCAACTAACACTGTAAGTTAGCAAAAATGAACCAAACAAACCCTAGATCTTTTTCTTCTAAAAACACACACACACACACACCCACATAGCTAGATACTTTGTTAGATTAGCCTCGAGATTAAGGTCTTGTTAATCAGGGGTCGTAAAGGGCCCAAAATGTGGCGATTTCTCAAGGCATCAAGCATCATGATCGTACAGTTCGTCTAAAGCACACGATCAGACACGTGGAGCTCATTAGCGAAGCAAATTCCCTCTTGAACCGCGATACACTCAACTGCTTCATGTGAGAGATTTCATTCCAATATATTCAATAAGAAAAATGCAAAACTCACTCACTTTGTGTAGCATCCCCTATCCCGATTAGAGCGATACTCGGTCTGAAACCCTAATTAAGCCCCAATAACCCAACCAGACTTAACTAGAGCCAGCAGCCTCACTGTATGTACCCGATAAACTCATCCTGTATATTTACATCGAATAAATAATTCAAAGTAACACGCAGTGAAAAATTAAAACTTTTTCGATAAATAACAATATACGGAAATTCAAAGTTTATCAAAACCCAAACCTTAATTAAAACCTCCGAACCCTGTTTATATACATCAAAATATATCAAACAATGTTTATATATACAAGAATATTCATTACATCGTAGAGAAGATACGAGACTCCTAAATTTTCTCCTTTCCCTTAGCTGAAGCACCGGGTCGCGAACCTGAAATATTGAATTTGGGTGAGCACTCCAACTTGCTCAATAAGTAAGGATTCACATTAAAAATCAACATTCCATATGGTAATCAAGAACATTATGCAATAACAATATGACCAATATTAACTAACAAGAATATGGAAAGCATATAAATCAATACATAATTGATGCATAGAAAATATTCATGGATTATTACACTTTGTAATCCCCATTTTATTTATAAAAACTAGGGTCAATTACCCATCGACGCCATTAATGCGATTGCTAGATCAACACATTGGCTGATGTGCAGTCTAGTCAATCCATTAATGCCCAATGGTTCTATCTCGAAACCCTATAGTGAATATGTAACCCACGCAACCTATCTAACCGAGTATAAGTTACATAAAGATCGGGAGATCACCCGCGTCCTATACAACATTGTCTCAATTTTCAGGAGTTACTCTCATGGATCACATTTGACATCATTTCCGTTTAGTTTAAAACATCACAGTGTACATAATCCCCCATTTCAGTTCTTAACTACATGAACTAAATATACTAAGATATCCAGACAATATTGATAAATAAGTAAATCCGTACTTACCTCGGTCTAGTTTTTGTCCAAATTCCTAACTTTATGGGTCACTGCTCTTTCCCGAGGATCAAACACCTATCATAGACCAATTATAGTCAATTTAGTTTCAATATACTCTATTTAGAACCCTTATTCCAGTTCCTAAGCCCACTAGAAATCCTCATGAAATTTTAGCAGTATTGTTGTTTTCTGGGGTGGGAGCGTGCACCTCTGTTAAATGGAGCGCGCTCCATCTTATACTGTCAAAATAGAAATACAGGGCAACAACCACTGTTCCACTGCTAATCATCACAAATCAGCTAAACAGTTGTATAAACTCCCAAAATCCATCAAGGAGGACCTCTAGTGAGGTAACAAACCATAATTAACCATCAAACATCATAAATAACAAAGATTCTAGCATCACCATCGAATTAAAATTTAATTAACATGTAAGAAAATCATACCAAAGTGATGTTCTATAGCTGTTGATTCGATTAAGCTCCTCAATCAACGCTAATTTAGCTCCATGAATGACTCCTCTTAATTTGAAATCAAACCTAAACCCTCGTTACCTCATTAATCGATCGAATGAAAGGATAAACTTAAGGTTTAGTTTATATATATGGATTTCTCTCGAGATAGGCATCGTGCTATCTAGAGACTGATCAAATGGTTGATGCGTTAAAGTGACACTCCTTAAAGTGACACCAAATATAACTCCATCAAGCACTTACGCTTCACTTGAGACGATCAAATGATCCATATATTTCAATTATTCTTTTATTTTCCAATATATATAAAAATATATATATATCTAAAAACATATAAATACATATATCTATCGTGTATTCCTTTGCCAATAAATTCACTGGACATGCCTACGAGTGTTCTCGGGCGTGCATATTCATGCTATGACCATTTCATCGCACTTGGTGTACCGGTAATTCATTGTTTATTGTGTATTTTCTCAGTTATAGGCATGTATATAATCCTTTATTATACTACAACATATATAAATTTGCTTAACAATTCAAACAAACATCGTACATCATGCAAACTCACACATATGCTAATCGAGGTACACCGAACTTAACCACGAGCCTAACTCGGGTTAATTAGGATTTGGATTAGTATTAATCACCAGTTTAAGGTAACAAGTCATTACAGTCTCCCCAATTTACAGCAATCTCGTCCTCGAAATTAAAGTAAACATAAAGTTACCTGTAGTCTCAAAGAGAAATGGAAACTGCTCCTTCATATAGGATTCCCGATCCCAGGTTAGTTCCTCAATTTCTTGAAATTACCATTTCACTTTAACCAAAGGAATCTCTTTGGTTCTCAGCCTCTGAATCTTACGATCAAATATCTAAATCGCTGCTCGTCGTAAGATAAGTCTTCCTGAAGATCAAATTCGTTCCAATCAATTCTCGAAGTGAATTGAGTCTCCGTCTTGTGAAACATAGATACATGGAAGACGTTATGGACTCAGGCAAGCTGAGGAGGTAACTCTAACCTGTAAGCAACTGAACCAATCCTTTCCTTTACCCTGAACGACTCGATATACTTTGGAGCTAGCTTACCTCACAACCCAAATCTATATAAGCTTTTCATAGGTGAGACATTCAACAAGACAAGATCATCATTTGAAAACTCCAAAAACCTATGATGTTTGTTGGCTTATCTCTTCTATCTGAGTTATGCTCTAGTCAAACACTGGCGAATCTGCTATATTCTCTTTGTGTAGTCCTGAATCACGCAGGCGTACAACAAGACCGACCATACAAAGCTTCAAAAGAAGTCATTCCAAAGCTAGCTTGATAATTATTACTATAAGATAACTCACACGGAGGAATATATTTCTCCCAGTTACTACCAAACTCCAAGACACAAGCTCGAAGCATATCCTTTAACACTAATATCAACAGCTCAGTTTGTCCATCAGTCTAAGGATGCTAGGCCGTACTAAGGTTAAGAATAGTTCCCATCTGTCTTTGTAATTCACTCCATAATCTGGACGTGAATATCAGATTTCTATCCGAAATAATCGACGCTAGAACTCCTTGAAATCTCTACATTTCCCATATGTACGCCTTATATAATTGTTCTAGAAGATCTCGCATGGATACTAGCAAGAAATGCGCAAACTTCATTACCTATCAACTACAACCCATACTGCATCGTGCTTACGTTGACTCAGAGGTAGACCGAAAATAAAATCCATCGATATATCTTCCCATTTTCACTCAGGAATAGTGATCACGTGTCGTGCATGCCAAATATAACCCGCAATCGAGTTACCAACCACAAGGGTGAGTAGTGGTAAATACGGGGTCGAATCCACAAGACTTAAGTTTTAATATAAGTTAACTAAAAATTGGGGGTTTTAGAAAGCTCGAAGAAACAATTAACTAAAACTAGCAAGGATGAAAAATTGCAAAAATTTGATATCAATGAGAGAAATGCCTAGGTCTACGGTTCCACAAGCAAGAATCAAGATTTAATGGCATATCATGATCCTCAATCTTTCCTAAAAAATTATTAATTTAAATTCTCCTAAATTAGCTATGGAAAATCGACTTCCACCAGAAATCCCTAATTCCCCTAATCTCGATAGCCAGGACATCCGCCACTAACTACTTCCCTAATTAATGCATAACCCTAGATATCCGCCAATATGATTTAACACACTAACCGCAATAATAAAGATTCGTAGGAATACTAATCCTAGATAACTGAATCGCGTCCGCTTCCAGTTTAACCTAGATTCAATTGTTGCACACTCAAGAACCCAAAGGTTTTCACGGCAAACGGGTGAGTGTTTGTCACTTTTATTGGTCCAAAAGTACAATTACAGATACAATTGGTCTAATTAACTTTAGATTGTCCACCTAAAAACATGCAATGGCCATATACATACCCTAGATCTAAATCATATTCACTAAAACCCACAACAATGAAATATGAGAAATTGAATCAAATTAAATAATAAAAATTATAGATCTCACAATTTATACCATGAATCAAGAATCTCACTTGTTTCCCCTCCAACCTAGGCAAGAGTTTGTTTAGCCGGACATGGTTTCCACAATCACCAAAGAAAAAGATGAAAAGTTCAGCGACTGCAGCCTCCAAACAATAAAAGCCGATGTTCCTCCAAAATACCCAAAAGTCCTAATATGAAAAAAACTACTAAAAATTGGTCCCTGGAAGTGAGAGAAACTAATTTTGGGGGTTGGTCTCATAACACGTGCACCGAGGAGGATCCAAGGGCTATTTTGGGTTTTTTCTAGCAGGTTCTACCACGTGGCAACATCGGATTGGTGGAAAGAGAGCTGAAGACCACTGACGTGGCAGCGTCTTATTGGTGGAGAAAGCAGTTGGTGACGTGCTGTGCTAACCGAAAGGCGACACGTAGAGGCAGTTGCTGGGGTTGCTTTGCTCGCACAAAATCGTGCGAAAACATGGAAGATCGCACAATCGCATCTCGAGGACAGTCTGATGGATGCTGAAACGAGAAATGAAGATTGTCGCAACGTGCTGCTGGACGAAATGTGGACAAGCTAGTCCAATGAAGGAGAGCCATGTGGCACTGATGCAAGGCAAGGAACTCGCACGAGCTGTGCGTCAATATGGGAGTTCTCACCACACGTATCTCGAGGCTTAATCAATGGCTATCGCTGCACAGTGGCCTAAACGCGTCTAGTTTCTGCGTCACTTAACCTACTATCCATTACTACACCCACTATGGAATGCGTGTCTCGAGGCAGATCCTCTGGTAGATGAAACACTGCATATAAATACACTATCTCGCATATTTTTTTGCCCCCGATTCAATCACTCACTTTGTTTCACTCAAAAATGAGAAATAAATATAATTAAATATATATTTAAAGACTTTACGCATTAATTATATCAAAATAGAATACTAAAAACCTATAAATACCAACTTATAAAATAAGTAGCGAATGCATTAACCCTCCAGGTTTCCTACTTAGCCTTAACTTGCTGACATATCTCACATCTCTTTACAAACTCTGCAATATCAATCTTCATCCCAGGCCTCCAATAAACACGCCTCGTATCTTGGTACATCTTAGTGTTACCTGAATGAATAGAGTTTATAGATCTATGAGATTCTCGTAGCAATTCCTGCCTAAACTTTTCCTGAGTTGGAATCTACAATCTAACCCTGAACCGTAACGCACCATCATCAGAAATCAACCAATCAGGATGATCTAAACTAGTCGTTAACATTTGACGTGCTATATAATCCTGATCAGCTTTCTAACAATCAACCACTCGTTGAATCATCTTTGGCTCAGCTCGAATTTGCGCACACAAAAACATATTAGTATATCTGGAACTAGCTCTCTCAGTTGATGATGTGCTAGCTAGAGTTTCATGAATCATCATCATTGAAGCTTCCTCAAGAAGTCTAAACTAAGAAGCTCTAGCAGTAGCTACATTCTTTCTCCCAGTTTTTCTCCTACTCAAGGCATCAACAACCACATTTGTTTTGCCTGGATGGTACTCCAAAGTAAAATCATAATCCTTAAGGAACTCAAGCCAGCTGCACTGCCTCATATTCAGTTCACTTTGAGTAAACAAGTATTTTAAACTATAATGATCTGAAAATACTATAAACTTCTCACCGAACAAGTAATGCCTCCAAATTTTCAAGGAAAAAATAACTGCAACTTGCTCAAGATCATGAATTGGAAAATTTCTTTCATGAAGCTTGAGTTGTCTCGAAGCATAAGCTACAACTCTGCCTTCCTGCATCAGCACACATCCCAATCTTGAATGAAAATTATTAGTATAAATCATTAACTCTTTCCCTGATTCAGGTAATGTTAGAACATATGTTGTAGTCAAACTATCCTCAAACTTTTGAAGGCGACTTTGCACTCCTCAGACCAAACAAAGTCAATATCTTTCTGTGTTAGCCGAGTCATTGGCAGAACAACACAAGAGAACCCATCAACAAACCATCTGTAATAATCTGCTAATCCCAAAAAACTCTTAACCTCCGACTTTGTGGTATGAGTAGGCTAATCCCTGATTGCCCCAACCTTCGCTGGATCAACAGATATTCCCTCAGCATTAACCACATATCCAAGATATTTGACCTCTGAAGACCAGAATTCACACATAATAAGTTTGTATACAACCGATTATCCTTCAAAGTATGTAATGTAACTCTGAGGTGGTACAGATGCTCTTCTTCAGTCTTCGAATAGATCAGAATATCATCAATAAACATGATGATAAACTGGTTAAGATAGGGTTTGAACATCCTGTGCATCAGATCCATGAACATAGTAGGAGCATTAGTGATCCTTAACGGCATCAGTGTAAACTTGAAGTGCCCGTAGCTAGTACTGAAAATCATTTTTGAGATATCCTCATCCCTGATCCTCAGCCGATGATTACCAGACCTTAAATCAATCTTCGATAAATGTCTGACACTCTTCAATTGATCAAATAAATCATCAATTCTGGACAATGGATATTTGTTCCTAATATCACTCGATTCAGCTGTCTATAATCAATGTACATTTGTAGAGTCTCGTCCTTTTTCTTTACAAAAAGAACAGGTGTTCCCCACGGTGACATACAAGGATGGATAAACCCCTTCTGCAGCAACTCCTCAACCTAAGTCTGCAACTTATGTAATTCCTTCGGTTCCATATGGTACGGAGGAATAGATATAGGTTTGGTACTAGGAATAAGATCAATGGTAAAGGCAATGACACGTGGCGCTGGAAGTCCAAACAAGTCAGATGGAAAGACTTTCGGAAATTCACAAACCACAGGGAACTCAGTAACCCTAAGTTCTTAACCAGGCTCTCTAAATGTGACAACTCTTACTATATCTTCTAAATCTCGGGAAGTTGCTTCCTTTCAACGAGTTGCATGTCGTGAAGGATTATAGCCTTTATAGACTATAATTTCAGAAAGGTTAGGAATCTGAAAGATTATCGTCTTAAGAAAATAGTCAATACTGGCATGATATGCTAATAACCAATCCATCCCTAACAAGGCATCAAATTCCAGGAACTCTATTACCTTCAGATCAATTGGAAGTTCATTCTCCCCAATTTCGACTACACATCCATCGCATACTAGGTTAGGATAAACCTTCTCACTCATTGATGTGCTCAAAATCAATAATGTACTGGCTCTAACAAGTTTCAATCTCAACTCATCAACCATTGCACCATCAATAAAATAAATTGTAGAATCGGTATTAATCAAAACATGAGTCTCTTATTAGCCTCTGGGTCTGCCTAAGCCATTACATGAGTATGCCCTTATGTAGGTAGTGTTGTACTACCTATTGATATGGTCGGCGGCATGAAACACTCTCTCACAATATGCGTCGTTTATCCACACCAATATGATATGGTCGAAGCCCTCTGAGCAGCACTACTAGCCTGAGAAACTTGCCCCGATCCACTCGATTTCTGTAATGACTGTGCTCTACCCTTGCCTCAACCTCCAAACTGAGACGGCGGAAAAAGTGGTTTGGCTACTGAAGCTTGAGAAACTGGTGGGACTGGTGCACTAAAAAAAGTTGTCCCTACAGACCCTGACTGTGTAGCTATGCCAACTACACTCCTCTTCCTTTTATTTAGCCGAAAATAAATAAATTCTTGGATTGACTTTCTAGGATACTGTGGTTCTGGTGGTGGAGTAACTATTGTTCTGGAAGGTTTGGTTAGAATAGCTGCTTCTACCTCCATCACACTCTCAAATATAAATGCGTAGCTAGTGTGAGGATGAGAGGAAACCACAACTCTAATCTCATAGTTCAGCCAACCAAGAAACAAATCAATCTTGTTCTCCTCCAGCTCTACCATCTCTGGAGCAAACTCACTCAACTCAGTGAACTTCCTATCACATTCTCTCACACATAGCTCATTGTTTCAGATGAATGAATTCAGTCTTCTTCCTGTTCCTGACCGACTTCAGGAAATACCACCTATAGAATACAATCCTAAACTATAGCCAAATGGTGACTATCGTCCCTACTCTTTTTAGGGAATTCCACTATTTTCGTGTATAATCAATCAACAAAAATGCGACTAGCTTAACCATAAACTAGTCCTCAACATCTACGGCAACAAGTCGTTGCTTCATCTCTAATATCCAGGTCTCAGCTACCCCTTCCTCTATAGTGCCATCGAATATCATAATATCGTATTTCATGAACTCCTTGCAGGTTCTGAGAAAAACAGCCTTCTCAGAATCCATAGGCACCCTGCAGTTGTCTCTAACACCTGAATATGTGGTACTCCTGATTAGACTGGGCATCGTCTCTTCGGGCCCTCCTACCTTAGCCCTGCTAACCTCGCGACTAGTCATAGGTTGTGCCTCAGGTCGCTACACTGGTGGTCCCATCTGAGCCATCATCATAGCCATCATTTTCGCCTAAGACTCCATCACCTCCTTCATTTGCTGCTCCATCTTAGATTTCCATTGATCCCCAGTCTCCCTGTTACCCTGAGGTTTTGGTATCCATGAACCCTCTCCTTGTTACGCCATTGGATACTGAAGTCAAAGGAGAGATAAGATCATTATGTAACATTCAGAGAATTCGAGGAAATCATATCTATATAATATATAACAATTTGTGCAGCAAATAACGTATAATAATGTTTTCATTTTCATTTCCCCTGAAACACGATAAAAATCGTTTATCAAACCCTAAGCTTATTTGTAACTCGAGAAAAATCTCAATGTCAATAAACTTAGGTTTCGGCACAAAGGAATATGCTATCATTCGCTTCAAAAACAATTCTAAATTAGATTAAGATCAAAGCCTTATCCATGATACCTTGTTGTATCAATGTTATCATTTTATCTCAAAAATGATAAACCTTAGGCTCCGAAACCAAACTGTAGCATAACCTATCCCAATTAGGGCGATACTCGGCCTGAAACCCTAATTAAACCCCGATAACCCAGCCAAACTTAACTAGAGCCAGCAGCGTCCCCGTTAGTACCTGATAAACTCAACCTGTATATTTATATCGAATAAACAATCAAAGTACATGCAGCGAAAAATTAAAATGTTTTTCGATATTTAACAATATACGGTAATACAAAGTTTACCAAATCCCAAAACTTTGATTATAAACCTCCCAACCCTGTTTATATACAAGAAAATATATCAAACAGTGTATATTAGTACAAGAAGGCTCATTACATCATAGAGAAATATAAGACACCTAAATCTTCTCCTTTCTCTTAGCTGAACTTCCGAGTTGCGAACCAGAAATAATAAATTTGGGTGAGTGCTCCAACTTGCTCAGTAAGTAAGGATTCACAAAGTCATCAACATTCCACATAATAGTCAAGAACATTATGCAATAACAATATGCACCAATGTTAACTAACAAGAATAAGGAAAGCATATAACTCAATACATAACAGATGCAAAGCAAGTTATCATGGATTATTACACTGTGATCCCTATTTTATTTTATAAAATAAGGGTTGATTCCTACAGACACCATTAATGCGATTGTTAAACCAACATATTGGCCGATATGATGTCTAGCCAATCCATTAATGCGGAATGGTTCCATCCAAAACCCTCTAATGATTATGTAACCCACGCAAGTAGGAAGTTACATAAAGGCCAGGAAGGTAACCCATCTCCTATATAACCTGGTCTCAGTTCTAGGAACTTACTCTCGTGAATTACAGTAAACATCGTTTTCCATTTATTGAAAACCATGATAGTGTACATAGTCCCCCATTTCAGTCCAATAACTATATGAACTTTATATACTAAGATAGCCATGCAACATTGATAAATAAGTGAATATGTACTTACCTCGGTCTAGGTTTCCATCCAAACTTCTAACTTTTCAGGTCACTATCGCTTCCACGGGGATCCAACACCTATCATATCCATTTGTAATCAATTTAGGTCAAATATCCTATATTTAGAACCCTTACACCAGTCCCTAAGTCCTCCATAAATCCTGATCAAATTACAACATTATTATTGTTTTCTGAGGAGGGAGCACGCTCCCTCAATGGGTGGGGCGTGCTCCACGAATTGTGTTCATCACAGTTGATGAAGGAATGCACTTATCTGCTAGGTGGAGCGCGCTCCACCCTGTGCTGTTATAACAGAACACAGGGCAGCAACCACTGTTTCACTTACAAATCCAACAAACATCAATATAAACTCCCAAAATTCATCAGGGAGGACCTCTAATGAGGTAACAAACCATATTAAATCATTAAACAACATAATTCACAAAGATTTAATCATCACTATCAAATTGAACCTCAACTAACACAAAATAAATCATACTAAAGTGACGATCTCTAGTTGCTGATCCGATTAAGCTCTACAATCAACACTAACTTAGCTCCCTCAACACTCTTCTTCAATCACAACTTAAACCCTTAACCCTCTTTCACCCTTGGTTGATTGATCGAAATGAAGAGGATAAACATGAGTTTTAGTTTAAATATATGGGTTTTTCTCGAGATACGCATCATGCTATCACGAGTATGATCAAGTGGTTGAAGTGTTAAAGTGACACTCCATAAAGTGATATCAACTTAAACACATCAAGCACTTACCTCCACTCGAGACGATCAAATGATCCATATAATTCAAACTATTCTTTTATTTCTAATATATATTTATATAAAAATATATAAATATATATACATGTCTCGTGTATTTTCTCGCCAATAAATTCACCGGACATGTCTACGAGTGGACCCAAGCGTGCACATTAATGCCACGACCACCTCGTTGCACTTGGTGTACCGGTAATTCATTGTTTATTATGTATTTGCCATTTATCGGCTTGTATATAATCCTTTATTATACTACAATCTATATATAAATTCATTTAACAATTCAAAAATCACCAATCACCATGCAAACACACGCACACGCTAATCGAGGTATGCATAACTTAACCACAAGCCTAACTCAGGTTAATTAAGATTTGGATTAGTACTAATCACCAGCTTAAGGTAACAGGTCGTTACAACTGCTTTTGGGTATATTTTGGGAGATTTGATACACTAATACATGTATGTTGATCATATTGTACATTTTTTCACTTATATATACATGGTATCATTTTGATGAGTTTTCCACTACTTAGGGTTTGTTAATGAAGATAATTTCTATTATTTATTATTCATTTTATCTAAAATGAAAGACTTACGCTATTATCGATAACTCACACATTTAGTTGAAAAGAGCAAGGAACAACTAAATAACTTATCAAATAAGTTAAGTCAGATAAATGAATAGACTAACTAAACCAAATTAAAAACATATTTTCATAAAATAATGGATAATTGAAATACTTAGGCTAATTGAAAAGGTTAAGTACTTGTCGCAGGCTGTCATGGACATATGTGCAGATGACGTGACATAACTTGGTGACGTATCTGGCGACATGGCGATGCCCAAATCGCTTTGTGATTTGGGGTCGCCACAGTTGGTATCAGAGCCAGATTTCAGATGAGACTAAGGAGAAGTTTAACG
Source organism: Stephania cephalantha (assembly GCA_039657325.1). Lineage (NCBI taxonomy): Eukaryota > Viridiplantae > Streptophyta > Magnoliopsida > Ranunculales > Menispermaceae > Stephania > Stephania cephalantha. Next base: position 40,048,085 of record CM077572.1, on the reverse strand, counting down.
AAAGCGAATAAAACTTAACAAATGAACTTAGAATGTGGAAAACCAGATAACCTGACTTAGAACCTTTGTTGTGAAGTGTAGCAAGATGGATAGTCTAGGGTTTTATACGTGTATGTTTTTACTTCTAATATATATACACGTATACAACATTGACTAGAGCACACCCGTGCTTGCATATTCGAGATGGACGAACAGCCGATTCTAACTACTACGGTTGATGGATGCCAAACGAGCAACCCTGCCAGAGTTAACTCAGATCAGAGTCTACGCGACACCGTCACACTTCATGGCGTGGTGCTCGAGGAGATCTTGAGACTAATCCAATCATAGGCAGTTTCCACATAGGTGACTATGACACTTGCCACCAATTCTATTACTATCGAGACAACCGTCACCCCGGCTAGTCAGGATACGCCGCTCGCGACAACCAGAGTTGAGACTTTCACAGAGTTGGTTACGCTTGTAGTTACACCAGCGATCACCCTGATGACTACTCTTACGGTTACAGTAGAGTAGCTGACAACCTTTGAGACGACCTTGACAGGTGAGGCTAAGCTAATTAAAGAGTTTTCTAGATTCCAACCAATACACGATTACGGAGGCGGAGACCCAGAGGTCGTTGGGAGATGGTTTCTCACATATGAGAGGCTTCATGCACTGTTGGGGATTCATGATAGCATATTAGCCAGACTTTCTGGCTATATGTTGAAGGGAGAAGTCACAGTATGGTGGACTGCACACACAACCGCTCATGGAGAGCCGACAACTTGGGCCGAGTTCCACTGAGTCTTCTACGATCAGTACATTCCGATCGAGGTCTAGCTACGATTGAGAGAGGAGTTATTAACAATGAGGCAGCCCTCGCAACATGATTCATACATGGAGAGGTTTAAGCACCTACTAATGTTTGCCACGAGATGTAGCTTGGAGCGAGCGACTTTAGGTCCACTATTTTATTCGAGGGTTTCGGCCAAATATTGGTGTGCCATCGTGTCGATAGGGGCCAAGACTTTATAGGAGGTCTATAAGCGGGCATTGGCTCATGAGACATACTCCATGAGGAGTGCCATCGCCACTTTGCTCCCATATTCCAAGAGGTCAAAGCAAGCCATGTCAAGTCAGATAGGAAAGGTAAGAGGAACCGCCAGCCGAGAGATCAACGTGGACAGAGGCTCAAGCATGATGATAGGTTGGCGATCGACGCTTATGCCTTTTCCTTAGCATAGTTGTTGGGGACAAGATTTACCCTAACCGGATATGTAGAGATTGTCTAGTTGAGGTTAGTTTTCACCAATTATCCATAGATCTCCGAGTACTTAAGTACCTAGAGTTCGATGCACTCTTAGGCATAGATTGGTTGGCGGCTTACCATGCTCGGTTGGAATGTTTAGTAAGACCGTCACTTTTCAGATACCGGGGATTCTAGAGTTTTCATTCACTAGAGTACCGACCGCATTTTCGATCATGAGGGGTAGATTAGCCACCACCTAGGAGATGGACATTCCTTTAGGGACTGTAGAGCTCGCTGAGTGGCTAGTAGTCAGACTTGATGATGTCCTAATCGTGTGTGTACTGACCCAATATTTATTGACGTCGTTAATGAGTTTATTTTCAGACTTAGATGTCAGTTCAGACCCATGTGGAGCCCCGGATGGGCTAGAACACTTTGGATTTCTAAACTTCAACAACAACAACAACAACAACACAACCTCAGTCCCAACTTAATTGGGGTCGGCTATATTGATCAAACTTTTCCATTGTGCTCGATTAAGTGCAATTGATGGTGAGCTTTTCCATTGCAGCTAAATTCAATATTCAGTTCACACTCAACTCTACAAATATTTTGGTCGACACATGTAGTTTCTAGAAACTATTTAACACTTGATGGGTTTCTTGAATTCAAACAAAAAAAATTATATTGTCTCCTGAGCACCTGATGTAAATAATGATATAGTATCACTTATTTAGTATCACTTATTCTTTTTGTGATCAGTTGGTCAAATGACATTTTGTGTCTCTATTGCGGTACAAGCAAAATCTAATTGACTAGCTAACTTTCTCGTTCGCTCCATTTTCATGTACCAAAAGCATAGGCTCATTTGGCATGGACATCAAGTCATGTATCAACAACTTGCGTCTTGGATGGTCCATGGAATTCTTCAATATCAACACGGAGAATTTCTTATCAGAAGGTACAGTGTGTGTATTTTTTTAACGATTCTGTGAAATTTATTATGAGCTGGATAAAGAAAAAATAGTGGATGAGATGACTTTGGTGGGTCTGGAGTTAAACATGTTAACCTGTTCTCTAAGGTAATGCATTTTAGTTGCCATTATGATCATCTTCCCATGATACGCTCTCATGTGGCTTGCTTTAGGTGTCAGCCTTACCATGACACCTTCTTGACATATTGCAGATCTTCCCTAAGGGCTATATTGTTTTTCTTTATCCGGCTCATTTGTGAATGGAGGTTTGGCACTGGGAGCTCAGTTCAGACCTCTGTATCTATATTTGTATCTCTATTTGAAGGTACTGTTAAGATTCAGTCATGAATGCCACTTTAGTTTAGTTCATTTTCTTGGGTGCAAAATTTAAGATTCAGTCATGAATGGAACTCAGCTATTAATGTTTAAATGAACATTATAAGAGTCATTTTTATGTGCAGTGGTAGATGTTGAAGGTGATTTGTAGTAGAACAGTTTATTAATGGGTCATATACTCATGTTGGTAATGTTTTTGGAGAGCTGAATTACTTGCCTTTCTTATGTTGCAAATGTCATTAAACTTAATATATGAATCTATAAATAGAGATGATTAGATTCAATTGGTGTCGACACAACTATCATCACTTTCCTCAAGATTATTGGTCATACCATATTGTCGTCCGGATCGTCATTCTCATGCTCCACTACAACATCTACTTTGCCACCACCCCATACACCTAAATCTCCTTATCAACAATAATAATCTCATCAGCAACTCCATTTGTGCATCACCCGCCTACAACGTTCGACAATCGAAAGTGACTTCAATCCTACATCGTTACCGCAAATTGAGGCCAAAGGTTTTAGATTTGATATCTTCATTAGTAGGATTTAGTTTTAGAATGTAGATAGTGAATCCATTGTTTTGATCCCCAATCAACAATGTAAATTTTACTTCTCATAAATTTTGAAATGATATGTATTACTTTATATTATTCTTTTTTTGTGACAATTGCATATTTTGTATCTATATACTATTCTATTTCTTAAAGGTTTTAGCTTTGCTATCTTCATCAGTGGGCTTTAGTTTTAGAATGTAGATAGTGAATCCATTGCTTCTATCCCCAAATCAACAATGTAAATTTTGCTTCTCAGAATTTTCGAAATGATCTGTAGTAATTTATATTATTTTTTTGTGACCATTAATTTATAAAGCATTTTGATTTTGGAAGGATATCATATTTTTTTAAAAGGTTATCATATTCATTTTCATTGATGAATACAACGACGTGCAATTTAGTTGTAGGTCTACATATTGAAATTCATCAATAGCCATGAGACAAGAGCAAGCAAGGTTCAAGTTTTATTTATTTTATTCTTTTACTTTCTTTTTTTTGTTAGTTGATCTCTCATTTGTTATTAGAAAATCACTTGATTTTTTTGAATGATTCTATTATTATTTCGGACAAGAAAGGTTCCATTTTTTATTTATAACTATTAGATGGTATATATTCTTCTAATATTTTAGTACATCCAAGACTACATAGTAAGTACTTTATTTATTTATTCACTTTTTATTCTCATCAATTTTTTTGTTGAGTTGTATATTAAAATATTTTTATCTATTATTAATACTCAGTCTCTTCTATGCGCGAAGCGTGAGACAACGACTAGTTAATGAATAATACGAAAGAAAGAAAAAAAATAAAAATAACATAAAAATCTAATTCAATTACGTAACTCAACCTTGTCAACCAACGATTGATATTCAAAATAGTCATGACATAACAAAGGAGGACAATCACCTAACAAATTAAAACTGGGATTCATAATTCTTCAAAAAAAAAAAAACTGAAGTTTATAATTACTAAGTTTAGATACCCTTCGGCCTAAAAAATACCATATTTAAAAATAAAGGAAAATGATTTGATGCCCTATTTTGAAACATTTGGAATGAACTCACGGTTGTTGGTGTCCATTAGTTTGTGCATCGATATATGTACGCACACAAATTGACGTGTATTAAAGAGACATCAACAATCGGGTGTTCATTGTGATTGTCCCAAAAAGGTTACCCTAGCATTTTCCAAGCTATAAATTAGATTATAGATAAGAGACTTGATAAGAGTACCCCAGACATGTAGATTATCAAATAGCTTGATTATCAAATAACTTGATTATCAAGTCTAAATATTATGTCCATCTAGTTGTAATGTCTCATAATATAGCCTTGCAAACTCTCCCCTTTGAGTAGATTCTATTTTCGTGTCAATTTTGAGAGTTATACGCATTCCCAAGATTTTAAATGATTCCATCATGATAGTATTGAGCAGGTAGATCCGGGAAACGAATCCACACCGTCGCCCTAGTTACCAAAGCAGTGGAAGCCCTAAAGGAAAGGCTCCATTTTTGAACAAACAATGTCTGATCCAACACCATCAAAGTAACCTCAAATAAGGCCTTCTCCATATCACATTCCATAGTAAAATGAACGAAGAAAAAATCCATTGTATAAATCCATAATATTAAACTTGTAACTATGATTCCACAAAGCCTTAATCTTATTCCAAAGCATTCGATAATCCATGCTTCTTTCCACCAACTTCACCAGTACAACATTTTCAAATTGATCTCCACATTAACTTCATAATCCTATATGCAGGGGCGGAGCCAAGATTTTAAGTTTCCTTATGCTAGACCAATGGCAACTTAGGTATTACATTAACTAAAAGAAAAAAATGATCTTTTACAACACTTAATAACGTTTTTATACAATACATTGTCAAAGTTTATTGAATTTAAAATTAATATATAATTAAATATTATTTACGACAAAAAAGTAATAATTAATGATTGATTAAATATTATAAAACGAAGAACTTCATTAAATTTTTAAATCATTACACATTAATTTTTTAATCATAAATATTTTGTAACATATTTGATTACATACGAAAGCAAACCCCAATTAATTTGAGACTGAGGCTATGTTGTTGTTGTTGTTGATGATGATTACATATTAAATAAGGCTTAACAACGTAAAGCATAAGAACATTTTTAGATGTTATAAAAATATTTTTTTAATTTAGTGTTTGAGGGATGGACTAGCCTACATATTTTCTATTTTTTTTTCTAATATAATATGTATATAAGAGGGGTTTTGTACCCGCACCAGAACTTATTGCTCCTCCTCCTCAAATCTACTTTCTCCTAAGGTTGTTATCTATTTCCCTCCTCCTTCCATATCCCTCTTAAACATATTTGCCTCTTTGGCTCTTTTCGGGAAGAAAGAGCTCTATAAATACAAGCACCTTTCGGAGGATGATGTTGCATTTTTCTCTACAAAAGATAAAGATCATGTTGATGTGGATATGGAATGAGGCTTCCTCTTCATCTTTTCTCTCTTGCTTTCTACTTTTTTCGCTGAATTGTTTTCATTCACAAACTACCCTCGTTAGTTTGTGAATAGTGTTTGATCTCATTTTTTCTTCAATTTAATGTGTGTTTCAATTAGGTGCTCTAACAACACTGTGCCTAGATCTGTTGTTTTGGGTCAAAATTAACAAAGGATATTTCATTTGCTTCCTAGATCTTGTTGTTGCTTGGAAATGAGAGCTATTGAGATTTGGGTTGGTATTACCATTTATGTCGTCGAATTGATCAGTTGGTTCTTCATTTCGTTTGTTGATTTAATTTTGAATCTGTTGATTGATTGCTCTTTTTGGTTATTAGAATCACATTCTCCACCAAGTACTGAACCATTGTTTTTTCTCTTCAAAGTGTCGTGTATATATATACACACACACACTAGTATATGAGCACGTGCTCCGCACGTGGCGTAGAATTGATTGTTTTCAATGAAAGAAAAATTAATCAAAATCAAAGAAATCAAGTTTTCAAGATTTTAAACTCAATTTTTTTTTCTAGACGACAATACGTTCATAAACAAAATAAAGAACTAAAATTAAATTAAAATTTTAATTTGACTATATATTTCTTGAAAAAACATTTAGAATTTTAAAGAAAATAAAACACTATATGTGCACATATTAGAAATGAGCAGAGAGCTCAACAAACCTTGTTGTGGAGACACTTTAAGAAGATGATTCAATTACTCATTTCGAGATCTTTCATGCGAGAGTAATACCAGTTGTTCACATATGTAGAGATTTCTCTAGAGTTTGTTAAAATGATTCCTTGTCAAAATGGATAATGGAGAACGTGAGTTCAAAAGTAGAGATGGTTAAAAAAAGTAGTAGTTATATTTTATGAATTTGAAGTGATGTGGGAGTAGTTATCTTAACTACACATAACTAAAGGAAACATGTGGGATTAGTTATCTTAACTACGCATAACTTAAGGAAACGTTGGTTATCTATGGCATGGTTTTGATTTTAAATTTGTACACTTGTACTCACGTTTAACAAAAAGATATAGTTAGGATCAAATGTACACAAATACCCCCAGTTTTAATTTCTCAAAAAACAAATTCATCCAATGAGACATTAACTATTAAGGGCAATTTTGTCAATAAGGCTATTTTGTCCTCGCAAAGATTCTAAAGAGGATTGCCATAATATCTATCAAATATATAAAAGAGCCAATCTTCAAATTCTGAGTTGTAAGGAAAATTACTATCTTTCCCTCATGCGTATCACCCTCTCCAAATCGATCAACAACTCTCCTTCCTCTCCCCTCTTGCGTCCAAGTCGATCAACGACTCTCCTTCCTCTTCAAATCGATCAACAACTCAAACACCTCTCCTACGTCATCGATCATGTTATTTATTGCTCCGCCCCTTCGATTCATTCACTGCTTTTGCCTTCGTTGATCCTCCTCCGACGCTGCTTTTTGTCTTTCGTGAGTTAATCCAACTTTCTTCTCTAATTATTTTTTTTTGCGGAGAGGTTGGATTGTTTTATTTTTCGTACCAACTTTCTTCTCTAATTATTTTTTTTTGCGGAGAGGTTGGATTGTTTATTTTTCGTTTTCTAGCATAATATGTTCTTGACATTGTTTACCTGCAAGATTTTCTTCTTATTACCTCCTAATTGTTCTTCTAGTTCATGATCAAGAATTTCTTCTAAGTAATTATGCCACAAAATCTGCAAATTAAGTCTAAGTAAATTTTATCATTTTGTAGCTTTTGTTTGAGTTTGTCCATCAAGTGTTTGATCAATTGCTTGTTAGACTTATTGAAGAACACGATGGTGAGACTTTGAGGTGAGAGTGGTAATATCTTTAACTTTGGTTCAATTTACTCTATATATTAGAGTAGCACTTCGATATACCTCAATGCCCTAAATTCATTTAATTAGAACAAAGAATTATTCTCTTCACCTAACACTTTCTCACACTGATCATGCTATAATGCATCACACATCACTGGTCTTCGGCTGATTGATTTAAGTTTTATTGGTGGGTGAGTGGTAATGATTTGCTCAACTAATGATTAACTGTTCGTTAAAAGAATTGCTTTCATAAAGCATGGATGGACTGATGCGCGTGTGCATTGATTTCTAATGATGCTTCTTTTTTTCAATGTCATGAGAAAAAATAATTGTGGATGATATAACTTATTTTAAGAGTCTTCACATGAGATATTCCAACACTGTTATTATTTTTATTACAAAAGTTGATTTGTTGAACTGTTGGAGGATGAATGATCTACTCAATCTTTGTGAATCTTCATATTGTAGTTAATAGAAGGAAAATGATTGGATGACATACTTCTCTATATGCATTTGCTACTCCGTTGTTGAGATCCTTTAACACAAAATTCTATGTTATACTAATATTAATGTAACACATAATATTACATAAAACTCTATGTCTAACGTTCAATATTAATGTAACACATAAAACATGTGTATAAAATAGCATGATAAAATACTGTTGCATATTACATTTCTAATATGTCTTTATACTAACAATTTTGGAAAATTTTTGTTTTTATGTTTTCAAGTTCTATTAAGAGTTGTTTTGATGACTGCAAGTGTTTTTTTTTTGATCAAGTTAATGCTTATGCTTGTGAGACTGTTACATTTTCTCTGTTGGGGTGATCTGTTTTGTGATTCTTATCATCACTGCTCTTGTTTAGTGCCAATTATGCTAGAGAATATGGTGAGGAAATTCAACCAAATAGAGAAAGTCAAATTGTTAGTTTAAGCTTTAATTAAGACGAATGTTACGTTACATGACTTTGTAACTAAAACTAAAACTATATTGGCATATTTTTTTTAATGTTTTCAAGTTCTATTAAGAATGGTTTTGACTGCAAGTGTTTTTTTATCAAGTTAATGCTTATGCTTGTGAGACTGTTACATTTTCTCTGTTGGGGTGATCTGAATTGTGAATCTTATCATTACTACTCTTGTTCAATGCAAATTATGCTAGAGAATATGGTGAGGAAATTCAAACAAAATTAAACAAAGCTACTAATACAACTCACACTTGAAATATGGATTGGAGAATTTATATACATAGTAGCTATAACCTCAACTTATGAAACTTTACCAACAACCACCCTCTCAATTGATGAATGGTAGGTGGTAACAACATATATAACTCTAACATGGTCTCAAGGAGTTTGTCTTATTTTTTTTATCCATTTTTTAAAGTTTAATTAGAATTTTTTTGGTTTTTCTTTTTGATGAAGTTAATTACAATCGTAATATATATAGTCTATAAGATTTATCATCTTCTTAGAACTCAAACAATCATTAGATTGTAGTTTTAGTTTATCTCATGTTTCATCAGATTTTAGTTTATATTAGTTTTAATTAGTAATCTTATGTTTGTTTCATTGGATTGTAGTTTTATCAATGTCATCCAAAAATTCATTAAGTGTAATCATTTTACCTTGCATTAGCGAGTTACCATGGTTAAAAACTTAGGAGTTGTCCATAATAGTGAAGACGCTGTAAGAAAAGCAAAAAATACTAATCGTGGGGAGGTTATAGTTTGAAACGTGAATTTGCAATGGAGGAAGAAAAAGAAATGAAGCGAGCTCGCCAAAGACAACTGAGGAGTGAAAAGAAAGAGTTGAATAATCACGGTATGGATTTGAAACTTCATAAAATATTGTATGAAATATTGAGTAGGGTAAATGCTATGAAACAAAATGAATGCTTTTAATTAATAATTTTGAAATTAAGTTGCCTTTATCTTTTTTTTTAATGTATAGGTCCCCGGAATGCAAAACCATGTTATGTCGTTATGGGTTTTGAGCAAGTTACAAATTCAACAAATGTGTTACCATCTCTAAACTATTGTCGAAATTGCGGTGCAAAGAGGTTTTTTCATGAATCTAATAGTGTTTGTTGTTCTAACGGTTAAGTAACCCTCGTCCCTAATGTTGTCCCTGAAGAAATGTTCGACCTATTCACTTCAAACACTGAAGAGACACGTGAGTTTTTGATGTACATCCGTACTTATAAAACAAATTTTGATTTTACATCTTTTGATGTAAAGTGCGAGAGAGAGTATGCCAAAAGTAATATGGGTGTATATACATTTATAGTGCAGGGCCAAATTCATCATTTTATAAATAATTTACTTCCCGACAAGGAGCATCCTTCTTTTTTGCAATTGTACTTTTATGATACTGATCATGAAGTGCAAAATCGAATGCATTGCTCTGATAGGATAAAAGAGTCAGTTTTGGCAAGGTTAATTAGTATGCTTGCCAAAAATCCATATGCAAGTTTTTTTCGCACTTTAGAAAATAAGGAAGATTTAGAAGATTATTTTGTTCAATTAGTTTCAAGTGTTAGTCTTGATCAAAGAGTATTTAATATGCCCACTACTTCACAAGTTGTTGCTATTTGGATAGACAATAATGCATGTGCTCAGCCAACTAAGAGGGATATCCTTGTCTATAGTCACTCCGGAAGTGGCCATAGAATCAATTACTACTGGTTGTTATGATCCTTTACAATACCCTTTGTTATTCCAGTATGGAGACGTGAGTTGGCACGACGTAATTAAGATAAAAATTACCATTGGATCACATAGAAATCACAACACAGAGTCCATTCTTGATCCTCATTTAGTCAACTCTACTGAAGAGTTACTTGAAAATGAAAATTAAGGTAAAATGCTTAAGTACAGAACTTGCGCCATCTCTTGTTAAAATCTTCAAGTCCAGCGCAAAAAGTATTGGACCAACCATTGAACTATATCCTACATCGAAACCAAGATAGTTAAAACTATAAATTTATCAAAAGATACTTGCGATTTAAGAAATATTTCTCTTCCAATCCATTTCTAAACAAGTTTAGAAACAAGAAAAATAGCTAATTTGGAGTGTCGCCACAAAGATGGGAACTAATTCTTTTATTTATTTTTTTACTTAAATGGGAGTTATTAAATATTATATTATGAGTTAAAGTCTGTCGTATTGGTGGTTGTCCAAATCATTTAGTTTTTGCAATTTCCAATGTGTGGATTCATGTATTCCTTCCGAATTTTTCCATTACTTTACATATTTTTGTTGCATCTATTGTTTGGTTGATACATATGACAATCAATACATAAAGAAAGAAGTAAATTGGAGATGCTATTGCTTTTTCACGCTTTTGACTGTTTTCTAGGTTGCCTTCTTGGGCGATAATGTTCCCAAAGATAGTGCTGACAAAGGTAGGGAAGCTGCAAGAGAATGTGATGCGTTGCTTGTTTTGGGCTCATTCCTAATGACTATGTCTGATTCCCACCTTGTTAGGTATGCATGCCTACATCATTCTTTTCCAAAAGATTAATAACTAAAATAAGGGCATGTTTTGGATGCATACTCTATCTTTTCGTGCTAGATAGATGAAGCCATGTCCACTGGATTGTACCAATAGATATACTAAAAAGTCTAGATGGAGAGGTTTATATAGTGAAAAAAACATTTAAACTTTATTGATCAATACCTAGATTAGATATATAGTATGGTGTGCCTTTCTATTATTGATTGAATAGTTAGTTAGATTTGTGCGATATGCACAATCGAACACTTATATCTCCTATTTTTGTTGGAAAAATTTATACTCAGGCTAGCTATATTCTATGAGACTGAATGTTGTATACATAACAAAGAAAATATGTTAGTGAAGCCAAGAACTAACATCATAGAAAATTAGAAATCATATGTTGAGATGGGTAAGTGGTAGGACATAAGAAGATAAAATATTTTTTAAATTAATAGAGATAAAATTTTTTAATAAACAAACACACAAAGCTGCATTTGCATGAATTAGATGGTTTGTACACTTAAAACTAAGTTATATGCGTGCTTTGGTAAGAATTAATTGCCCTAATAAACAAATGGTAATGCTATGATAAGTTTTATATCTTTACTGATAATATCTTTCATGCATTAGTACTGTTCATGAGGCAAGAACATCAACTCCTATTGTGAACATAGGTGCAACCGTGCAATACGTATTGATGGCATCGTGCCTCTTAAAATTAATGTCTGTGTTGGGGAGGTATAGTTCGTCAGAGTTATATTAACAGTCGCTCTTTAACATGCGTTCATTTTTCGTTTATCCTACTCCAACCTCTGCCATTTCTTTTTACTGCAGATATTTTCTCAGTTACTTGACGTTGGATCCCTTACTATGCCTACTCTGCAATGAAGTCTTCCAAAATGAACGCATGCTAAAGAGCGTAAACCTGTAAAGAAGTTGGAGAATTACTGCATGTTGGTTGTGTTTGTTTTTATTGGTAAAGTGCATTATGTTATGAATATTATCATAATTATTTTGATAATTATAACCTGAAAATGCTTGCAATTAGTAGCATATGGCTTTTCATTTTATTTATTTATACTATTGTTGTTGGATTGTTAAGAAACTTTTGAAAATGATCTTTTGTACTTCCATACTAGGATGTAGGGTAATATCCTACATTGGGACCTTTGAACTTCAAAAATCAAGTGAATTTTAAAAGATTATAGACTTGGAATTTGTTTCTATGTTCTGGATTTTTGTAAGTAAACTGAGCGCAATGAAAGAGTTTGATGAATATAGCTGAAACCAAATAATTTAGGATTTAGGCTATGTTGTTGTTACATAATCCCTCAGATGGATTAATGTTGCGCAGGAGAATAACTGCATTAAATGAGCGGTGTGGAAGAGTTTGATCCATGTAGGTGACTACAACTAATTTGGGATTACAGCTTGCACTTCATGCCATGTTTTTCTTCTAAATTTTTTCTGCATGTATTCTAGAAAATTGAGTTCCCCATGTTTTCTTTAAGAAGCCATTTCTAATTTTCCTACTTTTTGCAGTAATTATCTTTCTTTGCTTTTAGATATGTGCTCACTCTTGGGGATCCATACATGCCTTTAACCAATGATAAAATCATAGAAAGAATCGCAAAACAGGTTAGTAGCTTCAAAAGATTACATGTGTTGTCTTAAATTCTTAATCATGTTTTGCTTAGATTCAGACACATTTTGCCTATTAAGCATGTATTAAAGACAAGTTCATGAGAAAATATAAATTTCCTTTCCTTTTTATTTATAAGAAAGAAACCATAACTTGCCTCCATTGAGGCTTGAAACTCCCAATCTCTTACACAAGTGACCCCGTACCAAACCCGTGTGTTGTCCACCTGGTTGGTGAGAATATATATAGATTGCCAAGCATACTGCTTCGAATTTTGTTAAATGGGTGCTTGGAAAGTGGCGAAAGTTTGAAGACCTTGGTGAAAGCAGTTTCAACGAGCCTGCATTTAGATATATTTCATTATGTCCCCTCCCTCTTCAACAATGGCAACTGTGCTTGCCACCATAGAAGGGGAATCCTCCAAACAACTTGCTGAAACTCCTGTCCTCTCTTCTGAGGCTAGAGTTACAGGTGATTCAAAATTCTCTTTTGGGAAACTGTTTTATCTATATGATCTAATATAAATGTATCTGATAGACATCATGGAGTAGAGACATGACTATGCGAGATTCCTACTTGCGCACGTATCTGCACTCATTTTTTCTAGAAAATTCATTGGATACTGGCTTGCACATATATAGGCATGTAAGTGCATCTAAAGCGATACTAAGCGAAATTTTTCACTTATATAATTCTACTTGTTCATGTGCTTTTTGTTTTTTGTGCTTCCTTTCTTCGTCTTCGAAACTTCTATTTGGATATTCTGCATCTTTTTTTTTGTTATGACATAGACCACACATTTTTATATTTATTTTTCTTTCGATGATTGACATTATGCCATTTCTGCATTACAGCTTCATTAGGATCACATCCTACCCCTTCTCTGATTTCACACTTGGGGCAATATTATACTGATGAAAAGTATTCACCTTGCAGTTTTCATTCTCTAAATCCATCTGGACAATCAACTGGACCTGATAGAAAGGATGCAGGATTGAATAGAGTGAAAAAGAGGGAGTTATTACTTGATGATGTTGGTGGAACTATTGGCACATCATTGAGAGGCCCATTAGGTATTGGTGGTAGTCTTTTGAGTGGTGCAAAATGAAAGAGGAGTGAGAGATGGAAATGGGCATAACAGAGAAATGCTATCTAGAAGTGGAACTGCTAAAATTGGTAGGCCATCTTTAGGCAATGCTAAGGTGAAAGGAAGTCCAAAACTAAGCCCAAGCAGAAGACAACCCAGTTGTCAACTTTTGTCAATAACCAATGAGATGAGCCCAATGCATTAGATGGATGGATTAGAGAACTGAGTTGGCCCTGACTACACTACATTCAACCTCAGTTGGGCGCTCTACGTACGATGTTCTTGGTAAATATTCAAAACTACCAGAAACAGTAATAACTAATAACATTAGTCTCAAAATCTTATGAGGTAACTACCAGTAACAATATGAAAAAAGATGATTCCCATATGGATAACTACAATGATTCAGAAGCTCCCCTTGACATATCCCACCTACAGTTACTTGAAATGGATGTACTAGGTGTCCGTGACGACCTGGATGGGCAAGGTCAGGATCTTGCTTCATGGTTAAACATTGATGATGATGGATTGCAAGACCATGACTTTATGGGGCTTGAAATTCCAATGGATGACCTATCAGACTTAAAATATGATGGTCTAAAGTTGTGATGGTCTAAAGTCTCATTCTTTGTATATTTTCGTGAATTATACAAGTTAAACAAAATTCAGTACTTCTTATCTAGAAATGACCTATTACAAGGGGGGTAAATCGACTGCGAGTCTATAAGTAGGCAATGGGTTCTTTTGGGGACTAAAGAAGTTTGAGTAGGAAAGAACAATATGGTCCAAGAGTTCGCTCCTTCGCTGTCAAGTTCTTGATCTTTAGCTCACTGTTTGATGTGAAGTTAGTGAGCCCCCACTGTGAAATCACAAGCATTGATGAGTTTGTGAATGAGGGAACATTGCAATTGTACATAGCTTATATTCAAATAATAGTCTCAATTTTGTTTACTGTAATGGTTCTTCATGTTGTAATTCATGTAGGATCTTTTTCCTCCTTTCTATTCATGATAGATTATCACGTAACTGATATTTAAATCTTGTTGCGTGGGTCTTTAAGATTCTCTTCTGAGGTAGATTGCAGGAGCTCCTGCTCCTATAATCATGTCATTTCTAGGAAAGCTTCAGTAATGTTCTCTACACTCTCTTCACTTCGAGTTTTGAATGGCTTAGCATCCGAATTGGAAAACAACTCCAACAACACACTCATCAGGAACTCTCGAATCTGAGTTCTCCTAATCCGAATTGAATACTTATGACGGTGTAATTCTATTATTGACTGAATGGTTAGTTGGATTGGTGAGACATTCTTGACGTCTTTTGCTTCGATATTTCATTCCTATGGATCTTTTTTTTTTCTTTTTTTTTGTAGAGTTAAATGATGCTTCTTGAATAGCATTTCTACTTATATTACGTATTCAAATTATGTATGTTTGGATTTTATATTACATAGTTTGTTCAAACTCATACATATTATTTAAATTTAAATTTTATATTTAGTTGCATATTAAATTTACATTTTTTTTTTAATTAAAATCTTGCGAGCTTATGAGCGGCATAACACCTTCATGAAACTAGTATAATCGTGCATAACACCTTCATGAAACTAGTATAATATATATATAATTAGTATTGTATATAATTCTTATTTGAACAAATATGTAGATGATCGTGTCAGTATAAGATAGAAAATGTATGCATGTGACATGAGTTGAATTATTGTTGAAGACCCATATAAGATTGCTTGGGGACTTTTAAATTAATATTTTAGGTCTGCCTCGATGCTGCTTTAGCCAATATTTTAAGAGTACACTCCATTAAGTCTCAATCCACCCTGTCAAATACCTTAGTGAAATCAATTTTTATCACCGTCTTCCTCTCGTTTTCGTGCCCGAATCTCTTCGACTGTTTCATTGGCCACCAACACCACATCAAGAATGCTCCTACTACTCACTAATGCAAACTGAGTCTCTTCCACCGTCGAGTGAAGCACGCTTCTTAGTCTATTAGCTAACACTTTGACCATGATTTTGTGTAAACTTGTGATTGGACTTATGGTGCAAAAGTCTCATATTTTCAAAGAGTTGGCTTTCTTGGGGATTAGACAAAAATGCGTCTGATTGGTGCAGTTGTTGACTATGCCAGTTTCATAGAACTCTTCCATGACTTTTGAGTAACTCTCCTTTGATAGACTCCGATGACTTTTGATAGAATAACATTGAAAAACCATCCGGACGGGTGCTTTGCTCCCATCACAATAACAAACGGCTTCCTTCACTTCTTCAATTGTGAATTTCCCACTAACTTCTGCTTCCCACGGGTTCCACCACAATCCATCCGTATCCTTTGGTTTATAAATTAATGAGATTTTAGATTTGTGATAGTTTGTTTCTCCAAAGAATACACGCTCCTAAGCGTCCATTATTCTTGTAAGGTCTAGTTAGGTATTCATTGTTGTCTCATAGTTTTGTATCTGATTTTTTTCCCTTCCAGTTGCTTCCCAATCCTTGGATTTTTCATTTTCACGTAATTCCCTACTAATTATCTCTAGATATATGATTTTGTAGCATGCTGATGTTTATGGTTAGGAGAGGCATTGAGTTGTGATGTCCGGAAGGAATGATCAGTGGTGTTTTTGGTGGTTAGAAAGAGGAAGAATAACTTGGGTTGTCTGACATTGCAACAATCCGTAGGGAGAGAAGGGAGAATGAGAATCAGCTACGGTTTAACGTGCCAAACGAGGTCTATGACGATGCCGTTCGTGGTGGCTTTAGTAATTCCTGCTGCAAATTAATGGACTACAAAGGAAAGCTCGGGTTGCTCCACCACCTGATTGGTAAAGCCTCCCGTATGTCTCTAAATTTGGGTATGCTACATTACGACGTGAAGGAAAATCGGGCAGTGTAGAATATGATTAAGAGCTTCCTAGAGCCTGTAGATTCACCTCTCTGGGTTTTAGCTCCATTGCACCTTTATCAAGATTGGTTGTTCGCAACCAATCAAGATCTTCAAATGGTTGCGATTCACTATGATTCGAGAAAGATTTATAATAAGGGTGCTCAATTGAAAGTCACTTGTCCCCGTGCACAATGTGGTTTCCATTATCATTCAGACTTTAGGGATTTAAGTAATTTTAGCAAGCCATGCACCGATGAAGCCAACCCTGCTGACTCAGAGCTCTGACTCGTGCATGAACAAAATAGGGTGGTTTTATTTTTAAGTTGTATTTCTAGTTGAATTTTGTTTAGTAAGCCTGCTTCCATATTTTACTTGGACATGACTCAACACCAGTGCCAATCCATAACCTCTATCGGATTTAAAAGTAAGGATTGAAAACACAACAAATTATTAGAAGAGACAAAACTAAGCCAACAAAAGCAATCGATTTGCATAACAAATCAAATTAGACTAAAAAGGGGAGATATGTTAAAGTAGCACCGTACCACACATATACTTAAACATCACAATGGAAAAACATTTTCAAATAATTTGTTGCCAAATAAAGTAAAGTTTTTCCATATCGTATTACAGCTACTCTACTTCCAAATCAGAATTTCATGCGAACAACAAATCCGATTCATCTACTTAAAAAAAAAAAAAAAAAAAAAAAAAAAAAAAAAAAAAAAAAAAAAAAAAAAAAAAATCCGAATCATCCAATTATAAACCTAAAACAGGGCGTGATATTCAGGAGACACATATCGAGTGAGATAGCTAGCTAGAGGGTAAAGAGTTGATTTTTCCATGGAGCAAGAGAAGCCTCAACAACAATTGCCAGAACTCCCTAATGATTTAATCTATGAAGAAATCTTGTTGAGATTGTCCATCGACAACCTCTATCCTCTCTGCAGAAGAGTTTGTAAGGAATGGCAGAATTTGCTCTGGGACTGGCGCTTTAGGCACCTCAACAATAAGAGAACTCGCAATGCTTCTTGGCTCATGGTTCAGATGAAGTTCTGCAACTGCCACAACAATAGCGCTGATTTCCTCAAATTTATTCCCTACATAACCGACGTGCACTTTCCTTCAATTCGACGTCCGTGCCTCCCTGCCAGGGAAGTGGAGTACCCCTGCAACATCCTCTCTACTTCTTCTTCCAACACTTCTGTCGGCATTTTTTGCGGCTCCACCACTTCTTCAACCCTCCGCGGTACTTCATCTACAAGAAGGCCTCCGAGCAAACCATACAACTCCCCAAACCCATAGTTGACAACTCCCAAACAGTTGCCATGGAGTTAATGGTGGTCCAGTACAAGAGATCTGGCTTCCTACGCTTCAAAGTCCTTCGAGTTTCAAGCCTGATCAAGGAACATCGAAGAGAAACACGCGGCATTACTTCGAGTTGTTCGACTCATCGGCAGATGGTGAAGCGATTGGAGGATGTGAGTTTGCCGCGCTGGTTCTTCCGGCGCGCGGGCAAGCTGTTCTAATCAATGCTACATTCCACTGGGTGTCCAAGTCCTTGTCCTCCAAGGACTACATTATCTTTGCTTTCAACATGGAGAAGGAGAATTTGGATTCTTTTGACGTGCCGATGGAAGTCAATAAGGCCGGCCTCCATTTTGGCTGGAGTAATTCCTACTGCAAATTAGTGGACTACAAAGGAAAGCTTGGCTTGCTCCACCACACAGTTGAGAAAAAAACTTCCTATTGTATGTCTATCAAAATTTGGGTGTTGGTAGATTTTGTGAAGCAAAAGCCAGTTTGGAATGAGATTAAGAGCTACCTGGAGCCTATAGATTCACCTTTTTGGGTTTCGCCTCCATTGCACCTTCATCAGGATTGGTTGTTCGCATCGAATCGAGATCTCCATTGACGACTCTGACGTCTCAACCTCTCACACAGGCATTTTTATTCATCGTTGTTCATTTTCCTTAACTTTGGTTTTAACTATTTTTATTATTTTTTGCCTTGTTGGGGGTTTGATACGTAGCTTATAATCATTTGTTGAGGTGATTATTAATTTGTTCAATAAGTTTGATATATTTAGCCGGCCTTACATGTCATTCCTGTCCTTGAAATTATGATTTTGAAGGCCATCAAAATTTTCATGCTGAGCAATTAAGCTTGCTTGAATCAAGCAACCCAACTTGTAAGAAGGGGTGTGTACAAGAATCCAGGATCCACTCCTATCAAACCGATTACCTTTAATTGCTTTATTATATTTAATGTTAGGCTGTAAACAAACAACAACTATGTAAAATAAATGTTGTAGTAATGAGAATGGGTATAGATTAGGTGGCAAAAATCGGAACGGACATAAACGGGATTTGGACACTAATTTTTAAAATTATTAAATTTGGTGCCGGGACCGGTCCGTTTTTGAAATGGGCAATTTTTTTGTCAGGTCCGTATGTTTTACAAACATACGGGACTGTTTTGTCCGATTTTTATTGTTAAAAATCTACAACAACAACCTTCGCGAATTCAAACACAATCAAAAACATCATCAGACGACATATAACCAAATCCAAGAACATCAAATAAATCGCAGACTGGATACGAAATCACCGCCCATGGAGACAATTGTGCGACTCGTCCGTAGAGAATTGCTTGGCGCCGTCGGCGGTGGGAGAAATGGGAGCCGAAGCGGTGGAGGAGGAGCCGGCGACTCCTACTTCACATCGATCGACTCAATGAAATCAACGACAACGATCGATCGAAAGCGCAATTCAATCTCACAGACCTCGAGATCGACCAGATTTCATCGCTAATGAGGTCGATCGGATCCCATGAAGACGAATCCTCTCTCTCTCTGCGGATTTCGCTAGTCGGCGCGGTATGCACCGGTGATGCAGGTGCGGTGATGCTCACTACGAGGTCCGTCGATCCGCCGCTAGGGTTGGGGTTTCGGATGTTTCGGGCTTGGATGATGAATCTCTCGAGCTCGGAGTGGTTCGGAACCATGGTGAGGCCCTAGTGAGAGCCGACGACGAAGAATCTTGCGAAGAGGAGTGGCGGATCGAGTCGTCGTGAGAGAGAGAGAGCGTGAGAGTCGAGGAGAGAGAGCGTGAGAGTGAGAGGTGAGATTTGAGTGTCTTTGTGTGAGTGAGTCGAGTGAGGCGTGTGATGTGTGTGTGAAGGGTGAACCGGTGAGGCGGTGAGAGTGAAATTAGCTTTAGGGTACCCCTTTTTTAACGGTGAAATTACCTATATGCCCTTCAAATTAATCATAAACGGGTTTTTTTTAAAATTTTGCCCGGACCGATCCGTATTTTTAAACGGACATAAAATATTGTCCGGACCGTATGTTTGTCAAAAAAATATTGCCGGTCCGTTTTAAACGGGCCAGGACAAACGCCTAAACGAGACTGGGCACATTTTGTCGACCCTAGTATAGATGGATGTGTGCTAAAACACATATAGATAGAGTAAAAAATAGAAAAATTTCAAAGAAAAGTAGTATTAGCCGTAGTATCAATCAACACAATAAAGAATTAAGGACGATTGCGGTAGTCTGAACACCTTCAAGTTAACATCGACTACAAATGCCCCCACTAGAAAGCTCGTCGACTCAGTAATGATATAGAGGTGAACCGAAAGCTAATTTGTGGCCCTTTGATTAGGAGGGAGATTTAAAAATTTGGAAAACACATAATCAATTGCACTAAGTAGTAGCTAACTTGGGACGCTTTGACTAGGATGAGATTTAATAAATTTGAAAAACACATCATTGATTGCACTAAGTTTCGTGGATCTTAATTGTAAAAGTTGCCATCAGCATGGACTGGAATGGATGCATACTCAACATCTCAATTCACAAATCTAATTAACAATCTGGTCTTAATTATTTGCTTGGGTAAAATACAAAATGCCCTATGATGTTTGATGAAATATACTCTTTAGTCCCCGCGTTTTCAAAACGTAGACACTTTAGGCCCTCTAATTTACTCTTTGTTAAACAAACGCATCTTGTGTTAGTTCCAACATCCTTGTGTTAGTTCCAAATCAATTTACTATTTTTATATTACTTTTTGATGATGTGACATATTGGTTCTACCAATAATACTCTTAAGGTTTACCATATTTCCTATATCTAACCAACACTTAAGCTATTCATGTTTATAATTACAATTTATAAAGATAATCCACTTTAGTCTCTTTAAGTATGTGAACATTTATATATATATATATATATATTATTTGTGCTATTAAATATTCATGTATCTTAAATTTATAAATCACAATTAATGAAAAATAAATAATAATACCATCGGATAAAGGTGCGGTCGAGCCCAACAAGTGCTATAAAAAACGATAATAAATAATAAATAATAACAATCCAAATGTAAATATATTTGTCATTTAATAATAATAATAATAATAATAATAATAATAATTGAAAATTTATGTCTAGTAAAATAGCTTGATAACTAAAATAATAAAGCCTTGAAATAAATAAATATATAATTTTTTTGTGTATGTGTATACTAAAAAGTAAAGAATTATGTTTTGTCTTGTCAAGGGAGTGACTACTAGCACTCATATACCCTATATCTACAGTTGCAAGTCGGGCGGGGAGTCCTTGTTTCCCGTGGGCCTCGCCTCGGTGGTGCGGGGATTCCTCGCTTTGTGTTTTCCGCAGGGCGGGGCGTAGGGTAAGGTGGGGACGAGAAATCGTTCTTGCCTCGCGCCCCACAAGGACTCCCGTGGGGATTTCCCACCTTGCCCCGCTCCCCACATAAAATCCTCTATTTTTTATAGTTTTTTAAAGAAAATTATGTACTTTTTTATGTGATTAAAAAACATTAGTAATGCATGAAATGGAACTCAAGATCTCCAAATATAAAACTCATTTTTTTACCATCAAACCAATCCTACGAAACATATTGTATCATAAAGATATATAAAATTACATTTAAAACATCTTTGCATTATATTTGTCATACTAATTTCAGAAATCTAATATATTTAATTAAGTATGATAATTCATAACTCAATCAACATAATAATATCAAAAACAAAATTAAGTTAATCCTTCAATTGGAGAGAAAATAATTCCCCAAAAAGTAGTTAAGTGGCAAAACTATAAATGTGTGAAGATCAAAATCGACATTTTCACAAAATTGATGGGGCATGGGGCAATAAAGTTCTCATCGTGAGATATTTGCAGGAATAAATCTCCGCTCCACCCTGCCGCACTTGCAGCCCTACCAATATCAGCCCATCCTCCCATTTAATTTAATACATTTTTTATACTAAAATGTCTTTAAGCAAAATTACATAAATAACCTCATACTAAATTAAATTATGAACTCATTTCCTTTTCCGCTTCTACTCTCCACTTTCTACACCCCTCCTCAACTTTACTTTTCACCATCTAAACCCCTCCCTAAATGAAACCTTAAACTCATCTCAACTCTTCTCCCACTCGTTACACCTACTCCAAATTAAACCCACCCCCATATCTTCCACTTAGTTTTCACTTTCTATACCCCACCTCAAATTAAACCATAAACTCATTGATATCTCATTTTCTCTTCTATTTTCTAATCTCTGCACCCCTCCCCATCTATTTGTCCATACACTAAACAACTCACCACCCAATGTGTAATGACCCAATATTTATTAATCGCGTTTATTTAGAGATTTCGGACTAGGACAACATCCCAGATCCACGTGGACACAATAGATAAAGTTAGGACACGTCTGATCGGACATAATAGTTATTTTTGCGTGATGGTTGTTCTATTGTGGTGTTTAAACTATTTAATTATCATATTGAATCGCATGTGTATACTAGAATGTTGTAATCGAGTGAGATTGTGCAACAGATGTTTGCCTAGTAAAACATATCGACGCAGGTAATTGGGTTGGTGAAGTATGTGTACACTAGGAAAACATGATTAACTCACTTAAAATGTTCATTTATTCAAGGAAATGATTAATAAAACCATAAACTACGTCAAATAGGTTGAGGCAAATTATGGCGCCCCTCGAAATGCGTACCAAGTCGCAAGACAATGAATAAGGGTATCCGAGTGTGAGTTAGTGTTAGATTGAACTTATGAGTGTGCTAATGGAATCATAGTCTTGTGTATGGATAGCTTAAATGATAGCCTTAGATTTTCCTCGAGATACAAGTAACACTTGATAAAAAGAAAGGGGTATAAAATCCAAAACTAAGTGGATTTCTCAACTAAAGCACTTATATTTTCATGCAAAATTAGTGTTCCCGGAGTGACTTAGCTGGGATGCTTGAAGGAATTTGTTGTCTAAGATCAGAATCAAGGGAATCTAAGCTAAGGTAATGAACTTTCATCCCCAACTTCACTCAATTTTTGAAAACCATGCTTAAAAATGGGATTTATGGTTCAAAACGAATATGAGGTTGAGGGTTACTATTTTTAAGAAGCTTTATATGATTTTCCAAGTCAATTACAATAATAATCTTGAATTTGAAACTGGATATACAATTTATTTTATAAGTTGCACAATTTTGGGAATGCATGGAAATTTGATGAAATCATTGTTAAATATGTGATGCCTCCGACTTTTGTTGATGTTTTGGAATTTTCCTACAAGGAGAGGGTATGTCGATAGAGTTGGAATAGGCCAAATTGATAGTTGGTGACAGAATTCTCGAGCAAAGAATTTTGCCACCCAACCTGCATAGCTCGCTATCTAGCCTGGGCATGCAACTGTTCTTCATCTAAAGAACAGTTTACACAGACATAACGCACTACGTGGGCTCTCTAGTACGCTAATGATGACAGACAGCCTAAATTAAAGTCTATTTTGGTTATTTTCAACTTAATACACACCCAAACACTTATAAACATAATAAATACATAAAATTGGACTTCAAGGGAGTAAGGGGACCGTAGCTCGGGTACTGGGGAGCTAGTCGAGGCCGGATTTGAGAGTCCAGGGTGTCACGACCGAAATTTTTAATCTGAGTTTAATCTCTTAGTTAGGATCAGTGATCCATGACGTAGGACCCGTGACATGATATGTGTCATGACCGAGGCAATGTGGCCGATGTATATGTTATATTTGTTATGGTGTATGCCCAGTGTATTGTATATGTTTAGACTACTAAGTCACTCCTACTTGTGTTGAAGTGTTGAGACGTGAGTAGGGATGCGCCTCAAGATGCGTGTCGGTATGAGATCAGGGGTAGAGAGTGATATGATAAGTTGTTATAGGTTTAATATAGCTTATATAATTGAAATGAAGTGGCTATGGTTGATTATATAATTAAATGTAACCTAAGTTAGCATTTTAAAATAATAGCCCTGTGATGATCATCGAGATACGTGTTGACACATCTAAAAATCAATTAAGTTACAAATTGGTGTCACTTAGCATGAGTAAGTGGAGAGTAAATGGAAAATTTGTCAATATGTATACCATTAAATAAGTCTCGAGATACGTATGCACAATAAGATCAATGACTATTAATCAACCATATATATTTCATATAAATAACTAGGGATTAACTCATGTAATCAAACCATTCTCATTTCATTACTTAGGAGAGAAGAAACCTTGTTGGAAAGGGAGAATTTGTTGGAGGAACGAAAAGATTAGCAACTAGGAGGGTTTGGTGAAGGAGTGATCAAACTAAGCTAGGAGTTTACAACTAGGTAACTCACTAACACTAGTAACTTGGTCAATTTGATAAACTCATGAATTCGATGATATATATGGTTGTTTTATGTTGTTGTTGATGTCTTGGGGGTTCTGGGGGTGTGTATGAGGGTTCCCAAAGCATTGCGGGTAGCCTATATGTGTGGAGAAAACTCAAAATTCTAATTGTAGAATTCTGAGTTTTTCTGCACATAGCGCGCTAGGTAAGTCAGCTAGTGCGCTAACTTCGGATGGGGAGCTAGAGAAAGATTGGTAGCGTACTAATAAGTCCACTAGTGCGCTAATCAGGGTATCCAACGCGCTAGATGCTATAACAACATAAAAATATGCAATTCTCTAAATTCACTTAAATATTATAAGCAAGCCTAATACCCTAAGTAAAGGTCCAAACACACAAAAAAATATGGTATATGATATCAGGAACCTGAGGAAGTGTCTCGGGGGTTCGGATACAAGATTTGAGGTGTTGGGAGGTCGAAATAGCTAGGAATTTGCGTGGTCTATAAGTAAACTGATTGATATATTTATTTATATTTCATTCATGTTTATTTATTCATTTCCAATCATTTGGACTGATTTTCCATTTCACTCTATATACCATGACTTGTTGTCCTTTTTCATTTCAGGAGTTTGCTTTCATGGTATAGATTGTTGATTAAATGATTTCATTAACTTCAAATCATGTGACATGTCATTTTTGAATGTTGATACATGTAGTAAATGAAATAGCATGCTATTAGGTAGGTGTTAAGCAGTGTTGTGAATTTTTTTTTCTTTGTGCATTAGATATGCAATTGTTTTGTTGGATTCTCAAACCATATTATCTTTTAAAATATGAAAGTAGTTCTTGTATCTGGAACCATTCTATGATAGAGGTCCTTCAGGCTGTGAGAGATGTAGAGCTTGTTGGCAAGCTCCATCCTTATATAGTGCAAAAAGGTGATGTGATGAAGATCACGGTCGATAGTGAAAAGGCGATGTGATGAAGATCCCTAGATCATTACTATTTAGTCGATTGTCGGTTTCATTTTGTTTAACTAAAATATCTCTTTGCACGTTATCTTTCATTATAGTTGCTATTATCATGCTTTTAGATACTTGCTGCATATTTGGAGATGTGAACAAATGTCTCTCAGTGTTACTTTCTACTTTCATATACTCACCGCCTTTTTTATGACAATGGGTGCAGATCCATCGAGTAGTGGACCAAGCAAAGAGAAGATCGACGACTACCTATGAGCCAGTGGAGCACTGCTACACCGGATTTTGTAGGTTTTGATTTTGTTGTATTACTTTTATATATCTTTATATACTTTTGGGGTTATATATATTGTGTTGAGAGATAGCACCCTGATCAGACACATGTTGATATGTTATCGCCATTTCATTATATATATGCATGTTATCTTTGTTCCCTAGTTATTCCACATAATTGTTAGGTATCATTTTAAAATACTTCTGCTAATTTGTTAAGACTTATGCTGAATAAACTTTTAAGTAAGTAAAATTTTAATTAACTTTGATTTATGAAATGAGATAGGATAGGTAAATGTTTATTTCAATAATTAATTGGGATATCGTAAGGTTTTAAAAAGGCTGACTAATTCTTTGTGAAGTTCTACGTGGTGAGGTTAGGGCTTAATGATAGGATTAGGCCGAACAATGCCCTAATTTGAAAGGGGGTCATCACAGGTCGTATCATAGCCTAGGTTTATAAAGCTTAGGTTACAGAGCCTAAGTTTATAGGGCTTAGGTTGTGGAATATGGTTACTCTACAATGATATACCAAAGCTACAGTTTGTACTAAAAATGCTTAACTTTCCTAATAACTAGATGATCTTTGCCTAGAAACCATTAGTTAGGAAGTAAGTGAATCTGAGATGGGGATTTATTATATGTACATGTTAGTTTTCTATCAACTTGCAGACACCAATAGATGATTCAAGCAATAGCGGGGATGTAGGTGCTAGTGGCAGCCACCCTTCCATTCCATCAGCAGATGACTTCTAGAGGCTATCTGATTGAGTAGCTGCTCAAGGACAGCAGTTGGCGGAGTTCATTGCTATAATGACATCAAGTTTTGCTCCACTAGCACACACACCATCCCCTACTACTACGACTACTCCCATATTACCGACATCAATGCCGGTAGTACAGACTATACTGATAGTGACAGCTTTAACCATAGAGACGATTTATACATTGTCTTTCACACCTCCATCTTCAAGCTCAACAGTATAGGTTCATTTGGTGAAGGATTTCATCAGACTGAAGCATGTTTACTTTGATGACCAGCGAGACTTTGAGAAGATCAAGAAGTGAGTCTTGTCTCAAGAGAAGTTACATAGAGTCTTGAGGATTGAGGACATACTCAAGGCTGAGATTCCGTCGTATACGCTATAGAGAGATGCTAATGTTTAGTGACGTGTGACGATAGCTTCTGAGGGAGAGTTTGAGTATTGGGATGCATTCAAGAAGAAGTTTTATCAGCATTAATTCCCACCCGCGGTGATGAAGAGGTTAAGGAAGGAGTTCATGAATCTGAGACAGGGAGCTGATGAATTGGTGATGAGTTATACAAACATATATGGCTATTTGATGCAGTTTGCTGGGTATCTAGTGAGAGATGATTTAGAGGATGTGTACCACTTTGGAGATAGGGCTAGATATTGTGTTTTATGTTTTCAGTTTAGGTGTCAGGACTTTGGGCGAGATTTATGAGCGTGCACTCTCTTACGAGACTTACTATTTAGGTAGAGTTGCCAATGGGACATCGTTAGTACCAGCGTTGACACCTGATCAGGTTGCGGAGTATGAGAAGAGGAGAAAAATGGGCAAAGGACTGAGGAGATGGGATAGAGGTTCCAGGGGTCAAGGACATCTACAACTGCTATAACATATGTATAATCTCCTACGCCATTGCAGACTATTGTTGGTAGACCTCCCTTGCCACCACTAGTTAAACTTGCATTGCTAGCTCATACTATTTTGCCAGCTTTACCAGTACCACCAGTGCCATGTCAGTAATAGCAAGGTGGTACAGACCGAGGTAGAGGTAAAGGTAGAGTTCGAGATAATTCCCGACATGGACAGAGATAGGCATAGGCCCAAGATCAGGTTCGGGGTCATCGTAGGTCGGTCACTTGTTATAGGTGTAGTTAGGTTGGGAACAAAATTAGAGATTGTCCATATCCAATAGCCGTGGTTCCACCACAGAGACGAGAGGGTGTTCACATGGTAGCACAGCTTGATGTCGATGCTACACGAGGACTCATTGAGGGTATGGTTTTCATTTGTGGTAGAGATTTATATGTTTTATTTGATTTGGGTTCTACATTATCTTTCATTTTTGGTCTCATGATAGGCATCTTAGGGTTGACATCGCTTAGAGCTAGTGTACATTTGATTTTGAGTACAGTAGCCGAGGATAGGGTTTACCCTAATTGTCCTATTGAAGGATGTCCAGTAGAGATAAGCGGGGTAGAGTTACCTGCAGACTTCAGGGATCTCGAGTTATTAGATTTTGACCTGTTGTTAGGAATAGATTGGCTAGCAGTGTATCATGCTTATATCGACTGTTTCAGTAAGATAGTGACATTCGAGGTCCCAGGACATCCGATGTTCACGTATAGTGGTAGTACACTGAGAGCCAATGACACTAGAGGTCAACTTGTGACTAGTGGAGAGATGTAGACTCTGGTAGCGTTATATGCTTTGGTAGAGAGTCGTGGACCACGACTTGAGGAGATTCTGGTTATATGCGAGTTTCCAAACATGTGTTCAGAGGACTTACCTAGTTTACCACCACCGAGAGAGATATAATTTATCATTGATTTGGTACTAGGCACCAGACCGATTTCTATACCACAATACCGCATGGCTCCTAGAGAGTTAGGAGTTGAGGAGTCAGTTATAGGATTTAGGACAGAATGGATTCATCACACCTTCTATGTTGCCATGGGAAGCACCAATCCTGTTTTTGAAGAAGAAGGACGATACTTTGAGGCCGTATATTGACTACCGACATTTGAACAAGGTCATAGTCAGAAACAAGTATCCATTACCCCAGATTGATGATTTATTTGATCAGCTGAGAGGAGCATAGTTTTTCTCCGAGATAGACCTGAAATCAGGGTATCATCAACTTAGAATCAGAGATGAAGATAGGTCAAAGATAGCGTTTAACACAAGATACAAACACTATTAGTTTACAGTCATGTCATTTGGTTTGACTAACGCTCCAACCATGTTTATAGATTTGATGCACCGGATGATGAGACCATTTCTTAACTGTTTCGTGATAGTTTTCATTGATGATATATTGATATATTTAAGGACTTTGAGGGAGCATTACACGCCAAGTTCAGCAAATGTAAACTTTGGCTGTTAGAGGTCACATTTTTGGGGCATATTATTGGAGCATCAGGTATTGCTATAGATCCATCCAAGATTCAGGCTATTATGGATTGGCCAACACCGACGTCAATCACGAAGATTGGGAGTTTTCTGGGATTAGCAAGATATTATCACAGATTCGTGAAGGATTTTTCGAAGATCGCTTCACCGATTACTAGATTGACCCAAAAGGACGTCAGATTTGACTGGTCTAAGGAATCCGATGAGGCATTTGCTCAACTAAAGAGATTGTTGACTACCGTACCGATGTTAATATTGTCAAAGGCTGGACAAGGATTCTTGGTATATATACATACTTTTCATACGAGTCTAGGTTGTGTGTTGATGTAGGATAGAGGCATATTGGCTAATACATCGTAGACCTAGAGTATTATTACAGCCGCTTCTCATTCCACGATGGAAGTGGGAAAACATATCCATAGATTTTGTCAGAGGATTGCTGAAGATTGGTCGTCGACACAATTCTATCAATGTGATTGTGGAAAAATCGACAAAATATGCACATTTCATACCAGTTGCAGCTCACTACACATTTGACCAGTTGAGCATATTGTTCGAGAGGGAGATTATCCAGCTGCATGGGGTACCTGCTTATAATTCAACATGCTTATAAATCCAACTGAGATGCTATGTATACGTCAGACAGAGATGCTATGTATACGTCCATGATGTGGCAAAGTATGCATGAGTAGTTTGGTACATGCTTATAATTCAGCATAACCTTTCACCCTCAGACTGATGGGCATATTGAGAGGTTGATTTAGACGAGGTTGATTTAGACTCTTGAAGAAATATGCTCAAGGTTTGTGTACTTGAGTTTGGCAGATCATGAGAGGAGTACCTACCATTGTGTGAGTTTGCATACAATAATAGTTATCAGACTAGCATTGAGATGACGCCATTTGAGGCTTTATATGGTAGACCGTGTCGCTCACCATCTTGTTGGGTGAGCAGGAGGACCGAGAATTGATAGGGCTTGAAACTGTTGTTGATCACACAGAAAAGGTACGATAGATTCGCCAAAGGCTTAAAGGAGACCAAGAGATGCAAAAGAAGTATGCAGACATGTATCGCAACAATCTCACATATGAAGAGGGAGCATTCGTGTATCAAAATGTTTCTCCTCAGAAATTTCTTTATAGATTTGGTCTAAAAGGCAAGTTAGCATCGAGATTCATCGGGCCTTTTAAGATCAAATGACGGGTCGGAAAGGTAGCGTATGAGCTTGAGTTACCTCTACAGATGTCGAGGATTCATTCAATGTTCCATATTTCTATGTTTCGACTAGCTAAGTCGAAGGCAGACGTATGACTGGCATTTGACTTGAGCCAAATTGATTTGAGCGAGGACGTATCATACGAGGAGCTGCCAGTACAAATCCTAGACCAAAGGGTATAACAATTGAGAGGCATGTAAATCCCAATGGTGTGAGTCAAGTGGCAGTTCCATGGAGACTCATAGCTCACTTGGGTGCGGGAAACTATATGCGAGATAGGTTTCCGTACTCTTTTGAGTAAGGTATAACTTTAACCTAAGTTTAATTTCAAGGACGAGATTTCCATTAGTCGGGAAGAATTGTCACAGACCGAATTTTTAATCCGACTTTAATCTCTTAATTAGGATCAGGGACCCGTGACGTGGGGCCCGCAGTGTGATACGTGTCATGACTGAGGCAATGTGGCTGGATTATATTTTATATTTATTATTGTGTATGCCTAGTGTGTTGTATATGTGTAGACTACTAAGTCACTTCTACTTCTGTTTAGGTGATGAGGTTTGAGTGGGAACGTGCCTTGAGATACGTGCCGACGTAGGACCAGGGGTAGAGAGTGATATGGTAAGTTTATTTAAGTTTAGTATAACTTATATAGTTGAAATAAAGTGGCTATGGTTAATTATATATTAAATGTACCTAAACTAGCATTTTAAGACAATAGCCCTGTGATGATCATCGAGATACGTGTTGACACATCTAAAAATCAATTAAGTTACAAACTTGTGTCACTTAGCATGAGTAAGTGGCGAGTAAGTGGGAAATGTGTCATTATATATATACCATTAGACAAGTCTCGAGATACGTATGGACAATAAGATCAATGGCTATTAATCAACCATATCCATTTCATATAAATAGCTAGGGATCAACTCATGTAATCAAACCATTCTCATTTCATTACTTAGGAGAGAAGAAACCTTGCTGGAGGAAGAAGAAGATAATAAACTAGGTGGGTTTTGTGAAGGAGTTATCAAACTATGCTAGGAGTTTACAACTAGGTAATTCACTAACACTAGTAAATTGGTCAATTTAATGAATTCATGAATTCGATGATATATATGTGGTTGTTTTATGTTGTTTTATGTCTTAGGGCTTTGGAGGTGTGTATGAGGGTTCCCAAGGTATTTAGGTAACCTATATGTGTAGAGAAAACTCAGAATTTTGATTGCCATAATTCTAGGTTTTCTTACACATAGCGCGTATTAAGTGGTCGACTAGCGCGCTAACTTCGGATAACGCGCTAATGAGGCCGCTAGCGCGCTAATCATGGTATCTAGCGTGCTAGGTGCTACAAAAACATAAAAATATGCAATTTTCCAAATTCACTTAAACATTATAAACAAGTTTAATACCTTAAGTAAAGGTCCAAACACACTCAAAAACATGTTATATGATATCGGGAACCTAGGTGCTACAAAAACATAAAAATATGCAATTTTCCAAATTCACTTAAACATTATAAACAAGTTTAATACCTTAAGTAAAGGTCCAAACACACTCAAAAACATGTTATATGATATCAGGAACCTAGGGAAGTGTCGCGGGGCTCGGATACAAGATTTGGGTGGTCGGAATAGCTAGGAATTTGTATGGATTGTAAGTAAATTGATTGAGATATTTATTTAAATTTTATTCCTGTTTATTTGTTCATTTCCAATCATTTGAATTGATTTGCCATTGCACTGTGACGTCCCCTCTCCTAATCTAGGGCACCGCCCGGCCTAATCCGGTAATTAAGCCCTAATCATATCCACGCGGGACTTAATTACGTATTAGTCGACCTTTACAACCTAGACGCCTCTTTTCTTGTGTTCGGGATAAGTAATACACTAGTCCTCCTAGTTTATAAAATTTAGAGTTAATTAAAACTTTTTATTAAATTAATTAATTATCGAAGTCTTATTGATTTTGCGAAGCAATTAGTAACTTTTGCGGAAGCCATTTATAAAATCCTAAGTGTGGAAAATCGGGAAATGACATCACATATATAAAGTCCTCAAAATGCGGTGAAACAATAAAATAGTATAAGTCAAGTCGGGAAACTAACGCTCAACCCAATATACAACCCCAAATAGTATCCGAAAGTTATATATAACATATACAATCAAAATACCAAAAGAAGACCTACAATCGATGCGGTGATGCGCGCGCAGCTCGGGGATAGTCGTCGATCTTCTCTTTGCTGGCCTCTCGGTAGACGGCTCTGCACCCACCGTCCTAAAAGGACGGTAAGTACAAGAATAAAACAAGTAATCCCCGATGACAAGTTTAATTTGCATTTCCAAATATTCAAATGGTATTTAAAAGCATATAAATGGGAAAACTGGAAAATAAACCATATGCGAGTAAATACCAGAGTTAAACAAGTGATACTGACACTAGGCTAAGTAGTGGTGATTTAGGTTCGGTCGGCAGTGAAACGTGTCACTCCGACTCAATAATCATATAGCATAAGGGACTCGACCCAAGTGTTAACATGGACTTTAACCCCGGTGTGTAGACCACCTCAGGGACTCTAACCCCGAGTGTCATACAGTGTCAAGTAACATGTGTCAACATCCCCAAGGACTCTAACCCCGTGAGTCGTGCACACCTCGATTAGTACTTGGACCTAAATGCGAAAACTACTTTTTAAACTTCAAGAAATATCAAGTATGGATTGTCAAGGCATAGGCACATCTACACACCTAAACAAATAAGGAATACAAGTCCTCTTAAGCATTTATAAGATATTCACTAGCCTAATAGCATGCTATTTATCATTCCATTCACAATTAAAACAACAAAAATAAACATTGCATGAGATAGAATCAATGAATCAAATCAAATGAATGGATATCATGCAAACTAGACTCATCAAGTGAACATAGACATAAAGACCACATGATATAAGAATACAAAGGCAAAATAGTTAAAAGGACTATGCAAGGACAATAATTAATAGAAATGAAATGCCAAGTAAAGTTGCCATTGGGTGTACTCACAACAACAAAGTAAAGTCCTAGCTTTACTTGGCCTCCCGATACTCCAAATCTTGTATTCGCTCTCTCGTACCCTTTTTCCTTGGTTCTTGAGTTTGGTGTCTCATTAGTTCAAATATAGTGGGTTTAAGCTCAATTTAGTGGTGTTTATTGTGTATTCAAATTGGTTCAATAGACTTTAAATCAATCTTCCTAAATCAGCCCCTAAAGACTTAATTAAGTTTCAATTTCAGTCCTACATTTTAACGCACTTTTAGGCATGAAATGGTCCAAATATCGAAATCTTCCATCAACGCAATTATTGTTGGCCTCTCTCTTAGCTTTCCGAAAAGGTTTAGTTTGCAAAATTCTTATTTAAAATGAAAGAGATGTCATGATTTTACTAAACATAGGTCTAATTGGAAGTTATCCGACTAGCGGACTTAGAAAATCTATTTCTCCCAATCTATAGTTCCTAAAAATGTGAGTTTAGGTCATAAGGCAGAAAATATACCCAAATACAACATACTTAAAGATCCACTCATTTGGATAAGTAGTTCGGGAGTTATGCCCTTAACAAGTTTAGTTTCAAAACTTTCATTTTTAATTCTAGCACCTACTTGTAGAGCATATTTGGACATACAAAAATTTGAATCAAAATACCTTCTGTTAAGAAAAGTTATTCCTCTTAAAATAAGCTTTCCAATGCCACTAGTATGGATCAATTTGGATCTAAAATAAGCAGATTATGACCAAATTACCTAGGTTGACTCCTAATACAACATGCAGAATTTTAGTTTTGGTGTTGCAACTTCAAAAACTCATATCTTTATGATTTCAAAAACAAATTAAGAACTTCAATATAGTTGAATTATCAGCGTGAAATGAGGAATCCAAACATATAAATCAATTGCAAATACTCAATCATCTACCATATGAAATTAGCCTAAAACTAGAAATTGTTCTAATTTCAACTAAAAAAATGTGTACCTAGTTGATGTAGCACCCTAGCTTGAGAATTTCTCACCAACTCCCATGAATTCCTTCAACACCTTGATAATTCACTCCTCTCCAGCAATTCCTTCTTCTTCTCCAACAAAAACGAATGAGTGATTTGGTTTGCATGTTGTTTGATCACTAATGTTATATATTAAGGTGATGTTCCTTTCTAGCCCACTAACTCCCACTAACTCAACCTCAAGTGACACCATTTCATTACTCACCTATTTCCTGGATGTGCCAATGTGTATCTCTAGACCAATCCTATGCTTTCCATTTAATTTACTCAACTATAGGCCTTTAATTTGATTTACATTAACAAACACAACCATAGGCTTATAAGTAATTCGTTATTTCATATTAGTATTAAATAAGACATACCAAAATGCTAACTACCCAGTTCCCGACTCGTACGCTACTCGTGTCGCGTCCCCGCTTTCGTCTCGACGCCTACAACTATACAAACCGACTTAGTAAGTCTACACAATACATAACACTAGGCATATATCAAGTACAAAAATACAATATACCTCGGCCACATGCCTCAGTCGGTGCACGTATCACGGTGTAGGTCCCACGTCAAGGGTCGGTGATCTTGATTAAGGAATTAAAACGGGGTTTAGAGATTTGGGCCGTGACATGCACTCTATATACCATGACTTGTTGTCCTTTCTCATTGTATGAGTTTGTTTTCATGATATAGATTGTTGATTAGATAATTCCATTGACTCCAAATCATGTGCTTTGTCATTTTTGAATGTTGATACATGTAGTAAATGAAAGAGCATTCTATTAGTAGGTGTTAAGTAGTGTTGTGAATCTATTTCCTTTGTGCATTAGATACGCAATTGCTTTGTTAGATTCTCAAACCATGTTATCTTTTGAAATATGAAAGTAGTTGTTGTATTAGGACCGATCTATGATAGATTTCCTGCGGACATACGAGGGTCACTAGACTTCCGGGGTGATCGGCACTATGTTGCGCAACACACGGGAAATGAGTCCAGGGTTGTTGGCAAGCATAACTTAGGTGAAATCACGGGGTATGGGACCCGTGGTTGTTGGCAAGCATACATCGCATATGACTTGCACCGGTGAAGAATTATAAAGGCAAAGAGCATTGCTCGGCACCTTAACAAAGATATAGAGCTCGGCTCCATCTTTATATAGTGGAAAAGTCGATGTGATGAAGATCACTACGGACCAGCCCTAGATCATTGCTACTTAGCGAGTCTCGGTTTCATTTTATTTAACTAAAGTATCTCTTTGCATATTTTTATTTCAGCGTATTTGCTATTATCATGCTTTTAGATACTTGCCGCATATTTGGGAATGTGAATAAATGTCTCTCGGTGTTACTTTTTATTTTCCCGTACTCACCTTCCTTTTTATGACAAGTGAGTGCGGATGCATCGAGAGCAGAGACCTAGCAAAGAGAAGATTAACGACTACCTCGAGCTAGTGGAGCATCGCTATATACCAGATCTTGTAGGTTTCAATTTTGTTGTATTACTTTTATACGTCTTTATATACTTTTGGGGTTGTATATATCTTGGGTTAAGAGATAGCATCATGACTAGATACATGTTGATAAATCATCATCGATTGATTATATATATGCATGTGATATTTGTTCCTTAGTTTTTCCACATAATTGTTAGGTATCATTTTAAAATACTTCCCCTAATTTGTTAAGACTTATCTTTGAATAAAATTTTTGGTAAGTAAAATTTTAATTAACTTTGATTTATGAATTGAGATAGGATAGGTAAATGTTTATTTGAATAATTAAGGTGACAACTAAAAGGACCCTAGTTTTTGCTAAACGGACCTCATTACTCAATCATACCCTAATTTTACTAAACGTACCACACCTTTATTTTCATAAATTCCAAGAATACCCTTGCTTACCCATGCCCTAGATGTGAAGAAGTGTAGCTCGGGGTTTCGATCAAACATGGTCGAGACCTCTAAAAAGGTCTCGGTCGACTAACACCGAGACATATTTAGAGGTCTTGGTCGACTCCCACCAAGACCTTTGAAGAGGTCTCGATTTGGTGTTGGTCTTGGTGGGAGCCGACCGAAACCTCTAAAGATGTCTTGAACTTGTCTAACTGAGACTTTCAAAGCGGTCTCAGACTTGTGTGATTGAGACTTCCAAAACTGTCTCGTCCCTGTGTGTCCGTACGGGCGACAATAACAAACCAAAAATTTTAAAACTAAAAAAAATTACATGAAACCAACTAAAACATTAGTGGGTTTTACTCGAAATCATTAGATATTCTCGATTCCATTGATTTTTTGTGCCAAAAATTCAAAATTCAAGCTATAAATAAAAAAGCCCTAAACCCTAAAATAAAACCACAAAACACTACTACGAACTCAAAAAACGCAATAAAAAACCAAAAACTCGACATGAAAATAGCCGGGGAATATACCATGGTGTCGAATCGATGTGGTTTCACTTGAATTTTATCGAATTTGGGCTAGAAGTGAGAACACAATTTGAGAGAGGAGTGATTGGGGCATGAGCGAGTTGGTGTGAAGGGGTATGGGTAAGCAAAAATCCATTTATATGGAGGGCAAAGCTTAGTCATTTCACACGTGCTTTAGGATTTTTTAAAAGAACTGGGGTCCTTTTAGCCGCTACCATAATTAATTGGGATACCATAAGGTTTTGAAAAGGCCGACTAATTCTTTGTTAAGTCCTATGTAGTGAGGTTAAGGCTTAATGACGAAATTAGGTCAAGGCGGTGCCCTAATTTGAGAGGGGGTCGTTACATGGCGGGAGTCGAAGTGCATATCCGAGGTGCGTAAAAAACACGAGGATGCTTCATATATTCAATTCACTTTTGCTATATATTTTATGATTGGCGACTAGTTTATTTTTTGTTTTATTTAATTGCTAGTTATATTAATTAATCGGTCGAGTTGTTTTATCGAGGTTTGTTGTGATAACCGGTTGAGTTGGTTCACCGGGGATTATGTTGCATTATTGTGTAGGAGAACTTATTTAACGGTTTAGTGGTTCACTGGGATATAGAAGGTTTGGTATAAGAGTAACTAATTAACCGATTGAGTTGGTTCAGCGAAGTTGTTCTATGGTTTACATTCCTGCTTATTTATATAACTAATGTTCTATTTTTCCAATTGTTTTACCCGCAACTCGGTTTTTGCATTGCTCTACATTCATTTAAGTATATCTTTTCACGCTTTGAGATGTAAAACTTGCATGTCTCGTAGCTTTATTTGATTCGATGAATATTGTGTGGACTTCTCATGGGATTTCACTCATTGGACTCATCATCATTTTTGTTGGATGACCGAGTGCATATCTTACTACGATTAGCGGCTAAGGGGATCTTGAGCGACTGTCTCTTTATGTTGACGATCTTAGACATACTCGTAGGTGTTTGTTCTGATATATTGCTTATTTTTAGGTATCAGGGACTATGAGAGACATTTTGCATATATATTTGCTTTTGGAGTATCTTATCAGCTTATGTACATGGTACTTTAATTCCAGGTTTTCCACAGTAGGATGTTTGTTATTTAAGGTTTCAGCTGTATTTATTAATTATTAAATATAAAGATTTTGTAAAACACAAGGCATATTTCCCAACTTATAATTCGAACTAAAAGACTGTAAATTTTAAGAAGTAACTTATCGAAAATACTGAATAACTGGTAAAATCTGATAACTAAATAAGAAAAATTAGCATGCACTTCGACAACGTTGATGTGGCATCGACGACAATAAGGCTGTGGGACCCGCGTAATAGCTCACCCGACGGTCTCGGGGCACGAATTCGCATCAATTGGTATCAGAGCAATGGCTTGAGGAACCTAGGAAGTTAAGACAAGAGAATCAAGCTTAACAAACAAATCTTAGATGTGAAAACCCGAAGTACTTGCCTTAGAACTTTAGTTGGGACGTGATGTGAGGCGGGTAAAGTTAGGGGTTATATACGTGTTATTTTTCTATGATATATGTACTATACACGTATTTATGTCGAGGCTGATCTAATGCGCGTATCTTGATGTACATACATCCCTCTTCTTCGCTAGAGGTAGACGATTGACTCGACAAGCATGATGTGCGACTATCGAGACTTATAACTATCCTAGGGGTTTGACGGCTTATAAGGCCGACTTCGGACGCGGAGGGCGGCCGAGAGCATGTCTTGCAAGACATAAGGCTTATGTAGCGACACCCGCACTACACCTAGAGACGATGTCGGTTGAGAGTAGCATTAGAGATGATTATAGGAGGACCCGACAAAGGACACAAGAGGAGCATAGGCCAAGAGTGGTAGATCCTCATAT
Source organism: Stephania cephalantha (assembly GCA_039657325.1). Lineage (NCBI taxonomy): Eukaryota > Viridiplantae > Streptophyta > Magnoliopsida > Ranunculales > Menispermaceae > Stephania > Stephania cephalantha. The sequence continues at coordinate 40,009,849 of CM077572.1, read as the reverse complement.
AGATAAGGAGTGTGATCTAGTACCCACACCTTCGACATAATATGGGAGTAATCAGAGCCAAAGTTCAAGAGAACGATAGGAAAAACAAGACGACGTAGATGTTTTTGGTGCGAACAACGAGGACATGAGAGGAAAATGTGTCCACGGAGACCTGCAACAGCAATTGCAGCGCCACTTGCGCTAAAGCCAGATTTGAAGAGTGACGAGACTGCATCATTAGGACAGGAGCGCTTGCTGGAGTGTTCACATTGCCAAAAGGTGGGAGAGCATCATTTCAAATGGCCACTGATATTTATTCCATCGATACCAGCGATACCATTATGGGTTAGAGCCCCAATTCAGGAAACTGACGCATAGTATGCAGGGTTGAGAACTTAAAACACCATGTCATTTTGTCTAGTTAATGAGAACCTGATGTTTTAATATAATAAATGTATAAACTTCATGTTAAAGAAGATAATGATGACTGCGATTAGTTATATGTGTTAATTTCATGCTAAAGAGGATAATGATGATTTGTGAGTATATACTATGCATATTGTAGATCTCAACACGGCTATCAAGGGCGTGATATTTCCCAACTCAGTCGGTATGGGATACCTCACTTAGATATCAATAGAACATAGGGGGTATGATGGCGAGTTCATGAATGCCATGAGTTGTAGGTCGAGGGTGTTTTTTATTGAAAGGCCTATAGAGAGACGATAGGATAAGACTTAGAAGAAAGAGTTTCGTAAGTGGACAAGTAGTGGAAGGTAGTCGAAATATCGTTGGTGGACTTTTACAAGGATAACTAGAAGATGAGAGACAAAAGAGAAACTAGAAGACCATGTGGACAAGCGATAGTGTTGAGATCACTCGAATGTGCACAAAAGCGATGACATACACATTTAGCTCTAGCTAAATCACGGGAGTTAGTCTCGTTGAGTCATGGCAGCCCGAGTAACTCCACTTTGAAGTTTTAATGATTGTTCTCAAATAATGAGATCGGTAGGGGCCTACACCACTTCCTCATATGGGAAGAGGACAAATCAAAAGTACAAGCCAAGTAAAAGCCTATAACAGTGTCAGAAAATATCAGACACATCATGATAAAGCGACAAAGGAAGTAGGTGAATTGTGAACCTAAGGATATGAAGACACAACTTTTAGAAGACACGAAAATAAAAAGAGTGACAATTGACACTAATGGATAAGTGGTTACTTTCCATTAGGTACCATATACAAGGTGTATGACCTAACTAGGTATATCTTTGTAGAAAGGTTTGGATGAGACAATACATGACTTATACATGAGCAAGAGTTACTTATGATGGCCATAGCCACAATGTCATCGGATCATATTTTATTGCCTAGTTAGAGTTTTGTGCTTTGTAAAGCACTATAAAAATACCATGTTTGCGATGGTATGGATTACGACAGAATTAGTGAAAACATGATAAGAATAGTCGGTCTTTGGAAGCTTTGATAATGAGCACGAACATAATCGAGTATGTTCATGGACATGACTCACCTTCGAGCAAGGTTGAGTCACAACTAGACCATAAGAGGGCTAGCGACTAATGGACCAAGAGAGCGATCCACTAGAGGGATCCCGATGCACCATAATATGGTCTAGAGCTATCGGGTGATGGACCGTGAAGTAGTCACTTTGGAGGGATCCCGATGTACTAGGGAATGTTCTAGCTAGTCGAGATGGATATTCATGCACTTCGAAGACTTGATTCTTATCAACTCATACGAAGACTTAGTTATTGTGTTACAACTAGGCCATGACATGCGGCACAACGCAAGTGTCTGGGTCACGGGTTTTGGCCAACCACCGAGAGGGATTTGGGTGATGGGCCGGTGGAGGGGTGGAGAAGACTTTGGTGGGGTCCCAACATATTGAAGTACGGTCTTGTTGGGTCTAGGAGTGAGTTGGCCATTGTGAATGTCCCTTGCCATATTTTCTTCCCCATGAAGAGAAGAAAAAGAAGATCGGGAATGAGTGGTGTTGTTAATATTTTCGCCATAGTTTCCTCCCCATGAATATGATGAACTGAAGAGCTGTATAGAAAGCCTTGCAAGGCATATTGCATGTATGGCAACACCTGAGGATACAGTTATATCAAGTGCTGAAAAACTTTATGAAAGGCCTTGCATAACACATCGTGTGTAGGGCAACGCCTGAGGATACAGCTATAGAGAGATCAGGAATGGAAGTGGATCATACAAAATAAGTTAGACAGTGATGTCAGGAAGTTCAGACTGCTAGGGCTAGATAGAAAGTTATAGCGAAAACTTACCTCGATGAGTCAGATGACTCAATCCTATTTGAGATCCGAGATCAAGAAGAACCTAGTACCGAAGTTCATTGGGCCATTAGATCACCATAATAGTCCCGCGATATGAGATTTTATTTACCTTAAATTTTGGGACAAAACTTCCCCTAGTTGGAAAGAATTGTAACGGCCCAATATTTATTCATCGCATTTATTCAGGAATTTTGGACTAAGATGCCAGCCCAGATCTACGTGGACACCGTGGATAGGGTTAGGATACGTCTGACTAGAAATAATAGTTATTTTTATGTTATGGTTATTCTGTCGCAATGTTTAAACTATTTAATTATCATATTTCATCGCATGTGTGTACTAGAATATTGTAATCAAGTGAGATTGTGCGATGAGTGTTTGCCTCGTAAAGCATATCGACACAAGTAATTGGGTAGGCGAAGTATGGGTACACTAGGGAAACGTAATTAACTCACTTAAAATGTTCATTTAGTCAAGAAAATGATTAATAAAATTATAGACTACGTCAAATAGATAGGTTGAAGAAAACTATGGCACGTCGTGAAATGCGTACTGAGGGGAGCGTGACACCGGATATCGGATATCCGAGTGTGACTTAGTGCTAGATTGAGCTTATAAGTATGCTAATGGAGTCATAGTTTGGTGTATGGAAAGCTTAAATGATAGCCTTAGATTGTCCTCGAGATACGAGTAACACTTGATAAAAAGGGTATAAAATCCAACACTTAGTAGATTTCTCAACCAAAGCACTAGGTGGGCTCCCTAGTACGCTAATGACAGTAGATAACCCAAATTAAAGTATATTTTGGGTATTTTTCAACTTAATACACACAAACACTTATAAATATACTAAATACATAAAATTGAACTTGGGGAATTTAGGGGATTGTAGCTCGGGCGAGGAGCTAAGTGGAGTTGGATTTGGGAGTCCGGAGTAGCGGGCGTTATTTGAGGTGTGTAAAACACACGAGGATGATTCACATAATTTAGTTCACTTTTGTTATATATTTTACGATTTATCAATTTGGTTTATTTCACTTGTTTTAGTTAATTGCAAGTTATATTTATAACTGATCGAGTTGTTTCACCGGGTTTGTTGTGATAACTCGGTTGAGTTGGTTTATCGAGGATTATGTTGCATTGTTGTGTGGGACAGATTGATTTACCATTTGAGTGGTTCTTTGGGGCTATAGAAGGTGTGGTACAAGAGTGACTGATTAACCAGTTGAGTTGGTTCATCGGTAGGGTTGCAAGTGGGGCAGAGAATCCCCGTTCCCCGCGAGAGGCGGGGCACATGGCAAGAAAGGGAATAGAATTGTTCTATCCCACAGGGATTCCCCACCCCGCTTCCCTTGCATAAAATTCTCCATTTTTATGTTTTTACTAAAAATTTATATGATTTTTTTACTTAAAACATTTGTATTATATGGAATGAAACTCAAGATCTCAAACAATAAAATCTATTTTTACCATTAAATCAATTTTATAATATATATGTTATATTATAAAGATATATAAAATTATATTTAGAACATCATTGAAATATATATTGTCATACTAGTTTTGGAAATCTTATATATTTAATTAAGTATGATAACTTGTAACTTAATCAACAAAACAATATAAAAAACAAAATCACATTAATCCTTTAATTTGAGAAAATAGTTTTTTTAAAAAAATTGAGAAAGTAGTACTTAATTGTCAAAATAACAAAGGAATTAAGATTAAAATAAATATATTTTACATAATTGATGGGTACGGGGATTCCCCACCCACAAGGATCCTTGCGGGATGGGTTTGGGGCAAAGCAAAGTTTGCATAGAGGGAATTTGCGGGAATAAATCCTCACCCCGTGCTTCGCGAGGAAGGGGGCGGTAATTTCAATCCCCGTCTCCCCTTGCCCTACTTGCAACCCTATTCACCGAGGCCGTTCTATGGTTTACGTTCCAGCCTATTTATATAACGATAAGTCAATTTTTACATGCTTTTATTAGTCTATTTTAGTATATTTAATGTGGAAAGTTTCCAAAATATATATTTAATTACATTTATTGATCGTTTTAAGGTGAAACGGAGTACACGGTTGAATTTGTGGCCAAATAATACTCAAAATGGAGTATTTAAATGCAGTGAACACCTACAAGAGGATTTGTCTCGGGACACGCATTGCGTAGTGTTTACCAGCAGGCCAAGTGATGCAGGAGAGACACACATAAGTCACTGCATTTCAGCAGCTCTCGATGTGCCTCAAGATCTACGTTACACTTTCTCCCACAAGTATGCACGAGTTGTGCGATTTTCTTCCTTGCCACACCAGCCGCCACGTGGCTCTCCCTCATTAGACTAGCATATCCACAACGTGTTTTCACTCCTCCCTCACCTGCTTAGGATACGCCTCGGGATCCGCTCTCCGCCACACTCTCCCACATCTTCACACGACTTTGTGCGAGTTTCTTCACCCGGTTCCAACCGCCACGTGTTGAGCCCTCACACACACACATCGTCACCAGCAGCCTTCTTCTACTAACCAGAGGGCGCCACATCACCCGCACAATAGCCGACGATCCAATCTGCTGTGACACGTGTTCGAACCCCATTTTCAAGCCAAAAATAGTCATAGATGCTCATCGGCGAACGTGTTACGAGACCAACCCCCAACTTAGTTTCTCTCACCTCCAGAGAGCAATTTTTAGTGGTTTTTCATATTAGGAACTAGGGTATTCATCCGAGGAGTCTACATTGGAGCCGCCACACACAACTTTTCATATTTGGTGATTATAAAGACCATTTTTAAATTAAACCAATCTTCGCAGAGGTCGAAGGGGAAACAAGTGGGATTCATGATTCATGACATATACTATATAAGATCTATGATTTTTATTTAATTTGATTTAATTTCTACTATTTCATTGTTGTTGATTTTAAGGATTATGGTTTGGATCTAGGGTATGTATGTAGCCGATGCATGCTTTTAGGTGGACAATCTATAGTTATTTGGATCGATAGTATCCATAATTGTACTTTTGGACCAATAAGTGACGAACACTCACACGTTTTTCGTAAAACCCTTTCGGTTATTGAGTGTGCAAAAATTGAATCTAGGTTAAACCGAAAGCGGACGCGATTCGGTTATCTAGGATTAGTATTCCCATGGATCCTTATTTCTTGCGGTAAGTGTGTTAAACATGATTAGCGGATGTCTAGGGCTATGCATTAATTAGGGAAGTAGTTAGTGGCGAACGTCCTAGCTATCGAGATTAGGAGAATTAGGAATTTCTAGCGGGCGTCGATTTTTCATAGCTAATCTAGGAGAAATTGAATTAATAATTTTTTGGAATGATTGAAGACCATTAAATGCCATTGAATCTTGATTCTTGCTTGTGGAACCGTAGACTTAGGTGATTTCTCTCATTGATATTATCTTTTGTGAACTTTTCATTTTTGCTAGTTAATTTAGTTAATTGTTTCCTTGAACTTTCTAAAAACCCCCATTTTTAGTTAACTTAGAGTAAAACTCAAGTCCCTGTGGATTAGGCCCCGTATTTACCACTACTACACCTGTATTGCGGGTTATATTTGGCACGCAGGACACGTGACCAAATTTTGGTGCTTTTGCGGGGACTTAGTCCTTACTTTGAGTTTAGGTTTCATTTTTCTTTTTTTTTTTCTTAGTTTTATGCTACCACACCTCACTCGATCAAAATCGGTGGTTCATTGTTACCTTTCGATCCCGAACTGGAAAGAACATTTCATAGGTGGATTAGAGAGACCCAAATTAGGCAACAAGAATGCCAAAATCCTCCGAACATGGCTGCAAATCGCCAAATCATTATGGGTCACACCAATCAAGAGCTTCAAGCTCTTTTGGCGCAACAACCCCTCGTATCAACTATCCAGGATAATGTCGGATACTTTGAGTTGAGGTCTGGATTCATTCACCTCCTACCATCCTTTCATGGTGGCGAGAATGAAGACCCCGTTACTTTCCTGAAGGAGTTTCATACTAACCGCAAGTAAATGAAACCCTCCAATGCGGACGAGGACACGGTTAAACTCAGATCTTTTCCGTTTTGCCTTAAGGACAAAGCTAAGGAATGGATTTTCTACCTTCCACCTGGGTGCATTAACTCTTGGAATGAAATGACAACCGCATTTTTAAATGAATACTTCCCCGAGGATATAGTTGCTCACTCATCAAGGATATATGCAAGCATTAAAATGAAGTCGGGTGAATCATTTGTTGCATATTGGGATCGCTATAAGCGATTGATTGCTAGTTTCCTGCAAAGCATGGCCGGTCGAGAAGGCCATAGCTCGTTTATTCTATGTTGGCATGTCGCCCAAAGAACGACGCATGATTGATAATGCGTGTGGGGTCACATTCGAGATAAAATCCGCCCAAATGAAGCAATTGTATGAGGACATTGCACAACAGTCACACCTTTATGGTGATCTTGATGCTACTGCTTACCGAAGTCTGACTTCAGGGACTGTCTCTAGTTCTACTGACCAAAAAATTGACCAAGTGACCTCCATGATGGAACGTCTCCGCTCATCTGGAAAAGTGCAAGTCAAAGCTTGTGGCTTCATGTATGCCACAAATCATGCAACTGATGAATGTCCTACTCTCTTTGAAGACAATCAATAGGCCAATGCCATGGGTAATCAGTTCTAAGGACCACCTAGAGTCTCATATGGGAATACATACAATAACGCAACGGCGAGGAACAACCCGAACTTTAGTTACGGCCTCAAAATCAGAACTATCATACATTCATCCCTAGAGGTCAACCGTTGCCTACACCCTCCAATAATTCCTCTTCACTTGAGGAAATGTTCAAAACTTTTATAGGTAAACAAAGTCAATTTATGAGTGAGATGGACCGATTCAAGGCCACCATTGAGAAATCCATCAACGAAACCAAATCAGCGGTCCAAACTCTTCAAGTTCGAATGGACCAAATGATACAACGAGAATGGTTGTATAGAGGATAAGGGAAAGTTGCCTTCGCAGCCTAACCCGAATCCTAATGTGAGTGCTAACGCACCCTGCGAAGTGGTAAGGAGCTGGAGGGACCCAAAAGGAATAATGGGTCATCTAATACTAAAGACTAGGCAAATGAGGAAGAACATGAGTTAGTAGTGACTTCATATGTCCATAAACAGATGGTAACTACTTAAAAGGAAGCACCGCCAACATTCAAGGTTAAACCTCATTTTCCACAATGACTCATCTTAGATAAGAAAAAGGAGGAAGAGAAAGAAATTCTCGAGACCTTTCGGTGAGTGAAAATTAATATTCCACTCCTCGACGTTCAAGAAGCAAGTCCATAGGTACTCAAAGTTTCTTAAGGAACTATGCACTGACAAAGGGAAACTCAAAGGCAACGAAAAAGTCCAAATGGGAGAAACCGTCATGACTATCCTATAGAAGAAATTGCCTCATAAATGCAAGGATCCTAGGATGTTCTCAATACCTTGTGTTATAAGTGATGTAAGCATTCAAAGGGCTATGTGCGACCTTGGCGCTTCCATTAATGTCAGGCCATTGTCTATTTATGAGACATTGCATGCAGGCCCATTATAGGAGACTGGTATTGTCATTTAGTTGGTAGACTATTTAGTTGTTAGACCCATGGGTGTTCTCGAGGACGTTCTAGTTCGACTCAACGAGTTTGTGTTTCCCGCCGACTTCTATGTGGTAGATACGAAGGAGGAACCATTCCCCAATGATTCGTCAAGTACTCCTTGGATGTCCGTTTTTGAAACGGCGAAGATGAAGATAGATGTTGATGATGGATCTCTTACCATGGAGTTTGATGGTGAAGTCATCAATTTTAACATCTATTATGCGATGCGATACCCAGAGTGATGTGTCATCATGGTGTGTACCATGAAATGTGTGGATCCATTCGTTGAGCATACCTTGCTCACCGGTGGTGATGATGAAGTTAAAGTAGTGTTAGAGAATAATCTCGACACTACTCATATCCGCGATAATGTTCGACCCTGGATACCGATGTCGAATATGTCGCTTTAAATTTGGATTCATTCCGACCCCTACCCCCAAGTGTCAGTTATTTGGCGTTACCTACTTCGACTCCGAACCGCCTCTCTCCTTGGTTAAAGCTCCCACGCTTGAGCTGAAGCCATTAACTCGAGCACCTAAAGTACATATTTTTGGGTAAGAATGACACACTCCATGTGATCATCTCGGCCAAACTTACACATTTGGAGGAAGAGAGACTCCGTGAGTACTCCAGAGTTTAAACATCTTAATGGGTGGACCATAACGGATATCAAAGGTTTGAGCCCTTCCACTTACATGTATCATATATATATGGAAGACGGATCAAAACCTACTGGAGAAGCCCAGAGGAGGCTCAATCTGCCTATGATGGATGTAGTAAAGAATGAGATACTGAAGCTTTTTGATGCTGGCATGATTTACCCCATCTCTGATAGTAAATGGGTAAGCCCTATCCAGGTGGTTCTTAAGAAAATGGGAGTCACGGTAGTTACCAATTCACATGGTGAGTTGGTTCCGACCCGCATTCAAAATGGATGGCGGGTATGCATTGACTACATGAAATTAAATGCTTCCACCAGGAAGGATCATTTCCCTCTTCCATTCATTGATCAGATGTTGGAAAGACTAGCCGGTCATTCTCATTACTGTTGTCTTGACGATTATTCTAGTTTTCATTAAATACTAGTAGTGCTTGAAAACCAGGAAAAAACAATCTTCACTTGTTCGTTTGGCACTTTTGCCTATCGGCGCATGCCCTTTGGGTTATGCAATGCACCTGCCACCTTTCAAAAGTGCATGGTGAGTATCTTCTCAAATTTTGTTGAGCATTTCATTGAGGTCTTCATGGATGACTTTACTTTTTACGGTGATTCATTCGATAGTTGTCTCATCAATCGATAAAGGTACTCGGCGGGTGTTTCGAGAAGAACCTCGTTTCGAACTATGAAAAGTGTCATTTTATTGTGGAACAAGGTCTTATTTTGGTACACATTGTCTCAAACGGGCGTAGAGGTAGACCAAACTAAAATTGATGTTATCAAGAAACTTCCCTACCCTACGAACGTGCGGGAGATTAGAACTTTCTTTGGACACCGATTTTTACCGTCGTTTCATCAACGACTATTCGAAGATCGCACAACTCCTATGCCATATACTCCAAAAGGACGTACTTTTGAGTTTGATAAGGAATGTAAGAGTGCATTTGATGCACATAAAGACTCACTTACTAGCACACCAATGATTCGGGCCCCTAATTGGGAAAGCTCACTCTCCAAGAATTAGAGGAAAGCTTAATGAAGCATGAAAAGATAGAAAGCTCACTCTCCAAGAATTATAGGAAATCGGGAATTACGAGTATGAAAATACGCGGATTTATAAAGAAAAATGAAAGCGTTCCATGATAGCAATCTCTCTCGGAAATCTTTTCGTGTTGGTCGAGAAAGTGCTTTTATTTCAATCACGTCTTAAGATTTTTGCGGAGTAAGCTTGAGATCGAGGTGGACGGGGACCGTATGTTTTGTGTATGATCACGGTGCGGTGGAGATTCGAGTTTGGAGACGGTAATGCTTTTAAAGTGAATGGCCATAGATTGAAGATATTATATGAAGACTTCCCGAGCCATAATGTGGAGGACATCTCACTTGCAACACCAGCCTACATCGATTAACGGACTCGAGAACAAGTTGAGCCAACGACTTTACCCAAAAGCTCTCTTTGGGAGGCGGTCAAGGTTTGATAAGTATTATTTTGTTATTCATTTTAATATTTTTTATCATTATGTATGAACTCGTATCAATTACTTCTTCTTATATCTATCATGTTATTTTACCTTCTTCTTTGTTTTCTATGTGTGGACCTCTTAAGTTTTTAACCTTGGGGACAAGGTTCGGAATAAGTTTGGTGGTATTTTAGGGATTGTGGATTGTGTTGGATGAATTTTCTTGCTAAACGTCGTAGGTATGATTGTGAAATTTTTTATAATTATGCAATTATCGGATGGTAATGGTGGTGTTATTCTCATTCTCGCATCTATCCATTCCTTTTTCTTATTATTATACTTTTATCCTCCATTTCACTAGGATATGATACATTTTCATGCATGCATTTAGTATAGTTTTTATTATTATTATTAGTATTAGACATGTGTCTATTTAGTTTGTTCTTACATTTAGACCTTACATAGTGTCATATGTTGCATATGTTGCATTTAGAGTCACCCGACACTTTGTTTCATGCATTTGATTGTGGACGAGTACACTATAGTTCCTTTTTGACTTGAAACTTAGAGAAAACTAGGAGAAACACTTAATCGAGTCCGTAGTTCAGCATTTTTATGATTTCATGATTAGGGACTTAGTTGATGGTTGGGCTTTGTGCTAGATACCAAAGGGAGTAGACAGTCAAACTTATGCAAGTGTTAGAATTTTAACCCACATTGGGGGATTTGCTTGATCATAGTGGAAGTGAGAAGGGCTAACATGAGTTTTTTTTCTAAAAATCGAGAGTCCCATGAGTTTCCATAGGAAATGGAGCAAGGAATCTTGTAGTGGAAAAAATGAGAAAAGCGGTCTACAGAAATGTAGCAGGATCGTACTACTTGAAAGAAAAATTGAGGAAAATAGAGAAAATAAGATGAATAAAGGCGGAAGTTATGAAAATTCCTCAAATAAAAGATTTAGCTCGAGTGCTTTCACTTGATTAAGTGACGTGCTTGAATGTATAGAGCAAGAAAACTCGTGAGTAGTTGATGGCCTTTGTCTTAACCGGATCTATGTCTTTAAAGTGTAATTGTAATTGTGTTTAAGTTGCGAGTCTTGACATATCATAACTCCGAAATTTTATGAGTTGCTTGTTAATTTGGTAGCTATGTAAATAAAAGGGACTCCATGAGTTTTGAATCGGATATAGGTCTATTTTATGTTGTCATTTACACATTTGCTCGGGACGTGCAAAGTCTTAAGTTTGGGGGTATTTTGATAAGTTGGTTTTTACATGCTTTTATTAGTCTATTTTAGTATATTTAACGTGGAAAGTTTCTAAATATATATTTATTGGTCGTTTTCAGGTGAAATGGAGTACACGGTTGAATTCGTGGTGAAGAAATACTCAAAATGGAGTATTTACATGCGGTGAATAGCTACCAAAAGATTTGTCTCGAGACACACGTTGTGCAGTGTTGACCAGCAGGCCAAGTGACGCAGCATGGACACACATAAGTTACTGCGTTTCAGCAGCTCTCTGATGTGCCTTGAGATCCGCGTCACACTTTTTTCAACAAGTATGCACGAGTTGTGTGATTTTCCTCCTTGCCACACCAGCCGCTACGTGGCTCCCCCTCATTGGACCAGCATGTCCACGGCGTGTCTTCACTCCTTGCCTCAACTACTTAGGATACACCTCAGGATCCCCGTCGCTACACTCTCCCACGTCTTCGCATTGCTTTGTGCGAGTTTCTTCACCCGATTCTAGTCGCCATGTGTCGAGCCCTCACACACACACAACGTCACCGTAGCTTCTTCCACCAACCGAGGCGGCCACATCACCCGCACGACAACCGATAATCCAATCATTTGTTGACACGTGTTAAGAACCCCATTTTCAAGCCAAAAACAGTCATAGATACTCCTCTGCGCACGTGTTACGAGACCAACCCCCAAATTAGTTTCTCTTACTTTTAGAGAGCAATTTTTAGTGGTTTTTCATATTAGAAACTAGGGTATTCATCAGGAGTCTACATTGGAGCCGCCACGCATACCTTTTTATACTTGGTGATTGTAAAGACCATGTCCGCTAAACCAATCTTCGCCAGGTCGAAGGGGAAACAAGTGGGATTCATGATTCATGGAATATACTATGCGAGATCTATGATTTTTATTTAATTTGATTTAATTTCTCATATTTCTTTATTGTTGATTTTAAGGATTATGGTTTAGATCTAGGGTATGTATATGGCCAAAGTGCATGCTTTTAGGTGGACAATCTATAATTATTTGGATCGATAGAATCCGTAATCGTACTTTTGGACCAATAAAGTGACGAACACTCACCCGTTTATCGTAAAACCCTTTCGGTTATTGAGTGTGCAACAATTGAATCTAGGTTAAATCGAAGCGGACACGATTCAATTATCTAGGATTAGTATTCCCACGGATCCTTAATACTTTGCGGTTAGTGTGTTAAACCCGATTGGTGGATGTCTAGGGTTATGCATTAATTAGGGAAGTAGTTAGTGGCGGATGTCCTAGCTATCGAGATTAAGGGAATTAGGAATTTCGGTGGACGTCGATTTTCCATAGCTAATCTATGAGAAATTGAATTAATAACTTTTTGGAATGATTGAGGACCATTAAATGCCATTGAATCTTGATTCTTGCTTGTGGAACTATAGACTTAGGTGATTTCTCTCATTGATATTATCTTTTGTGAACTTTTCATTTTTGCTAGTTAATTTAGTTAATTGTTTCCTTGAACTTTCTAAAACCCCCATTTTTAGTTAACTTATAGTAAAACTCAAGTCTTGTGGATTCGACCCGTATTTACCACTACTACACCCTTATGATTGGTTACTCGATTACGGGTTATATTTGGCATGCAAGACACGTGACCAATAACTAATGTCTGTTTTTCCGATTATGTTACCTGCAACTCTGGTTTTTGCATTGCTCTACATCCATGCAAGTATTTATTTCTGCATTTGCCAAATGTAATATTTACATGTCTCATAGCTTTATTTGATTTCTCATTTGAATAATGTGTGGACTTCTCTTGGGATTTCACTCATTGGACTCGTCATCATTTTTGTTGGATGACCGAGTGCGCACTTTTACTACAAGTTCAAAGCGAGGGGATCTTGGGCAACTATCTCTTTCGCTAACGGTCTTGCACATACTCGTAGGTGTTTGTTTTAATATATTGCTTATTTCGGGTATCGGGGACTATGAGAGACACCTTTGTAAATGTATATATTTACTTTTGGAGTATCATGTCGCCTTATGTACATGGTACTTTAATTTTGGATTTTCCACGAGTTAGATGTTTGTTATTTAAGGCTTCTGCTTTGTATTTTACACAAATATTTAATATCTACATGAAATATACATTATCACGCCATGAATAATAGGTTACCTCGGCTTTCGAGCTCGAGGTGTTGATCGAGCTTAACGTGTCGGCCCAGTTAGGTGTTGCTAATCCCTAATTAGAGTGTAACCTCGGTTAAATTAATTCGGGCCATTACAAGTATTTAGTTATCTATAGAAGAAATCTTTTTGTGTGAAGCGCTTGAAACGAGAATTCCAGTCTCGGATGATTATATTATTATAGAGTCTTTATAGTATATACTAGATTAGGTCTTCTACGATATTAGAAAATATCAAAAGGTTAAGTCATAGTAGAGCCTCGAGATACGCAAGATCACAAGGTATCGACACATGCCAAGCATTCTAAGCTGCGAGCAAGCGCGTGAGAAAGACATAGATTAGTACCGAGAGAAGTCAAAATTATAGGATCACAAACCTAATTGTGTAGAAGATTCTCACCACTTTAGGGCCAACGAGAGGTTTAACTTTTAAGGAGACTTGCAATCGAGACCTAACTAACTAATTAAGTTAGACTACGAAGGACTTCATGTGCAAGTGAGTATGCCGAGTCTTAATTTGATCGAACAAATCTCCTCAACTTTAAATTTCAGGGATGAAATTTATTTTATTTGGGAGGATTGTGAGGGCTGAATTTAATTAAACCATGTTTATGCCCTAATTACTAGGATTAACGAATCATAATTAGAGCCAACGTGTAAATCTCGTGTAAAACCTCTGGCGCAAGAATCAAGGATTCAAAAGTTATTTTTGTGGGATATCATTCATAATTGTTGTATTATTATTTAAATTGCATCGCACTAATTTAATTTTCATTATCGTGTTGTGCACACATGTGCTGAGAGTGTGGGACGCGTAACGCATTGACGAAATAATTAATTACTTAGATAACTAAATAGCTTAGTTGAAATTATTAAGTTCCTTAAGTGTCTTAAGCTATTACCAATAGGTTAATTTAACCCAAATTGACCTAAATATTAAATTAAAAATTAATAAATAAATAAATGATTGAGAACCATAAAGCGAGTCTCGTGATGCACATAGGCACGAGGTGTCTGGTAGTCGGTAGCTTAGTTGGATGATGGATTGCAAAAAATCAATTGATCCCACAGACTAAGCTAATTAAAATATAAGAGCCCGAAGTACATATAAATCTAAGTAGTCAATTAATTAAATTGAGACTCTTGATAAGCATGGAGATCACCATAGCTAGGGTATCCTAGGTGTTGGTAGGTGGTGGTTAATGGGGCTTTGATGGATTTGATATGAAGCTTAGATTATCCTAAAGATGAACATTTAATATAATCTTAACGCATTTAGTGGGAATTAAGGGTTGCATGGATAGATTCAATAGAAGCCTTTGATATGTCTTGACATGTACAACTTGGGTTAGATGAGAGGCTAAGATGTCTTAGTAAGGGAACTATATAAGATGGGACTTAGCATTGATGTCTCTAGCAAAAAAGAAAATCAATCAAAATCTGGATCTTTTTCTTTGCTTCTAACACAACTAGAGATGGAGATTAAGAGCAAGAAACATAGAAGAGCTGGATTTTGGTTTCAAGGAAGGGATTGGGCACTAATTCAAGGAAGATCAAAGGGGATCAAGATTTAGGTAAGTCTCTTCAATTCATTTGCTCAAAAAATTACTACAAAATTTTTCTAAGAATTGGGATTTTGAGCAAAGCCTTCAATAATGTGATTTTCATTGATAAAAAAGAATTTCTTCCCATTTGTTGGAGCCCCAATTTAGCCAAATTAATTCAGAATTCTCAAAATAAATGAATTCATGAGATTATACATGAATTGGGGTTGTTAGATGTTAATATGAGTTTAATAATTGTTGTTGTGGTTATTGATGTTGATGTTGTTATCGTTGTTTTTTTTAAATTTTTTAAAAATAGCAGCAGAGACAACGAACTATGACCGGTTCAGGTAAATCCAACCCCTATTTAAAAATTAAAAAATATACAAAAATTAAATTAAATATAATTTAAAATGAAATAAATTAGAGAAAATTAAGAAAAAATAGTTAAAAATTTTGGAGATATCTAGAAAAATTGAAAAAATATAGAAAATTGAAAAAAATTAGGAAATTGAATTTTAAGAAAATTTCGAGGGTTTTGCACCGAGTGTATAACCCATAAAGCGTGCCACTACTAAATATTTTGACTAAAAATATTTCTTTTTGGTCTCACATTATAAAACATCAACAACAACAACAACAACAACAACAACAACAACAACAACAACAACAACAACATAACCTCAATCTTAAATTAATTGGGATCGCTACATGAATCAAACTTTTTGGTCTCACATTATAAACTAAATTAATCTGAATCTAAAATATTTAAATTAAAGAGCGGCTAAAATCATTTATTGCTTAAAGGACCCCGTTACTTTATCATACCCTATTTTTGAATTTTTTTACTAAACGGACCACATTTTTTTTCAAAATCTCAAAAATACCCTTGTCTTCAACTTGGAAATACCATCTCCCCAATTAGTTTCTCTTTGCATACCCCAAATCAAACCTTTCCAAAATCCGAGAAATAACCACATATTCATCGTCTCCAATGGTCGGTGAGGTCGTAAGAGGTTGTATTCTACTCGAATCATAGAGGATCCATTGTTGATCGAGCACGAAGAACGGAGGACCACCTAGGTGCACTTTTTTCCTTACCGCGAATGATTTGTTAATTTTTCGATACTCTAAGCTTATGGGTTTTGTTCCTCATGATCTTACGCGTCGTTTAGTTCTAGTTTTGTGGCCATTGATTGGGTGTAGTGAGGTTAGGGTTTTTGGGCTACGATTCTAGGTATCCTGTAGTGGACAATCGCTTAGAACCCATACCATGTGATAGGTGTTGGTCATGTTGAACCGATATCTTTCAAATGGTGTCGGATTAGTCAAGCCATAATGCCTTATGTTGTTTCGGTCAAGACACACCGATATCATTAAAGAGGTTTCATATATTTTAGATCGATAGCACTTCTATTGGTTTCGGTCATGTTAAACCGACACTTTTATAATTGAATTGTTATTCTCATTATTTGAATTGTCAATCGACTATACCTACATTTTACTTTGTCTTAAGGTATGGCGAGACCGAAAATAAAAGCATAGAGACTTCCCTATAGGGTCGGTACTAGTACCACGAGGTCCCAAGCGATGGAGGGTGTGCCGAGAGGAAGCGTCCGACTTCCTATTATAGGAAGCAAAAGAACCTTGACGCCAAAGAATGTCTAGTTAAGAAATCAAAAGGTGGGTCAGCCAGATTTAGGAGAGGGTAACGTTAAGGCCATTGCTACAACCCCTATAGGCGAGAGGGACACCCTAGTTAGAGGAACCAATGGGAATGGGTCCACGAGGGGCACCGAAGAGAGTCATACACTATCGTGTAGTTATTCTACTGAAAGTAGGAAGGGAGAGGATTATTTTGATACGTCGATCGATCTGGCCGACTTAGATACCACTTCATTTCCTGGTGGCCCCTCGGATTTAAGTCCCATACCCTCATTCAGGCACCACGTACTCTTGGATATTTGGAGGAACAATGTAAGTTACATTTGGAAAGATTGATTTGATCATCTTATTGGTTATATATTGTTTTAACTATGTATTGTATATTTTGTAGGCCCAGGGGTTATTGAGGTGCATAAATCATGGTTATCGATATCTATTTGGAAGACAACCACCGAGCATCCCGAGAATGAAATGGTTGAAAATCTTATTAGCGACTTAGGTTTAGCACCACTAGGTGTACATCTCATACAACGGAGGTAATAAAGTCTATATTTCAGGTGTTGTGGAGAGATGGCGGCCCGAAACCAACACGTTCCACTTACCCTTTGGCGATATGACGATCACACTTGAAGACGTGCGGGTCCTTCTCGATATTTCGGTCACCAGGTAATCACCGTATTTGCGCCTTACAAGGACCTGTAAAGTGGTGACGTTAATGGTTAGTAGGTTATTAGGGGTGTCAGTGAGTGATGCTGACGAGGAGATTAGAACCAGGCACTGGGCTTACGGT
This sequence comes from Stephania cephalantha, assembly GCA_039657325.1. Lineage (NCBI taxonomy): Eukaryota > Viridiplantae > Streptophyta > Magnoliopsida > Ranunculales > Menispermaceae > Stephania > Stephania cephalantha. The sequence goes on along the minus strand of CM077572.1, from coordinate 39,992,388 downwards.
TGGTTTGTCATGGTTGAAGGATCGGTTCTCTGAACCGAAGAAAAGATAAGGACATGATGGCAAAAGAGGTTGCGATGTATATCCAAGTCCTGAGGTCTGGTCTGAGCCTACCTCTTAGACCTTCTTAGAGCGACATTTTTTGCAAAGAAGTCTGGTACAAGAGTCTCCCTTTTCGTCTTCCAGCTTTTGGAACGCGTGGAAAAGATTGGTTCTTACGCATGGGGAGCAACAACACTTGCATACATGTATCGTCAACTTGGCATTGCCAGTCGTGCCAAAGTCACTCAAATTGGCAGTTATATAACGTTGCTTAAGGTATAATATTGTATTTAAATTTATTACAAAACTGCCGCATTTAATTTGGCTTCTATATGTCATTCATACCATTGTTTTGTGCAGGGGCGGATGTACGATTGCATTCCATTTATTAAGCCACTTTGCGTAGCGACTACTCCTCCGATAAGCCCCGGGTTATGAAGTGGCACCACAAGAAAGAGTTCGAGTCTCTACAAGAAGGACAATAGGCGAGTGTTGGATTATCTTGTATCTTTTAGGCGCCGCCTCGACCAGTGAGATCCCATGATGTGAGAACCGAATTGGCTTATTAAACTATATGCCCTTATGTTTATCGACAACTAATATTTTTTATTGTAGGTTATTTGGAATAAACCTTTCAAGGGTGCACCGCCTATCCATGATATTGCCTTCTACTTTGGTCTGATACGGTTTATTGATATCGTAGAACCACACAATCCCATAAGGGTGCTACGACAAATGGGATTTGTTCAACGGATTCCGATAGAACCTTACCGGCCAATTGACCCTGATAAGAGGAGCGTGGCTAATTTGTACAATGTCAAGTACTCGTACAAGGCCCAATTTAGGGAGGATTGAGAGGGGCATCTTGAATCTATTGAGCGACGCGGTGAGAAGCGAGAATATCCTTATCAGGCAGCACTTGACTATATGGAATTGTTTCACAAAATCAGCCATCCATTTGCGGTGAATCCAGATCATGTTTCGGGGGCGGTCCATGAAGATGAGGCAATAAACAAATTTTAGATCAAAAAAGGAAGGTGTCGGTCCAACATGTCAAATACGTTAAGCATGAGTGTCGCTTGGGTAAAGCCGAAAGTTAAGTATCACTAACGGATTACATGTGACATAACCATAGGTGACTTTTCGGTTGAAGAATATCGAAAGGTACCTGTAGGTATTAAAGTTGATGGGCCGAGACGTGTACTCGATAATGAGGTTTTCCAATCTCCAATTGAGGTTCTTCCTCAATCAACAAAACCCAATAAAAAAATACCTTTTCATTGTCGGGATGGCTTCGTTTAGAGGAATGGCTTCGTTTTTGGAATCCTTCGACATTTCAATCTAACGAAGTCGAAATCAACAAGAACTCGAAATCCCTAATAATAAAAAAGGGAACCAACAACATTCATTCAAATGAGGCCTAATAAACTCGAAATCATCCACAAAACAAGCATAAACGAGGAGAGAATAAACTTAGCTTGTCAATTACGGGTGGAATCGGACGTTTTTCCTCCTAAACAACGTCGAGAGGGTGAGGGGCGGTGAGAGGGTTTCGAAGTCCACATTGATGAAAGAGAAGTGAGGGCGGGGTTTGGGAAGGAAAAACCTTTTATAAAGGGTAAAAAGGTCATTTCTCCGAGGGAAGTTTTGGAGCGCTTTAAAATTTGAAAACAGGGTCCTCTCGAGCAATAAATGGGGTCATTTTAGCCGGTCCCTTAAATTATTATATTTGGACACCATGGACTTAGGAGACTACAGTCGGATGTCTAGTGCGCACTTCGATGTCAAATCCCAAAATTCTAAATCGGTAATTACAGCTAATCCGGGATTAAGGAAGACTAATTTTAGTTTTGGCCTCGAGTCGGGAGTTAAACAGGTGAATTTAAGATTTATAATAAATTTTATTATTATGTGGTGTGTGCCTAGTGTTATGTATTATACATTATTTTATGTTGTGAAATTCAAGTCGGTTGAGTAAATTCAGTGTTTCGCGGGGTTTTATTTCGAAATACGTGTCGAGACTCGTGCCGAGATAGTTTAAATAGGGACGTGAACATTTATTTCGAACTTCGCGACGAATAATTGGTTTTAAATTAAAATTTTAAGTTTTGGATTTTTAATTAATTTAACAGGCCGACGTAGGCCCCAAGCCTCGATTTGCGTGCAAAGACAGGTTGTTCGAGAGTTTTTGAGTGTCGTGGTAAATTTTCCAATTTTTGGCCAAAATGGGGTATTTTGTGGGATTTAATTCCGACGCAAAATGAAGTTATAATCATGAAAATATATATAAAAAATGGTAAATTACCCAAAAGGGCATTGGAGTTGAATTGGAGTGGATTAGTACTGAGGGGCAAATGGATCATTTGCCACCCCCAATATATAAGAATCGAAATCGAATGGAGTGTCACTGTGGATCATTCTTCTTCGTCCTCATTTCTCTCTCTCTCTCTCTCTCTCTCTCTCTCTCTCGTTGCTGTTTGGATTGGAGAGGAGTCGTTGTTGTTGGTGAAGAAACTGTTAAGGAGGTAATGGAATTTGAATTTTTTGTTCTACTGTAAATTTCGGTTCTTTTGTATATGGGACTGGTTTTGGATAATTCGAACTAGGAGAAAGGAGTCTTGTTGATTTGGTTGACTGTGTATTGAAGGAGAGAGTAAGAACAATTATCGAATAAGAAAAAAAAAGAAAGGAAAAATACAGTGAAACTGTATTTCGATGAAGAGGAAGAAGAAACTGTGAGAGAGGGGAGCTTCTCCCCTGCCCAGCAGGGAAAAAAAAAAAAAAAAAAAAAAAAAAAAAGAAAATTTGGGGGAAGGAGAGGCAGGGGACGACCCTGAACCGGGTCCGGTTCAGGGGTGAACCTACCCCCTTATTTTTTAAAAAACAAAAATAGAAAAAAATGGTTTAAATAGAGAAAAAAGAAATAAAATCCCTGGAAATTAGGGAAAATAAGGAAAATTGAATTTTTGGTCAAATTAATGAAAATTGAGGATTTTTGTGGAAAATAAGGATTTTTGGATTTTCTCGAGGATTTTTCTGGGTATCTTTCTCGTAATGCGTGTTACGATACTAAAAAATGTTTAAAATTTAGAAAATTGTTTTACGGATTTGTGTAGGTTAATTTTTTATTCCGAATCACAATTTGAAGTCAGAATTGGGATTCAAATATCCGAGAATATGATTCGGAGATATTTCGGGGTTTCTGGTCGAGGTTGGATCAATAAAATATATTATAAATTGAAAAATTGATATTTAAGCCTAGACAACGTAATTTTTGATGTCGAAAAACAATCTTGAGTCGAAAACGAAATTCGGGTATTGGATAATTTATTTTGGAAATATTTTTGGGGTTTTGGGACGTGATTGGGTCGGTTTAAGTGCGAATAGTTGAAAAACAAGTGTGGAATGGTTGGGGAATCTTATCGGGTTTATGAATGAATTGTAGGACCGCAGTTGGAATCTCGTGTGGACTAGTTGAGTGATTTAGAGCGCAAGGGAGTGTTGGTATCGCGTTTGTAAGGTTAAGTAAATCCCATGTCAATCTTTACATTGTATGATTATATTTTCGTATAAATTGCATTGACCACTTGATATTGCATTTTGTTGTACATGCATACACGGTTTTGGTGGATAAGGCATTACGAGTCTGCTTATAGTGTCTATATCGGGGTTATTAAACATGATATTATGCTTGAGGGGCTGGAGTCACCGATACTTTGTATCACGTGGTTATCATGAGATCGCGTTGAACCATATCATACTCCCATAGTCTAGAGGAACGAGTCTCGTTTGGTTATTCTCCGAGCGCATGAGTCTTTATTAATGTATACTTACCACTTTCGAGAGATCGGTCATTTGATTGTTGTCGGATAACAAAAATAAGATGGATTCACGATTGAATTTAAATTCCTTAGATTATATTGTTCGTTTAAATTCCTTGGATTATTATGCATTTGGTTACTACAGGTGTACTAGATAGTGTGGGATTTACTTATCTGACATTATCAAATTTTTATAATTGGGTAATGACAAGTTCTAGCGGCGATAAAGAGAAAGGGAAAGCTTTCCAACTATTGGTGACTCGCTCGGTTCCTTTCTATTTATGTATGTATTATTTTGAATATAAAATATTGTATAAATGAATTTTGGGTTCGTGCGAGGTTAAGATCTTTGTTGAAACTGTTCAAATGGTTTTGAGACGGATTGGAATGGTTTTAATGATTTTAGGACGATTGGAATGTCGCGGAGCTAAGGTAGTGATAGTTTAAGGATTTTGAAAACCTGAGATAGGTTAAAATGAATAAATAATCATTATTAATGCTATATATATTGTTATGAGGTGGATTGTGAGTCATTCAACATTTCCTCCAAGTGGGCATGTTTGTTAAAGATTTATGAAGGTGGGATTTTCGATGTAGGCTTAGAAATAGAGGAGATGTTGTTGAAAAATTTTTACGAGTTTTTGAGGATTATAAAATTAATCTTTACTTGAACTTTAAGGTACAAGATTCATTTTAGAACATTTTTATGGTTGGTCGATAATCATATTTGATAATTACTCGATATATTTTTAATTATTTATTGAAGGTGAGGTTAAAGTTGCTAGGTTATCGGTGGATTAAGGTAATCTAATTTGGTCGGATGCCTTAATTAGGTAGTGGTCCGGCATTCAAGGTGTGATTGAGATGTTTGAGAGGGTTGTTTGTAATTGTTTGAATTAAGTAAACTCACGTGAGACTCTTTTAGAATTCATTTAAATTCTTGTCAAATTTACCAATGTTTATGATATAAATTGCGTCAGTTTTATGCTTACTTATACTCCATTCCTGCATATGTTTATGCATGGTCGACAAGGCGGGCATGACATTGATTACGTCACCCTGTAGATAGCAATATGGGATTTTTCGTGTTGTATGTGTCTTGTTAGTGACTATGCGTGAGACTTATCTCCGCGAGTCCAGGGAGATACGAGAAGAAGTTGGCGTGAGGCTTTCCTCCGTCACGAGTTCTTCTCGAGAGGCGTCCGTCGAAAGTCTAACTTCCGTCCACGGAGTCCTCTTTCAACCGTGAAGCGTTTGGAGGGGAATACCTCGCCAACGAGGACTTCTTGGTTTAGCAATATGATCCTCGGAGTTCGACATACATGCACCACACATGCTTTCCTACTTTGCTTATTCATTTGTGACTTATATTCATGCATTTTTTCTAGTTTTACTTTAATTATCCGCATGAATTGTAGTTGTTTTATTTGGTATTCTCATGTATACTAATTGGTTTTCTTTAGAATTTACTCTCTAGAATTTTTCATTGTTTTGATGACAAATTAAAGATCCTACGACGAGCCAAGGGAATGCGATACTTGGCGGGTTACCTATGATCTATAGAGCTCCCCATGACTAATACTTGCATGTGTTTTGTAATTACTTACTTACTTGTCTTTTGGGTTCATTATTTTGGGAGATTGTTTGTACCCAATACATATATGATATGCGACATAATCTCGATGATTTATATGTGCCAACAGTACAATTACACGTGCCGGGGTGAAGCGCATGAGGGACGCCATGAATGGATATGTATCCATATTTTTTGGAAGTGAATTGAAGTCAATAAAAGGAACTTTGAAGTCCCAAGATTTAGTGTGGTGCATTCGAGTTGATCGAGGGTTAGATTTTATGAAGTTGGACACCTCACTGGATAAAAATGTCGTTTCATCCCAAACGAGTGCCTCATTCATATGTGCTTTCTATTTACGTTATTAAAATGGAATTTTTTCCTAATAATGCAAATAGTTGGACAGGCCTAATTCGTTCAATCTTGCAGTAGTGCAAGTTAGTATCAATGAATTACTAATTTTGTCAATTTTTGATTTAGTAGTTTATTGAAGCCTAAGCTATTTCTATTATTATTTAGAACGAATATTGAGGTATTATTTCTATTTTTTGAGTCATTGTGTAGTCTATATAAAGGCACACATAGTTAATGTTTAAAGACCCTTTATGAATTAATAAAATCGAGTGTTCTCTTTGAGAGTTCTTTTGGCCATAGTATTTTTTGTTGAATCCTATTTGTTTTTGATATACCTTCTCGGGGCATTGTTTCTAAAGTACTGAGGTGATACCAAGGTTCTTTGTGCCATTACGTGTTCAAGTGGTTGCGGTTTTATCATACCAAAGTTTCATACTCCAATTTGTGAGTATTGGGGTTGAGGTGCATCTTTTTATGTTCTTTGTTCCATTGTGAACACTGGGTCGCGGTCTGCCTTCATCAACATAAATTTTAAGTCTAAACTGTGGAATTTAAGATTTTGTGTGGGTTTCATACGCAAAATCGTGTCAACTTGTGTACTTTTGTTGCCTTTATGATCACATATATGGTATCGTATGTCGGGTTTCCACGCTATAGTCTTGTTTACTTATGCAAAGTTTTTATTTCTCACATGATTTGCATGCATAAAATACTTCGCTCACTAATCAACTTATAATGAACCTTTAAGTTGGAAAATACACTGAACTTGATAAATTCATATTAAGAACTCATAATACACATGAGAATCACTAAGTTCAAACAAAGATTTTAAAGATAAAGGATAAGGTCGTGGGCTGTCATAGACATGCGTGCAAGATGATTTGGGCATGACTTTGTGACATGTTCGGCGACGTGGCGGTGCCTGGTTTGCTTTGGAGTTTGAGATGATCACGGGCTAACCACCATGTTCGGTCTAAAGCATGTTCGGCCATGCTGACCGAACATTGAAATTATGTTCGATCACTCTAGCCGAACATGTATGGGTGATCGATCATTCAACATATATTTGATCACAGTGGTCGAACATTGTCATCGTTGGACGAACACAATTATATCACACAAATTTGTGAATATGTGATGGTGGACGGATCGGAGAGTTTGTTATAGTGGTCGATAAAGCGGTAGCGGAGCGACGATTATGGAAGGTGGCGCCTGTAAGGGTTAGGGTCCTTGGGGAGGATAGTGGTGTGTATTGTGTAAAGTGAAGAGGTATGTGGGGGAAGGTGATTTTGTCAAAAATCTTAGAGTGGTGTATGTAAGGGCCTTTGGGTGTGTATGTTTAGCAAGTCCCTTAAACTAAACTAAAATAAAACTTCAAGGGCCTAAAAAAGATTAAGGGCTCAAATCAATCAAATAATAGTTGAGGAGTTGAATATAATAAAATTCAAAGTTTGATGGTCGACATTTTTCAATTAATTAAAAAAAACTCAAGGTTTGAGGTCCATCTAATCAATTTTGTGAAAAAAATGAAGTCGAGTACATTGATTTTCATTGAAACTAGAAACGTGAGCTCATGTACAAATTAAATTAAGAGAAGTGCTAGAATGACAACACCATGTCACACCACTAAACATATTGGCTCACAAGAGCCATCCATGTGCGCCACGAGATGCTTTGGCATACACAAATCTCGATGCATAACACATAGGTTGAGGTTACATGGAGGGCTCTTGTGAGCCAAAGTGTCTTGTGGTGTGACATTGTTGTTGTCATTCTATTATTTTCCTTAAATTAATTAAGCAAGCATGTAATATAGTCAACACTAACGTATCAATGGCTCACACAACATTTTCAACCTACAATGAAAGCAGTCTTTAGTGACAAAATGTTTTTGTTGCTAAAGATAAATATTTGTCGCTAGTAATCTATTGCAACGAACTTTTCATCACTAATTGTTCGTTGTTGTAGCATCGTGGGAAGACTTATTCGCGACGGTGAAAAACTTCGTTGCTAAATCATATCTTTTGCAACGACTTGAGAATCATTTTGCGTCGAACAAAATTCTTTAGTAATAATCTTTAACGACAAGAAGATTCGTAATGACCGAGTTACTACAACAAATCTCATCACAAAAGAGTTACAAGTACGCATTACAATTTTGCAACGAATAATTTGTTAGTGATCACAAACTTTTTAACAATATATGTTGCTAAAGCTGGATTTCGTAGTTTATATAAAATCACTTTCACCACTAATTTCATTTGCCAACGAACTTCATAGTGAAATTTAGTTAATGAAAATATTCATTGCTAAAAAAATTCTCTTTTGCAATGAATTTCGTTGTCGATGACATCATTCGTGACGAATTTCACCACTAAATATTACTTTATCTAATGAGATTATTGTAGCAAAATCTTTTCTTGACGAATATCAAAATACATTTGCAATAAATATGTTATTTGTCACTAATAATTTGTGGCAATGAATACTCATTGTCATTGTAAACTACTCGAGATCTAAATATATTATTTGTCGCTACTTACATATTAGTAACGAAGTTTGTTATAAACGTTAAATATATTATTTGGCTTCTCTTTATTAGGTTTATTAGGTTACGATAATGAAGTTCCATGCGGGTCGTGCCAAGTTATGAAAAGTAGAGGTGGCAATTCGTGTTATCGTGTCTAAATGTGTCATGTCGTAAACGGGTCATGATCCATATAAAGCAAACCCAAACCCGACTCATTTATTAATCGTGTTCGTTTCTAAATGGATTATGTTAAACATGTCGCGTCTTCGTGTCACCATTTATTAAATAGTTTAGTTAGTTTTTAAATTTATTTAAACTTTATAATTTGTTTACAACTTTTTAAAATACGAGATGAATAAATTTAAATGGAAATAATAAATTTAATTATAATTAAACATTCAACAAGATATAATGGGGTAATTGTTGTCTTAAGTTTTACTTTATTTTTCTTTTTATTAATTTAGGTCTCAAACCCAAACCCGACTCATTTATTAATCGTGTTTGTTTCTAAATGGATTATGTTAAACATGTCGCGTCTTCGTGTCACCCATTTATTAAATAGTTTAGTTAGTTTTTAAATTTATTTAAACTTTATAATTTGTTTACAACTTTTTAAAATACGAGATGAATAAATTTAAATGGAAATAATAAATATAATTATAATTAAACAGTCAACAAGATATAATGGGGTAATTGTTGTCTTAAGTTTTACTTTATTTTTCTTTTTATTAATTTAAGTCTCAAGTCTTAAAAATAGAGAAAAAAATGACTGTAAAAAATAACACAAAAAATAATAAAAAATCCTCTAAAAATATCTAAATTGCATTTTTCATGAAAAACTTTAATTCTTTTTTGATAAATAATTATTAATAAAATGTAGACATAAATAATATATTAAAAGTAAAATAAATATTTCCTTTAAAATAAAAATTTAAATTAAAAAATGATTATCATATTTGTTGTAAAAAGATGTGAGTTAATTGGAGAGGTACTAAAAATTTAAAATATTTACCCCCTTAAACCATTACATCAAGAGTAATGTATTTAATAAATGAGTTAAATGAGTTGTAAATGGGTTACTGTGTCAACTTGTGACACGGCCCGTTTAATCCGTGTCATAAATGGGTCGACCCATAATTCCGACTCGAACCCGTATAAGCTCAACCCTAACGCACTAATTTCCCGTGTAAAGCGTGTCATGCTATGGTGTCTTGACCCATTTTGCCACCTCTGATGAAAAGCTTGCCCGGCCATTCTTTCCAGTTCAACTCGAGAGACGGCACCAACCTCACCATCCACCCAGAAAATCATGACTGCAGCAATGTTGGGTCGTATCTTACCTCCATGCATGATGGCATGTGTATAATCATTTCGAAAACATTTGAATCCTACTCCATATTCCTCGAGTGCGATTGCGACTCGTAATTAACCGCGATCACTCACTTTTCATCGATGGAGCAGCAGTATATATCATATCTAAATTTCTATTTGTACTTAATTGTGTGCATGTTTTGTTGATTGATGATGATGACTATGTTGCAAATAAAAGCATGCATATGTATAATGTGCTTGCGCTGCATGCCTGGCAGCGGCGATTGATCATATATATATTGATATATTCTATTTTTTGAAAGCATTAGATATTGATGTATTGGTTGAATCGTTTATATGTAAAATGTTTAATTGCAGTTTGGACATTGGTTTGTATCTAATATTTCATGATTATATTTTTTTTTCTTTGGTTCGTAGTCGTCGTAGACATTGTATTGTTTGGTGTACATATATTTGTAACAATAAGTGCCTCATCACATGGCTGCCCTCTTCCACCATACACACCACTGAAATTTGCCAAGCATGCACGGTCAAGTTAGAGGCACTCAACAAATTAATTAACCGTGAAATTCATGCATCTAACGAAAGGGTAATTTATTTTCAAAAAAAAAAAAAAAAAAAAAAACAAAGGGCAATTTATAAGTGTGAGCATAAAATTAAAACGCTTTGAAATTAGTGTGTATTGTCGACACCACCTAATTAGGGCATTTGACCAGGCTTAGATTACCTTAATTCCCCCGATAATCTAGTAGCCTTAAACTTACCATCAATAAATGAATAAAATTAAGACATCGTAATCATCAAATATGAAACTTTATCAACCACAAAGGATTCTAAACAGAATCTTAAACCTCAAAGTTCATAAATTCATTTAAATTGATTAGTTGTACTCAAAATTTTGTAAAACATTTTCGATATCACCTCCTCTATTTTTAAGCCGACACTAGAAAACTTGGCCTTCAAAAATCTTCAACAAAACTTGTTCACTTGGTGGAAATGCCAAAGGACTCACAATCCACCCCATAACAATATATATTGCATTCGCAAAAATATTTATTCATTCTAATCTATCTCAAATTTTCAAAATCCTTAAACTATCGTTACCTTAGCTTCGCAAAGCATTCCAATCCATCCTAAAACCATTATAACAATTCCAAAACAGTCCTACTCAAACACGAACACAAAAACCTATTTATACAATATTTTATATTCAAGAATAATACATACATAGCAAGAAAGAACTAAGCAAGTCACAAACTTTCAGAAAGCTTTCCCTTCCCATGTCGCCGCTAAAACCCGTAATTACCCAATTATAAAAATTTGATAATTTTAGATAAGTAAGTCACACACTATCCAGTACACATGTAATAATCAAATGCATAATAATCCAAGAGATTAAACGAACAATATAATCCAAGGAATTTAAATACAACAGTGAATCCATTCCGTTTCTGTTATTCGACCACAATCAGTTGATATCCTCCGAAAGTGGTAAGTAAACAGTAATAAGGACTCATGCCCAGGGGGGATAACCAAATGAGTCTCGTTCATCTAGACTCTGAGAGTATGATCTAGTTCAATGTGATCTCAGGATAACCACGTGATGAAAAGTATCAGTAACTCCAACCCCTCAAGCATAATATAGTATTATATAATAATTGTATAGTATTATACACTATAAGGAGACTCAAATCGCCTTATCCTCCCTATCCGTGTATGCATATACAACAAAAATGCAATATCAAGGATCAATGAGATTTATACGAAATTATAATTATACAATGTAAAGGTTTCTATGTGATTTACTTAACCTTACTAAAGCAATATCGCAACTCATTTGCGCTCCGAGTCGGTAAATTAGTCCACACGAGGTTTCAATTGCGATCCTACAATTCATTTACAAGTCCAATAAGATTCCAAAGCCATTCCACAAGTTTTTTCATTTAGTTGCAGTTCAATTGACCCAATCGCGTCCCGAAACCCCTTAAATACTTCCAAAATAAATTCTTCGATGCCCCAATATCATTTTGACTCAAGATTATTGTTCAACATCGAAATTACGTTGTCTAGGCTTAAATATAATTTTTCCAATTTATTATATTTTATTTGGTCATCCTCGAATCGAAAACCTTGAAATTCCTTCAATCAACTCTTCTGGTGTCTCGATCGCAATTTTGACTCCAAATTGTGATTCATAATAGAAAATTAACTAAACTAGGCTTTAAAATAATTTCCCAGACTTTGATCATTTTCGAGTATTATAGCACGCATTGCGAGAAAAACCCGATATAAATCATCGAGAAAATCCCAAATTTCTTGTTTTTCAAAAATCCCCTATTTCTATTTATTTTTCTAAAAATATAATTATTCTGAATTTTTCTTATTTTTTGAATTTTTCCCCAATTTCCTAGCATTTTTTTTAATTTGGGTTTGATCCCTAATTAAAGCGAACCCGATTCGATCCGATTGGGGATCAAACCCTCCTCATCTTCCTCATATCTCCAGTTCTTTGTTTCACTGAATTTTATTTTTTTATATTCAATTTCATTGGCGTTGGGCTCCCAACCCCAACCCCGGTGGTTGGGGTTGGGTAGGGAATAGTCTCTCTTACCATCGTCTTCGTCGGACGAACTGTCATGGCGGTTCATCCGAGTCCAACCAACTCCACACAAAAAAAACATAAACAACAACAACAACCATCACTCACCATGGGCCTCGATCCCTTGGTCTCTCTCTCTTGGTCTCCCTTTCTCGTTCTCTTTCCTTCCCTCTCGGTCTCAATCGATATCTCTCTCACATTGTTGAAATAAGAAAAAAAACAGAGGAGGCCATTATAGTTTTGTTAGGAACTATATATTAGATTTTGAGATTCGCATCACGCAAATCTCAAGACAAATCTAATGATTCAATTTCATAAGATAAATTTGATCTTCCTCGAGATACGTAATGCGTATCTCGAGGTCAATCTTTGGCTCAATATAAAATTGATGAGGCGGTGTATGTTATCTTTGGTTGTAAAGATATATATATTTGATTTCCTCGAGATTCGCATCGCACGAATCTGGAGGCAAATCTAATAATTCATTTATATATATTCCTTTGATCTTCCTCAAGATACGTATTACGTATATGTAGGTCAATCTTGTGGCTATCAACAAGATAATCACCACCTTTTGATCGACTTACTGTGATTAAATATATTGATCTCATTGAGATACGTAATACGTATCTCGAGGTACATCTTACGCTTTTATGACCATACACCACTTGATTCTCCTCAAGATTAGACATCACACATCTCGAGGTGTGGACACACTTCAATAGCAATGTTCAACCATTTCAACTCATCGATGATCATGCTATGCGTATCTCGAGGCAAATCCAATGTATACTTTTATTTAATTCAAACTATAGGATTTGTTTTTATATGTTTATATATATAAACTATATAGATAATGATATATGCACCTATGTATTTTCGTGGCTATAAATCGCCACGCACGCCAACAACTACCTTCGAGCGTGTACATTATGGTACAACCTACGCGTGTCACCCTTAACCCCACGTGTCACTAGGCGCTCACTAATTTATTTATTATTTTATTTAATTTCATGGTTATCTATTTAATTTTTGTCCAAATTAAATTTCAAAAACTACCCCAAAATTACCAAAATTAGAGAAAATTCTCCAATATGCTCTAGAACTCATGGACATCACGTATACACTTCAACTTGACCCTATTTCGAGTCGAAATAGTGTATAATACATCAAATAGGCACACGACACACAAAAATAATATTAAAATTTATGATCTCCGATACATAACGCGTGGGTCCCACCTCAGATACCTAAATTCTAAATTAAATCCAAAAATATTTAATTAGTCACCTAATCAAGTTTATAAAATTCTCGGATGTCACAATCTTCCGAATAATTAAAAATCTCATTCTCGAAATTTAAACTTACAGGTTATTGAAGCAAAAGAGATATGATAAATGATCCTTCATATATAACTCTTTTAACCCAAACTGTTAAACCATTTCCAAGGTGAACCATTAAGTGGACTCAATCACTTTCGTTGTATTCAAAAATTGGTGGTAGAGATCATAACCATTTTAACTTTTCATTTTTCAACATTTTGGTTTAATGAAAAGTTATCTCTGTTACTTTGCCTGAGCCTGGCAATTTGTGAATTTATGACGAGTTAAACAATCAACTTTGTGGAATATCCGATAAACTTACTTCATTTGTCATCTCATACCTTGAATCCCATTCAACTATCAATACATAGCAAGACCTAGCCTATCTTCTTTTTTCTAACATAATTATCATTCTAATTTGAATACTATTATATAAACGGTTGATAATTCTTTCTATATCCACCCAAACTCTGGTACACATCCCAATTTACTTCCTCATCACTAATCATCCTTTTTTATTTGAATTATCGGTCGATTAATTCTTAGACTACTATCAGTCTAAAATTACATATTGATGCAAATAATATTTGAGCACAACATTAGATATTAAGTAGAGAGCGTATCTATTTGATCCATTACCATTCCAATGTTCCCCAACCGAAACCTAAAATTACACGAGTCATCTCATGACTATAGATCTCATAATACATCTGTCACCCCATGACATGAGATCTCAAATTTCATTCTGATAAAAAATAGAAACCTGACACATCGTGCAACTTTCATTCATTCTCTAAATGTCTACTCACAATATTATTTAGATTGTGGACTTGAAAGCAATTACCAATTCTAATTCGTCAGCCAATTCACTTAATTTCTTCTTTGATTAGTTAGAAAATTATTAACTTTTTTAACTTCATCAAATCATTCTCTAATGATAAGTTCATTAAGAACTTCATTCCTTTCACTTTACCTGAAATTTTTCACAAACCCATATCTTAATCACTTACTATTCACCAACTTCTCTTATTAAGCTGAATAGAGTCGTTATTCTTAATTTAAGTAGGCATACAATTCTAAACAGAGATATCAACATATTCGATGATTATACTCTCATAGTATAACTCTTGACTTGTATTTCATAAAATTTATAAATATGATATCTCTATATGCCTCTACTCAATTCATTTCTCGGCCTCCCTTAATTACAATTGAAGAATATTCAATTCTTCAAACATATCAAGTCGATATCTGTTTGTACTATATTCAATATTTCCAACCTAATAGATACAAGGCTTACAAACTGAAGATTTGTAAGTTTTACGTAGCTTTTCATTTCATTTGTATCTTTACCATCATCCGGATATTTTACATTAACTCCAATTTACAATAACTAATGTTTTAAACTTCACCACCGACAATTAGGTGGTGTAGCACTATAATTGAACCAATGTACAATATATTCATTGATATTAGTTGTATATTACTTTGGTTCAAAACTTTCAAATTTCGGAGTTTGATTCCTTGTAAGATCCTTGTGAAGATATATTAAGTTCCATCAAACTTATAGTTTGATATTCTAATTTGATGGGACTCGTTAACTGAAATTTTCATTTTCACACTAATGTAAGAATATATTGACCATTTAGTTGCCTATACTTCAGCCTCCAATTGGCTCTGACCAAACCTCATAGACTCATTTATACCGACTGTCACATATTTATTCGATTATTCAAAGATGGGTGGACGCGCCGCACCTATCTTATGCGATGTGAATGAATCGTGATTATGAAACGGAGTTACTTAGACTTTTTATCATGCACAATAACTCCAGTGTCTTACCTTGACTAAAGGAGTCTGTCCGTGTCACTTCCAGTAGTCACAAGTCATCTCAGAATCTCATTTTATTTTATACATCGAGTCTATTCCGTTCTGTTTTTGTCAATTTTAGTTATTGCCACATTGATCTTGCTCTTAGTCCCTTTACAAACTTACCATGACTTTCACTCAATAACCGTACCATTTACTGACTCCTTAATTCTGACTTAGAAAGACAATTTATATATGTTCTCTTTTGAAAATTTAGCTAAAGGATGGTGCGATTTCTTATTATCATTTGATGAATCAAAGTCTTCCCTAGCTAATCTTAATTTGAAACAAATAAACTTTGCGATTCAAACAATTAAACTATTTGATATTGCCTTACGTTATTTCCATTAGTCTCAAATATCCTAACTTTTCTTTTTTCTCAAAAAGAAATTCGTTACTTTTGAAAAGACTATGTAAGATAACTTTGTATCTTATTGTTCATCAAATTACTTTTGATGAATTCACTTTTCCATTATTATTTAACTAAAAAGATAGAATAATTTGAATTTCCAAACTCCGATTAGCTTAATGACTAATCAAATTCTTAAAGGATGTTATTTCAATCCTTTAAGTTCTACAAATAGAAGTTCTAGCAATATAGGAGTTCATACTAATGTCCTATACAACTCACTTACTGATACTCAATCAATACATCTATCTCTTTATTGGTTATATTTTATTTCGTAGTGATAAACATCATTACTTAATTTCATTAAAGTGACTATTGGATATTTTGAATTTCAAAACACAATTACTTGTGTTTTATTTGATAGCTAATCCTAGTTATTATTAGACCACTTTCCCAACACCTTAACTTCTAACAAGTTGATCTTATCACTACATTTTTTATTTTTGAGTTAGAAACTTCATTGATCTTTGTTTTGTAACAACACCTAATTCAGTGTTAACAAAGATTACTTCCAACTTGTGTATTTCCATTCATTTTATCGGTACTTTATTCGACTCATTGAACAACTATACCTAACATCATTTATGTATAGGTAATTTAAGTAATAAACAATCAAAGTTTTCATTACTTCTATATAGAAGTCGTTTGATTGTTTTAAAATATGGTTCTATCCATTTTTCACTTGACGTTTTGTTTCGAAAAGGAGACAATACTTTACTTCAAAGTATTTTATTTTCTTAGAAACCGACTTAGAAAACATGATTGATCAATCACAATCTCATTGTGATTTTTCAGATCAAAACTCAATTTGTTTAAACAAATTCCATTTTTGAGAACTCATGTCTCCTTTTTTTCATTTGAGACTAGTTCGAAAGTAACTATTAGTTAATTATGAATCAAACTAATATTTTAAAGAATAGGTATTCCCGAGTTAACCATGCAACCAAGTACTAACCTTATTCTAAAACTCATAACCTAAGCCATGTCCCGACTCCACGATGCTCGATATCATCATGATTCGCGTATAAAAGCTTGTGTCGTCATATAAGCTCAAGCTCTATCTCGAGCCTCTTATAGTGTTTTTGGCTTAGTCGCCACATACAAACAGTGACCACAATTTGGAGTGCTAGCCCCGAGAGAGATATAAAATGTTTTTCTTTCTTTCCCAAAATCTAGAGAACTCGAAAATAGTAAAAATGAAAATCTTATTTCGTCTTAAGTTTTCATCCTCTATTTATATGTGTAGATAAGCCTTCACTTAAAACCCTATCTCGTAATACAACTTTTGTATTTAGGTAGTTTAAGCAAATTACACATACGCCCCTTATTAATAAGTTATCATATAACAAATAGTAAGGGCTTTTACTCCAGAGACCAATTGAAATTGCGAGAAAACCATTCTTTGTGTGTGACCCAATAGGTTCATGCGACTTTGGCGAGAGAATAAAACTATTTTGGTACACAAGTTATAAGCGATCTCTAGCACGACATTATGACTACCTAAGTAGCATGAATATCAAAACCGATACAACCTAATGAATAACATATATCATATTATTTTGTCGTGCGATATTCTTTGTTTAGACATAAGGCAAGGAAGGTCAACGTTAATGTTCAATCGTATTAGTCTCGATCTTTAGATAGACATAAAACATTCAAGTGACATTGATCATATCAATTCACTCGGACTTGGTCATTTAATAGTCTAACATATCGAGAGATCCACTTGATATCTCTTTTCTATACGATCTTGAGGTACAAATTATATCTTGATTACACACTTTTGCATATTATTCACATTGTAACTAATCACGATCTTTATAATCGTTTGGTCAAAGACAAAGTTTGATTGTGTCAAATGACTATGCTCATAATATTTAAGACTATGGTAATCTCAAGTCGAATGACTAAATGATATATATATATATATCATGAGTAACACCTATGACTTAATCCATGTGGTGTTCTCATAGCTGATCGGTTCATTACCTTATTCCCTAAAAAGTACTCATGATCTCGATTCATATCCCTATACGCATGATCATACATAACCATCAATCAAGATTCACACTAGTCTTAATTCACCATAGTTCCCCGTATAATGACCAATTATGGACATTTAGAATATTTCAATAAATACTCATGGATCTTACTATAAGGTAAACATGCAATAACATATAATAAAACATCAAATGAAAACCTTAATTTTATTAACTAAAATTTAAAAATAAACAATGTTTATGGATTGACCTAAGGCACATGCCCCAACATCTCCCACTTGCACTAGGGCCAATCATTCATATATCTAATACCTAATGACCTAACATGACCATCTTGTTTCGTTTGTGGAAGAGCATTCATCAAAGAATTTGCAACATTGTCTTCTATAGGAACTCTGCAAATCTTCACGTCTCCCCTCTCAATGATTTCTCGAATGAGATGAAATTTTCTAAGTATATGTTTGAACCGGTGGTGTGATCTTGGTTCCTTGGCCTGTGCTATCGCCCCATTGTTGTCACAATGCAAACAAACGGGGTTAGTTATACTAGAAACCACACCAAGTATAGAAATGAGCTTTTTGATCCAAACTTCCTCCTTAGCTGCATCAGACGCTACAATATACTCAGCTTCGTTGTAGAATCTGCTATAGTTTCTTGCTTCGAACTTTTCTAGCTCACTACGCCTCTTTTCAAAGTAAACACATATCCAGACTGTGATATGAAGTCATCTATATTAGTTTGAAAACTTGCATCTGTGTAACCATTTACAATAAGCTCGTCTTCCAAACCTTCATAGACCAAGAACACTTCTTTGATCTTTCTCAAGTACTTAAGAATGTTCTTTACTGCTATTTAGTAACTCTCACCAGGATCAGACTGATATCTATTTCTTGCGCTCAAAGCATATGATACATTGGGTCAGGTGCATAATATGACATATATGATAGATCTAATGGCTTATGCATATGGAATCACATTCATGCACTCACGATCCTCATTAGTCTTCGGACATTGAGTCTTGTTGAGACTTATACCACGAGACATTTGCAACGACCCTCTTTTAGAATCTTGCATACTGAACCTATTCAATACCATGCCTATATATGCACTCTGACTTAGACCGATCAACCTTTTAGATTTATCCCTGTAGATCTTAATCCCAATGATGTAGGCTGCATCTTTTAAGTCCTTCATTGAGAAACATTGCCTTAACTAAGACTTGACAATCTGTAAGGTTGGAATGTCATTTCCAACGAGTAATATATATCATCAACATACAGTACCAAGAAAACAACCGCGCTCCCACTGACCTTCTTGTATACACAAGACTCATCTTCATTTTTAATGAAACCAAATTCTTTAATTGTTTCATCAAAACAAAGATTCCAACTCCGAGAAGCTTGCTTTAATCCATAAATAGATCTTTGAAGTTTGCACACCTTGCTAGAATTCTCAGGATGAACAAACCTTTCAAGTTGTATCATATACACGTCCTCAAGTAACTGACGTGTGCCGAACTCGTCAATAAAATAAAGTTCATAAACTAACTATATTGTAGAATAGTGGCAAAGGGTCGATCCCATAGAGATTGGTAGTCATTCTAAGGTTAAAAACAATAAATAGAAAAAATCGGGGGTTTAAATAAATATTATTTAACTAACTAATATAAATAAACTAAATAAATAAAATAATCAAAATAACTTTTAATGGTCTTAAGAAAACACCTAAGTCTACGGTTCCACAAATCAGAATCAAGATTCAATGGCATATTATGGTCCTCAATCTTTCCCTAAAATCATTAATTTAAATTCTCTTAGATTAGCTATAGAAAATCAAAATCCGCCAAAAATTCTTAATTCCCCTAATCTCGATAGCCAGGGCGTCTGCCACTAACTACTTCCCTAATTAATGCATAACCCTAGACATCCGCCAATTCGGTTTAACACACTAACCGCAATAATAAGGATCCATGAGAATACTAATTCTAGATAACTGAATCGCGTCCGCTTCAGGTTTAACCTAGATTCAGTTGTTGCACACTCAAGAACTGAATGGCTTTTACGAAAAACGAGTGAGTGTTCGTCACTTTATTGGTCCAAAAGTACAATTACGGATAAAATCAGTCAAAATAACTATAGATTGTCCACCTAAAAGCATGCACTGGCCATATACATACCCTAGATCTAAACTATATTCATTAAAATCAACAAAAATAAAATATGAGAAATTAAATTAAATTAAATGATAAATATCATAGATCTCATAAGTTATGCAATGAATCAAGAATCTCGACTTGTTTTCCCTCTGACCTAGGCAAGGATTTGATTAGCCGGACATTATCGTCGAGTTCCTGGCAACTACCGCCTCTGGCATCCCAAAATATAAAAATCGATCTCCTAATAATACATAAGTTCCTAATATATTAAACTACTAAAAATTGGTCCCGATAGGTGAGAGAAACTAATTTTAGGGGTTGGTATCGTAACACGTGCATCGAGAAGGATCCGAGGACTATTGGACGTTCAATTTTAGAAGTCAGGACATGTGTCGGCTGCTCATTGGTGAATTTTTGTTGAGGCGCTGACGTGGCACATTCGGATTGGCTGCTGGCAGCTGGAGTGACGTGCTGGGGCATGGAGGACACGCCACGTGTCACACTGGAACAGCTGGTTAAGGAATCACACAATTCGTGGGAAAATGTTGGTGTCTGTGCATAACCGCATCTCAAGGAAAATGAATGGCTGTTGAGACGAATCGAGAATTATTGGGACGTGCTGTGTTGGTTGAACTAACGTGGTAGCATCTCATTAGCGAAAATTTGCTGGTGACATGTTGTGGACGAGTAGGACTCTGCTACGTGGTGGCTGGGTGAGGGAAAATGATGGTTTGTGATGACGAGCTGGACATGCTGGAAGACATGTGGACAAGCTAGTCCAATAAAAACACGACACCTGGCGCTTCTCTACTCCACCTACTGCACAGTATGTAACTCGAGGCAAGTCTTTCGGCTCTTGATCACTGCATGTAAATACTTTATTTTGATTATTTTTCTGCCTCGGATTTAACCGCGCACTCCGTTTCACCAGAAAACGACCAATAAATATAATTAAATATATATTTTAGAGATGTTCTATATTAAATACATTAAAATAAACTACTAAAAACATATAAACACTAACTTATCAGCAACTTTCCATTCAGAAAAGTTGTTTTTACATCCATTCGTCATATCTCATAGTCATAATATGCGACTATGAAAATTAGAATTCTAATGGATTTAAGCATGTCTACAGGAGAAAAAGTCTCATCATAATCAACACCTTGAGTATGTTTGAAACTTTTTGCTAATAGCCGTGCTTTATAAGTATGCACATTGCCATCCATGTCAGTTTTCTTCTTTAAAATCCATTTACATCCAATGGTCTTACCACTTCAAGTAAATCAACTAGGTTTTAAACTTGGTTATCATACATGGATTACATCTCAGAATTCATGGCACTAAGCCATTTATCAGCCTAAGGGCTAGACATAGCCTCAAGGCTAGACATAACATATGGAGGTTCAACTAGTTCAAGACTTTGTTGATCTCCCACTGGCAGTTGAGTGTTTATTTATGGTTCTTGAACTTCTTCAAGACTTACTTTATTCTCATTATTGTCTATTGAAATAAACTCTTTTTTCATAAAGACACAATTTCGAGCAACAAACATTTTGTTCTCAGTGAGATTATAATAATAATATCCTCTAGTTTATTTAGGATAAGCAACAATACACACTTGGTAGATTTGGCAGATAATTTTTCTGAGATTTGTCGTCGTACGAAAAACCTCACAACCCTAAATCTTAAGGAAAGACAAACTTGGTCTTTTCCCGAACCACATCTCATGTGGTGTTTTATGAACCGCTTTAGAAGGAACACAATTCAGTATCAACGCAACAGTTTTTAAGGCATAACCCCAAAAGGAAAAAGGAAGATCTGCATGACTTATCATAGATCGAACCATATCCAATAAAGTCTGATTTCTCCTCTCAGCAACATTATTCCATTGTGGAGTTGTTGGAGGAGTTAACTATGAGACAATTCTACAGTTTCTAAGATGATCATCAAACTCTTGGCTCAAATATTCATCACCCCAATCTAATCGAAATGATTTAATAGTTTTACCAAGTTGGTTTTGCACTTCATTCTAAAATGCTTGAAACATCTCAAAAGCTTAACCTTTATGTTTCATGAGATACACGTAACCATATATGCTAAAATCATCAGTGAAAGTAATGAAGTACTGATAACCACCTTTAGTCATTATGTTTATAGGATCGCATACATCAGCATATATTAGACCCAATAAATCACTTGCACTTCACTGTGTCTAGTAAACAGACTCTTTTAAATCTTGCCTAATAAAAAAAATACACATGTTTCATATGATTCAAAATCAAATGAATCTAAAATTCAATATTTATGGAGTTTAGAAATATGTTTCTCATTTACGTGGCCAAGAAGACAATGCCGAAGGTAGGTTTAACTCAAATCATTTGACTTGAATCTCTTTTTATTTACATTAAAAATAAGAGTATTTGTGGTCTTTTTCATGTTTAGAATATAAAAACCATCACACAAATCAACATTCTCATAGAAAATGTATTTACGAGAAATGGAGTATTTATTATTAACAATAATGAAATTAAAACCATCCAAATCCAAACATGAAACTAAAATGATGTTTCTGCTCAAGGTACGGACATAATAACAATTATTTAAAACTAAAACAAGTCCACTATGTAAAATTAACTCATAGTATCCTACAGCCAATGCATCAACCTTTGCTCCATTTCCAACTCGTAGGATGACTTCTCCTTTCTTTAGATTTCTACTTTTGGTGAGACCCTGCACATTATTACAAATGTGAGATCCACATCCGGTATCCAATACCCAATAACCACTAGTAGACAAGTTAACTTCAATAACCTAAATACATGAAACAGTAGTTGCACTACTCTTTTTTTTCTTAAGATCTTCAAGGTAGAGCTTGCCATTTCTACACCAATGCCTAAGTGCATGACAGAAATGACAATTTCTTTTTTTTTTTCCTTTTCTTTCTAGGACTGTGAAGTAGAAGCAGCCTTAGGCTTGACTTGTTCCACAGGCTTTGTGACAGTCGCATCAGCCGTAGAAACTTTAGCCTTGCCTTTGGCCTTTTTTTTCTTAGTTTTTCATTTATGAACCATCAACACATTAGCAATGATTTCTTGACTTATGGGAAATATAAGTCTATCAAGATGGTTAATATAGCCCTTCATTTTCAAAATATGAGGACTTTCAACCATTTTGCAAGAATGAAGGTTCTTGGTTGTCTCGAACCTTTCTTGCCTTGCTTGCTGTTGGAACATTTCCTTCAGCATCGTAAGCTTCCAAGTGTTCCATATCCTTCTGATGTTCAGGAACCATGGTTGCCAATATAATGCATGCAACATCAGTTGAGTCATTGACATGCTTAGTATGTGTATCCTTCACGGCTCTTAAAGCATTAGTTAGTGGTTCCTCAGGAATAGGATTATCCAGGACATACAACTTGCGTTCATGATTAAGAACAATTCTCAAGTTTCTGAACCAGTCAAAAAAGTTTGTCACGTACAACTTATCCTTCGTAAAGATGGATCACAGTGACAAGGGATTAGTGCAACCATTGATCTACAACAACTTGGGTTCATAGATCTACAACAAAGATTGTGCAAGATTTCATTTTAGTATAGAGGAATAGACTCCCACTAAATTAACAACCCTCTTAAAAATGCTATGTTAATTTGAAGGACTAAACTTCATGTTTCACCTAATTCCAAGACATCTAAGGTATGAGACTTTCAATTAGGTTATTTAGGTAGGTAACAATTACAAATTACATCATATGTAACTTTCAATTAGGTTATTTAGGGAGACTGTAATGATGTGTTACATTAAGCTGGTGATAAGTACTAAATCAAATCTTAATTAACCCAAGTTAGGCTCAGGGTTAAGTCTGACGTACCTCGATTAACGTATGCGTGCCTTCGCATGATGTATGGTGTTTGTTTGAATTGTTAAATGAATTTATATATAGGTTGTTGTATAAAAAGGAAATTATACATAGGACTATAATTAAGAAAATACATAAATAAGCAATAAGTTGTCGGTACACCAAGTGTGACGAGGGGGTCATGAAATGAATGTGCACGCTTGAAAATACTCGTAGGCATGTCTGATGAATTTATTGGTGAAAAAATACATGAGATATATATATTTATATATATTTGATATTTAAAAAATATATATATATATATATATAAGGTAATTCTACCATGGTGATTGAGAAAAATCACCATGGTTAGTGATTTTAAATTTTAACCTTTAGATTTAGATCTAATGGTGAATATGCTTTATTGGAACTTGTGCACACATTTAAGAGTCATAAAATGTAGCTTTCATATTCACCATTGGATCTAAATCCAAGTGCCAAAATTTAAAATCACCATCCATGGTGATTTTTCCCAATCACCATGACAGAACTACCTATATATACATATAAGTTATAAAGTTTGGTTTAAAATATATGGATCATTTGATCAACCTCGAGATAAGTGTAAGTGCTTGATGTGTCAAATTCTGCATCACTTTAAAGAGTGTCACTTTAACACCTCAACCACTTGATCGGTCTCGAGATAGCATGATGCGTATCTCAAGAAAAATCATATATCAAAATCAAGAGTTGATCGTTATCATCAGATCATTCGAGAATTCGCAAGAAAGAGGGTTCGATTTCAATTTTGGATTGAACGGGATCATTCCGGGAGTCGAATTCAACAAAGTTAAGGAGCTTAATCAACTCCAAATCAATAGATCATCACTTTGGTAAGTGTTGTTTTTGAGTTAGTTGAAGTTAAATTCGAAGGTGATGATGTAATCTCTGTGAATTATGGTGTTTGATCATTATAAATGAGTTGTAACCTCATTAGAGGTCCTCCCTGATGATTTGGGAGTGTTATTGTTTTTGTTAGAGTGAATTGATGGTGAAACAATGGCTGCTGCCCTGCTCACTATCGAGACAGTGCAAGGTGGAGGGCGCTCCACCTAACAGAGGAACGCGCTCCCTTCATAAATTAGGACAAGCCCAGTTGATGGACCGCGCCCCACCCACCGAGGTAGCATGGTCCCACCCCTGAAAACAACAAGTCGTTGTGTTTTTCATAAAATCTCCTAAGGTCTTAGGAATTGACTTAGAGGTTCTAAACTTAGGACAATTAACCTAAATTGACTATAAATGATTGGTGATAGGTTGTGGAACACCGAGGAAGCGTGAGTGACTCAAAAACTTAGGAAGTTGGTAACGAAGACATAACCCAAGGTAAGTACGGATTCACTTATTTATCAATATTGCCTGGCTACTCTATTATACATAGCTCATATAAATAGGGGATTATGTACACTTTGATAGTTTTTAATAAACGAAAAGAGGTGTGTAATGTGACCTCGCTATAACTCTTGCTCAATTCGATTGGTTGTGTGGATTATATACACACTAGAGGGTTTGGGATAGAACCATTGGGCATTAATTGATGGGCTAGACAACATATCGGCCAATATGTTGGTCTAGCAATCGCATTAACGGCGCCGGTAATTTTATAAAAGAAAATGAGGATCGCAGTGTAATAGTCCATGATATCTTGCTTTGCATCCGATATCTATTGAATTATATGCTTTCCATATTCTTGTTAGTTAACATTGGTGCATATTGTTATTGCATAATATTCTTGAATATTATATGGAATGTTGATGGCTATGTGAATCCCTACTTACTGAACAAGTTGGAGCACTCACCCCAATTAATATTAAAGGATAACTAATGAGCGCTATGACTAGGAGATTAAGATATATGAGTCTTGATTTTCTCTTCGATGTAATGAGTCTTCCCTTATCTTATATATTTGTAATGAATTACAGTTTTGTAATATCACAAGGGATGGGAGATTTGTATAATCGAGGTTTATTATGGTTTGAATTAATATTGTATCTTTTGTTTTGGATTATCGAAAAAGTTTTAAATTTCTGTTGAGTTTATAAATTAGTTTATATCGATAATCGATATGCAGTGGTGTTTATTATGTGTAACAGGAAACGATGCTGACTCTAGTTAAGTCTAGTAGGTTAATAGGGCTTATTTAGGGTTTCAGTCCAGGTATCGCCCTAATCGGGTTAGGTGATGCTACACTTAATGTGTCATGGGACAATATAAGATGTTTTTTTTTTCCTATTAGAGTTGGAGTTGATAACATGGCGAAAGAGTTGACGATGTAATGATTTAAATTTCTATATTTAGTGAGTTTAAATGGGGTTTTAAATAAGGAAGATAATGGGGTTTTGAATAAGGCTACATCTTAGGCATGCCATGTGGCTCGTCAAGAATGCTTGAAAATGCCACGTGGAACACTCAAGATGTAGCCTTAATATATATATCTTAGAGTTGGATGACATGACAAAAGAGATGATGTGGTGATTTAAATTTCTACATTTAGTGAGTTTGAATGAGGTTTTAAATAAGGAATGTAATGAGGTTTTGAATAAAGCTACATCTTGGGCATGCCACGTGGCTCGTCGAGAAAGCTCAGAAAGCTCAAAAATGCCACATGGAACACCCAAGATGTAGGCTTTATATATATTAGAGTTGGAGTTGATGGCGTGGCGAAAGAGGTGATGATGTAGTGATTTAAATTTCTATATTTAGTGTGCTTGAATTGGGTTTTAAATAAGGAAGGTAATGAGATTTTGAATAAGGCTACATCTTGGGCATGTCGCGTGGCTCGCCGAGAACGCTCGAAAATGCCATGTAGAACACCCTAGATGTAGGCTTAATATAAATATATATTTATATATATTAGAGTTGGAGTTGATGATATGGGGAAAGAGGTGATGATGTGGTGATTTAAATTTTTATATTTAGTGAGTTTGAATAGGGCTTTAAATAAGGAACGTAGTGAGGTTTTGAATAAGGCTACATCTTGGGCATGCCACGTGACTCGTCAAGAAAGCTCGAAAATATTATGTGAAACACCTAAGATATAGGCTTAATATATATAGATTAGAGTTGCAGCTGATGACATGGCGAGAGAGGTGATGATGTATTGATTTAAATCTCTATATTTAGTGAGTTTGAATGAGGTTTTTAATAAGGAATGTAATGAGGTTTTGAATAAGGCTACATCTTGGGCATGCCACGTGGCTCGTCGAGAACGCTCAAAAATGCCACATGGAACACCCAAGATGTAGACTATATTTAGTGAGTTTGAATTGGATTTTAAATTAGGAAGGTAATGAAGTTTTGAATAAGGCTACATCTTGGGCATGCCTCGTGGCTCGTCGAGAAGGCTTGAAAATGTCATGTGGAACACCCAAGATGTAGGCTTAATATATATCTATATTAGAGTTAGAGTTGATGACGTAACGAAAGAGGTGATGATGTGGTGATTTAAATCTCTATATTTAGTGACTTTGAATGGGTTTTAAATAAAGAAGGTAATGAGGTTTAGAATAAAGCTATATCTTGGGCATGCCTCGTGGCTCATCGAGAAGGCTCAAAAATGCCATATGGAACACCCAAGATATGGGCTTAATATATATATATATTAGAGTTGGAGTTGATGACGTGGCAAAAGCGGTGATGATGTGGTGATTTAATTTTCTATATTTAGGGAGTTTGAATAAGGTTTTAAATAAGGAAGATAATGAGGTTTTGAATAAGGCTACATCTTGGGCATGCCTCGAGGCTCGTCGAGAAGGCTTGAAAATGTCACGTGGAATACCCAAGATGTAGGCTTAATACATATATATAGATATAGAATAGAGTTGGAGTTGATGACATGGCGAAATAGGTGATGATGTGGTGATTTAAGCTTCTATATTTAGTGAGTTTGAATAGGGTTTTAAGTAAGGAAAGTAATGAGATTTTGAATAAGGCTACATCTTGGGCATGCCACGTGGCTTGCCGAGAACGCTCGAAAATGCCACGTGGAATACCCCAATGTAGGAAACTCTACTGATGGTGACTTTTAAATCACTATGGATGGTAATTTTAAATTTTCAATCTATCAAATATATATATATATATGATTCACATGGAAACATTTTGACAACTAAATTATTTATTTGTCCAAAAAAATTAAATCACTGAGGTACTTTTATAGTGACTCTTTTTTTGTCAAATAAAAATAACTTAAGAACACCGTAACTCATAGAAGGCGTATCAGATTATAGTCGATTAAATCAATGAAAATGCAATTTACGGGGCGAATAAAATAGCGTTGTCTGATGTGGTGGGTGAAGCAAAAAAAAAAGGGTTGTTTTAGAATTATTGTATCATATATAGCAACTTCAAGTAGCGCTTCCTTTCTAATTAACCAGTAACCACTAAGAAATTATATACTTGGTTGTTGATAAGTCGGTATTTATAGGTTTTTAGTAGTTTATTTTAGTATATTTAATGTGAAAAGTCTCTAAAATATATATTTAATTATATTTATTTGTCATTTTCAGATGAAACAGAGTGCACGGTTGAATTCGTGGTGAAAAAATACTCAAAATGGAGTATTTACCCGGACAATTTGCCTCGAGTTATGTGTTGCGCAGTGGGTAGAATAGAGGATCAGCAGACCAATTAACACGTGGCAGCATACTATTTGTCCAGCTCGCCTCAACATGCCACATGTCAGTTGTCCATTGGCCCAGCTCGCCATGCATTCCATGCGTTTCCAGCAGTCAGCCACGTGTCGCGTACGCATTGGCCCAGCTCGTTTCATGCTGCCACGCGGCTCCAATCAGGTTCTGCCATCTCATAAGACACGCCATATTACATACCAACAACAGCTCACTCGCTTCAGCCTCCATCAATTCTTCCTCGGGATCCATGCAGTGCGATCTCCCTGATTTTCGCACGAGTTCATGCGAATTCTTCCACCAGCCTCCAGGCCGACACGTGTCGCGCTCTCACTCGTCCACCACGTCACAGCAGCTTTTTCCACCAATCTGAATGCGCCACGTCAGATGCTATGCACCAAACGAACTAATCAACACAAGACACGTGGACAAAACGTGATTTCATGCCCAAAAACAACCATACGATGCTCCTCAGAGCACGAATCACCTCCCCAACCCCTAAAATTAGTTTTTCTCACCTACCGGGACCAATTTTTTGTAGTTTTATATATTACAAATTTAGGTTTTACTATGAGAACATCGACTGTTATATTTTTAGCATCGACTTCTCTCAACGATTGCCTAGGTCGGTGGGAAAACAAGTCGGGATTATGGATTCATGACATATTATGTGAGATCTTTTATTTTATTATTTAATTTAGTTTAAATTCTCATATTTCGTTGTTGTTGATTATAATGAATATGGTTTAGATCTAGGGTGTGTATATGGTAATGCTTTTAGGTGGACAACCTATAGTTATTTGGACTGATAATATTCGTGTAATTGTACTTTTGAACCAATAAAGTGACGAACACTCACCCGTTTGCCGTAAAACTCTTTCGGTTCTTGAGTGTGCAACAATTGAATCTAAGGTTAAATCAGAAGAGGATGCGATCCGATTATTTAGGATTAGTGTTCCCACAGCCCCATATTACTGCGGTTAGTGTGTTAAACGCGATTGACGGATGTCTAGGGTTATGCATTAATTAGGGAAGTAGTTAGTGGCTGACGTCCTGGCTATCGAGATTAGGGGAATGAGAAATTTCTGGCGGATGTCGATTTTCTATAGCTAATCTAGGAGAACTTAAATGAATAACTTTTTGGGAAGGATTGAAGACCATGATATGCCATTGGATCTTGATCCTGATTTGTGGAACTGAAGACCTAGGTGTTACCTTGGTGATTAATTAATTGTTTTTTGAAAGTTATTTTAATTATTTTATATATTTAGTTTAGTTAGATTAGTTAGTTAAATTATTTGTTTAAAACCCTCTATTTTTCCTTTTTGTTGTTTTTAACCTTAGAAAGACCACCAATCTCTGTGGGATCGACCCTTTGCCACTATTCTACAAAATAGTTGGTTTATGAATTTTATTTTATTGACGCGTTCGGCGCGCGTCAGTTGTTCACATTGCATATTGATTTATAGATAAGTATTTAGATCGATATATTGTAATTGGCATCATTTATAGAATCTGTTATGAAATGAAGTTCTTTCAAAGCCCTCACATACAATAACAAAGATGTCATGAATCTGATATGGAAGTATTTAGGCAGTTAGGATGAAAAAGAACTACAAAATGGAAATTGTTACAGTTATGACACCTCAGTTGACATTCCAAGTGACCCCTATGATGTGGCATGGAGTCCACATCCTTGGAGCTGTTCCATGCATGCCTCGGGATACACACCCCGAGTGTTATGTACCGTGAACTACGTGTGTAACATCCATTTTCACGTGGAGCCCACGCACCACGTCATAAGAGTGTCGTGTCAATTGGTGTCATTGTAGCATTAGTCGAGTAGAAATCCATATTCGTAAGGCTAACGTTTCTGGTAAAGTAACCACCATTAGTTGGCATGCAATCGAGTATCCATTCTGCAATAGAATCTGCAATGACATTGAACTTGTTGACTGCATTGGGAAAGTATTCTCAGTTGGCATGAAATTGAGTATCTATACTCTCATTGAACTCTTTTCCTTCATCGTTGTGCATGCTTTAACAATTATAAAATCATTCCAAGAATCAATAAATACCAAAGTGCAAAACATAATGACCAATAGTAAAGCACATACCATTTTGGGAGATCGACTTGCAACATAGCCAATGAAGCCATTAAACAATCACCTGCAAAAAAAAAAAAAAACGAAATAAGATATATCAATTTAAGACATATATAACACAGATGATTAAAGAAGAAATCTATCAAAAAAAGTTTTATTTTATATTTAGAGGCAATTGATCAAGATTCTCATGTAAATGCAATATCTTTCGTCCTCTTCTCCACCAACTCCTTCGCCTCCTTCAATCCCAAATCCGTAAAGCTCCTAACTTCCTTAATAATCTTGATCTTCGCCGCAGCGTCGAACTTCTCCAGCTTCAAATCGAAGGCCGTCTTCTCCGCGGCCTTCGACTCATGCAGCGCCTTGCCGCACGGCGGCGGCAATGGAAGAGCGGACAGTCGAGGCGGATATTGCGGACCGTAGTTGTTCAGGCCCATCTTGAGGCGGAAGAGGATCGCGTAGTCGTGGCGCTCGAGCTTGGTGAGGTCGAGAAGCTCGGTCGCGATGCGGTCGAGTTTCTGGGACTGGGTTTCGGTGGTTGTTGAGAGAGGTCTGTGGAGGGATTTGGTGGTGATGAAGCAGTGGAGGAGATGAGGTGCGAGCTCAAGCAACAGAGGTAGGAGACATTCGCAGTGGAGGAGATGAGGAATGTGTGAAATGGGGGGAGGATGTGTGATTTATGTAAGGGTATTTTGGTAAATGTACATGTACAACCTCATTTAATCCCAACCTTAAAACTCTCAACCAAACAAGATACACAAATGGGACTAAACTATCTAAACCCATGTGTTAGTCCCATCACTAATTAATCCCATGTGTTAGGATTCACTAAAATGTGAAGCGAACAGAGCCATAAGTGTTTTGATGCAAATATTTAAATTCGGGATAAAATAGTAATTTAATTGATAACTACAAATTAATAGGCGGTTTTGATTTTAGATGTGCGGATGAAAACTCAATTAGTTTTCAAAAGTTTTTAAATTAGTAGTCGGTTTCCTAACAAAGTGGGATTTGGATGATTTTTTTCTCTTTCCTCCACCTTTTAGTTCTCTATTTCCCTCCACGTTTCTCTACTCTCTCTTTCCCCTCAACGTTTCTCTTTCTCCCCTCCACAATTCTCTCTCTCCACTCTATTCACGTTTTCTTCCTCCATGTGTTTATTTTATTGAAAACCACTTTCTTCTTCAAAATCACGAGTGCCTCATCTCTTTTTTTATGATTTGCTATTGGGTTGGTGGTGGTCTCCTTGAAGGCAACCATTCATTTTATTTATCTTTAAAGCAAGGTATATATCATAAACTCAATTTTCAATTTTTCTTTCTTCTTTCTTTCATTGGACGTGAACATACTTAGAACAACCATGGATAATTTTTTTAATATTTCTTTTCACTTTTCATGATGAGTGAATTAACTCTAATAGTGAGAAACACTTATCTTTTTCTTAATCTTATCAATTGGGTTATTTCTATTTCAATCTTAAGACATAAATGCCCTTCACAGGAGATGCTATTAGATCTAATAAACTCAGATCTCATGGCACGGTGTGAGGCAAAAGCTGCTTAAACCACATGGGCTTCAGTGGAATAATAAGGCCAACATATGCTCTCCATGTGATTAAATTGTATAAACATTTGTACATAAAACTTGCTTTTTAAGTTGAGTGTTTGGTTGCATAATTACAGTGCTTAACGACCACAATTAATGAGTTTTGGTTGTAAATTTAACATATATAGAGTGCTCTATCACATGCAAGTGCATATTATATTTATCCAATCTTCCAAAATCTTCATATTAATAACTAACTTTAATCACACGTTTCATGTTTATTATTTTTGGCGCGCATAATTTTAATGATGAAAAATTATAATGAGGAGCAATTAGAAGTGTTGAATCTCATATCTTATCAACAAATAAATTCTACAAGTTTTTAGGTTCGCTCTTGCAAACTTATTTAATTAATAAGGGAATACTCATCTATAAGAGGTGGAAGTACATGAGCAAACTACATATATAAGTGGGTAACTAATTAATTTAGTCTACTTTGATATGCTAAAACA
The DNA here is from genome assembly GCA_039657325.1 of Stephania cephalantha. Lineage (NCBI taxonomy): Eukaryota > Viridiplantae > Streptophyta > Magnoliopsida > Ranunculales > Menispermaceae > Stephania > Stephania cephalantha. The sequence goes on along the minus strand of CM077572.1, from coordinate 39,959,697 downwards.
GGCCAAATCCAAACAACAAAATGGGATTCTGAACTTTTACTTTTGTCCATTAATAATTTTTGGTTAAATGCACACTACATATATAAGTGGGTTTATTGGACTTTTACTTTTCCATTACATTTTTTGTTAACAATGGATTAATAAGGGAATACTATTTTTTAAGCTATTATTAGTGTGCGAAGGGCTTGCGATTTGTTTGTTATGTGATTGTCACTACATTTACTTTTGTGAAAACATTGGTCAATTTGAACCTTCTACATTGTTTTGTGAAACTCATTATTTTTTAATAATATTGTGAGTCGTCTATATTGCTTTGGATTTTTTAATGTCAAAAAATAAGTAATCTACAATTCTATATTTTTTTCCTTTTCGTGAATTACAAAACCACTAATTTTAATTCAAATCTTAAACAATTAAATTTGTTTATGAATAAGAATTCTCTACAATTATTAAACTATTTTAATTTTTATTTCCTTCACATCTCCTTTCTGACTTGACAACATTGCGTGTAATGTAAAATTGTACCAAAAACTTTGTGAACATGAAATTTATTGATCACCGGGTGTTCATGAATCCGCAAATCCAATTAGATCCATTCTATTTAACTCCAATTGGTTCATAATTTAAGTTTTTTACATGGACTTTATTGCGAATATTGCAATCCACATAAATTGATTAAAAACTTTTAACATTCATTGATTTATGACTAAGATTTTTATTAATTTTCTTAAACATTCCATCCAAGTTTTTAAATTTTTTAAGTCATGTGATAATTTACAAAAAATCAATTTTACATTGGTGGTTTCGATAATTATTGATTGATTGCTCAAAATTGCTTTAAACCGGATTTGGGTGTTTTGTAATAAAAGTAGAAGTATTTTGTTAGATATACATACTTTTATGATCTAAAAATTCTTCCATCAATTGTAGACAATTACATTATATGGATCAACAATTCAATAATATATTTGCTACCATGAATGAACAACGGAATCATCGTCGTTTATCTCAAAGGCAACGACGTCAAAATATGTCTAACTCAACTAGGGAGGACCTACTCATTGCTCGATGAAATCAAGAGACTACCGAGACTATTGAACAAAGGAATGTTCGACATCAAAGATATTTACAACGCTACAATTCCATGGAAGGTACATACAATTATATTTTTATATAATTTATTTATTACTTAAGTTATATGTTCTTACTAATATAATACACCATGTTAATTATTATGTCTTTCATAGGTACATCTACAAGTAATTTTGCAAAACATAATACAACCGTTTCAAGGTTGACGCACATTCGTCAACATGCTAGGTCAAGGTCTTCTGAAATCGAAGGTACCAATGAAATTAAAGTTTTTTTCCAAAAAAAATTAATTATTATATTTTCCTCAGTTAACTTAAATTTTTTTCTTTACAGGTACCTCTACCAGCAACATTGTCAACCATTCAAGAACCCTAAGATTAACATGTATTCGTCAACAAGCAAGGTTACTTTGCAACAAGAGATGGTAATTAGATGTTACTGTCATTTACTATATTTTAAATTACGCTCTTTCTATTAATATTATTAATCGTATACAAATTTTTATTTCGTGTAGGTTCCATTACTACTACGCAAAGCAATCAAAATTTAACGTTGATTAATAATTGTCGAGTACCATGTTCAAGTTCTTCTAACGCTAGACCATTTCCTAATAGGCATAATAGAAATTTCCCCGCACATGACAACTTCCAAACTATAATACTTGAAGAACCCAGAATTTGTTCATATTGTGGAGCAGATTATTTGTTCATGAAACCTTAGATTTGTGTTGCTCCAATGGAAAAATAAATTTACCAACACCCGAAAATCCACAAGAATTAATAGACATATTTTTAGATCAAACTGATGAAGGTAGACATTTTAGAGAAAACATACATTCTTATAATCATGTTTTTTGTTTCACCTCTATAGGAGTTAATATAGACGAAAACTTAGCAAGTGCCGGACAAGGAGTCTTTACTTATCGTGCGCAAGGATCTATTTACCATAGAATAGGAAGTTTATTACCAATAAATGAATCAAGACCAAGATTCTTACAAATGTATATATATGATACTCAAAATGAAATTGAGCACCAGACATCAAGAGCGAAACATAACACGACCAAGTCTATTACATAAATTAAAGTTAATATTAGATGCACACAATCCTTATGTTCAAGTATTAGTCAATTAGGTAGACGTGAGGATGTGATGAACTGTAGACTACGATACAAGAAGTAAGGGTTAATCGACATATTCATGCTTTACCTTCAACACCACAAGTTGCGGCAATACTAATTGGAAATGATTCTTTAGAAGATTTAAGAGAAAGAGATATCATAATAGAAACTAAAAGTGGTAGCCTTCGTAACATTGCTGACACGGCCGCATACTACGATCCCTTACAATATCCTCTTTTATTGCCTTTGGGGCAACACGGTTGGCATTTGGAATTGTGTAACTCAAATCACAGAAGAATCAGCTGCAGACAATACTACTCCTATGTTCTTCAGGTACTATTATTACATTTTACTATATCGTAATAATTTAATTTTTTATAATTTTATTTATTACTATTATTACTAAAAAATTTAATTTGTTTCAACAAAAACTAACTTTTTTCATATTAGTTTCGCCCATTACGCATGTCACTACTTCATTACAGTGGACGTCTTTTACAACAATATGTGGTAGACATGTATGTGAAAATAGAAACAATGCGGTTACGATATTTGAAGACAAACCAACATATCATTCGTTCTGAACTATATCAAGGTTTACAAGATGCAACGAATTCAGGAGAAACAACTGCAGGTTGATATGAATGTGATTTTTATATATTATGTATTCATTACAAATAAGTTTATTATCTTACTGTAATTTATAATATTTTGACTTTATTATTTTGCAGGTAATATTGGTAGAAGAATAATTCTTCCCTCATCATATCTTGGCGAGTCCAAGAGATTTGTATAACGTTACCAAGATGCAATGGCAATCGTTAGGAGGTATGGAAAACCCGACCTTTTATTACCATCACTTGCAACACTAATTGGTTGGAAATTACCCAAGAACTATTACCTAGACAAAAGGCTCAAGATAGACTGACGTAACAACTAGAGTTTTTCGATAAAAACTAGAAGAATTGAAACATGACTTATTTGTTAGAGGTGTGTTAGGTAAAGTAATAGCTCATGTACATGTTATTGAATTTCAAAAGAGGAGATTGCCACATTCACATGTGTTGCTAATTTTAGAAGAAAGTGATAAGTTAAATTGTCTGATAATTATGACTCTTTAGTTAGAGCGGAAATTCCATGTCCTGTGTAACCGAGTCTAGGTTGTATTCTTTAGTAACAAAACATATGATGTATAACCCATGTGGATCGTTAAACACAAACGCAATATGTATGAAAAATAATAAATGTACAAAATCATATCGAAAGCTTTTCTTTGCATCTACGTCACAAGGTAATGATTCATACCCTATATATAGGCGGCGTGACGATGGAAAACAAGTCACAATAGGTAATAGAACTTTAGACAATCGTTGGGTAGTTCCATATAACTCTTACTTACTTTTAAAACATAACTGTCATATAAATGTAGAAATTTGTTCAAGCATAAAATCAGTCAAATATTTGTACAAATATGTCTATAAAGGTCCGAGATCGCGTTGCTTTTGGAGTATCTACACATACAAGTCGAGATGACGAGATAGCTCGGTTTGTTAATGCTAGGTGGATCTGTGCTCAAGAAGCTTTGTGGAGAATATTCAAATTTCAATTGAATGGAATTTCACCTTCGGTAGTTGGACTACAAATACACTTACCTAATAATCAACAAGTCCAATTTAATATAGATGAGTCTATAGAAGACATATTAAATGATAGTGATAGATCAAAAACTATGTTGTGAGTTTTTATGAAAAATGTTATTGACTCGAGATGCAAGGCAATACTTATATTACAATTTCCACAAAGATATTGGTGGAATCAAAGACTTAAAGAGTGGACTAGAAGACAAAATATTCGTAAGGTAGTTGGTAGAATGTACACTGTTTCACCATTAGATAGAGAACGCTACTATTTAAGATTATTCTTGAATCATGTTAGGGGACCTATATCTTTTGAAGATTTGCGTATAGTTGATGGATTTACATTTGAAACATTTAAACAAATTGCTGAAAAAGAGGTTTACTAGAAGATGATGGTAGTGTAACTCAATGCTTGCGAGAAGTTTGCAAATGTATATATGCCACGTTCTTTAAGAAGACTATTCACTACTATTTTAGTTTTTTGCGAACCAATTAGAGTACGTGAGTTATGGGATGAATTCAAGACGTATAAGATTGAAGATTACAAAAATGCAAATAAAAACGACCACTCTCTAGATGAATCTTTCTTTATAAATTGTTGCCTTAAAGATTTAACCAGTTATCTCTCACAACATCAAAAAAATATTGCGATTACGATTTACCGCAACTAACTTCTAAATCAATAACCAACATTAACAAATTTATAGTTGAAGAAAAATCTATACAAATATCAACGAAGATTTAGATTCAATAAGAAAATTAAACAGATCAACAACAAAATGCATTTGATAGTGTCATCCATAGTATCGATAGTCATGTACATACAATTTTTTTATAGATGGACACTGGGAGTACGGGAAAAACATTCTTATACAAAGCAATCTTAGCATACATACATAGTAAAGGATTAATTGCATTGGCTACACTACATCGGGAATTCTTTGCTATGTCATTGCCAGGGGTAAATCTTGCACATTCAAGATTTAAGATCCCTATTCTATTAGATTCCACTTCAACATGTTTCATCACAAACAATCGGACTTAGCGAGACCTTTTACGACATGCTTCTCTCATTATTTGGGATGAAGGAACTATGGCTCATAGGCACGCTTTAGAGGCTTTGGATAGAACACTACGAGATATTACGAGATATAGATAATTTTTTTGGTGGAAAAAACATAGTATTAGGAGGCGACTTAAGACAAGTATTGCTTAGGTTGTCCCAAATGGTACAAGATGCGAAACCATAGACGCCTCTCTCATTAGAGCACCATTTTGGAAAGACGTAATAAAAATAAAATTAATCAACAATATGCGTGCTATAAATGATTGTTTGTTTGTTGATTTTTTGTTGTGAATAGAAAATGGAGAGGAAAATTCTATTAAAGAAAATATGATTAAAGTACACTGATGAAATAAATATTCCTTGGCGAGGAGATCAAACAATACATGACTTAATAGAGTTTACATTTTCATCATTACACGAGAGTTCTAATAACAAAGAATACATAATCAATAGGGCTATACTAACCCCAACAAATGAATCAGTTGAACAAATTAATAATTTAGTTGTCCGAGAAATTCTTAGGTAAAACATATATTTATTATTCATTTGATAGTGTAGAGGACGATTCCTTACATCTTTATCAACAAGAATATTTAAATTATATTTCTCCAGGAGGATTACCACCTCATGAATCGATACTAAAAATAGGATGTCCAGTAATTTTACTTAGAAATCTAGATCCACAAATAGGCTTATGTAATGGAACACTTTTGATTTGTCGAGTTTTTCATAGAAATATTATAGATGCGAAATAGCTAATGGACCTTTTAAAGGAACTAGAGTTTTTATACCATGAATCCCACTAAAACCTTCATATAATGTAAAAATGCCTTTCAAACTTATTCGAAAAACAATTTCCAATAAAACTAGCATTCGCTTTGACAATTAATAAATCCCAAGGACAAACTATACCCAACGTAGGAGTTTATCTTCCTGAACATGTTTTTAGTCATGGCCAACTATATGTAGCTTTATCTCGAGGTGTGTGTTTAAGTCAAACCAAAATTTTAGTTAAAAATGGAAAAATAGATAGACATATAGGTACATTCACAAAAAATGTAGTTTATCGCGACGTCCTCCACAATTATACGTAGCTAAGTAAGATCATAACACATAATATATGAAAATAATTTTTAATATAATAATTGTTTACAATTCTTTGCGTCTAATACGATACTGCTTCAATGGATTACGTGACGAGCAACGATGCCTCTATATAACATACGACAAGGTTAGCTTATTTGTTATTTGGAAAAAAATTACATGATGGAATTGTTTTCGATAATTTTTAATTTATTTATTTTTAATTCATATTCCTTATAATGTTTTGATGAACTCTAATAGCCATTGTGGTGAGGTTTTTCTTTGAAGATGTGGTAGCGGCGACATCAAAAACAATTTGACATATGCGTCGTACGTGAGATATTTCGAAGTTTTCGTAGTTGGTGTTTACGCAATGACATCGTTTATCAAAAGAGATGAACTCACTACCTTGGTAAGTCTTTTAAGGTTTCGTCCTTTTTAGTCATTTTCTTGTTAGTTCTTTTTGCGGGGAATATATTACGTGCGTTGTGGTTGAAAGGGTTTATTAGTGATGTATTTTGGACATCACTACTTGGTTGGGATCTTACATGGTCGGGACAAGTCGTGTTGATTGCGTCTTGATTTGGAGCCACGAAGTTCGGTTTGTTGAGCCCCTATACGATAGAGTTTTTGCGCCTTGATTTTGGAACTATGTGCGTTTTCGGAGGATTGTGATTGGTCTTCTTGGCATTGTCTTCATTTCTTTACAAGTAAGGTCTTGCCTACTCCACATCTGGTTGCAACGTGGATGATAGGGTGAATGACTTGAGGCAATGCATTGACAGGAGTTTGTACTCCACATGTCTTTCCTAGCTCATCCATTGATCTGTTTAGTTCTATATCAATGGCGGTGTTATTGTGGTAGGATGTGTTAGGTGGTTGTGAGCTTTGACTCTATTTTTGGCTGCGGCCAATTGTATTGTACCTTTGATGATGTGTGAATAATTGATGCAGCTCCAATTCTATGCACCAATTCTTTTGTACAATAATCTTGTGTGGCTCAAATTCGGAATAACATGCTTTCTTCCATGTACATACATTCTTTGAATTATAATATCTTCCATGAGCACACCTACTACTCTCTAAAAAGAATTTATTGTTGCATTTTTTTTTAGATGATGTTATACATACAATATGTTTATCTATTTTTTCTTTCATTTTCATACTATATATAATGTCAATCCTCCTTGCCATCCTATTAGTCCAAAACTTATCATAATTTCAAGAATGCTCTCAAATGCATTTTTTTTAAATTGCTCAAGACAACTTTAAAAAGTAAATAATGAGGGCATTTTTGGAAAAAAATAAAACTTATTTTTAGTTAGCTTTCAAAACGGAAGTTTATTTTACTTTTCCTTATTTCACTCCACTTTTTTCTCAATCCAATTAAAACGTGGTTTCAAATTGTTCCAATAAAAATTGCTTATTCAAAATACATCCAATTAAAAAGTCAATTCTCATTTCAATGCCTCATATATAAAGCGGTTTTTTTATTTTTTTTTCATGGCTCACGTGCAAAGCACGTGCCGGTTGACTAGTATTTATTAGTATGGTTTGTTTTGTGTGAAAAAGAGGAAGAAAGATAATAAGAAAGAATTAAGCAGTTAAGATAACTATAAAGAAATAATTAAGCAGTTAAGTTAAGAATTAAGCAGTTAAGATTCTCCACAAATTAAAAAACCGAATATGTGTGTGTGAAACTCAATTACGTGATTACCCTTAACTTTGATGACCTATGAAATTAAGTGGAGGGCATTCTTGAGAGTTTTAGCCAAAAAGGCTTCATGGTTAACCATTTTAAGTTTGCTATTATAATAGTATATATATATGTGTGTGTGTATTGATATTTTTTAAATGGTATTTATACACATAATATACATATGTCTATTGCTATCATAGGCATATAGTTAATGTAATTTGGTCATTTGTAAAATAAGGTTTTGTAATTTTTTTCATTTGATTCTAAATTTGTAAAATGTAAATATAGTTGTAAACAATTCGAAATAAAACATATAATTAATGTAGTTTGGTAATAAAAATATTTTATTTATTTAACAAAACAAGTTAAAACTATGAAATTCATTAGAGTTTGTTTGTTATGTATTTCACTAGTGTTTGGAATGAAAACCATAGAAGGGAATGCTCACGGAAGTGGCCGACCCAATTTTAAAAGTGTGCTCAATTTTGAGTTTGTTGGAGTATGAAAAAGAGACTTCCTTTTAAGAGAGCACGATGAGCTGGGCGATGTTACAATGGGTTTTTTTTTTTTCTATTTTAACTGGAACTTCCTCCATCTTGACAGAAACTTCGATTGGGATGGTATTTTTGCTCTTTGATCCCATTCTTTCTTGTTTTTTGTAAGAATTGACTCACTGTTTGAATTGGGGTAAAAAAGTTATGATATATGCTCTGCTTTATAAACTTCTGATCAAGATAGTAAAGGTATGGAATAATTAGTATTCTAATAAGCATATTTATTGGTGCTCCACGTGGCACAGTATAATAGGTCTTCCTTGTAGGAAAAATTACAAAAGTACTGTTAATAATAAAATAAATTAGTAAAATAAGTTAGGTTTACTTTTTATTACAAAAGTAAGGTAAATCGGGTTATGGAAATGCGTTTTTAGTGGGGCAAATATTTAACACCGATGGCGGGGCAAAAATACACGAATGGTGCATTCGGAGAATGCGCCATTCGTGTATTTTTGCCACGGAAGAAAAAACACGACCGAACCACGTGGCGTCCACGTGGATCGGTCCCCTCAAACTAATGGCGCATTCTCCGAATGCGCCATTAGTTTGAGGTTGGTGTTGACGTGTCGTCCACGTGGCGTCTGCGTGTACGCCATGTGGACCAGCCCTGTACACTAATGGCGCATTCGGAGAATGCGCCATTAGTGTAACGTTTTAACGACGAGGCGTCCACGTGGGTGCCACGTCGGTTTCCCACAGTACACGAATGGCGCATTCTCCGAATGCGCCATTCGTGTATTGTACCCCCCGTGACACCCTCTTGCACGTGATTTCGTCTTCCCCGAGAACGCAGGGAATATATTCCCTGCGTTCTCGGGCTAGGATATACGGTTATGGGGTAGGGGTTAGGGTTCCTGGGGGGTTTTATAAGGTGGGTGTTGGTGGGGTGGAGCAACCGAGAGAGTCGCGAGAGAGTCTGGTGCGGGAGAGAGCCAGCAGCGAGAGAGGAGTCGGAGAGCCAGCAGCGAGAGAGGAGCCGGTGCGGAGAGACCAGGAGAGGGGGAGAGGAGAGAGTAGCGACGGAGACAGAGTTGGACAGACAGACAGGGAGGAGAGAGAGAGGAAGAGAAGAGACGAGAGAGGAGGGGGACTCGCACGAGCGAGAGGCCGAGAGAGAGAAAAAGAGAGAGAGAGAGAGAGAGAGAGAGACGGAGGGAGGGACATAGTTAGGGGACCGAGAGAGAGAGAGAGAGTGGGGGAGAGAGAGAGAGAGAGAGAGTACGGTGACGGAGAGAGGGAGAGGGTTGGGGGAGCGAGAGAGAGAGAGAGTTGGTGATAGTTCGAGAGAGAGAGTGAGGGGGACGTTGACATCGAGTGGGGGGACCTTGACACGAGAGAGAGAGAGAGAGAGAGAGAGAGAGTTGGGGGTGGCTTGGGTTGGGTTGTGGGGTGGGTCATTTTGTTGGTGTGATAGAGTTGGGTGAGTTGTGGGTCTGGGTTGTGAGGTGGGACTATTTTTTGTGTTTTTGCAGGGAATATCAAACATAGAAGATACACACAAGTGGGTTTGATCAGGGTTGAAGGTTGTGAAAAGGTTCGAAATTTTTTATTTATTTTTTACGTCTTTTCGTTGAAGTTCGTAATATTAATATAAGTAAAAGCTAAATTTTTATTTGTTTTTTCAGGGATAATCCAATTGAAGACAGAAAGGAAAAAAAAAGGAAAATTAGTGAGTTAAGAAATTTATTTATTTAAGTTTGAGCCAGTTTGAGTTGGTAATTTAGTTAAATTAAATAAATTTATATGCAGTTTGTTTGTTTACAAAAATTAATGTGGAGTTTGTTTGTTGCAAGGAGGCCCTAATTTGCTTATATTTTTTTTCAAAAATATGCCATAATTTGAGATAGCTGATATAAATATGAGTTTTTAATTGATGTCATGTAAACGAAAGAGTATGCTTTGTAGTTGCGCTAAGATGGCGATCATCTACATTAGAAAGTTTGCTTGCGATATAAATCCTTAATTTGATGAATGAATGACGTTTGATACACGTAGTCTTTCAAATTAAGCACTGGAGATGATAAAAAACTTTTTTTTCACCTTAGCAAAAGGTGACACTAGTTGCTGGAGCACGGTGATTCAATCGCCTAACTTTTCATTTTGATGAAATATTAAAATCAACATTGATTACTTAAGGGGTATAATAACTTGGTTAGATATATGAATGTATGTCATCAAATCAATAACTAGCTAGGAATATAAGCACATGAGGTTTAATATATGAAAGTTGGCAATTTTAATTTGTGTATCAATTCGTGGTCTTTTATGGGATTTCAGTACTTGTACTACTACTATTGATTTTCTTCACTTCTTTATTAGTCGGCTTGATTAATATATAACACATGTCAATAAAAAACAAACCCTAATTATAAAACCCTGATAATTTGATGAACGAAGTTGTGATGGTCATCTCAATACATAAATAATAATTTGGTTGGATATATACATACCTTCAAAGTAAGGTTGCGGCAATTAGGCTTCATGTCAAATACTTGGGCCTGCAATGTCGACGGCGAAAATGCCCTAATTTGATTTGTGGCGAGGATATGATTTATTAATTGATGTCAAGTGGACAAATGAGTATGCTCTGTAGTTGCGCTATTAAAGCGATCATATACATCAGAAAGTTTGCTTGCAATAAATGGCTAAATTTGATGAACAAATGACGTTTTATATATATGCCATTTTTTTACATCATCATTGTTCAATAAATTATGTAGATCATGGAAAATAGGGACATCCCATTTCTCTTTTATGCGAACGGTGAAATTGTAAATGGTAGAAATGGCATTAAGTACAACGCACCCCCAACAAAGCAGTGTTGACGTTTAGGTTTGGGACGAGTAGACAACAATTGATGGATCACGTGTGTAACGCATTCAATGTCTCATCTACGGAAACTAGGGTAAGGATGACTTATCGTCACGCTATAACCCTCCCTGAGGGTTCACATTATTTTGTCCCCGTATTGCTGGAAGACGCGACGCACTTTGAATTGATGTGGGCGACCGTGGCCAATCTACCATTAAATTCAAGGGTAGATATTTACTTAACATTTGAGCAAATCGACTATTGTCAAAGTCGTACAGTTCATTCGTAACTCATAGATGAAGATGTCAGCACGTCAGACACTAGATCGATGATGGAAAAATTGCAGATGCAATCACCACATGGTGATAATGAACCCAATGAAGATGATGACATTAATGACGCGGACGTGGATGTGCGTCCCCCCGAAGAGGTTGCACCAGCTGTCGATTGGGAAAACCTAAATGTTGTGGCGGATGACCCAATGTACGAACCTCCAGGGGCAGAAAACATACAAGATGATGAGCGGTTTGCTATCGATGAAGAGAATTTCATGGAGGAAGCAAGCGATGCTGAAGTTCACCAATCATTGCCGGTGTACAACGACATCGATTGGGAGGTGGCTAACTCCACTGCGACCCAACATTCTCATCAACAGACGGGGGACCTCTCTAATTTTGATTTGGAATTAGGGATGTGCTTTGACAACAAAGAAGACTTACAACATGCCGTCAAAGTGTGGCATGTTAACAGACATTGTCAATATCATGTGATGGAATCCACTACAACATTTTGGGCGATCAAGTGCAGAAGTGCGCAAGACGGGTGCATGTGGCGTCTTCGTGCTTGTTTGCGAAAGAGAACACAATTATGGGAGATCACACAATTAGACGCGCCACACATCTGTATAAATCCCGACGTGGAACGCGGTCATGCCCAACTCGATGCCAACATGCTTGCGAGAGAGATCCAAAGCATTGTCCAGATAGATCAAGCAATAACTATCAAGGCATTAATACAAATAATTAAGGGAAAATACGGACACAAAGTAAACTACAAGCGAATGTGGGATGCCAAAAGAAAGACAATTGCAAATGCATTTGGAGATTGGGATGAGTCATACGATAGATTGCCAAGCTGGTTGGCGGCCGTGAAGATTAAGAGTCCGGGGACCGCAATTGAGTGGTCACATAAACAATGGGCTTCTGTTGAGATAAGGACTGAGTGTGCTCAATTTCGTCGTGTGTTTTTCGCATTCGAAGCATCAATACAAGCTTTCAAGTTTTGTAGGCCTCTGCTTCAAATTGACGCGACTTTCTTATATGGCAAATATAGTGGTAAGCTACTGATTGCCATATATGTTGATGGTAATGGACACATACTACCGGTAGCATTTGCTGTTGCAGAAACTGAGTCTACGGATTCGTGGGGATGGTTTTTGAGGATGTTGGGCAAACACGTGACGGATAGAGATGGTATTTGCATTATTTCTGATCGTCACCCTGGCATTCTGGAGGTGGTTAACACACCGACCAAAGGTTTTTGTCCTCCGAAAGGATACCACCGTTATTGTCTGCGACACTTGGCCAGTAATTTCAACACTCAATTAAAAAATGAGCCCTTGAAAAACCTACTTTCTCGAGCTGCTAGTCAACATCAAGTTCGAAAATTTAATGCGTGCATGGAGCCGTTGATCGAACGGTAGAGTATCATTCTCGAATGATCCCATATTTACGTTCCAGTGGGTTTTATGGGATTTCGCGCGTATCATTTTTCAGCCTTGATTGGGCTTTGATTACTGCATTCGTTGAGAGATGGCACCTAGAAACCCATACATTTCACATGCAATGTGGGGAGTGCACTATTACACTCCAGGATGTACAGGTGCAGCTCGGCATACCTATCGAAGGTATGCCTATGACGGGAACCACCGATACAAACTACGTTGAGGTGTGTGAGAGGCTACTTGGTCGAATTCCACTTGGAGATGACCTTCATGGAAATAAAATAAAAGTCGAATGGCTTGAACGCAACGTTCTAGCTATAGATGACGACAGCGAGGAGGAGTCGGTCCGGCGGTATGTTCGATCGTACATTCTCCAACTAATCGGTGGTTGTCTATTCGCCGATAAGTCAAATCGATATGTACATTTGATGTTTCTTCCTTTGCTCGAGGAGTGCTTTTGCTTTTTTGTACAGGGAGTTGTGCCGCGGATCTCGCGCGAGTGCACATGAGGTTGTAGGGGTTTCAATTCTTGTACAACTGTGGGCATGTTATAGATTCCCATTCATAGCACCAAGGCGGCTGGGTGTTCCTAGAGTTCGACCTCGAACAATGGATGGAGAAGAGATGCTTAATGACGTGCCTTTAGGACACAGGTAATAGAAATGTTATATTGTAATTTTTATAATATTAACTACATTTTCATTTTACTAATTATGAGTTTTCTATACAGATGGATCGATGCATTATCGGTTACTCAAAGTGCAACACACGTTTTATCAGCTTACCGTGATGCACTCGATTCGCATAATGAGGATGACGTGGTGTGGCAACCTTATTATGAAGTCATAGGATCTCTTCTTGAATACTGTACCGACGGTCACGGTAGTTGGCTATCGACGTGTCCCCTTATTTGTTTCCACATAGTCGAGTGGCATCGACTTGAAAGAGTTTTGAGACAATTCGGAATGATACAGGTCGTGCCACCTAACTGTCATTACGACACCCGACTGCACCGCATCGAGATGCGAGGACGAGTTCAAGAAAATTGGGCGGCTTTTCACGCAAACTATATACAGATGTGGGAAAATCGTGGTGACAGCATAGTCAGAGTGGGACAAGAAGAAGGCCACGATCAACAAGACTACATGACGTGGTATCGATCAGTCACTAGAAGATTCATTGGACATGACGGGGCTTTACGTGACTATTCGGTAAGCTTTAAACTATTATTCTTCTTTCATCACGTTTTACATCATAAATTGTGTTTACTAACCTCCTATTTTTTATATCAGTGTAACTTGGTGCGTCGACTGCAACGAGTTTTCATTGACGATGGGTACGAGCAAGGTCTTGCTGCGCTTGATGAAGGCATCAAAATTTTAGATGAAGATCATAAGCAAAGGTCAACTCTATGGAATAGTAGAAATGATGTCGAAGAGGGCATAGATGAGGATAATGAAGATGAAGATGAAGAAGATGATCAGGGCGAATCGAACCGAGAGGTGAGAAGAAGAAAAACACAAACCAGACTGTGGGTGGGAGCACTAGACGTCCTCGTCCACCACGTCCTTCTCGTCGGACAGAGACTGCTGCTGAGAGCATTAGACGTTCTCCTACACCACGTTCATCTCGTCCGAGAGGGAGAACAACAGAGACTGTTGGTGACAATAGCCAACGCTCATCCCCACCACGTCATTTTTCTCATGGGTACATTCCAACATTGTCCCCAATGCAACCAGAACCTCAAATGTTTGTACCTAGCCCGCCGATCATGAATCTTCTACAATACCATTTTAGTCCTTATGCACCCGGGCCGTCGTCTTCATATATGGACCATGGCATGCCTAGACATCCAATGTATCCGTCATTGCCTCAACACATGTCGAGCTCATTTACTCCACCATGTTATAATTATAATATGTCATATAGTGGAGATGGCTCATTCATGAACATGTTAAGCATGCCCCCGCCGCCTCATGTTCCTTTCGGCCAACCGCATACATGAAGCCAGTTTTTTGGGACGGTTCTACCTCCTATTTTTTGGAGCATTAGTACCAGAGGTGAGTCGAGTGAAGCACCAGAGGATGAACATCAATCGACTCGACGACATTCAATGCAAGATCAGCAACCTCGACAAACTCAACCGGAAGTACAAACACAACGTCCAACTCGACATAGAGTACGTCCGGTTTGCATCACCGAGCAACAACGTCAACGTAACCGTCGATAAACCTGTATGATAAGTTTTTTTGGAATGAAATCATACTTTCAAAACTTCTTTATTGCTTTAATTTTAAATTCTACACAAATATATAACGTGGTTTTGGCATTTACAGTTCTTCATCTACAAATTTCTTCTTATGCTCACGATTGTGTGGCATGGTTTATAGTAGATATGCATGGGTTGCCCCCTTAGGATACGTGCGTAACGTTTGCCGGATTGTCAACCTTGAGATACGTTCGTGTTCTTTGCACGGGTTGCCCACCGCCAGATACGTGCGTATCATTTGCATGGGTTGTCCCCTCGATATACGTGCGTAATGTTTGCATGGATTGTCAACCTCGACATACATGCATGTTGTTGCCAAGGGTTGTCCACCGCCACATACGTGTGTGTCGTTTGCATGAGCTGGCCCCTCCAAATACGTGTGTAACGTTTGCATGAATTGAATGAGGTTGCATGGGTCGGCCACCTCGACATGCGCGTCGTTTGCATGACTCCTCTGCCGTGAGATACATGCGTGGCATTTGCATGAGTTATCCACGTCCATATACGTGCGTGTCTTTTACATCTTTTTTCTACTTCGAGATACGTGCGTGATACGGGTTGTTCATCTCGTGATACGTACGTGATGCGGCTTGTCCATATCGATACGTAAATGACGTTTGAATGGGTTCACCGTGTCACGACCCAATAATTAATACACGTTTAATTCGTTAATCATGACAAAATGACCAAGACGTGGGACCCGCAGCGAGATACGTGTCATTACCGAGGCACGGTGGCCGAGGTAAATGTTATATTTGTTGGTGTTGTGTGATTTGTGGTTGTTTTTGTTGTCGGTTGTGGTTGTTGGTCCGAGATAGGAGACTCGGACGAACTGCCATGAGCTCAAGGGACGGCAAGTGAGTCGTCTCCCCTGTACGATCCCAACTTGGGGTTGGAGATGGACGCCCAACCCCAGTACAAATGAAAAAAAAAAATTACGAGAGGAAGAAGATGGGTAGCCCGGGTCGGGCTACCTCATATGGGCCGGGTCGGGCCGACCCGGGCCTGGGTGGGCTGGGTCGGGCCGACCCTGGCCCTTTGGATAAGGGGTCGTCACACACCACTTCGAGTTGAACAAAGTACTCATTTTGAGGAGTAAAATAAAGGGGTGTATTTTTTATAGATGACTCCTTTTCAAAAGGAGTCATTCATTTTGTATAGATGACTCCTTTTCAAAAGGAGCCATTCACTCCACCTCATCAACCCATATGCCACAAGGCGCCACATCATCGTCAATGTCTCCTTTTGAAAAGGAGACATACCCTACTTTTGGAAATAAAAAGTAGCCACCCTTATTTTTGGAATAAAAAATGTTTCCAACCTTATTTATTGAAAAACTCCCTTCCTTGTATCTATTTATAATAATTAAAGCTGTTGTAGTTTACATTTTCGCCTTTCCCTACTCACCCTCTCTTAGAAAATGAACAATTTTTAATGATTATCTTTTTTGAGAAAACCAATTAGGTGGCCCCAAATAAGGCTAATTTAAGTTCTTCTTTATTTATTTTCACCCAATTGGGAGTGTTAACCTTTCTCTCTCTTTATTCATGTCACTAACAACTGATTCGGTAAAAAAAAGGAGATGCTAGAGTAATCCACTTTGGACAGTCACATTGGGCACTTAATGGGCCTAAGTGGGTGTCTAGTCATGCAACACACATCGAGATATGCACGTAACACCTCGAGGAGTACCAACTTTGGACACTCACTTCGGGCACCTAATGGGCCCAAGTGAGTGTCTACCCATGCGACACACCTCAAGATATGCACGTAACACCTCGAGATGTGCACACACTCTCGAGGTGTATCACATGGAGGAACATCCATTTGGGCCCATTAGGGAGATGCTAGAGTAACTTACTTTAGACACCCACTTTAGGCACCTAGTGGGCCCAAATAGGTGTCCAACCGTGCGATACACCTTGAAGTCTACGAGTAACACCTCGAGATGTGTGCTTACACTCCTCGAAGTGTATCACATGGAGGAATACCTACTTGGGACCACTAAGTGCCTAAAGTGGGTGTCCAAAGTGGGTTACAAAAGCATTTTCCAAAAAAAAACACTAACGATTTGGAACGACTCTATCAGGGGCTTACATCAATGATGATATAATGGAGCGTTACATCTTTGCATCGGAGTGAATTTAGTGAAATGTTTCAAAAATTTTAGTAATTTTTTTGTCACAAAATAGACTTTAATGACCGAAGTGTTACAACATATAAAGTTGTGACTATATGTGAAATTAACCTTTAAGAAAGGTATATATAGTACAAACTTCTGCCAAGGCATTGCCTCAAGCTAATGACCTTTATCGTCCACATTGCATACAAAAGTGGAGAAGGCAAAACACAACAAATTAAACATAGAAATGAGTACAATAACACCATCACCCACTCACGAGCCTCAACAAACTCACACACACCTTCGTATCTAATGGAAATAAAGCTCTCCTATATAGGGGCACATACTAAGGTAGTTAATCTATCTCTACAGTAAAAACTCACACTCCTCATATTCCTTACAAAAAGAACCAACAGTAAAAGCACTAAAAAGACGAAATATCACGAGACTTACTAAGGTAGTCAGTCTATCTATATAGTAAAAATGACGTCATCCCCTAAACACTAACTGTGAAGACTTATGTCGTCTCCCAACTACAACACGTATGTGAAATCGTTGTTGAATTCACCAAAACATCACAAAGAAGATGAAATAAAAAAAAAACAAACAAACACTTACATCATGCAGCAACGAATTATTCTAATTTTTTTATGAAACAACAAAGAAGCTAACCTTTCAACAAAAGACTAGTGCCCTTAGTAAACGTCGTGGTGGCTATAGTGCAACTCGAAAAAATAATAAAAATAAAATGAATTTGAAAGCTTTTCTTTTATTGCAAATTGGAATATATAGGTAAATAATTTCATGTATGCTAACAACATCAATACATTTATTTTTTTAGTTCATAGCAATCTTAACGTTATATAATGATATATAATTTGTTTTTTTTTCACATTAAAATAATAATAGTTGAATTTGTCACTAAAGAAATTAGTTTAATTAGTTTTTTTTATACTAGAAGTAGTTACCTTTTGATCACATGTAGTAATAACTAATAGTACTTGTAGAGTATATTAGTTTAGATGAGTGAAATATGTGCCATGGCTGTGTAACATAATGTTTGATACATGAGTCTTATAATAAGGTTGTAAGGACAGGGGTATAATAGGTCTTTAAGCTCGTTAATTTAGATTGTAACAAAATCACTAAATGCACTATATGAGTATGTGCTAGTACTCTGTATTGACAGATCTGAATCAATTTGGGAGAAACTCCTAAAATTCTTCGTCTTCTCACAAACCTCATTTCCAACAAGACATTCTCACTTCTGTATCTACATTGAATGCTTGTTCTTTCCCAAAACAAAGCCTTAATCTTACTTTTAATTATGGAAAAGGTGAAGTTTAACTCCCGTGCTGTTGTACTCTCTTTAATCACTCACACATCGTCGATTTTCACAGTCCTTGTTGCTGAAAAATGGTTGTCGATGTTGCTGAATAAATGTCGACGTCGGCATGCCTACTAGCAGGAGTAAGAAGAAATCTATTGAGAGAACAACACTTAGGTTTGTTGTTTGCAAGCAACTCCCAAAAAGTAGGCAATTCAGCTGTGACGAGATCTACTAAGACAAATTGATTCTATAAAGATATTCTTTGCTTGCCTTCAACATTTTTGTCTCTCTAGCAGCTTAGGTCGACTTTTTCCATTAATGTGTTTGATAAAACTTCTATTCCTTTCTCTTTTCCTTTACTCTTAATATTTTTTATTTTATTTTTAGAATGTGACTTTCCATTCAGTTTGATCAATAGTACTGATGATCAAAACAACTTCCAGGGCAAACATTCGAACTTAGTACAAGAACCTTCCTATGTACTCCTGCATTGCCCACTCTCCCCATCACAACAACTGCACCCAACCCCAAGTGTTCTCCACATATCAAAGTGCCATGCACATCAAATTAATTAACCAATCAATATCTCAATTAATCAGCAAAAACCAATTATAACTAAATTAAAGTTGTAAACTTAATCAATTAATAACTTACTTTTGGTGCTTCATAAGTAGTACTGGCCCTGCTCTAACCTCAACCCCTCTTGAATTATGAGCTTGAGCCACCACTATTAGCACCAAAACCAAAACAACACAAACCCTGCAAAGATGGTACATCATGTTCATCTTCTTTTCCTTTCTCTTTTTTCCCTTACTATTAAGATCTTTTTATTTCTAGAATGTGATTTTCCATTCAATTTTCCATTTTCCTTATTGAAGGGCTTATTATAAATGACCAACATGTTTAAATTAAATAAAATTCTAGCTGACAATGTGACTCATCATTTTATTGTTATGTTAATTGAATGACTTATCAGAAGTGGCCAGCTCATCTAATTTTGATAACACAGACAAATTAGCCATTATGAATCTTAATGATGAAGACAGTCCTACTTAAATAGCGGGATTGGTTGATGATATGGGTAGCAACTCATGTCTGCGAGTCGTAAATGTGTTGTGTCGTAAACCGGTCATGACTCATATAACGTAAACCCATTACATGACATGTTTATTAATCGTGTTAATTATTTTCATATCTAAGCAGGTCATGTTAAACATGTCATGTATTTGTGTCACCCATTTATTAAATATTTTATTTAAAATTTTTTATTTATTCAAACTTTTATAGTTTGTTTACTACTTTTTAAAATATATCTACATAAATAAACTCAAACAAACGTAATTAAATAGCCAATAAAATATAATGTGGTTGTATATAGTCTTAAGTGTTACTTTAATTTTTCATTCAAGTCTTTATTACTTTTAATAATAGAGGAAAAATGATTCGTAATAATAACATATACAAAATTATAAGAATCGTTTAAAAATATCTAAATTTTACTTTGGTGAAAAGTTTTATTTTTTTCTTAATAAATAATTGTTAATAAAATCTAAAACATAAATAATATATTAAAATTAAAATAAATATTTCCTCTAAAAACTAAAATAAAATATGATAAAAGATGTCTATAAATCTTAAAAAAAGAAATCATGTTATTAACATAAATTCAAATGGGTGAATTTTGTACCAATCTATTTATTATACCATATTTACTATTTATATATTATTCTTTAATGGTGTTAAATAAGTCATAAACTAGTTAAATAGGTTGACATGTTAATGGCTCATGTATTAATCGTGTATAGATGTGTTAACAAGTTTATGACTCAGACCCACTTATGTCAAACCCATGACATGTTTATTATGTGTCGTGTCATGTCGTGTTAGTCGTTTCATGACCCAAATTGCCACCCCTAGTTGATGAACAAATTGAACAAGATGAGTTACCTTAAATTGAGAAATGCGAAGATGACTTGACTAATGTGGAAAACATAGAGTGGTCCAGCTACATATCCCAACTAGAAATTGATAAAGAACCGAGATACATTTATGATGGAGATGTGGTTGGGAAAACATTTAAGACATGTCGCAGAAGCAGAGTTCTTTTATACAATTTACTATTTTTCAGCATATGAAAAAAGAATAAATGGAAAATAAAGAAGGAAAAGTACACATTCATAGTTGGACATGCTTGAACTAAGGCTTAAGAAAAGAAAAGTATCGAAACATGGCCAACAGGATTCGCAAAGCAAAGGCCATAACAAGGACTAACTGCAAAACTTGTATGCGATGAATCTAAGTCAAGCTAGTGGATTATGGCTTGTGAAAGTCTTTCGAACAAAGCATAACCACACATTAGCAGAACCATACTAAAACCATTTTTACGTCATATTGGCAGTTGGACCTTAGTGTCAAAGAGCTAGCAATGATGATGAAACAAGCTGGCATTAGAATATGTCATGTTTGGCAATTTTTGATAGAACAATCTGTTGGATTTTAGGGTTCATATGCGGCGAAAAAACTCAAAATAATTTTGAAAAACCCCAATAGGATCGAAAACAAGTTTCAATAAACTTGATGTACAAAAGTAAACCATACGTTAATCAGTAATTTCCTTCTCTGATTGATCGATCTCCAAAATGTTCAAGTGCACGTCCACTATCCAAAATCTATACACGAACGTTGACCACAATTTGGAGTGCTAGTGTCACGACCCGAATTTCTAATTCTAGTTTAACCTCTTAATCATGATCAAATGACTCGTGACGTGTGACCCACATTGAGATATGTGTCACGACCGAAGCGAGATGGCCGGGTTAAATGTTATATTTGTGGTGGTTTATGCCTAGTGTATTATATATGTGTAGACTACTAAGTCATTCCTACTTATGAATAGGTGTCGAGACATGAGCAGAGAAGCACCTTGATATGCATACTGGCGTGAGACTGAGGTAGCAAGTGGTATGGTAAGTTGGCATAAGATTATATATAGCTTTTATAGTGATTTATACATGGATATGGTTGATTATACACTTAATGAAGCTAAGTTAGTAAGTTAAAACAATAGCCACTTGATTTTTATCGAGACACGTATTGACTCATCTCAACACCAATGGAGTTACATATTGGTGTCACATAGCATGAGTTAGTGGAACATGTGTTAATAGGTGTATCACCATATGAGCCTCGAGACACGTGTGCACAATGAAATCAATGGTTATTAATCAACCATATCTACTTACTATATAAAGCTAGTGATCAACTCATATAACCAAATCAATTTCATTTCATTTGCTTAATTGAGAAGGAAACTTGCTGGAAAGAAGGAGAAGGGTTGGAGGAAGAAGAAGACCAGCAACCAAAATGGGTTTGGTGAAAGAGAGATCAAGCTAAGCTAGGTGTTCATCAAACTAGGTACATATCTCTCTATTTAAGTTTGAAACCAATTCTAGTTTTTGGCCATTTTTAGAGGTTACATAATTAGGTCTTTGAAATAGGTTGATATATTTGGATTCCTCATTTCAAGCTGATAATCCAGCTATTAAGAAGTTCTTAATTTGCTTTTGAAGTAAAAAAAGATATGAATTTTTAAAGTTGTAAGTCTAAAACTGAATTTCTGCATGTTATATTATGAACTAACCTATATAATTTGGTCATAACTTAGTCATTTTAAATCGAGATGAAACTAATTTGATGTCATTTGAAAGCTATTCAAAAGGGAATAACTATGTCTTACTGGAATTTTATAGTTCAAATGTTTTCATATCCAAAAGTGCTATACAAATAGGTGATAAATGCATTACGAGATTTTTGAAACTAAACTTGTAAATGGCATAACTCCCTAACTACTCATTCAAATGAGCTAATCTTTTAGTATTTTGTTATTTAGTATGTAAGATTCCTTGTGAAAAAAAATCATCAATTTGTAAACTTTAGATTGGGAGAAATGAATTTTCTAACTTGTAAAGGTTCCAATTTGAGTTGGTTTTTAAAATTGGGAGAATCGGAATGAATATTTTGACATTTGGACAAATTTTTGACTGACCTAAACAATTTATTTAGATTAGTTTGATATCATGAACCTATGATACGA
Organism: Stephania cephalantha; assembly: GCA_039657325.1. NCBI lineage: Eukaryota > Viridiplantae > Streptophyta > Magnoliopsida > Ranunculales > Menispermaceae > Stephania > Stephania cephalantha. Next base: position 39,937,098 of record CM077572.1, on the reverse strand, counting down.
GGTGTTCGGAGGCCCAATTAGCATAACAAATTGCGTGGATTGTAAGTAAACTGATTGGTCGATTACATGTTCATTTTAGGACTGATTTCCAATTTGAGTTGAGGTTGCTTTCATTATAGTTTGTGATTAAATGATTTCGACTCCAAATCATGTGCAATCATTGTTGATTGTTAATACATGTGGTTTGAAATAACATGCTTTAAATACATAGTATTGTAAATCTATTTCCTTTATGCATTAGATATATGCTTTATTGGATTTTGAAACCCAATGGTCATTACCTTTTACGGGGTCACTAGACTTCCAAAGTGATTGGGGTAAGATGGGAAAGAGACGCAAAAATGGGACACAGGGATGTTGGCAAGTATATATCCTAGGTGACGGCACCAACGAAAGATTTGGGAACCTTCACATTTTGACATGTAGTGGAAAAGATGATGTGGTGAAGATTGGACAATTTTATGTGTCAATTTCATGTTGTTTAGCTAAAAGTATCTCTTTGCATGTTCTTTGTTCAACATAGTTGCTATTATCATGCTTTTAGATACTTGTTGCATAATTGGGAATGAACAAATGTCTCTCGGTGTTACTTTCTAAACCGTTCTTTTTTAATGGTGGGTGCAGATCCATTGTTTCGGTGACTAGAGCCGGTGGATTACAGATTTTGTAGGTTTTGGTTTTTGATGTATTACTTTTATATGTATATCATAAATTTTTGGGTTGTATATTATGGGTTAAGTGAGTACTACCTTGACCAAACACATGATGTTATACATCGTGGTTTCAGTATATATGTGCATGTGACCTTTATTTTCTAGTGTTTCCACAATTGTTAGGCCTCATGTCATAAGCTTTTGCTAATTTGTTAAAACTTCCGCTAAATAAACTTTTAAGTAAACTAAATTTTAACTAACTCTAATTTATGAATTGCATAGGTTAGGTATAGGTTTATATTCATTTTAAAAAATAAATTATAATTGGTACGTAATAAGGTTTTGAAAAGGCTGACTAGTCCCTTGTTAGGTCCTAATGGTGAGATTAGGGCTTAATAACAGGATTAGGTTAGGCGGTGCCCTAATTCGAGAAGGGGTCATCAAAAGAGTATCAGAACCTATGTTTGTAAAACTTAAGTTACAGAACCTAAATTTATAAGCATTGGGATTGTGGAATATATGTATTCTACAATAAGATACCAAAGCTACAATGCATATGGAAAGGCCTAATTCCTCCAACAAATAACAAATAAAAATTTAAACAAGGAAAACATAAATCTTAATTGTGGAAAACCATATGATCTTTGCCTAAAAACCATTAGTTGGGAAGTGAGTGAAAGTGAGTTGGGATTTTCTATATGTACATGTTAGTTTTCTATATGTATATATGTGTTATATAAAAATTTAAACAAGAAAAACATAAATCTTATTTGTGGAAAACCAGATGATCCATGCCTAGAAACCATTAGTTGGGAAGTGAGTGAAAGTGAGATGGGATTTTCTATATGTACATGTTAGTTTTCTATATGTATATATGCGGTATCTACGTAGTAGCTGATTCGCGTTTGCTATCAACTTGTAGACACCGATGGGTGATTCACGTGATAGCAGGGATACAGGTGCGAGTGGCAGCCGGCCTCCTATACCATCAGTTGATGATTTTCAAGGCTATCCAACCGAGTAGCTGCTCAGGGACAACACTTAGCGGAGTTCATTGCCATGATGACTTCACGTTTCGCTCCACCAAAAGAGACACTAGCCCCTACTACTACGACTACTCCCATAGTACTGACAGCAGTGCCAGTAGTGCAGACTATACCCGTAGTGATAGCTCTAGTCATAGAAATAATTTTTACAACATCTTTCACACCTCCATCTTCTAGCTTAACAATAGAGGTTCATTTGGTGAAGGATTTCATCAGACTGAAGCCAGTTTACTTTGATGGTCAGTGAAACTTTGAGAAGATTGAGAAGTGGGTATTGTCTCAGGAGAAGTTACATAGAGTCTTTAGGTGACTCTGAGCTGGACTTTAAAATACACTCTACAGAAAGATGCAGATGTATGGTGGCGTGTGACGATAGCTTCTGAAGGAGAGTTTGAGTAATGGGATGCCTTCAAGAGGAAGTTTTACCAGCACTAATTCCCACCTGCAATGTTGAAGAGGTTGAGGAAGGAATTCATAAACCTGAGACAGGGAGCCGATGAGTCAGTGATAAGTTATAGAGACAAATACGGCTATCTGAGGTAGTTCGCTGGAGATTTAATGAGAGAAGATTTGGATGATGTGTACCACTTCGGAGATGGACTGAGGCTAGATATTAGATTTTATGATGTCAGTTCAGGTGCCAGGACTTTTGGTGAGATTTATGAGAGTGCACTCTCTCATGAGACCTACTATTTTGGTAGAGTTGCTGATGGGACACTGTTAGTACTAGCGTTGACGCCTGATCAGGTTGCGAAGTATGAGAGGAGGAGACAGAGGGGTAAGGTATCGAGGAGACGGGATAGTGGTTCCCGAGGGTTATGGACATCTACTGCAGTCATACTTTGTATCATCTCCTACACAATTATAGACTATTGTTGGTAGACTTCATTTGCCCACACCATTTAAACCTGCATTGCCAGCTCCTACTACTACTTTGCCAGCTCTACCAGCACCACGTCAGCAGCAGTAGGGTGGTAAAGGCCGAGGCAGAGGTAGAGGTCGAGATAGTTCCCGACAAAGGGCCGAGACAGGCCCAGGATCAGGTTCAGGGTCAGTGTAAACCTATCACATGTTAAAGATGTAGTCAGGTTGGGCACGAGATTATAGATTGTCCACATCCAGTAGTCGTGATTCCACCGCAGAGTCGAAAGGGTGTACACATGGTAGCACATCCTAATGCAGATGCCACACGAAGACTTATTGAGGGTATGGTTTCCATTTTTGGTAGATATTTATATGTTTTGTTTGATCGGGTTTATATTATCTTTCATTTCTGGTCGCATGATAGGCATTTAAGGGTTGACACCGGTTAGAGTTAGCGTACATTTCATTTTGAGTACCGCAGTCGAATATATAGTTTACTCTAATTGTCTTATTAAGTGATGTCCAGTAGGGATAGGCGGGGTTGAGTTACTTACAGACTTCACGGTTCCCAAGTTCTTAGATTTCAACGCATTGTTAAAAATGGATTGACTAGCAGCGTATCACGCTCATATCGATTGTTTCATTAAGACAATGATATTCGAGATCCTAAGGCGTCCGATGTTCACGTATAGTGGTAGTACACCGAGAGCTGAGGGCACTCGAGGTCGAATTATGACTAGTGGGGAAATGGGGACTCTGATATCATTGTACACCGTAGAAGAGAGTCAGGGACCCATAATTGAGGAGATTTCGGTTGTGTGCGAGTTTTCGACGTGTTTCCGAAGGACTTACAGGGATTACCAGCATAGAGAGAGATAAATTTTATTATTAAGTTGGTACCATACACTAGACCTATATTTATACTACCGTGTCGCATGGCTCAAAGAGAGTTGGAGGAGTTGAGGAGTCAGTAGTAGGATTTGGGACAAAAGGGATTCACCACACCTTCTATGTAGCAATGGGGAGCACCGGTCCTGTTTGCGAAGAAGGAGGATGGTACATTGAGGTTATGTATTGATTATAGATAGTTGAACATGGTCACAGTCATAAACAAGTATCCCTTACCATAGATTGATGACTTATTTGATCAGCTGAAAGGAGACCAGTATTTCTCTAAGATAGACCTGCAATCAGGGTATCACTAGCTTAGGATTAGGGATAAGGATAGGTCAATGACAGCGTTTAGCACGAGATATGGACACTATCAATTCATAGTCATGTCATTTGGTATGACTAATGCTCCTGCCATGTTTATGGATTTGATGCATCAAGTGATGAAACCATTTCTTAATCACTTTGTGATAGTTTTCATCGATGATATATTAATATATTCGAGGACTCGAGAGGATCACGAACAGCACCTTAGAGAGAAGTTACAGACTTTTATGGAGCATCGACTTTACGCCAAGTTTAGCAAGTGTGAATTTTGGCTGTCAAAGGTCAAATTTTTTGGTCATGTTGTTGGAGCAGCAGGCATTGCTATAGATCCGACCAAGATTTAGGCTATTATGGATTGGCTAGTGCCGACATCAGTTATGGAGATCAAGAGTTTTTTAGGATTAACAGGGTATTACCGTCGATTCTTGAAGGATTTCTCAAAGATCGCTTCATCGATGACCAGATTACACAGAAAGACATCAGGTTCGATTCGTTTGAGGAATGCGATTAGGCATTTACTCAGCTGAAGAGATTGTTAAATATCACACCAGTGTTGATATCTCTAGAGGCTGGAGAGGGATTTCTGGTATATACGAATGCTTCTCATACAGGTATATGTTGTGTGTTGATGCAGGATAGAGGCACAATGGCTTATGCATCTAAACATCTGAAAATACATAAGAAGAACTATCTCACTCATGATTTAGAGTTGGCAGCGGTAGTGTTTGCTCTAAAGATATGAAGACATTTCTTTAAAGTATCACCTAGGAAAAGCTAACGTAGTTGATGATGCGCTGAGTAGGATACCGACTGGAGATGTCGAGGTTGTTAGATGTCATATGATGCATGAGTATGGATTACTCGAGGCAGCAGTGATGATGACTCAGTTTGATATTCCAATAAACACTCAGGTGATGATTTGTGCACAGATGAGGATTCAGATCGTGTCTACACAGAGAGTATCAAAGGGTTAGAGAGTCGATATCTTATACCCGAGATTCAGTGAGTTAGCCCAGAGTATTGATTGTATTGGCTGCACTGAGACGACGGATCAGTGTTTGAGATTAAGAGGCAGATTGTGGATACCGGTAGTGGCAGAGCTGAGAGATGAGATTCTTCGAGATTTACACCGTTCCTGGTTCACTGTTCATCCAGGTAGGACCAAAATGTACCATGACATGAAGAGACACTTTTTGTGGCCTGGGATGAAAGTGGACATATCATAGTTTATCGAGAACTGTGAGATCTGCCAGCAGGTGAAGGCTGAGCTTCATAGACCTGGATAATTATTACAGTCGCTTCCTACTCCACGATGGAAATGAGAAGACATATCCATGGACTTTTTTAGAGGATTGGCAAGGATCGCACATCGACACAACTCCATCTAGGTTATTATGGGCAAATTGACTATCACCTCAAACAGAGATGTTATGTATACGTCCAGGATATGACAGAGTATGCAGGAGTAGTATAGTACGCGCCTACAATTTAGCACAACCTTTCACCCTCAGACAGATAGACAGATTGAGAGGTTGGTTCAGACTCTCGAGGATATGCTAGGGGTGTGGCAGCCTCGCAGCCCCGATGCGTCGTTTCTCTATGTGCTCCTCGCTCGATGGTCTTAGCTACATGTTTTCGGCACTTGCCTATCCATCTCATGTCTCAATATTCGTGTCCACGTAGGTATTATCAGTTTAGTGAACCGATTATTCACATTAATCATAATTTATTTTTTGAAGTTCAATTGTATGTAGCTTATTCAAGTCATAGACTTGCTAGTGGTTTATGTATTAAAGAGTTGCAAATAGAAAACTAGTATTTTATAGTGGAAGTCTTAAAGTACTATTAACATGTATTTTCATTAACTCTTAAGTTTTACAGAGCATCAATCCTACTGTGGAAAACCCGGAATAGATTACACTGTATATATAGAAGGCAACAAAAGTGAACATAAATAAGTACACATGTCTCACCAGTCTCTCATAAACCTAATATATATAGCAAAATGACAAAATAAACACCTACGAGTAGTGTGCCGAACAGTGGGCGAGCTCATAGATAGTCGCTAAGAATCTCCTTGCCCTTACTCGTAGAATGATCTGCACTCATATGATAAAGCAAAGGAAATCCAAGAAATAATGTTAAATAAATATGCGGAATGTAAATAGGCAATTGTAAATGGATCATCGCATGCGTAAATAACAATAAAGCACAAACGTGTGTGCATGTTCCAGTCAGACTAGACCATAGTTCAAATACCCTCCCCAGGATCTTGCTAGTGGGTGCACCCAACTAGCCCATCACCTAGTCCCTTTCGATGGCAGCGTAGACCGACGATGCACCGACACGTGTACCGATAAAGTAGCTCAGGTCATTGTCCACCGATGACTCCTAATACACATGATATGGTCTAGTGTTCATAGAGACACAAAGGAATATCCGACGGGAGTAAACTCAACCAACCATCCAAAAAGTAACAAAGAGATAGATAACTGAGTAAATGAAGGATATAATTAGGAATTAGAGTAAAACAATATTGAAAGTAAGTAAATAATCAAGTAACACAAATATAGATAACTGAGCTAAACATGTTGTAAATTCTTTATGAAAATGATCTATAGACATGTAATAGTTTTCACTAAAAACCATAGGTATAATCATCAAACTCGAATTTCACTAAACATACAAAAAATGGGTTCATTGAAGAGTGTAGGAGATGAAGAAAATGATTACCTAGGTTGGATCACTTGAATTGTCCTCCAGAATGGTTAAATTCTAGCTTGAATTCTCCTCTTAATCTTTAGTTCTCTGGTTTGCATGAGTGTTTGAGTTAGTGGAAATGAAGCTCCCACTCATGTGACTTATATATGTTGGTCTTGATCAAGTGTACTATGCGTATCCCGAAGATCATCTTGTGGTTCATAAACATGTTGTAACATGCCCCTTAATGACTCTAATAGCACACTCCCTTCCTTAATTCTCTTATTATGATCATCTTGAGGTCCATCCATGATCTTCATTATTTAGTTCAAACTATAGGCTTTTCATTTATTTGATTTATCTCACATTACATTAAGCCTTAACAAACCATATGGTTAGTGTTTTTATTTATCAAACCTTAACAAACCATATGGTTAGTGTTTTTATTTATCAAAGTTAGCCAACTTGTGGTTCCACTAACCTTCGACTACCCAAAGCACTCGATGCCTGATAAGTCAGTATTTATATATATTTAGTACTTTATATTAATATATTTAAATATAAAAAGTCTCTAAAATATGTATTTAATTATATTTATTGGTCATTTTCAAGTGAAACTGAGTGCGCGGTTGAATTCCTGGCGAAAAAACACTCAAAATGGAATATTTATATGCATTGATCGGAGCCCGACTATTTGCCTCGAGTTACGTGCTGCGCGGTGGGTAGAATAGGAGACAGCTGACACGTGGAAGCTTCCCTTTGGTCAATTCTTCAATAGCACGTAATTCATAATATGTTCTCCAACCAGAGCATGACACGTGACGGACCTCAACGCAACTCACAACCGGTCTTCACCAATCAGGAGCCCCCACATCAGCGCACGCTGGAAAACGGACCAATCAGACGCAGCCACGTGGCGTAAGTACGTCATCAAGCACAATAATCTTCTCCTCGCTTTAGCCTCCATCAGATACGCCTCAGGATCTGTACTAGTGCGGTCTCCCAAGTTTTCACCGAGTTCATGCGATTTCCACCCGCCTCCAGGCCGACACGTGTCGCCCTCTCACTCGTCCACCACGTCATTAGTAGTTCTCTCAACCAACCAGAATGCGCCACATAAACGTGCGCAGTCTAAACGACCAATCGCGTTATGACACGTGGACAAAAAGTGATTTCAAGCCAAAAACAGCCATACGATGCTCCTCGGTGCACGAGTCACCTCCCCAACACCCCAAATTAGTTTCTCTCACCTCCCGGGACCAATTTTTAGTAGTTTTATATATTAGGAACCTATGGTATTATTAAGGAACACCCACTATTATATTTTTAGCATCGACTTCTCTCGACGATTGCCTAGGTCAGCAGGGAAACAAGTCGGGATTATGGATTCATGGCATATTATGTGAGATCTTTTATTTTATTATTTAATTTAATTTAATTCTCCTATTTCGTTGTTGTCGCTTTTAAGGATTATGGTTTAGATCTAGGGTATGTATGTGGCAAGTGCTTGCTTTTAGGGGGACAACCTATAGTTATTTGGACCATTAGTATCCGTGTTATTGTACTTTTGGACCAATAAAGTGACGAACACTCACCCGTTTGTCGTAAAACCCTTTCGATTATTGAGTGTGCAACAATTGAATCTAGGTTAAATCGGAAGCGGATACGATCCGGTTATTTAGGATTAGTGTTCCCACATATCCATATTACTATGGTTAGTGTGTTAAACTCGATCGACGGATGTCTAGGGTTATACATTAATTAGGGAAGTAGTTAGTGGCGGATGTCCTGGCTATCGAGATTAAGGGAATGAAGAATTTCTGGTGGATGTCGATTTTCTATAGCTAATATAGGAGAATTTAAATTAATAACTTTTTGGGAAAGATTGAAGACCATGATTGCCATTGAATCTTGATCCTGATTTGTGAAACTGTAGACCTAGGTGGTACTTAGGTGTTCATTAATTGTTTTCAAAGTTATTTTAATTATTTTATTTATTTAGTTTATTTTAGTTTAGTTAGTTAAATTATTTATTTAAAACCCCCCGATTTCTTCGTTTCGTTGTTTTAACCTTAGAAAGACCACCAATCTTATGGGATCGACCATTTTCCATTATTCTACAAAATAGTTGGTTTATGATACTTTATTTTATTGACACGTTAAGCGCGCGTCAATTTTTGGCGCCATTGCCGGGGATTGGTTTTTTTTCTTTGGTTTTTAATTTATTTATATATTTATTTAATAATAATATTATTATTATTATTTTAATAAATTGGAGCACCCCGAGAGTTTTGTTAGGTTTGACTATGGATTATATTTTTTTAGGAATTAACATGTTTTTAGAATTTTAGGTGTTTTGAGACTTGGTTGGGACACATCCAACTTAAGTTGTCGCATTAGTGGCAGGTTTTTTAGTAGACCCAAAACCCTAGACTTCATTCCATCATCTTGTTGATTTCACTCTTAGTTGAAAGACTTCGGGCTCGCAAGATTTGATATGAATCATTTTAGTTAACTCCTATGTTTACTAGTTCATGCTCTTGTTGTGATTGTTCTTTTATAGTTTCCTTAGTCACCTACATATGAGAGATTTTGTGCGTTCACTGGAAGAAGAAGACCAGCAACCAAAGTGGGTTTGGTGAAGGAGAGATCTAGCTAAGCTAGATGTTCATCAAACTAGGTACACACCTCTATATTTAAGTTTGAAACCAATTATGGGTTTTGGTCATTTTTAGAGGTTAGATGATTAGGTCTTTAAAATCGGTTGATATATTTGGGTTTCTCATTTCAAGCTGATAATCCAGATATTAAGAAGTTCTTGATTTGCTTTTGATATAAAAAAGATATGAATTTTTGAATTTGGAAGTCCAAAACTGAATTTATGAATGTTGTATTATGAACTAACCTATGTAATTTGGTCATAACTTGGACATTTTAAATTTAAATGAACCCAATATAGTGTCATTTGAAAGCTAACTCAAAGGGGAACAACTCTGTGTTATCGAAATTTTTTTGTTCAAATGTTTTTATATCAAAAAGTGCTAGATAAAATGGATTACAAGATTTTTGAAACTAAACTTGTAAATGACATAACTCCCTAACTACTCATCCAAATGAGCTTATCTTTTAGTATGTTGTTATTTGATTTGTTAGATGTCTTGTGACCATAAATCACAAATTTGTAAGCTATAGATTGGGAGAAATAAAATTTTCCAATTCTGCTAGTCATATTAGGTTCCAATTTGAGCTGGTGTTAGTAAAATTTTGATATTTCTTTCGTTTTAAATTGGAATTATGCAAACCAAACCTTTTTGAAAAGCAAAGATAAAGAAAAAAAACTTTGTACTTGGAATATTTTGAGATTTGAACAATTTCATGCCTAAAATTGTGCTGCAATAAAAGATTAAGATTTCAATGTTGTTTAGTCTTAAGGGGTTGTTTTGGGTTAAGGTTCTTAAACCCATTTGACCTGACTTAAACCCAATTTATTTGGATTAGTTTGATATCAGGAACCTATGGAAGAGTCTCGGGAGTTCGGATACATGATACGAGGTGTTGGGAGGCCTGATTAGTATACGAAATTGTGTGGATTGTAAGTGAATTGATTGAGATATTTATTTACATTTCATTCCTGATTACATGTTCATTTCCAGTCATTTGGACTGATTTTCATTAACTCTTAAGTTTTATAGAGCATCAATCCTATTGTGGAAAACCCAGAATAGAGTACAATGTATATATATAAGGCGACAAAAGTAAATATATATATAAGTACACATGTCTCACTAGTCTCTCATAAACCCAATATATATAGCAAAATGACAAAATAAACACCTACGAATAGTGTGCCGAAAAGTGGGCGAGCTTAGAGATAGTCGCTAAGAATCCCCTTGCCCTTACCCGTAGAATGATTTGCACTCATATGATAAAGTAAAGGAAATCTAAGAAATAATGTTAAATAAACATGCGGAATATAAACATGCGACTGTAAATGGATCATCGCATGCATAAATAACAATAAAGCGCAGACGTGTGTACTGTTCCAGTCAGACTAGACCATAGTTCAAATACCCTCCCCAAGATCCAGCTAGTGGGTGCACCCAACTAGCCTATCACCTGGTCCCTCTCAGTGGCCGGCGTAGACCGACGACGCACCGACACATGTACTGATAAAGTAGCTCGGGTCATTATCCACCAATGACTCCTAATACACATGATATGGTCTAGCGTTCATAGACACAAAAAGGAATATCCGACGGGAGTAAACTCAACCAACCATCCAAAAAATAACATATATATAGATAACTGAGTAAATAAAGGATAAAATTAGGAATTATAGTAAAACAATATTGAAAGTAAGTAAACACTCAAGTAACGTTCTTGTGGCTTTTACAAACCTCAAAATGCTCTCGACCTCCCTGGACTTTCGTGTCCGACCCAACAAGCTCCTCGGTGCCGAGCTACGGTCTCCTAAGTCCCTGGAGTTCAATTTTTAGGTTTAGACTATTTTCAAGTGTTTGGTTGGTGTTTAGTTGTAAATCATCAAAACAGCCCCTTAAATTCACATTTTAGATTCATCGGGCCTTTTAAGATTAATAAACGGCTCGGGAAGGTTGCTTATGAGCTTGAGTTACCTCCACAGATGTCGGGGATTCATCAAGTGTTCCATATTTCTATGCTTCGACTCGCCAAGTCGAAGGCAGGCGAGAGACCGACAGTGTACTTGAGTCAGATTGATCTGAGGAAGGATGTATCTTATGAGGAGCAGCTAGTACAGATCCTAGACTTGAGGGTACATCAGTTGAGAGGCAAGTCTATCCTGAAGGTGTTAGTCAAATGGCAGTTCCATGGAGACTCAAAACTCACTTGGGAACGGGAAGATTATAAGCAAGATAGGTTTCCGTACCTCTTTGAGTCAAGTATAATTTTAAGTTAAGTTTAATTTCGAGGACGAAATTTCCATTTGTTGGGAAGAATTGTCACGACCTGAATTTATGATTCTAGTTTAATCTCTTAATCATGATCAAATAACCCGTGATGTAGGACCTGAATCGATATACGTGTCACGACCGATGCTAGATGGTTGAGGTAAATGTTATATTTATGGTGGTGGTTTATGCCTAGTGTATTGTATATGTGTAGACTACTAAGTCATTCCTACTTATGAATAGGTGTCGATACATGAACGGAGACGCGCCTTGATATGCATGCTGGTGTGGGACCGAGGTAGCAAGTGGTATGGTAAGTTGGCATAAGATTATATATAGTTTTTATAGTGATTTATATATGGCTATGGTTGATTATACACTTAATGAAGCTAAGTTAGTAATTTAAAACAATAGCCACTTGATTTTCATCGAGACACATATTAACTCATCTCAACACCAATGGAGTTACAGATTGGTGTCACATAGCATGAGTTAGTGGCACATGTGTTAATAAGTGAATCACTAGATGAGCCTCGAGACATGTGTGCACAATGAGATCAATGGTTATTAATCAACCATATCCACTTACTATATAAAGCTAGTAATCATCACATACAACCAAATCAACTTCATTTCATTTGCTTAATTGAGAATGAAACTTGCTGCAGAGAAGGAGGAGGGCTGAAGGAAGAAGAAAACCAGCAACCAAAGTGGGTTTGGTTTTTGGCCAATTTCAGAGGCTAGATGATTAGGTCTTTAAAATTGGTTGATATATTTGGGTTTTTCAATTCAAGCTGATAATCAAGCTATTAAGATGTTCTTGATTTGCTTTTGAAATAAAAAAGACATGAATTTTTGAAGTTGTAAGTCCAAAACTGAATTTATGCATGTTGTATTAGGAACTAACCTATGTAATTTAGTTATAACTTGGTCATTTTAAATCAAAATGAACCCAATCTAGCGTCATTTGAAAGCTAAATCAAAGAGGAACAACTTTGTCTTACTGAGATTTTGTTGTTCAAATGTTTTCATATCCAAAAGTGCTATATAAATAGGTGATAAAATGCATTACGAGATTTTGAAACTAAACTTGTAAATGGCATAACTCCCTAACTATTCATCCAAATGAGCTTATCTTTTAGTATGTCGTTATTTGGTTTGTTAGATATCTTAAGACCATAAATCACAAATTTGTAAGCTATAGATTGGGAGAAATAAATTCTCTAATTCTGTTGGTCATATTAGGTTCCGATTTGAGCTGGTTTTAGTAAAATTTCGATCTCTTTCGTTTTAAATCGGAATTATGCAAACCAAACCTTTTTGGAAAGCTAAGATAGAGGAAAAAAACTTTGTACCGGGAATATTTTGAGATTTAGACAATTTCATGCCTAAAATTGCGCTGCAATAAAAGATTAAAATCTCAATGTTGTTTAGTCTTAAGAGGTTGTTTTGGGTTAAGGTTCATAAACCCGTTAGACCTGACTTAAACCCAATTTATTTGGATTAGTTTGATATCAGGAACCTAAGGAAGAGTCTTGGGAGTTCGGATACATGATATGAGGTGTTGGGAGGCCTAATTAGCATAAGAAATTGTGTGGATTGTAAGTAAACTGATTGAGATATTTATTTACATTTCATTCCTGATTACATGTTTATTTCCAATCATTTGGACTGATTTACCATTATACTTAATATGCCATAACTTGTTGTTGTTTCTCATTACATGAGGTTATTTTTATGGTATTGTTTGTTGATTAAATGATTTCATTGACTCCAAATCATGTGCAATGTCATTGTTGATTGTTAATACATGTGGTTAATGAAATAGCATGCTATTAGGTAGGTGTTACATAGTATTGTAAATATTTTTCTTTGTGCATTAGATATGCAATTGCTTCATTGGATTCTCAAACCATGTTATTTCTTGAAATATGAAAGTGGTTCTTGTATCTAAGTTCATTACATTATAGAGGTCCGTCGGACATATGGGGTCACTAGACTTCCAGGGTGATAGGGATCTCTCCACTATCTCGCGCAGCATACGCGAAATGAGTCTCGGGGTTGTTGGCAAGCATACTTGCACAACACACAGGGTATGGGACCGAGGATGTTGGCAAGTATGTATCGCAGGTGACTGGCACCAACGAAAGGTTATAAAGGCAAGAGCACTATTTTGACCTTCACATTGATGTAGAGCTCAACTCCATCCTCATATAGTGGAAAGGCTGATGTGGTGAAGCTCACGATCGACTGACCCTAGATCATTACTACTTAGCCATGTGTCAGTTTCATGTTGTTTAGCTAAAGTATCTCTTTGCATATTCTCTTTCAGCATAGTTGTTATTATCATGCTTTTATATACTTGTTGCATAATTGGGAATATGAACAAATGTCTCTCAGTGTTACTTTCTACTTTCCTGTAGTCATCGTCCTTTTTATGACGGTGGGTGCAGATCCATCGAGTAGCAAACCAAGCAAAGAGAAGATCAGCGACTATTTTTGAGCCTGTGGAGTGCTGCTACACCGAATTTTGTAGGTTTTGGTTTTTGATGTATTTTTTATATGAATATCATATATTTTTGGGGTTGTATATTATAGGTTGAGTGAGTAGTACCTTAACCAGACGTATGATGTTATATATCATCGTTTCATTATATATATGTATGTGACATTTATTTCCTGATTTTTCCACAATTGTTAGGCCTCATGTTATAAGCTTCGGCTAATTTGTTAAGACTTTCGTTGAATAAACTTTTAAGTAAGTAAAATTCTTACTAACTCTGATTTATGAATTGAAATAGGATAGGTATAGGTTTATATTCATTTAAAAATAAAATTATGATTGCTACGTAATAAGGTTTTGGAAAGGCTGATCAGTCCCTTGTTAGGTCCTATATGGTGAGATTATGGCTTAATAACGGGATTAGGTTGGGCGATGCCCTAATTTGAGAAGGGGTCGTCACAGGTAGCCCCAAGAGAAATTGAAAACGTTTTTTTTTTCTCTCCCAAAATCCAGAGAACTCAAAAATAGTAAAAATGAAAATGTTATTTTGTTTTAGGGTTTCAACCTCTATTTATGTGTTGATAAGCCATCACTTAAAATCATATTCGTAATACAGCTATTGTATTTAGGCAGTTTAAGTCAATCACACATACACCCCTAATAATAAGTTATCATATAACAAATTGTAAGGGTTTTTATGTCATGAATTTTATCATATGGAATTTATTACTCTGGACCAATTGAAATTGCGTAAAGTTATTCTTTGTGTGCAACCCAATAGGTTCATACAACGATAGTAGTGAACCAAAACGATTTTGGTACACAAGTCATTAGCGGTCTCTAGCAAGGCATTATAACTACCCAAGTAGCATGAATATCAAAATCGATACAACGTAATAAATAACATATATTATATCATTTTTTTGTGCAATATCCTTTGATTAAACATAAGGCATGGAAATTCACCCTTAATTTCCAATCATACTAGTCTCGATCTTTAGGTAAGCGAAAACATCTAAGTGACATTGATCATATCAATTCACATGGACTTGGCCATTATCAGTCTATCATATCGAGGGATCCACTGCTATCTCTTTATACGAGAGTGATAAATTATATCTTGATTACACACTTTCACATATTATTCACATGGTAACCAATCAAGATCTTTACAATCGTCTGGTTAAAAACATTGTTTGATTGTATCAAATTATCATGCTCCTAATATTGAAGTCTATGGTAATCTCAAATTGAAGGACTAAATGATGTACCTATCATGAGTAACACCTATGACTTAATCCATGTGGTGTTTTCATAGTAGGTCGGTCCAGTACCTTGTTCCTTAACAAGTACTCATGATCTCGATTCGTATCCCTATACGCATGATCATCTCATGACCATCAATCAAGATTCACACTAGTCTTAACTCATTATAGTTCTTAGTAATATGACTGACTAGTGGACATTTAGAATATTTCAAGAAATACCCATGGATCTTACTATAATGTAAACTTGTAATCACTTATAATAAAAGAGCAAATAAAAACCTCTATTTTATTAACTAAAATTATAAGATAAATAATGTTTATAGATTGACCTATGCACATTCCCCAACATAATCTGGTGGATGGAGTAAAGTGAGGATGTACAAAGATTGATTTGTACAACAATCTAGCAAACAAAAATAAACACTCTATTGATTGTGATGCAATGAAAACGGTGGCTTATCTCTAGTCAAAGATAGAAATAGATGAAGACTTCTTTTTTAGATATGATATTGATGATGAAATAAATTAAAAAATATTATGTGGGCAAATGCAACTTCGAGGGTTGATTATAGACTATTTGGCGATTCGTTAGCCTCTAATTCTACTTATCGAACAAACAGGTAAGAATTATACAAATGAAGTCATATATATTGAATCATTTGCAGTTTTTCTTCATCAACTTTTATTTTTACTTAGGTATGATGACCCTTGGTCATGCTCGTAGGGGAAAACAACCACAACAGGACATGTGTATTTGGTTTTGTTTTATTACAAAATGAAACAGCAGAAACCTATACATGGGCATTTAAGAAGTTTCTAGAATGCATGGGCGAGAAGGCCCCCACTACTGTTCTTACGGATGGAAATAAGGGCATGCATAAGGCAATAGAAAATGCGTGGGGTATATCTACAAGACAAACTTTGTTGGTGATTTAAGAACGTTGATGTTCAGGTATACATGGTGCAACATTAGTATATACCCATTTTTTGTTAATATTTTTTTTCTTTACAATACAATTCTCGATTCAAATATTTTTTTCATCTATTTGATTCATGACTTGACAATTGACACGGCCCCAGTTCTACAACCCAAACTGGGCCCCCCGCCTCGGCCTAGACTTACGTGGACCCCGAGTCAATCCTCGCAACGTTAACGTAAGAGGCATAAAAATTTAATATTTATAGTGATTTATTCAAATTTGTAAGTTATCAAAGGTTATGTGGAAACGATTTAAACTTAAAAAATCTAAACAACTCTAAACCAAACAATCAAGACATCTTAGAGTATGGAAACTCTATATAACACCGTCAACATGTATAATAAATAGAGGAGAGAGAAATCATATTATAAACATGTCCCAAAGTATCTCACAAACCCATATACCCCATGTGATCCAAACAATATACATAAGTAATACAAAACCTACAAAAGTACGAGAGGGAAGGCCGCTTCAAAGTCTTCATAGTAGATCTCCCAGTACTTGCCCCTTTCCCTTACTCCACTGTAGATCTACGCTTAGTTAAACTCAAGAATGACGAGCCTAAGTAAGTAATGGCAGTAGGATACTAAATAGCATTTCGAAAGGAATAAATCAGTCTGTATTCGTGCAGATAGAAAGAAAGATATAAGGACGCATGAATAAATAAAAGACTGTAAGTAAATCAAGAGCAATCGATACATGAGTGTCCAGGAATAAAACAGAGAGGCGCAAGTAGTCCCTGAACAATAGGTTGTTGAGTCTTGGAAAACCATTAAGACTTGGGTTCTAGTACTTAGTACACTCACGAGCCCTAAACCCACGAGATAGTGAGACTTCCTGGAACAACCATGCTAAGAACTCACACCTCGTCAAGAACTAGTATCCAATGCTGTGCATCCCGAGGTCATGACTCTAGTATGTTACCTCAGCTAGCCACTCCTTCCAAAGATCAATGTTGACTCACTTGCCCTCGGACAAATCAATTGGAATGGAATTCCAAGGATAGATATCATAAGCAATGAACAACAATATTCAATAGCTTAAAATGAAATAAATGTGCATTTCCTAGCTAGTTTACTTACAACCAAACCAACTCAAAGTTGGTTACGAAGCCTCATACAACATTTCCCCAGCTTTCACGTACTTCAACAAGTCAGATTAAATCAGAAATTCACATTTTAAGAGTTACAACTCTATTTGATCAATCAATCAATATCATTCATTTTATTAACTAATTAATTTAGTTCATTCGTTTTGGCCATTTTTAACGACTATGTTTTACCAATTTAAAAGTTATACCAAGATCCGAGCTAAGGTTCTATTCAAAATAGGATATATAGGAGTTATAAAAAGTCTAATATTAGTTCATTTGGATAATAAATACCAATTTAAATCATTATGCAAAGTTGTTAAGTCGCAACTGTCATAATTGAATAGTTTTGAACCATACTAACATGATATATTCTACCTTGTTTTTCATTTATCAAACAAATCCGAATGGCCACAATCTTTATTGATCATCAAAGTATATTATACTAAGATTCAAATGAACCTATTCACAAATTAATCGGACCCCATTTGATGTCTCAAATCAATGTCTCAACATACCTACTCAAAACAGTTTTAACAAATGATAGTGCAGTCCTAGTTTTTGGCCTCCTTTCCGGCCTTTAAAACACTATCAAACCTACTCCAAATCAAAATCTGATATACAGATATTAAGTTTGATATATAAACACGAAAACCCATAAAGTATTTTACTCAAAAACCTTTTTTTGATTGCCCGGATCATTACCTCAAAGTAGCCCAAAAATAGGACTACGCAGTACTAGTTCAACAAAACCAGTTTTTATGCAACCATTTTGACTTTAATAGACCTACGAAACCATCTCAAAACCTCAAGTTGATGCTAAGAGACCTAATTTGATATATAAACATCAAAACCAATGTGTAATTTTGACAAAAATCAAGTATTTAATCCCTCAAAACCATATCCCAACATGACATAAAAATAAGACTATACAACATCAACAACAACACTCATCAATTAAACAACACCACACAACAACATGAAACCTTGAATGATCACAAGATCTCACCCAAAACCAATGAAAAAATCCAAAAATTCAGTGACCATGGGTCGTCCCCAAAAACCTCAACGAAAACACGCAAAATTGATTCCAAAACGACGAGAATCGAACAACCAACCGAGATCTCACCTTAATTCACGTCGTCGGTCGATCCCTTGGTGTAAATCACCACTTGAAGTCCATAAAACCCATGTCCATTTGCATTTTTGTTGAGAGAGGAGAGAGAAAAAGTGATGAAACACCCATTTTTTGACTTTTATACTCCAAATGTCATCTTGACCCATCTACCAATCCCAATACGCATCTTGTGCCTCAAAATCATTCCATCCAACTACTTTTGTGACTTAATCTCTCTATTGACTTGGTCTTTGGTCTTATCTTTTGAACAACTTAACTGGCCTTTCACGCGCGTAAACGCGCTCGGTTGGTACATGACTCACATCATCGTGCCTCAATACAAATTTCATCGATTGAGATACATTCTAATACTAATTATTATTCACTTTCCATTTTTTCCGTGTTTTATTAAAATTATCTCCTCGGATGTTCGTATTCCCGTAATCCATTTGCCTGGTACTCGTTCGCGCACGTTTTCCCTAAGCGAACCCGATTCAAAACTCTAACGTACATGTAAACATCCTCACACATTTGGACAATTGGTTTCACATTCGAGTAAAAATACATAATGCAAATACCAAACAAAAATAGCGTACCTCGGTGTCAACGCCCGAGAATTGGACATGCGTATCACGGCAACTAGGTCCCACGTACGACCCTGAAATGACACGTGGCACGAGTTAGATTTTAGTCGTTACAACAACCATATTTAAATATATATTGGTCTAGTTTTATTATTTTTGTTGGTTACATTTGTTTGTTGTATTTCCAATGCAAGGATCTATGAGAAGGAAGAATGGGAAAAAAAGATGGAAGGATATGTTATTGAAATATGATGTAGTTAATAACAATTGGCTTGACGAAATTTACAAGTCAAAGAAGCTATGGGCAGATACATTTTAAAGAGGGCGGTTTTTTGGAGGAACAACTGCAACAACTAGAGAGTTTTTAAATAGTAAGATTGAACTTTGGGCCTTTTTGTTACATTGTGAGAATGCATTAGCTGTTCTACGATATGTAGATATGAAAAAGCATTTCATTTCGAGTACGACGGATCCTCTAATCCCTTAAACAACTATGGTAGACGTAGAGAATTTTGTGTCTTCTATTTACACAAGAGAGATGTTTTTTAAGGTTAAGGATCAGATAAACGTGGTGATCAAAATATTGTCAATCTATATAATTTAGAGAATGGCAAAGATTTTGTATGATTACCAAGTATGGTTGCATTCAACCACATCATGGTCAACAAAAAGGTCAAACAATTCTCAATCACCCTGATTGTGACAACCCTCTCTGACCTAGGATCGGGTCACCCAGCCTAAAACGTTACCCAAACCCGATACCTGAACCAGGCCCAAATAATGGCTTGGCACGCCTAATTCAACTTGCAAAACTACACAACTGCACATATGAAACAATAATTGCGGAATCTAAAAATAAAAGGTTTCATATGTTAAACAAATAATTCTAAACAAAGGTGTTCAAGTATCCCTAAGTAACTGCAAAGATATACTACTAAGGTATTAAGTCAACAAGTCTCGAGGATTAGAATATACCCCATTAAGTACTTAATACAACCCATGTTTAGATGTTTTGAATATCGATAATATAAATAGCATGCAAAGTTCACATCAAAGGCAAAGCTCTACACTATTACCTTTCCTTTATCCCGCGATGATATCGATGAAGACAGACCTGGAGAGTAAGTGGGGTGAGCTAAAAGAATCGACTGAGCTCAATAAGGAGAAAAACCCGCTTAACCATCAAACATATAAGTAATAACTACTAACCATGCGAGTCTATCATGAATTTAAAGTAAAGACAGAGAAAAGAGTAATCCACGAGTATCCATAGTCAACTTCATAAAGCATCACATAAGGAACATAAAAGCATTTATATATCAAATCATCCTGCAAGGGTGAATTCAAGAGAGATATCATATAAGCTTAATAATATAATAAGTTAGATTACATTCAATGCGTACTAGTTATTGACAAGGATTCGGCGACCGATTCCCTTACTATTGAAGTGATGTAAACCATTAATTGACATAAAGGCTTTTATGCCCCTAACTAGCCCCATCAAGTCTACAGTAGGTTTGTCCAAATTCATCACTGATGTGTGCACCAATCTCATGTATCGGTCTCAAGGTATATCTCGAGTAATGGCAAAGACCATAAATACTCAAGTAGTGGCGACAACCATGAATATGAGATAAAGAAAACATGAACAAAAGGTAAACACACTCACAATCCTTAGATAGTCACATTCAAGTCAATAATAAGTCGCAACCCATTCCCCAAGTCTTGAATTAGAATTTTGATACCCAATAATATCTATTAGCATGTCATGTTTGATAATTGAACAAGCTCCCCACTTACCTCGACTCGCCGCGATATCCTTTCCCGGTCCTTGCGCGCTCGGGGTTCTATGTGAACCGTCTCGCAAATCTAAACAATTAATACACATAACATCAACGAAAAGTCACATTTTAAATTCCAATTTGCCATTAAGTTTACTTTGTGTCCCATTAGTGTGGATCTCGCGGGTCCCCCATCGCCCAATGTGAGGGTCGAGGGTGGGACTCGGTTGGTCTCCCTGGGGACGCGTTAATGCCTCATTTGAAGGCAATGATTTGTTTTTTTTTATGTATATTCTATTTCATTTTACTTTACATATATATATTATTTTATTATTTTTTATTTTTTTCGTACAGGGGCCAACTTGGCCCCTATTTAAAGTGGACCAAGGGTCCAATTGGCCCCTGGTTTAAGGACCCAAGGCCGATCGATCCCTGGTGGGGGGAGGGGACGTTCCCCCTCCTCTCATCGCTCCCTCAGGCTTCTACCCAGAGGGTTTTGATGGGCTGGTAAGGTGGCCTCATGGCTAACCCCCTCCCATCCCTTTATGGGAACTCCTAGTGGAGGCCCCTTTGGCGACAGCGGACTGCTATCGCCCTCGTCGATGATGTCGTGGCGGAGGTGCCCCTCCGCAGGTTCTCCAACACCAACTTAAATAAAAAACAAGAACAAAACTAATAAGGAGATGATTTGTACCTTCCACCACCACTTTATGTCACCAACACCACCCAAGCTCTCCTCTATTTTTTGTTTTTCTTGGATTTTGAACCAAAGTGGTGGCTAGGGTTTATGGTGGATTTTTATAATTAGGGTTTCACACAAAAAATTGTGAATTTACCGAAATACCCCCGATGTGGGTATTTTAAGTTTTCGGATCGAGACAATATCCCCAATTTTAAGAACGTTCATCCTCGAAAGTAAGAAAAATGGTACGCTCGTAGATCTAGATGTAAGAATGCTCACCAGCAATTTTTTTTGACCTTGTCCGTACCATTTCATAACTTTTCCGTTGCAACTTTAATGTTGCATTGATCCTTAAGCAACGATCGCCACATCAATAATTTTTTTGTGTTTGCGACGACTAACCTTTTGCAAAGATATTTCATGACTTTCGTGACTATGATTACAATATCCCTTCCTGGCGACGACCACAAAGTATTAATTTTTTTCGTGCTAGCAACAACTAACACGACACCCTTATTATTATTATTATTATTATTATTATTATTATTATTATTATTATTATTATTATTATTATTATTATTATTATTATTATTATTATTATTATTTTTTAACGAAGATGTGCAATCACTCCTACGACTATGGTTGTCATGTCATTTCGTGGCTACAACCTCAAAGGTCTCTAAATCTCTTGTGTTAGCGACTACTTCTTCGATGACATGGATGGATTATGACTCTCGCAACGACAGTTGTCTTGTCCTCGTCCGGCAACAATCAACGTAGCTCTTCAAGTACATCGGGCTTGCGTTCACATTCATTCATGTATCTCGATGGAATAATTTTTACTCTTGCGGTATTGGCGACTACCAATATTTTAATCTTAACGTTTTGTGCCCTTAATACGATTATGTTTTCATTTCAAGTTCAATGTGATCTTTCTTTCTACCCCAAACCAACTCTTTGGTATCATTAGGTCTATCGGAAGTTACATGTCCAGGTTCGGATAATAATTCTAAGGACATTCCTTTATTCGGGTGTCCTCGATGCTAATGGTTCTCTTATCATTTGATTCATTATGATTTCACTAACTCTGAGGAACTCTTCAAACTATATATGTTTGACTTATGTTTAGTGTTCACTGTAAGACATTCATTTGTCTCATAAGAAGATTCCCATTTTTTTGTATCCCCTAATTTTTATAACATAGTCATCACACACGATAGGATCAACAGGTTCGAATGACTTAAAAGCATATCGCGACTACGAAATGTAAAGGTTAC
Source organism: Stephania cephalantha (assembly GCA_039657325.1). Taxonomy (NCBI): domain Eukaryota; kingdom Viridiplantae; phylum Streptophyta; class Magnoliopsida; order Ranunculales; family Menispermaceae; genus Stephania; species Stephania cephalantha. The sequence goes on along the minus strand of CM077572.1, from coordinate 39,914,407 downwards.
ATGTTATAAACCCTCCAATGGGTCCCGAATCCGGTTCAACAGCCTACGTGCACTCCACTCCTTGTTGTCTGGGTCACTCTACCCTCAAGACATGCTCGTAACTCTGGGCACTTCCTCTTAAAATGGCCCACCTGCCCGCAATCAAAATATGTTGGTCGTGTTGTTTGAGATGTTTGCGTTCACTGTGTGGTGGAGGTGGCAGTCCATACGCCACACTCTGTATAGTCAAGGGTATAGGGACATGTGAATGTGTGGTGGTCCCTATCAAGGTATGTGGTTCCCTCGATGCTACACCAGAGAGTGCATGACCACCCAAAGATCCTGTAAATCGGTGGTTCTTAAGACTGTCGCCCTGACTGTTCTGGTAACACCCAAAGCTACGCTTTCCATAACCATACTGATCAGATCCTGATTAAAACTGCATGAAACCCCCACGAAGTGCTACCTAACACTCAAGTGCTCGATGGTGTGCCTAGTGATATGTCTCAGATCCGGATGCCGCTACTATGGCGGCCCCAAATCCCGTGGCAACCTTGGGACCCGTCATGTCGCATCACACGTAACCAAGCCTTGTCGCGTCATAGCCAACTTACCTATGACGCCCCGCGACCTAATTGGTTGCTTACACTAGTTTTGCTAATTAATCTCTATATAAATATTAATGATTTAGTTAGCTAGTTAATCAATTTATCAAGTTATATTACAATTTTACAGCGGAAGTCTTTAAATGAGTAAGTTATGCAATATTTAACAATCATAAGTAGTGAAAAACCTGGCAAAAAGATACCATGTATATATCAAAGGCGAAATAAGTATAGTAAAATATCCATATAGATATATTCAGTGTTCTACATTCCTTAAAACCCAACGAAAAGTAAGTACATACATATTGTAATCAGACACGAGCCGACATTACTATCTCTAGAGGTAGTTGTCCAATACCTCCTTGCCTTTACCCTTACTCATAGAAGGATCTGCACTCGGTCACCCAACAAATACAGTGAAGATTCTAGTGAGTAAAATCCTAAGAGAAGTCTACACAATATTCATGAAATAAAATCGATAAACTACAAGACATGTGAATATGATGGCAATAGTAAGTCATACTCCCATGAATATAGGTAGCATACGATAAACAAAAACAGTATCGTTTAGTTTACAACACATACTATATAAACATGCTCGGAGATAAAGCATTAATAAATAAACAATCATATAATCACGAAGAAACCCTTACCTAAACTAGCCAATAATCGATAAACCAGAACAGGAACCACGTATATACTTACAGGCTTACATTAACTAAACCCCAACTACAGTTAATGGATGAACCCCTCCAGACGTTATTTCAAGTCAAGGGAACACCTTACATCCCTCCCAACAATTGTAGATATATTCTACTGCAGTTGACACGAGCACTAAACACAAGTAACCCGTGTAAGTGATTTAGCCTCAAACAATATTTACGCAGACCAAGATAGAAATAGAAAACCTATGTGTGCCCACCAACAGTCACACATGTGATACGATATCGATAAAAAAACCATGAATTATATGAGGTGTTTCAATGGGTTTACGCACCTCAATACGTGCTCCAACTTCCTGAACTCCCAGATCCGAATCGACTAGCTCCCCGATACCCGAGCTATGGTTCCTTAAGTCTCTGAAGTCCAATTTTATGTATTTAGTATGTTTATAGGTGTTTGGGTATGTATTGAGTCGAAAATCCCAAAAATATCCCTTCAATTCAGTTTTCATTTGTCATTAGTGCACTATAGGGTTTGCCTAGCGCACTAGATGCAGTTAGCCTGCTACGGAATCAGTCTAGCAGGCTACTATTCTTCATTTTAAAAAGTAGTTGAGCACCCAGACTGGGTAGCGCTAGCTAGCCATCTGGTTAGCACGTTATCTGCGATGGGTGGCGGAATTCTTAATTTAAGACTTATGTCCCCAACACCCCAATTAGTTCCACTAACCTTACAGATCCATTTTCCACTTAATGTGGACTCCAAAACATCACCAACAATAACAGAAACATCAATGATTCAATCAAAATCCTCAAATTTATGCTTTCACTAGTTTTTCCCAAATTTCACCAAAACCTAATTTCTTTCAAAATCAGTTTAAGATTCTCAATTGAAATGTTCATTATACTTGTAATATATCAAGAATTCATCAAAAATAGTGATCCATTCCTCAATTTCAAATTTTCATCAAAACACCAAATTTAGCTAAGTTGCTTGTGTAGTAAAGTTACCTAGTTGATGAATCACCTAGCTTGATCAATTCCTCACCAAAAACCCATTGATTTCTTCTCTCCTGCAAGCTTCCTTCTTCTACAGCAACTTAGAAATGAAAATGGTTTTAGTTGCATGTGTTGATCAATCCATCTTTATATATTAAGGTGAGATTGAATGATAGTCATTGATCTTAATGTATTTACATATCCCGAGACTCATCTAATGACCTACCACTTGACATTTATCCGATTAACTCTCCACTAACTTCCTCCAAGTAACACCAAATTGAAACTCCATTGGTTTCTAGATGTACCAATACGTATCTCTAGAACAATCTTATGGCTCAAAATTAATTTATCCAAACTATAGGCCTTATTTATTTTATCTTATTAAATTAGCTTAGACCCATAATAATACATATGATTGGTGTTATTAGAAACTCATATGGATACATTAGTGGTCCCACCAATCCCTCGACTACCCAACACTCGATGCCCCGCGCCTCGACACGTACCTTAAGGTAACTCCCCATCGCACCAACTTGTTGATAACAACATACGCACATGCAATGCAATACAATAATAATAATTTTAAACACCACATTATAGGCAACCATCATCCATAACTAACATATTCCTTCAGTTCTCGTGTCTCAGTCAATCAAGTTATCCCTATAATGCCCAAATTACGACCGTTAATCCTCGAGATTAACGCTAATTCTATTTTAATTAATTTGGGTCATTACAACTACCATAACACTAATATCCTACCTCAGTCCATCAATAAATCTCCTCTGACAAATCCTCTCGTCGGGACATACTCATGTGCGAACTCTAACAACTCGTTGTATTTTGATGCATACTTAGCCACTGACATATTGCCCTGTACTAAGGCAGGGAACTATCAAATCTTCGCATCCTTCACTGGCTCTTGGAACCATTCTTCACAAAACAAAGACTTGAACTGTGACCAATTCATATTAGTTCCCTCGAAAGTAAGATATCACGGCGAGTCGGTAAGTGGGGAGTTTGCTCAATTATCAAACATGACAAGCAATTAGACATTATTAGGTCTCATGATTTTAATTCAAGACTTGGGGAATTGGTTGCGACTTATTATTAACTTGAATGTGACTATCTATGGATTGTGAGTGTATGACTGTGTCAACCAAAAAAACCCAAAGATATGCCTTAGGGGTAATTAAGTAATTTCATAAACCCTAAACTAATTAGCCCCCACTAAATAAATCTAATTGAAAACCCTAGACCCCTTTTTGTTTGAAGCTTCAACTACGAGAAGAGAAAATGAGATTGAGGTGTTGAAAGTCTAACTCAAGAAGAACTACAAAACGAGGTACACATATCTCTCCCTCCCCCTTTAATCTTATTTTAAATAAAGATCAAACTTGAAATTGACAAAACTGGTGGAAACCACCTTATTGGTGATTTGTGGCATCGACGAGGTGACCTGTAACGGCCCTAAGTTGATTGATAGTAAATTAGTCCTTAATCAGGTTTACTGACCCGAGACGTGGCCCAGAGAGCGGGTACACGGTCCGAATACTTGGTGTGAAAATGAGGAATGTGTTATATTTGATGTAATGGATACCTAGTGTGATGAATTTGTGTAGACTTATTAAGTCACTCCTACTTGTAAATAGTTATCGAGACGTGAACGGGGATGCGCCTCGAGATGCATGTCGGCATGGGACCAGGGTAGAGAGTGAATGTGGTAAATTTATTTGGGCTTAATATAACTTTAAATAGTGATTTTAATGTGGCTAAAGTTGAATATATATTAAATGTAACCTAAGTTAGCAATTTAAATCAATAGCCATATGATAACTCTCGAGACAAGTGTTGACACATCTAAAGACCAATTGAGTTACAAATGGTGTCACTTAGCATGAGATAGTGGAGAGTTGGTGGGACATGTGTTGAGGTGTATACCATTGGATAGGCCTCGAGATATGTATGCACTTCAAGATCAATGGCTATTAGTTAACCTTATCTAATATATATAAAGCTAAGATCAATACATGCAATTCATTCATTTCATTTAGAAAACTTAGATGAGAAGCTAAGGAAGTTGCTGGAGGAGGAAGAAGAAGAAAATCAACAAGCCTTTGCTGGAGAATTTAGTGGGTTAGTGAAGGAGTCAAGCTATTTACATTTGCTTAGTTCAATTTAATGAATTCATGAATTTGATGTTGTATGGCTGTTTTTTATGTTGGTGATGATGTCTTGGAACTTTGGAAGTGTGTATGAAGGTGATCAGGGCGTTAGCATAGCTATGTGTGGAGAAAACTCAGAATTCTATTTGCAAAATTCTGTGTTTTACTACACATAGCGCGCTAACTTTGATTAGCGCGCTAAAGAAACCTTGGTAGCGTGCTAATCAAGGTCATTAGCGCTAAATGCTATGACAACATAAAAATCTACAATTTTGAAAAGTTCCTTAAACACTATAAACAAGTATAATACCATATGTAAAGATCTTAACACACTCAAAAACTTCTAATATGATATCATGAACTTAGGGAAGAGCTACGGGGATTCAAATGTGAGTTTTGAGGTATTGGGAGGCCGAAATAGCATAGGCAATTACATAGATTGTAAGTAAATTGATTGAGATATTTATTTACATTTAATTCATGTTTATTTGTTCTTTTCCAATCATTTGGACTGATTTGCCTTTGTACTTCATATGCCATGACTTATTATCCATTCTCATTTCATGAGGTTGCTTTCATGGCATAGATTGTTTAATTAAATGATTTCATTGACTCCAAATCATGTGTTATGTTATTTTGATTGTTAATACATGTGGTCAGTGAAATAGCATGCTATTAGATAGGCTTTACATAGTGTTGTAAATCTATTTCCATTGTGCATTAGATTTGCAATTGCTTTGTTAGATTCCAAAACCATGTTGTTCCTTATATTATGAAAGTAGTTCTTTTATCTAGGACCATTGCATGATAGAGGTTCGACGGACATACGGTGGTCACTAGACTTTTCTAGGATGATCGAGATATCTCCACTATCTTGCGCAGCACACGGGGTATGGGACTCGGGGTAGTTGGCAAGCATAACTTGGGTGAACATCATGAGTTATAAGACTCGGAGTTGTTGGCAAGTATACATCCCAGTGACTGGCACTTAGAATAATTATAAAGGCATATTGCACAGTGTACGACCTTCATAGAGATATAGAGCACAACTCTAACCTTATATAGTGGAACAGGCATTGGGATAGGACTCCCAGCCGACCGGCCTAGATCATAACTACTTAGTCTAATGTCAATTTCATATAGATTAGCTAGAGTATCTTATAGCATGATTTCTTTTTAGTTTTAATTCATATTATTATGACGATGGGTGCAGATACTTCAAGTAGTAGACCAGTGAAGGAGAAGGTCGAGGATTAGTGTTGAGTTGTCAGAGGAGAGTTTCTGCTACTTTTGTAGGTGATCACTTTATGTATATATTACTTATGTCTTTTTGTATAACTTTGGGATTGTATAATGGGTTGAGAGAATAGACTTGCCTACTGTTTCATGTATTATTTTAACTAGTTTTATATGATCGTCGGTTTACCTGGTTTCCACAGTATGTATTCTATAAATGTTTCGCTAATTTATTAAGTCTTCCACTAATTAATAAGGTAATGATAATGATCTCTTAATTAACTCTGATAATATTAAAATGAGTATTAACTAGTTGACAAGGTTAATGAGGTTAAAAGGCTGACTAATTCGTTGTTGAGTCCTACGTGGGATTAATTAGGGCTTAATGACGGATTAGGTCGGGCAATACCTGGTTTGGGGGGAGCCAGCTGGGCTGTCACAGGTGGTATCAGAGCCTAGGTTCTAGAATATTAAGAACATATTATGGAATTGTCCGAAATTGTGATACCAATGTCACCGTTGGTATTAGAGTCTAAGCAATGAGGTATAGTTATTCTATAATGTGATACCAACATCGTAGTTGATATTGGAACCAAAGTTACCAACTAGTATACAATGAAAGTTGAATAAAATATAAATCCTAGATGTGGAAACTAGACGATCCTTGCTTAGAAACTATTAGTTGGGAAATGAGTGAATATGAATTGGGAATTATTATGTGTATATGTTATGTTTTGTATGTATATATATGTAATTTTTACATAGTAGCTGATGTCACAATCGCTATCAACACGCAGACTACGATGGCAGATCAGCACAAAGGTGGAGATGTTAGTGCCAGCGGTAATCAGCATACGGTATCGAGCTAAGGATTTCGAAGGTTATCCGATAGAGTTGCGGTGCAGGGTCGGCAGTTAGCCGACTTCATGTCAAATATGACGATGCATATGTCCGCACTTGTACAGACAGTTTCTACCGCTACTACTTTGACCGGAGTACTACCAACACTTAAGGCACACGTGGTTATGACTGATGATATGCAACGTTGGACTGACATGGTCACTACCCAAAGACATCAGTTAACAGAGCTCCTTAGGATTGTACGGGCGCACTTGGTTTCACCAGTTGTTCTCGCCGAGCCTACTACGACATCGATTACATCACATGAGACTCCGATAGTATCGACTACTACCACGAAAGTACTGCAAGCACCAGAGCTACCTATAGTGCCAACTAGTACCTATTTTCCCAAAAATGTTATCCGTGGTAGCACCAGCAGAGATTCTAGTTGACGCTACCCCAGCCATGACTAAGAACAGTATGAAGAGGAAGAGAGGCAGGAAAATGAAGAGGATTTCTGAAGGATCAAGTTCATCAGGATTGGAGATACCAGTCTCCATGATAGTACCATGCGTACACGTTTCTCCAATGACAAACCATTATAGTACCATGCATACACGTTTCTCCAATGACACATGTGTTGACAAGTAGACTTCCGTCCTTGTCTTCACTTGATATGTTTCCACTACCATTTTCCTGATTTTGCCAGTCGATCAATTCCGATTGTGCAATCACTGCCACAGTTTCAACAATCTCAGGGTAGTAGAGACCAATATGCATCAGGACACGAGTAGAGACTCACTCCAAGATTCACTAAGTTGACGGAGTATATGAGGTATATGACGTGTTGCAGATGTGGTCAGGAGGGACACATCATAAGTTACGATTTACAGTCAGGGAGTAGATCTCCCATACAGTTATAGGCAGGATTAGTGTTATCACCGTCGCAGATTCAACAGACATTAGGTAACCGAGGTCATGATGCACCGAGGCATGGGAAAATCTAGATTATAGGTGTAGAGTAGAGGAGGCCAGCGACATGTTATAGGTGTCGTCAGTTTGGACACATGGTTCATCAATATCCACAACCTAAAGACTATATATCTAGATATAGAGTGGGGATAGAGATGGTGGCATTAGTCCACAGAGATAGATATCGATACACAGTTAGGCAGCCTCGACAGCACCAAAAAGATAGTCGAAGTACTACAGATGTTGACGTATTAGACATATGGTTAGACAATGTCCAGAGCCTCATGACTATTAGCAGCTTGCCATGTAGCTACATGTCAAATGTGGAGCCCACATAGTGGCAAAACAAGACCCAGAGGTGGCGAGCAACCGTATCAAAGGTAGGCTTCTACTTATTTTCAGTTATGCACGAACTATCAAACTTAAACACAATAGTTGCTTGCACAAGATTATTTGTGGAAGATATGATCATTGCACGTTCGAGAGCGACCTGACATACTCCAAGTTATTTGAGTTGAGAAAAATTATAAGGAGATACTGGAAGTAGTGTAGCCTAAATAAGCACTCATAAAACTTCCTTAAAATTACACTAAGCAAAATTTCCCTTGAGTATTATGACCAAAGTGCCGTCGTATAGAGTTGTGATGTTGAATATCTGGTATGGTGTTGTGATGGTGTATATGTGGTTGCTGAGTGAAACTCGCCCACCGTGATATGATTGAACCTTGGTTGAAGTGATCGTTGGATCCACCTGTGGTATTTGAAAAATATAGGCTTTGGGGTTAGTATCAACTGAGATTTTGGCTAGGGTAATTATTATGAGAGTGAAATTGAAATAAATTATCCCACGTTCCTTGAATGACAAGCAACTAAGAGTTGACAACGAGTGACTCCACTTTTATGGATAGGGCTATTACGAGATTAAACCAAATTTAATTTTGAGGACGAAATTTTTATTAGTTGGGAAGACTGTAACGGCCATAAATTTATTGATAGTAAATTAGACCTTAATTAGGGTTACAAACCCAATACGTGACTCGAGAGTGGTATACGGTCTGAATACTCGGTGTGAGATAGAGGAATGTGTTATATTTGATGTGATGGAAGCCTAGTGTGATGTATTTGTATAGACTTATTAATTCACTCCTACTTATACATAGTTATCGAGACGTAAGTACGGACGTACCTCGAGATGCGTGTCAACGTGGGACCACTGTAGAGAGTGAATATGGTAAGTTTAACTAGGCTTAATATAACTTTAAATACTGATTTTAATGAGGCTAAAGTTGAATATATATTAAATGTAACCTAAGTTAGCAATTTAAATCAATAGCCATATGATAATTCTCGAGTCACATGTTGACACATCTAAAGACCAATTAAGTTACAAATGGTGTCACTTAGCATGAGATAGTGGAGAGTTAGTGGGACATGTGTTGAGGTGTATACCATTATATAAGCCTCGAGATACGTATGCACTTCAAGATCAATGGCTATTAGTTAGCCTTATCTAATACATGCAATTCATTCATTTCATTTAGAAAACTTAGATGAGAAGCTAAGGAAGTTGTTGGAGGAGGAAGAAGAAAAAAACCAGCAAGCCTTTGCTGGAGAATTTAGTGGGTTAGTGAAGGAGTCAAGCTAAGAGTTCATGTAGTAGGTAATTCATTTACATTAGCTTAGTTCAATTTAATGAATTCATGAATTTGATGTTGTATGGCTGTTTTTTTATGTTGGTGATGATGTCTTGGAACTTTGGAAGTATGTATGAAGGTGTTCAAGGCGTTACCATAGCCTATGTGTGGAGAAAACTCAGAATTCTGGGTTTTACTGCATATAACGCGCTAGGTAGAACAGCTAGCTCGTTAACTTTGATTACCGCGCTAATGAGGCCATTAGCTCGCTAATCAGGGTCATTAGCGTGCTAACTACTATGACAACATAAAAATCTACAATTTTCAAAAGTTTCCTTAAACACTATAAACAAGTATAATACCTTAAGTAAAAGTCTTAACAAACTCAAAAACCAATAATATGATATCAGGAACTTAAGGAAGAGCTACAAGGATTCAAATACGAGTTTTGAAGTGTCGGGTGGCCAAAATAGCATAGGAAATTGCGTGGATTGTAATTAAACTGATTGACATATTTATTTACATCTTATTCCTATTTATTTGTTCTTTTCCAATCATTTGAATTGATTTGCCTTTGTACTCCATATGCCATGACTTATTGTCCTTTTTCATTTCATAAGGTTGTTTTCATGGCATAGATTGTTGATTAAATGATTTCATTGACTCCAAATTATGTGTTATGTCATTTTGATTGTTAATACATGTGGTCAGTGAAATAACATGCTATTAGATAGGTGTACCACTACATAGTGTGTAACTATGTTTGTGTGTCACCTCTCAACAACTATATGAATGTAAACAATGGATCTCATTTTTCATTTTTAAGAATCTTTTATATTTCTATAAAACAAAGCTCGAGATATGAGTCATACATTTTTGCGAAGTTCACGATACCTAACGCCTCTTTCTTGGTTTCTATATTTTTAACATTTGAATTTGTTATATTTGGTTCATACATGCAAGTAATTAGCTTGCATTTATACGTACACGCCCTTATTGATCATATCATCTTCAATTCTCTTTGCTAACAATGAATATGGACATGCAGTGTGTGGTTAGGTGACGCCACTGTTGTAGGTGTATCCCATTGTTCATAGATCACTGGTGTACCGATTTTCATGGTGGCGGGTTAATGAAACTTGAGATTTGGTGTTAAGTTTATTGATGTCTGTTCGAGGCCCGACCTCACCTCTTACGGTTTTATATATATTCATTGTTGTTGGTTTATACAATAAGATTTTTTTTCTAAAAAAACTAATTGAATTTGCATGATGGGGCTTACCGTCCTAATTTATTGTTGCGCATCATTTTGTTGATCCTATGATCATGATTATAAAGCGATTAGGTGCCTTTTACAGATATAACCATCAAATTAGGATGGCTACTTGAACGAAATTTATTATACCCCTAATTAGAAGTCAACTTCCACTAGCTTGCACTTGCATAGTTTTTTACTTCCCCTGCAATTATATATAGAATTCTGAATTCATGAATACTTAATTCATATTGGTTGGTTGTGATATGATGTCTGCTTTCTTGAATTTGTTCCTTGTTTAGTTACTTGATCTTTGTATTCTTTCTAATCTCATTGCCCTTTTGACTCCCTCGTACGACCCTTACTAGAAAAAACTCAATGAGTTGACATTTAGAACCGTATTTGAGTTGCATATTCTCTGTTTTGATTTAGTATTTTCGACTCATCTAGCAGACACTGAAACGAAACTTCGCTTCAAAGTGTGTCAATATGCTCAGAGTGGGAAGCTATCTTGGAAGGCCTTTTGGGATTCCTTAAGAGTCCCATTGTCTTTTTTTTTTTTCTTATTTGAATACATCACTCCATTATACTACTATCTTAACTTGAAAAATCGAAATGTCATCGAGTTCAAGTGAAAGCAAATAAATTTGATTTCAATTTTGGGATCAAATTGAGTCAAAAGTGGTGGCTTCTCTAGGGTGTCTAAGCTATCAAACTTGAAGTGGATCAAATTGAGTCAAAAGTGTCTGGCTCATATGAAGTACACACCAAGTTGTGTAAGTTAACGTTAATTTAAAACTATTTTGTGTTGCACATTGATGGACATGATTCTTGTGAATTTATTTGGTGTGAGTTTAGCTTGGGCTTTTGATGGATGTTGTTTGTACAAATTGCACCGGGTATTTTCGGTCTTTGTTGTTGTTAGATATGCTATACGGATATAATTCACTCTCTTTTAGACATAGTTTTTAGGTAGGTTAACTTTTCCTTCACGGTGAGAGTTAATTCATTCCGTGGCCTGGATTATGCATGACAAGTCGCTCCATGAAATGTTAATCCCTTCTAACTCTCTCGGGTGCTCTAGTTTTAGTGATGTATGATGTAATGTTTCTTTTACTCCCTTCTGAACATTTTATTTTCTCTTATCGGTAAAATGATGCGTGAAACATTTTTGTACAGCCTTCCGAGATGCATTTGATTCATGCTTTGATTTGGCAACTTCCCCGGAAACACAGTTCTTGCCATGGTATGATTTCTGTCTTTTATATAATTTTATTTTTAGTCAAATTTGTGTCCTGGTATTTGCGCTATCTATCATGGGATGGATGTGAGCAGCACTTAATTTGAGTCTTGTTATGTAACTGAATACTACCATCTTATAGATAATCCCATGTTGTTTCTTATGTCTTGTTATCTTTTTTATCGATTTGGTGACAGGCATACCCTCAAGAAAGGGTTGGAGTGTTTGTCCGATGTGGTAAAGGTGGCCCCCTTCCTGTAGTTGAGTATAGTGAGTTGGATGCAACTATGTCCACTTGCAATCAATCAAGAAACTGGACGTCTCCGTTATTGTTGGAGTAATGTATAGCTTTCGCTATTCTTTTATGGTACCACAATTTTTTTTCTTTTTAATTCATGTTTTGTTCCTTACTAATGTTTGATTTTCTGTACTTTTAATGTGAAATCGCTCCATTGCCAAGCTTTTGAATATGACTTGTTGTAATTGCTTGGTGTTCATCTAATGTGATTATTTGAAACAGTTATGACTTTACAACACGATTCGTTTACATGAAATGTTGTTTTTGGACACTTCTTTGCTTTTAGTTGTAGTTGATACTAATGTTTGAACTTCTAAATTTCATGATGAATTTTCGGTTTGAATATTTCCTATTTCCACCATCCTCCATCCATATATGAGTGCCCTAGGTGTCTGAAAAAGCCAGGCAATTTATTGGTTTTCTACCCATGTTCCTACCAAATAGCTGTTTTAGGAAATACATATAAAGTGATTAATGGCGTTAGGAATTTCGATAAATATATGCTCTCATGAGAACAAAGATAGAGATTTGGGTGGTCGGTGAGCACGTACGTGCTAAATTTCTCTTTTTAAGCTTGGCATGCTCATTTTTGTTCATCTTTTTTGTTGAAGTGATGAAACTCATCATTATACCAGAATTGTTTCTTCTTCTAAAACTTTTTTTTTAAATTAAGCATGGGATTTCTATTTTTTATAATTAAAAGAATTATGTTTCTTCGTCCTTGTTTTCTAATGTGTACGTTTCGGGTATGCTTGCACATGTTTATTTGGATTTCTGAATCAAGTGGCAAATGGCCTGGAGAATGATAGCATGTTCGTATTATCCCTTTTGTCTAATTTTGATTGGATGAGTCATTGAGTGGGCATAAGCTTGTTCTTCCATATTTTATGATTTAACACTTATTTCTCTAATTACTTATATGAATATTTTAAATTCAAAGATCCTAATGAAGGACGAGTAACAAGTTGCACAGTTTATTTAATTCAAAGATACGAGGGTTCATTTTACAATTGTTTTCGAAGAACTTTTTTGATTGTAGAGCATACTTTTCATTTAGAACTCCATATAGTATCTCATTTAGTTCCTTTATGAATGGCAGGTAATATTTGTGGTTGATGCAAGTGGGAGCATGGCATTAAATCGAATGCGAGAATGCAAAAGGTGCAAAAGACTTCGGTTGCTTTTGAGAGTTATACAAGTAGAGATCAAAGTGGGTTTTAGATATTTCTCCGGATGATTAATGGTTTTGACTTGAACATTTAGTTTCATATAGATGTCATTTTTTGTACTTGGTTTCTTGATAATTCCTTTAACCTTCTTACGGCGACTCATGCGACTTTGGGAATTCACTAGTTTAGCATGCATTAGAAGACCAATTAACTATTGGATTTGTAAAAATAAAATAAAATAAAAACTATTGGATGAATAAGGCAATGAGTTGGGGCGATAACTTGATCAAGTTCTCCATCGGGAACAACCATTCCCATGATCACTATATGATAAATTAAAGATGCGTCAATTAAATTTGAAAGTAGTTATCACGTCTTTTTTGCGTTGCTTTAAAATAAATAAATGATATGAAGAAATTACGAAAGGAAAAAATGATTTGCAATCAATTTCGTTTCCCATCATTATTACATGCACAAATTGTGTTAGTTGGACACACAAGTAGCCATGTACCGTCGGAAATTATAGTAAAATATATTGTTTTCTTTTGCCTTTGTAAATGGAGATAGTTTTTTTGCGATTTCGTGTTTTTTTTCATGAGTTTGATCTATTTTGCAATATTTGCAGAGAGCGTGGCCCTATCGGTAGGTTTGGTTCTTCGATCGAGTGGGAGTTAGTGCCATTGATTGCCCATATCCCTGTGACAATACCTGCCATAATCTAGTTTCCAAGTGAGAGATGAGGAATTTAAAGCATATCATGTAACTTTTATAGTTGTTTACATGACTTTTAGATTGATAATTCTTTTTGTGCATATTTAGAGGATTGTAAGTTTTTTTTGTGGTTGTTGAACAATAGGATTGGTGGTTTTTGTGAATACTTAGAAATTTGGAGCATTTGTTATACTAGACAATTTTTCGTGGATATATAAATCTTTTTCAAATTTTGAATTTTACATTTTTTTGTCTCTCATTTGAATATTTGTTGATATATATTGTCGATGTATGAATGTCAAATTTTGCTTTTTTGTGGGATGTTAGCACCCCCAAGGAGTTGTTGGAGGGTGCGAGGCGATGGAGTAGGTCCTATGGTTGTAATTTCAAGTTATAGGTTGGAGAACCAATTAGATTATGTTTATGTTTGAAAATTAAACAAAAAGGAAAATTAGAGACGGATTAGCAACGAATTCGGACATTAGTTGCTATTCGTCTCTAATTTTCCAGAATATATGCATGAATCGACAACGGAATCGAGAGACGGAAATCATTTCCGTCTATGTACATAGTGTTGTAAATCTATTTCCATTGTGCATTAGATATGCAATTGCTTTGTTGGATTCCAAAGCCATGTTGTCCCTTGTAATATGAAAATAGTTCTTTTATCTAGGGAAATTGCATGATAGAGGTCCGACAAACATACGGGGTCACTAGACTTTTCTGGGATGATCGGGATCTCTCCACTATCTTGCACAGTACACGGGGTATTGGACTCGGGGTGGTTGGCAAGCATAACTTGGGTGAACATCATTAGTTATAAGACTCAGAGTTGTTGGCAAGTATACATCTCAGGTGAATGGCACTTGGGATAATTATAAAGGTGTATTGCAAAGTGTACGACCTTCACAAATATGTAGAGCATAGCTCCATCCTTATATAGTGGAACGGGCATTAGGATATGACTCTTGGCCGACCGGCCTAGATCATAACTACTTAGACTAGTGTCAATTTCATATTGATTAGCTGGAGTATCTTATAGCATGATTTCTTTTCAGCTTTAATTCATATTATTATGCTTTTAAGATACTTGTTGTATATTTTGGAAATGTGAACAAATGTCTTTCAGTATTACTTTCTACATTACTCTACTCACCATCCTTTCGATGACGATGGGTGCAGATACTTCAAGTAGTAGACCAGGGAAGGAGAAGGTCGAGGATTAGTGTTGAGTTGTCAAACGAGAGTTTCTGCTACTTTTGTATTTGATCATTTTATGTATATATTACTTATGACTTTTTGTATAACTTTGGGATTGTATAATGGATTGAGAGAATAGACTTCTTTATTGTTTCATGTATTACTTTAATTGGTTTTATATGATTGTCGATTTACCTAGTTTCCACAGTAGGTATTTTATAAATGCTTCAGTTAATTTATTAAGTCTTCCGCTAATTAATAAGGTAATGATAATGATCTCTTAATTAACTCTGATAATATTAAAATCAGTGTTAACTAGTTTACAAGGTTAATGAGGTAAAAAGGCTGACTAATTCGTTGTTGAGTCATACGTGGGGTTAATTAGGGCGTAATGACGGATTAGGCCGGGCGATACCCGGTTTAGGGAACCGAGCCGTCACACAACCGCGGCAGCCGGTGGCGGCTTCACTATCGCCACTGGCGACAACTTCACCGCTATCGCTGTCGGGTTGGTGGGGGCACCGTCAAGCTGCTCCCCCTCACTCCCTCGTCCATGCGAAGGACAAGGGGAAAGGGGTGGTGTCGTGACCACCCCCATCCCCCACGGGCACGCCAGCCCTGGCCGGGGAGGGTGCCCAGCGCTAGTCGGCGCTGAGGGCCTCTCTTTGGCTGTCAGCCAAGCCAAGGGTTGTTGGCCCCTGATTTGGAAACTAAGGGCCAAACAGCCCCAGGACAAGTCAACTATTATTAATCGGTCAAACCCAAAAAAATAATAAATAATAAATAAAATAAAATAAAATAAAAATGAAAAATAACAAAATAAAAGCCAATATTTGCTTTCAAACGGGGCACCCCTCGATCCTTGTATCGGGCGATAGGGGACCTATGGGACCCACACTAGTGGATCCCAAAGACCAATAAATGGAAGATTTAATTAATTTTAAATTGAGACTTTTAATGATGAGATGTATTATGGTTGTATAGTGTCGCGCGAAGGTTCACATCAGGCCTCAGGCGTACCAAGAGTTATTATAGGCATCACGACGAGTCGAGGTAAGCGGTGAGCTTTGCTCATGCATTAAATGTGGCTTGAATATCGGATAAATAGAAATTTCACATTTATATCGAAAGAATTGGGATTGGGTTACATTTGGTTAATGGTATGAATATGTTTATCTATGGCATGCATGTGACGTGAACAATTTCGTTATCCAATCCAAACGCGGTGATATGGCATTGTGCTCATCAAAGAATGGTCCACGCCACGAGTAGCGTTGGTGTGGCAGTGTGCCTACCAACAAAGAGTGGTTCACGCCACGAAATGCAGTGGTGTGGCTATGGTCCCACCAAAAAGGGAGTGGTCTGCACCATGAAGTATCAAGTTCACAAGTGGTCACAATCATTGATGGCTTAGAAACACTTTCTGTTGGTTTGATGGAACTAGATGGAGTTCACAACAGCCATTGTGACCACCAATAGTTCAAATTATCTTGAGGGTAAGTGTTTCGGTCTCCGAATTCATACTATTAGCTAGAATGCATTGAATGGAACAATGACTTATATTTATTACTAGTTCTTATGGTAACTCTCTTGTTGGACCTTGTTGCATGAATGAATGATATTTACTTACAAATTTGTGAATTCCCTTTTTATGATGTGATTTCAAAGAATGCTCATTTCCTATTTTGTTGAATAATGAATCTACTTTTAAGTGATATTGGATATGGAACTTGTTTACACCCCTTTTTATGAACAAGAATCATGTCTTCATTTCTTTCCATTAAATGCTTTACCATTCGATTTACTACTACATGTGTAGAATTATTTTGCTTTGTAGGTAATACTTGCATGTTTAGTGTTGAGCGAGTCTTCTCTTTTATTGAGCTTCGTTGGTTCTTTAGCTCACCCCACTTCTCTCAGGTGTGTCCACATCCGCTTTAGCTCGTGACGAGGGAAAGACGTCCGCTTGAAGTCTTTCATTGCTTTGTAAGAATTGCATGCTTCTATTATCTATTTATTTGATTTTGAGAACTATAAATTTGGGTTGTAACTTTAGTAGGTTATTTGGGTAGTTTGGAACCCTCCTTATCTACTTTGGACTATTTTGAAAACTTTATGGAATATTTGGAAGCTTTTTTGGATGATTTAAATTAGTTAGACTTATGAACTCTTATCACTTTAATTAGATGATTTATGAAATTCTAGTTTGATTTCACTTCTGCATTTATTATTCTATATGGTTAGCACGTTATTTCGAAGGTTTAAATAGGCGTGCCAAACTATTATTTAGGCCTGGTTCAGGTATCGGGCTTGAGTAACAGTTTGGGCCGGGCGACCCGACCCTAGTTCAGGTGAGGGACGTCACAGTTGGTATCAGAGCATAGGTATTAGAACATAGGGAAAACGGTTAGGTTAATGAAACCTAAGTATATAAAGCCTTTAAGTTTAAAGGTCGAGTTTAAGTCGAACAACTCAGTGTTATGGGACGTTGGTTTAAGTCGACTTGAAGTGCACAATAAACCAATCCTAAGATGGGAACGGATTGAAAACATTAAATAAAACATTAATATAATGTTATTTTCTTTGTAATATAATATTTATAGCGTTTAAATATTCTTGCCTACTCTCTTAACTTGTAGGACTAATCTCATTTTTTATTGCTCCATAGTGCATGATGAGTAACCACGTAGGGACATCCTATAACCGAGGGAAACTCAGGAAAGAGAAGAAAGGCAATGGCGCAATCAAATGGAACAACGCATGTCTGCTATGACCGAGGCACATCAGAAGGCCATATATGACATGACCACCTCACAAGAAAGGAACATGGCACAAATCTTGAAACTACTGCAAAATCGAGCAATGATGGAGTAGTTAGACATGCACCTGTGGGGCCATGGCCTTATCTTCGTTAGCACCGATACATGAGCACCACCCCGCAGAGGAAGGTGTTGATTCTATTACGGCTGCAGCTGCAATAGCCGTACCCATAGTCAATGGAGAGAACGAGGCATGCGGAGAGGCAAGATCCAGAAGAAATTCATGAAGTACGATGTGATCCTATTGAGGCAAAAGCCTGGATATTGAACATGGAAAAGAGGAAATATATTATGGTCATTGATGAGAGGATTGTGGTACCATTGGTGACCTTTTTGCTGGAACATAAGGTGCATAAGTGGTGGTTGTCTATTTCAAGAACTCGGGGACCAAATATAAGTTGGTGCAGTTCAAACATTTGTTCTATAATGAGTGGTTCCCGGATACCGTCAAGGCAGACAAGATTAGAGAATTTCTTACCTTAGTATAGGCCGACATGACTGTGGCTGAATATGCATCAAAGGTCAACGAGATGGCTGAGTTCACGTACAAGTATGTTCCATCCGAGGTGACTCGTAGGAGACGATTTATTCAGGGGTTGAGGAGGGATATATGTGCGATGGTGGCAGCATCGGGATCAGAGACTTACCAATAAGCCTACCATCGGGCATTAGAGTGTGAGTCTGCACTTCTTGATGAGCATGATATGCAGTTTCAAGGGGGATCCGATCGGTATAGTCAACGCAAGCGCAGTTTTGGCAATTACAAAAAGTTCAAGGAGAAAGTTTTAAGAAGCATAGATATGGGTGGATCAGCGAGTAACCGTTTATCATCTAGTGGAACTTTGAGAGTACCACACGCTTCGACAAGGACCACCACACATTCACGTATCCCCGCCCCCTCTGTTTCTCGATTATGACATTCAGACCACCGCGTCCACCACAGTAGCCACAACTGAGTAGAGGTAGAGGGCCAGCAGGGCCCAGACCGAGTACATCAACTAGTGTCGCGTAGGCGCCTCTGACTTATTAGAAGCCACACGTGATTTGTTACCGGTGTAAGACTCCAGACCACTACCAAAATAAATGCCCTAACTCACCAATATCAGATATGAGCACAGTCCCAGCTACTCGTGGAAGAGTTCATGCAGTTGTTGGGCATGATGGAGAGGAATCGCGTCAGTTAGCCGCAAGGACGGTTTCCATTAACGATCGAGAAATGCATATATTGTTTGATTTTGGTTCTCCTGTTTCGCTCATATCGGGGGCCATAGTTCATAATTTAGGGTTGACACCGATTAGAGCACACACTCACTTGATTTTAAGCAGAGTTTCTACTGAACGAATTTATCCTAACATGGTATGTAAGGGGTGCAAAATTAAAATTGGGGATCACACGATGATATTTGATTTACGGGTCTTAAATTGACTTGAGTTTGTTGTATTATTAGGCATGAATTGTTTAGTAGCGTATCACGCCAAAATAGATTATTTTCATAAAACTGTAGCTTTTCAAATCTGGGCATTCGCCATTTGAGTTCAAGGGTTGTACACCGACCAGCGGCACCACCTGTGGCAGGGTTGCAAGTGTAGATGAGATATAGACCATTGCAAGCTTGACGTCTATGGGAGAGGAAGGACAAGAAGTTTAGATTGAGAAGATCTCAGTGGTTAAGGATTTTTTGGATGTTTTTCCTTCATACCTTCCAAGAATCTCTCCTCATCGGGAGATTGAATTTATGATTAACCTTATACCCGGTACGATACCAGCTTCCAAGACACCTTACCATATGACGGCTACCGAGTTGAAGGAGTTGAAAACACAATTAGAAGAGTTGACTCAGAAAGGCTTCATTACACCAAGTTTATCATCGTGGGGAGCGCTAGTGTTATTTATGAAGAAGAAGGATTGCAGTTTGAGGATGTGTATTGATTACCAACAATTGAATAGGGTGACTATCCGAAATAAGTATCCACTTCCTAAGATCGAAGACTTGTTTGACCAGTAGAGGGTATCAAAGTTCTTCTCTAAGATAGATCTCAGATCGGGCTATCATCAGTTGCATATAAGGGTGGAGGATACCGAAAATAGCTTTTAGCACCCGTTATGGACACTTTTGGTTCACTGTGATGTCGTTTGGTCTCACCAATGCATCGGCGAAGTTCATGAACTTAATGCACTATGTTTTCAAGTCGTTTCTTGACTAGTTTGTGAGTTTTTTCATCGATGACATCATGATATACTCCAAGACCGAGTTGGACAATAGGAAGCACCTTAGGAAAGTGTTACAAACTTTGAGAGAACACAAAATTTATGTTAAGTTAAGCAAATACGAGTTTTGGGTTCCAGAAGTGAAATTTTGGGGCACATGGTGAATACATAAGGGATATCAGTTGATCCTGCGAAGATTGAGGCGATCCTTAGGTGGCCACAACCCACTAATTCTTCCAAGATTCGGGGTTTTCTAGGCTTGGCAGGATACTATCGATGATCCGTGCAAGGTTTCTCGTCGATTGCTTCGCCGCTTACCAACTTGATTAGGAAAGATGTTGCTTATGAATGGGATGATTCATGTGAGGAGGCATTTCAGTTGTTGAAGAACCGTCTAACTACCGCACTAATTTTGGTTTTTCCGAAGGCTGGCAGGAGGAGTCAGTGTATACTAATGCGTTGGGGACTAGTTTGGGAGGTGTGTTAATGCAAGACAAAAAAGTAATTGCTTATGCATCTAAGCAGTTGAAAGTACATGAGAATAACTATCCAGTGCACGACTTAGAGTTGGCGGCAGTTGTGTTTGCTTTGAGATTATGGAGTCACTACTTATATGGGGAGAAGTTCATTGTCTACTTGGATCACAAAGTTTGAAGTACTTATTCACTCAGAGCGAGATGAAAATGCGGCAGAGGAGATGGTTGGAACTCTTGAAAGATTATGACTTTGCGCTCGAGTACCACCCAGGGAAGGCTAACGTAGTGGTAGATCGTGTACGACTAGAGACAGAGTCTGAAATTGTAATGAGTGTTCAGAGAGTACCAGCAGATGACTCCATTATTGGCTTAGATGTCTCAAAAGGTCAAGCGCGAGTTCATATGAGAGCAGAGTCAATAGCTATGTTTAGAGTGGTTGACTGTCAGAGAGCTTATTCAGAGTACGGGAAGTACATGACACTTGCAGATAGCAGTGATGACGTGGATTGGAGACTTTCAACTGATGGAGCATTGAGATTTTGAGACAGATTGTAGATACTATCTCACAGACAATTGAGATATGACTTACTCCGAGAGGCATACAAATAGTTCACCGTTCATCCCAGGGGTAACAAGATGTATCTGGACATGCAAAGGATGTATTGGTGGCTGGGGATGAAGGTGGACATCGCTACTTACATCTAGGATTGCGAAATCTGTCAGGAAGTGAAAGCAGACCATCAAAAGTCAGGGGGATTATTGCAATCGTTGCCTATTCCGCAGTGGAGGTGGGAACGCATAGCCATGGACTTTGTTTTGGGGCTACCGACGACTCAAAAATGGCATGATACGATTTTGGTGGTCGTGGATCGGTTGACTAAATCAGCTCATTTGTCCCTATTTCCATGGAATTTCAGCATACAAGTTAGGGGCATATACATAGACGAGATCATTAGATTGCATGGAGTCTCGGTGTTTATTGTCTCAAATCGTGATCCGAGGTTTACCTCTCTGTTTTGGAGTGGGTTTCAGTAGCAGATTGGGACTCAACTTAATCTCAGTATGGCCTTTCACCCTCAAACAGATGGGCAGACCGAGAGATTGATTCAAATACTTGAGGATATGCTCAAAGCTTGTGTGTTGGATTTCTGCGGAAGTTGGTAGAAGTATATTCCGTTGTGCGAGTTTGCGTACAATAACAGTTTTCAAACAAGTATTGGCATGGCCCCATTCTAAGCACATTATGGGAGACCATGTAGATCTCTAGTTTGTTGGACCGAGGTCGGAGATGCCGTATTAATCGGCCTAGAACTGGTGCATGACCAAACCGAGAGGATAAAACTAATTAGTCAACGATTGGAGACTGCCTAAAGCCACCAGAAGAAGTATGCCGACAAGGACCATCTAAAGGTCGTGTTCAAGGAAGGAGAATTTGTACTATTGAAAACATGACCAATGAAATGGAATTACCAATTCGGATTGAAGGGAAATTTATCTCCTAGGTTCATCGGGTCATTCAATATCAAGAAACAAAGAGGCCCAGTAGCCTATCACCTCGAGTTAGCACCACTGCTAGCTGGAGTTCATAATGTCTGCCATGTTTCTATGTTGAGGAAGACACATAACGAACATGCACCAATGATTGATTGGGACAAGTTGATTTAAGGAGGACGTGTCCTATGATGAGCAGTCGATTCAGATCATAGACAGGAAAGTGCATAAACTTTGGAAGAAAGAAATCCCGTTGGTGCAAGTCCGGAGGCAATTCCATGGAGAACAGGAGTTGACTTGGGAGCATGAGGTTTATATTATGAAGAACTTTCCATTTCTTTTCGAACCATAAGGTATGACTTTATTTTACTTTCGAGGATAAAAGTTCTTTAAAATTAGGGATGTTGTGATGACCTAAAAACCCAAAAGACCTGCCCTCGGGGCAATTAAGCAATTTCATAAACCCTACACTAATTAGCCCCCACTATATAAATCAAATTGAAAACCATAGCCCCCTTTTTGTTTGAAACTTTAACCACGAGAAGAGAATCGGAAGTCTAACTCAAGGAGAACCCCAAATCGATGTACACATATCTCCCCCACCCCTTTAATCTTGTTTTAAATAAAGATCAAACTTGAAATTTGACAAAATGGTGGAAACTATCTTATTGGTGATTTGTGGCGTCGACGAGGCGACCGAAGCAGTCGACAACGACTTTGTAGTCACCACCAGCGACAGCTTCACCACTGCTACTGTTGGGTGAGTGGGGGCGCCGCCAGGCTGCCTCCTTCCCTTCCCCTCTCCCCAACCACAATCCATGCGAAGGAGATGGGGAAGGGGGTGGTGTCGTGACCACCCTCATCCCCCACGGGCACGCCAGCCCTGGCCGGGGAGGGTGCCCAATGTCGGTCGGCGATAAGGCCCCCTCCCGCCGGCGGCCCCTCCCTAGCGGTCAGCCAAGCCAGGGGCTGTTGACCCCTGGTTTGGAAACTATGGGCCAAACAGCCTCTAGACTAGTCAACTATTATTAACCGGTCAACTATATTGACCAGTCAAACCCGAAAAAATAAAAATAAAAAATAAAATAAAATATAATAAAATAAATAAAAATTAAATAAAAATATAACAAAATAAAATAAAATATTTTCTTTCAAAGGGGCACTATCGCGTCTCTAGAGGGGGACTGACCGAGTCCCACCCCTCGATCATTGCATCGGGCAACGGGGGAACTGCGGGACCCACACTAGTGGATCCCAAAGACCAATAAATTGAAGATTTAATTAATTTTAAATTCAAGCTTTTAATGATGAGATGTATTATGGTTGTATAATGTGCGAAGGTTCACATCGGGCCCCGGGCATACCGGGAGTTGTTATAGGCATCGCGGCGAGTCGAGGTAAGTGGGGAGCTTCGCTCATGCATTAAATATGTATTAGATAAATAGAGATTTCACATTTATATTGAAAGACTTGGGGTTGCATTTGGTTAATGGTATGAATATGCTTATCTATGGAATGCATGTGATGTGAATAATTTCATTATCCGATCCAAACGTGGTGATGTGGCATTGTGCTCTTCAAAAGAGAGTGGTCCGCGATGTGTAGCGTAAGTGTGCCTACCATGTGGCATTGTGCTCTTCAAAAGAGAGTGGTCCGCGCCATGAGTAGCGGTGGTGTGGCAGTGTGCCTACCAACAGAAAGTGGTCCGTGCCACGAAATGGAGTGGTGTGGCTATGATCCCACCAAAAAGAGAGTGGTCTGCACTACGAAGTATCAAGTTCACAAGTGGTCACAATCGGTGATAGCTTGGAAATACTTACTGTTGGTTTGATGGAACTAGATGGACATCACAAAGGCCATTGTGACCACCAATAGTTCACATTATCTCGAGGGTGAGTGTTTCGATCATGAATTCATACTATTAGCTAGAATGCATTGAATGGAACCACGACTTATATTTATTTCTAGCTCTCATGGTAACTCTCTTGTTTTACCACGTTGCATGAATGAATGATATTTACTTACAAATCTGTGAATTCCCTTTTTATGATGTGATTTCAAAAGAATGCTCATTTCCTAGTTTGTTGAATAATGAATCTACTTTTAAGTGATATTGGACATGGAACTTGTTTACACCCCTTTTATGAACAAGAATCATGTTTTCATTTCTTTCCATTAAATGCTTTACCATTCGGTTTACTACTATGCTTTTTAGGTAATACTTGCATGTTTAGTGTTTGAGTGAGTCTTCTCTTTTATTGATCTTTGTTGGTTCTTTAGCTCACCCTACTTCTCTCCAGGTGCGTCCACATCCGCTTTAGCTCGTGATGATGGAAAGGCGCCCGCTTGAAGTCTTTCATTGCTTTGTAAGAAATTGCATGTTTCTATTATCTATTTATTTGATTTAGAGAACAATAAATTTGGGTAATAACTTTAGTAGGTTATTTGGGTAGTTTGTAACCCTCCTTATCTACTTTGGACTATTTTGGAAACTTTATGGAATATTTTGAAGCCTTTTGGGATGATTTAAATTAGTTGGAATTATGAACTCTCATCACTTTAATTAGATGATTTATGAAATTCTAGTTTGATTTCACTTCCGCATTTATTATTCTATATGGTTAGTATGTTATTCCGCGGGTTGAAATAGGTGTGCCAAACTGTTATTTGGGCCTGGTTCAGGTATCGGGCTTGAGTAACGGTTTAGGCCGGGTGACCCGACCTTAGTTCAGGTGAGGGATGTCACAATGATCTTTTGTTCATGTTGTCTTTATCTCATATTCGTGGTTGTCGCACTATTTGACTATTTCGTGGTTGTCGCCACTATTTGACATTTGCGTGGTCGTCGCCACTACTTGAATATTTTATGGTCGTCGCCATTACTCGAGATATACCTTGAGATTGATACATGAGATTGGTGCACACATCGATGATGGCTTTGGACGAACTTATTGTGGACTTGATGAGGCTAGTTAATGGGCATAATGCCTTTATGTCAACTAATGGTTTACATCACTTCGAGAGTAGGGGAATCGGTCACCGGATCTTTGTCAATAACTAGTACACATTGAATGGAACCCGACTTATTATATCATTATGTTTTTATGATATCTCTCTTGAATTCACCTTGCATGATGATTTGATCTATAAATGCTTTTATGTTCCCTATGCGATGCTTTATGAAGTTGACTATGGATACTCGTGGATTACTCTTTTCTCTGTCTTTACTTTAAATTCATGATATACTCGCATGATTAGTAGGTATTACTTATATGTTTGATGGTCGAGTGGGTTTTCCGCCTTATTGAGCTCCATCAGTTCTTTTAACTCACCTCACTTACTCTTCAGGTCCGTCTTCATCGATATCAGCGCGGGATAAAGGGAACGCGATAGCGTAAAGCTTTGCATTTGATGTGAACTTTGCATGCAATTTATATTATCGATATTCAAAACATCTAAACATGTGTTGTATTAAGTACTTAATGGGATAGATTCTAATCCCCGAGACTTGTTAACTTAGTACCTTGGTAGTATACATTTGCAGTTACTTAGGGATACTTGAACACCTTTGTTTAGAATTATTTGTTTAATATATGAAACCTTTTAGTTTTAAATTCCGAAATTATTGTTTCATATGTACAATTGTGTAGTTTTGCAGGTTGAATTAGGTGTGCCAAGCCATTATTTGGGTATGGTTTAGGTATCGAGCTTGGGTAACGGTTTGGGCCTGGCGACCCTACCATAAGTCGAGGAGTGTCATCACACTTATGACCATTTAAGTTGTAATTGTTTAAGATTGGAGACAAAGGGAATCCCTTGCAGACACATATTTGATACTATGAAGCGTTTGCACAAACGCGATCTTCCACAACATTTAATAAAAGAGAGGTGGTTAAAAGATGTAAATGAAATTGATTCATCTTTATTTAGTGGCCACAAGTTCCACATCATGATCTAGTTGAAAGAATAAGGTTTGGTGGAGTGACAAGTCAACGTAATTTAGTGGCATATTATGCTAAGAAATCAAAACATGCTTTTAAGAGGGCATTGAAAGTTATGGATGAATTACTTGTAGAACTCAAGGCCACAACAAATGAGACTAATAGTGATCATCTCACCCTTGATGGAGAAGCGAATGGACCATTAAGTACAATTAGAAATCCAGCTATTGAGAACACAAAAGGAAGACCATCATAAAAGAAGAATGTTCATTCAACATCATCTAGCAGCTCAGGTCGACGTTGCAACTTTTATGGTTAAAGAGGAGTCGGTCATGATAGTTGCAATTTTCCTACAAAGACAAATAATATATGACAAGTATTGATGTTTTCTTATTGCATAAATTTAGATGCATTATTAAACAAATAACATATAGTTATATATATAGTTATGAATGATATTTATCTTCAATTGTATTTTATATGATCAGATATTGGTGTGTGACGGAGAGGAGATGAAGTTAAGAAGACTAGTGGCATCATGAGTGATAGTTCAAGTGGGTGTTTTGGATTTTAGTGATTTGGGGTTTTGGGTCTTAAAGTTGATTTTGAGATCTGATTAGTTTGATGGGTAAAAAGCTAGAGTTGACTTTGTATTGAAATTGTCAGAAAAATTTGATTTTTATTCGTTTGGTTGAAATTGGAGATGGAGAAAGAGAGGAAAATAGGTGTCTATTGATGGCTAAAGTGAGTCATCAGGTGTTGTTAATATCTTTTTGTAGTGAGTTTTGATTTCATGAGATGGACTTGAATATGAAGATATGGTGATTGCTTTGACTTGTTGAGATTTGAAGTGAAAGAATGGAGAGAGTGCTTCCAACATGCACTTGTAAGTATACTTTGTACTATTGAGTTGAATATTTTCTGGTTCAGAAAATTTGGTCATTTTAGGTTAACAAGCAAGTGATTTAGGGATTAGTGTCCATGAAATCTTTTCAATTATAAAGATTTGGTGGAAAAGTGGATTTAGTGTTCCATGATTAGGATGGGGCATCGCATCACGGTGAAATTGAAGAAAAGAATCTCATTTGTTGTATGAAATGCTAGATTATGCACATTAAAGTTGGTTCTTCAAAGGTATAGTATGTGGAAAATCAATATTGCTTTTAATGTTTTCTAAAAATTTCATTTTTGCTATATTTTGCCTCGAGGAATGTCAAGACGGACAAGTGTTCTTTTCTCAAAGAATTATAGACAAACATTTATTCACAAAATTAAATTGGAAAAGTGAACATTTAGTGTCTGACAACATTTGAATTCCTTGTTGATTGGTATATAATAAGATAGTTGATGGACTTGTTGATTGTGTTGGTTGTGGTTTTGAGAAATTGCATATCAATTCATATTGCTCTTAAGACATGTAGTTGATATTAATTTATTTGCATTTCTATTAAAAACATTAATTTATTTGCTTGCTTATCATAACTTGCCAAGTATAAGAAATCTTTATATGTGAGTGGGAATGATGTGATCTTTAAAATTAAGAGGCAGAACATGGTACACCAACCGATCTCGTCGAAAACTAAATATGTTCTTTTCTTGATGTTATGTTTTTTTTACTCAACGGTTTATGATCTCGGGCCTTTAATACAACTACCATGTTCTTCTCTATTTTGCATCTTAACACTATCTATGTTGAGCTTTTTTTTTTGGGAGGAGGAGTTGGGTTCAATTGTGAAGCATAATTATTTGATGTGACGAACATTCTATTAATTGAGCAGGGTGGCTTAGTGGACTTCGTTTTGCATGTATCTTAATGTTGCCCATGGGCTAGAGGAGACATGGGGTGCTTCAAAGCTACTATTGCCATCAAGGGTGAGCCATGGAAAGGTAACAATTTCTGTCAGAATTTTTAGCTCAGTTTTTTGTTCAGAGTGTTGTGCATTTTCTACAGTTTTCAAGTCTGGTTGATTTGGTTTCTATTGTTTGAGGAGTCACTTCAAACTTCAGCTCTTCCATCAATATCTTGTTTTTATTTCAATAATACGTTATCTTGATATTGGAAGAACATTATTTTTACAATTTTTAGTTTGTTTGAGAAGCTGTCAAAGGTCTTGCGCTCTTGAAATAAAAATAATACTATACTTTTATCCTACATGATTTTTTTACCTCATTGTTGTGTTCAGCAGAGTAGAATTTTATATATCATCTGGTTTTGCTAAAGCAGTTGCACAAAACATTTGTCAACTTGGAACAATCTCTGCTAGCATTTACTTGGAGGCATGTTAATGTTACCTAATGATCACTAGGAATCTTTAGAATTTTCAGCATGCCAAGTTTTTTTTTTTTTTTTTTTTTTTTTTTTGAAAGTTTCTCCGCTTGTATAAAGTAGTTATTTGAGTTCCTTTAAGATTTCTTTTTGTTATATTGGTTTGAAGCAGTTGCACGTGATCTGTGACGTGCATTAATGCAATTGATTTCAGTCCATGACATTGATTTGTTTTGATTGTTAAGTTATTTATTATTCGAGTTTAACTTGGTCATTATCTAATTACAGGTTTCCTATGTCACTCTTTGTTGATATTTACAATTTGGCTAAGTAGCTTCCAAAATGTAGAAGCCCTGCAGGAAACAGTTGGAGCTAGTTCTTTCATTTCTTCGACCTCAGATCATGTTGATTCACCAATCAGTGGACTTTTTAAACCCATAGAAATATCTCTGTTGTGGTTCCTCAAAACCCTTATCCTCAGGAATCATTATCCTCAATGAACCCTTAAGTTTGGAATACATATAACCCAGTCTTGACCGATAGATGCATAATGAATTTTTTTGCTATTTCATGTGTTATAAACATAACAATGTCTGATTGTTTTGCACCTTTTGCACCATTTTTAGAGAATGTTATTTGTTATCCCCAAGTTAGTATTCTACTCCACATCTTCGTAGGTCACTACAACAATAATTTTCTACCTAGCCTCCAAGTTTATGATCTCTGATTGTGACTTGACAGTGTCTTCAAATGTCTTGCTGCAGAAAATGTTTTCTAGTTGTTGAGCTTGCCATTTATTGGTTATTGATTTTATAGTAACATTTCTAGAATTTATATTAATGTTAATTTTTTTCAATGAAAATAATGTAAGATAGAAAAATAAAATGAAGAAAAGTCCTCTTATTTCACTAAAAAGTTTGACAAAAAAATTCATCCATAAAATCTTATCCATTTTCATAGATTCATTGCGAGATGCACAACAAATCATGTGATTTGTTAAAGATATACGAAACACATGCTACCGCATAGAACCAAAGGGTTTAAAAACAATATACCAATAATCAAACGAATAGGGATATAGGTACATAACAAATGAAGTTCATTTGTCTAATTCCATCTTCTGCGCTTTGATTGCAAGATGATACGTATATATCACAAGGCACAAACAAAAATCATCTAGTGACAATCTCTAAGAGAAAACTAAAAGATGAAGCATCATTTTCTTCCTTACATCATATGTGAAGAGCAAAGTAAGGAGAGTGAAGATCCTATATTTTATGCAAGTAACGACAAACCTAAAAAAACAAACAACACAACTGGGTCAAATTAACCCTAATTAAATTCAACAAAAAACCCCAAAACCATTATCCATCATGACTCATTCACAAACAATCAGAACTTGAAGAAAAGATTTTACATATGAAGTAAGAAATGCTCTCTTCAATATAAGTCTAAATTTAAAATATTTATGGTGGGAGATCTAGAATGATGTGCAACCTTGATCAAACAATCAATATTTGCAGAGCTTTAAGAGACACTGGGTAACATCTAGAGAAGAAAAGGTCATTTCAAAACTTGAGTTGTCGACTGTCTATAAGTTCATCACTTATAGATGAGTAGCAGAAAGAGGGAGAGACAGTAAGACACGAGTACAACAAATAGAAGATAGAAAAAGAAAATGAGGGAGAGTATCGATAGCATAACTCATGCCATCTATAATCATCGAGTAACTTTTTGGTGTAAATGGTACTGAAAGGTAAAGGATTACCATATATATGTTGAAGATTATCACATATGCAATGTGGGATATGATGAATCTCATTCATAAAGGTGGAAAACTCTCATTTAAGGAAGCCAAAAAAGAATCTTATCGACTACCCAATCCACGGAGTTTTCCAAATATATCAACTGCAATGGCATGAGATCTTAAAAAAAAAAAGATAATGAATTGTATTAATGATGGAAGTAATTTTATGTAGACAATGGCATCAAAACCATGTTGTCATCAAATGGGAGAATCAATAGATACAACAAAAAAATTAAATTAGGAACAAACAAAATTCAAGGCCCTATATAGCAACACAAATCTTCTTCAACATATTAAACTAAATCAGATATCCACGTAACACAAATCCCAAATGATTTCGCTCGCTAGTACATATCAACATTTATGATCTAATTGAGACATCGAGATAAAGAGATTAGTTCTCTTGAACGAACATTGCTTTTGTTTATTACCATCTTATTCTCTAAATTCTTATAAGACAATAGTACCTCATCAAAAATCTCACATAAAAGTTCAATCTTACCTTTATAAATGGCAAAGATGACATTGAGATTCTGACTTCTGAGCATGAATATTATATATACACCTTCATTTTTCAAAATCTTTATTTCTTTTTTCCAATGGAAGTGATTAATGGAACATTACTTGTACAAGGGGAAGAAAATATTAGTTGCTACTCCTAATGTATGTTCACTCTAATATGCAGGAACAATTTATAATTGAAGTAATAGAGTATGGAGATCAGCTATGCTAGATAGATATTACACAAAAAATAAGAAAAAGAAAAAACAAATCAATTGGGTTTTGCCCATTAATATGGGAATGCTGCTTACAGAGATTTAGTTGTTTTGTAAGTAAAGTCCGACAATGCCCGATTATGGATTTGTGGTTAATGCCAAGAACTAAAAAATAAAAATTAATAAATAAATAAAGTTCAATCTTTAGTCAAGCTCCATAGATGGAAAGGAAGATTTTATACTTGTGACAAAAAGTGAAGCATTATTCAATCATTAAAATGCCAACTTAAACATGCGTCTTTTCTCAATGAAGTCCAAATTATTTGTTTCCACTAAATTAAACATTAGACTTCATAACTTCTCTATCTTAATTGTGTCAAATAAGTCCAAAGCCCAATTAATCTTTTTACAACCATAATATGTTTATTCAAGCATATCTTCAGTCTGCAACTTTAAGTACATTTGGGAACAATGTCTACCGGGAACATAATTTTTTTTATTCCTCTATCGGTAACTAACTGAGTTTGTTCCATATATCCGACTTCAATTAATTTGGGACCCCAATTAATACGAGTAACACCCTCTTCCACAAAATAACAAATTTTTTAAGTCATTAGGAGGGAAACTTGAAATTGGTTGGGACATTTCATTAAACAGTTCTCGTGCATCCTAAACGCGTCCCTCTTTGAACAAAACATCAAAAAGGGTATTGCAGATATGGGTATCTCTAATCGAAGCCGCGATATCTTTCTATCCATGTGGAGGCACCATAGCTAAATGTAGTTCATCATCCTAAAAAGTATGCTTTTGGCAAACATACCAATCGATGCATCAATAATCACAACTTTGAAGAACTCTTCAGCAATTAAAACCTTACAAAACAAAGGAATCTTGTAAACATGTGCACAACTAAACTGAGAAGAGCGTTTCAGAATTAGCACATTTTAAACCAACTGATTCCTCAAAAAGAAGAAAAAAATAGCATATCGATCGAAACAAATATCCAAAAACCCCCAAAATGAATCGCTTGCTTCCTCCCCATAATTACAAATAAAGCACACATAAGTTATAATAGCGAAACATATATACGACTGAACCAAAAAAATCCATAGATGTTGCTGACTTACAAGTTATAATTGTTAAGAAAATTATAGTAGTTGTTATATTTTGGTAGTTTAGGTATTTATGTAGTTTATATATTTTGGTATTTATGTAGTTTTAAGGAACTTTCTTTATTTTATGCTTTTTCTTTATTTAAGAGCACATTATTTTACTCAATTAGTCCACATTAATAAAAATCTTAGACTCTTTTTTGTTTGGTTTTATAAGTAAGAGCACCTTATTTTACTTTCAAGTCGACGACCTTAGTCCTTTCATTGACCCGCCCTCTAGCCACCAAGAGTAGTGGTCTTCCTTGTGTTTCTCTCCGTGCTTGTGCCATCTCTATCTGCTATTTCTTTCTTGATGTATGCACATCCGAGTCTCCTTCATAGTGCATCCTCATTCGCATCATCCTCTTTGTTTGCGAATTGTGTGCACACATCAGCAATCTTCTTTTTTCTTCTTGTTGAAGAAAAGTACCGTCTTGTTTCATCATCTTCATTGCCGGCTTATCGTCAATTTGAATGCTGCCTGTGTTGTTGTTCTTGCCTGAACCTGCCTGCCCGATTGTCTTGCCCATGCCCGCTGGTGCGCTCTACCCATGTACATGCCCATAAGAACAGAGTTTCTTTTTGGTTAAAAAAATTGAAAGAAAAATTGTTACTACCATGTTATGATGTGGAGCTTGCCCGTTGTCCGTTGTCGGTTTGTTGTCGAGTACTTTGACTTTGTTGTATGTCTGCCGTTTATGTTGTCTCTCTATCGTTGACTTCGTTGACTCTGATGTCTTGCTACTCTGATATCCAATGTTTTGTAGTTCTGTTGTCATGTTATTTCGACTATGCTACATCTGAATATGTTTCTTGCCATCTTAGGTAGTCGTTGATCTGCTCCGCAATGAACTTTAGATTTGTTGTCTTGGGTGGTCGTTGATCTCCTTTGCCTTAGATTTGCTTTATAGGATGGTCGTTGATCTACTCTTTCTTGATTCGATTGGCAACCTCAAGTTGGTTTTCATGAGTCATCTTAAGTTTGAGGGAGGGTGTTAAGGAAACTATAATAATTGTTATATTTCAGTAGTTTAGGTATTTGGGTAATTTCTATATTATGATATTTATGTAGTTTTAAGTAACTTTCTAATTTTATGCTTTTTTCAACTCTATAAATAAAATCACTCAATTGTACTCAATTAGCCAACATTAATACAATTCTTAGACTTTTCTTTGAAATCTATCAATAATTATCAAAAGGTGTAGAAGATTCTTAGATCAAGCAATCTAAATTAAGCATAAACACGAACATGGCTTTGTTATCACAAGCAACTAAACATCTTGATTAAACAATTAAGAAGATTAATAAACAAAGTGTACGAGAGGCTTGCGAGTGCAATGACCTAAGACAGAAAATTTCCTCCAACTCGGTCTTGAATTCAACTAGGAGTTATGTCCCCTTGATACAATCTATTTGGTTTGCTCTTTGATTAAAGCATCAATCAAAGAACCTTCAAACAGAGGCTTGCGGTGCAATGACCTAAGACAAAAAATTTCCTCCAACTCGGTCTTGAATTCAACTAGGAGTTTTGTCTCCATGATACTGTTGGTTTGCTCTTTGATCAAAGCACCAATCAAAGAACCTTCAAAGCGCAAAATCGACTTTCTCTCAAAAACACAAAATCACATAAAATTTTGATTTCGAAAAAACTTTATTTTTTTTTCTAAATCAATAGACTCTTCTCTTATAGAGAATTATGTAACTGTCTAATTCGTGGACAGCTTTTTCAATAACTATCTAATTAGTGGTCTTAATTAGTGTGCCACTAATTGATAGTTAATTAACTTCTTAATTCGAATGTAATTCATTATGATGACTTTTATCAACATTTAAGATTTTTAGTGACTTTTGTGAACTTCTTAAACATGATTTTGATGATACTAATAGATTATTGTGATTTTTAAAATGAAACAAATATATTGCACTTTATTATATAAAAAATAAATAATTATATTTTTTTCTTAAGAAATATTACTAATTTTTTAAAAAGTATTTTTGTATTTTAATAAAAAAAACATATAGACATATTAATGAATTACTCTAAAGGTAGTAGCATAACAAATAAGTAAATAAATATCAACATAATAAATAGGTAAATAAATCATTCTTTAGTGGTAGAAAAGAATCAAGTAAGATCATTGAAAATATTATTTTTTTTTTAGAAAAGATCATTGGAAATATTAGTGTAAAAATTTTGCACTTCATTTTTTTGTTTGACTTAAGCAAAAAAAGTATATTTTTTCCTTAATAACGATAGTTTAAATTCTAAAAAAAGCACTTCTTGCATTTAAAAAAAATTATACAACTATTTTCTTCAAAAATAATAATACTACACTTTTTGATATTATAATAATACACTAAATAAACGAAACTTCTTTGTCAAAAAAAAAAAAAAACTATCAAAAATGTATAGTGATGCAAGAATGAGATTTTGTTAATAATGACATCAATCCATTTTCATCAACATATATATTAGAGTATAATGGGTGAACAATGAAATCCAAGAGTTGTGGAGTGATTGGAGAAGTTGATAAAAACGATTGATAAGAAAAAAGATCTCTTGTGAACAATGAAGTCCTTATTGAAAAATGTAACCAACAAAAACTAGAAGTCTCTAAAAGTTTCTGGGTTGAGGTGAAGAGAAGTTGAAGACTTCTTTATGTGTATTTTTATACAAAAAGTCTACAAAAGTCAAGATTTGTAACCAATCTACAAAAGTCACCAAAAAATTAAATACACCTTACTTTTATGAACTCTCTAAAAGTTTAAATTGAATACCTCAAAGCTTTTGTAGACTTTTTATAAGTCTATAAAAGTCCACATTGAATACACCTTACTTTTATAAACTCTATAAAAGTTTTAAATGAATATACCTAAACTTTTTTAGTCATTAAAAGTAACCAAAAGTTTATTAAAATCTCGATTAAATACACCCCTGTTAAGTTGTGAAGAGGAGAGGAAAAACTTGTACTTGTGAGTTGTGAACAAGAGGAACTTCAACTTAAAACAAAGATTTGGAACGAATTAGGAACGCAAAAACAAGTAGGGCAAGATTGTAGCTTTGATCCATGGACCTAATACTCACATTAAGTAATGCTTACCATTTGAGCAACTTCTCATTTTTGTAAGACAAATGAATATATGAATATACAATATATATACAGAGAAACACATATGATATCGAAAAAGTCCATAAAAACTATATTTAATGAATAAATAATTTGTTTTTTTATATTTTTAATATTAAAATATTTATATATGGGCTTGGGCTTTGTTTTTTTACATGAATCGTGCTTGGGGCTATGTATGAGCTCGTGTATATATGATGGGCTGGGCCTGGGCTGAGGTTCTTAGGCCTGGGCCCTGCCCGAGCCCAGCTTAAGCTTGACCCATGAATATGTCAATCTATGTACATATGAATATGTATATTAATCTATATACATATAATATATACTTATATATTATATTATTATATGGTATGCAACTATGCATGTATGCATATATAAAATTGATATATGTGGATCTCCTCCAAAAAATCTCAAATGGATACCGCCCCAACAAAAGAAAGATCCCGCGTACGACAAAAAAGGGGATATTCAATGGGGGATACCTCACCGAATGGGGATCCCATTTTTCGAAGTTTTTTGGGAATTCCAAATTGAGGATTCCTCACGGGCGTCCATGAAATCGTATAGCTATGTTGTCAAAAATATGATTATGTTGTCAAAAATCTCATATTTTTGACAACATAGCTTATTTGCAATAACATATCACACAAAAAGAATAAATCTTCATCAACAAGTCTCAATTATTTTCCTTATCGAGATGTTTGGCTAGAGGAAGAGAAGTCTACCATGGAAGTAATTAAAAGTAGTACCTACATAGAACAAAATTATTTATAGTTCCACTAGTGTTATTTGACCATTCAAAAAAGATAATTGTTAAAATAATCGGTTATTTTCAGATAATCCATTAAATGTCAAATATCCTTATTTTCACTTCTCCTACCTGGCTACCTTCATATAAATCAAACACATTAGAATGTCATTAACACAAACACACACACACACACACATTAGAAAGTCATAAATATCCCAACAAGAGCGTATAGATTATATATATTAAATAAAAGAGTATATATATATTGTATATAATGTTATAATATATATATATATATATATATATATATATATATATTGCAAAACTAGTTTGAAGTAGGTTTATATATAAATTAAGATAAAAATTGATAAAAAAATGGTGATTGAGACAATTTGAAGTTTGAAGTAGATTTTGTAGATAGAAGTTTAATTTGTTAAGTACAAACTTAACAATGCATCAAATCCAATTTTCTCAAAAGTAATGATAAAAAATGTATAATTAAGATAAAAATTTAATTTATTATGTATATAAATTAGCAACATTAGTCCATTTTTATTTTATTTTTATGTTTCACATGTTTTTTTATATCTTTGATCATATACTATTTACATTGATTGAATTAGGAGAATAAAAAGAAAATTTTCATGACTTTAATATTTAAGGAGACATTTTTTTCTTTTAAGGATAGCTTACTAGCTTTGGACTAAACTCTATGGAGCGTCATGGTAACAAAAGAACGAAGACAATTTTTTCCTTTTTTAAATCAAGTGGGGAGACATCTAAGGTTGGCAATCTTTCTCCATCAGTTGTTGAGGCTTCATCTCGTGAGGAAGCGAGACCTTTAGAATCTCCAACTCGAGAAGTTGATATTGATTATAATTCTCTTGAAAGAGATCCGGGATTGCGTACTCCAATACGACAATATTCCTTCAATGTGCGAGATGAAAGTAGACGAGCATATATAAAGATGGGCCCTTATCAACCTAGGTTGCCGAATACCTACGAACTCTATTCGGAAATCAATATCATCGCTTTCAACCAAAATGGTTTGGAGAATTTCAATGGTTGGAGTATTCTCCTTCAAAGGACGGGTTATTTTTTGTTTCCGTGTTACCTTTTTGAAAATGGTAATACACCTCACCGCACATTAACTAATGGAGGACTTAAAAATTGGAAGATAGTTAATCAAGGGGTTAATTGTCCATTTTTGATACATATGGGAAGTATCAATTCGCCGCATAGAAATTTCTGTACAATCTGTTGAGAATTTGTCGAATGTTACTCGACACATTGATGGGGTGATAAATGCACAAACTTGAGAAGATGTTCGAAAAAATCATTGCGGCTTAAGGTTACAAGTGAGGTCGTTCGATGGCTTAGTTTACAAGGATGCGCATTTAGAGGTCATCGTGAAGGTTCAACTTGAGAAAATCGAGGAAATCTCATAGAAATGTTGAAGCTTATGGGTAGATTAAATGTTAACATTGAGGACGTTATATTCGATAATGCTCCAGGGAATGCAAAGTACACTTCACCAAATATTCAAAAAGAGATTTTGCATATTATGGCTAACATGGTGAGAAAAAAATTCGTGAAGAAATTGGAGATAAAAAGTTTTGTCTATTAGTTGATGAAGCCAAGGATGCAGGAGGCAAAGAAGAAATGGCAATTGTGTTGAGATTCGTGGATGGTCAAGGCTCAATTAAAGAGCGTTTTTCGATATTGTCCAAGTCGAAAACACATTTGCTTCAACACTTAAGAAAAGTGTATGTAACTCTCTTGCTCGGTATAACTTACTTATAGATGACTTGCGTGGTCAAGGATATGACGGTGCTAGTAACATGCGTGGGGCATGGAATGGGTTGCAAGCTTTATTTCTCAAAGACTCGTCCATATGCATATTATGTGCATTGTTTTGCTCATCGACTACGACTAGCATTAGTTGCGAGCTTCTAAAAGGAACCGTCGATTTGGTTACTCTTTTCAAAGTTGTCTTCTATTGTTAACCTTATAGGTTCTTCTCCAAAACGTCTTCTTGAGTTGCAAGCCTTTCAAGTTTGTAGAGATTGCATGTAAAGTAGCTAGTGGTGAACGTGAATTTGGTAAATGAGCTAATCAAATCGGAAGTTTACAACGAAAGCGGGAGAAACACGGTGGAGCTCTCATTTTGATTCTATTTGCAATGTGATTGATATGTATTGGGCAACGATGCAAGTGCTTAAAAAAATGGTTAGTGATGGATCTACCGATGATATTCGTGGTGAAGCAAAATGTGTTTTAATGATGATGGAAACTTTTGACTTTGTATTCATGTTGCATGTAATGCATAGAATTATGGGAATTACTGAGATATGTTTTGCCGAAACTTGCAAGAAAAAACTCTAGATATTCGAATGCAATAGATTCAATTGCCACAACAAAAGTACTTCTTCTAAAATTACGAAATGAAAGCTTTGATCACCTTTTGATGTATGTGAATTCGATTTGCATAGAGTATGAAATCGAAACACCCGATATGAATGCTTGGTACAATGAGGGCACATGTCGTTCTTGTCAAGCAAAAAGTCTCGTCACGAGTTGAGCATCATTACCACTTTGATATGTTCAATTCCGTGATTGACTATCAATTGGAAGAGTTGAATTACAGATTCAATGATAATGCATTGGAAATCCTTAAGTTGAGTTGTGCTTTACAACCAAATGATCAGTTCAAATTATTTGATGTTGATCAAATATGTATTCTTGCAAGAAAGTTCTATCATGCTGATTTTAGTGATCAAGAAATGCATCATTTGAGATGTCAATTGGAGCATTATGAGGTTGATGTACTTCACCACAAGTGTTTTGAGAATTTGTCATCAACTTCGAGTTATTGGAGATATTAATTCGAACAAATAAGTCGCATCACTACAACTTGGTTGAGAGATTTACTCGTCTTATTTTGACTCTACCTGTATCAAGGCATCAACAGAGCGAACATTTTCGGCTATGAAACGTATTAAGACTGATTTACGAAATAGAATGGAAGAAGAATTCTTGATGAGATACTATGATCATTCATATTGAACGAGAATTTGCTCAAAATATCGATATAGATGAAGTAATTGATGAATTCGATTCTTTAAAGCAAAGGAGGGCACAACTTAAATAAGTTATTTTTCTTCATATTCGATTTTTATATAATTTATTATTTAAGTATTATTTTTATTCTTTACCCTCCAATATAATTTATATTTGATTCTATATTGTTTGTGTTTGGTGATACACTTTTCATTGATCGCGTCATGTTTGTGACAACTGCATGCGGATATATTTTTTATCCATCCTCATACCCGTACCTGCTCGAGTATGAGATTTTCTCCCCATCATCGGCCTCATCCCCATTTAATTCCTCGTACTCATTCCTATTGTGGGGATTCCCCACCCCGCTTATCAAATAAATAAAAATCTCCTTATGCCTTTATGTACGTAATAAATAAATAACACTTCTAATGTTTCCTTTTGTAATAAGAAAGAAACCGACTTACCAACAACCGATTAGTCTGAGCGATAAGAAACTCAATTCCCCAAGTAAGGTTTTGAATTTAAGCCTCGTGAATGAAGAAAACTCGGTTGAGAGGGCCGCCTTGATATGTTTAGAGACATTGCAAAACACAAATCTATTATATCGCAACTCGTTCATTATTACAAAGTGGGGTTAATACCTATTTATAGACTTAAATTACTCCTAGTAAATTAGAAACCCACCAAACTGGAAATCATTATAACTAAATAAGTAACCCTAATACTAATTTAAATTACAATTCTAACATCCCCCATATGAGGCTTGAGGGCTTAAAAAATAATGAGGGCATGACAGTGCCTGAGCGTGGATTAATCGATATGGTTGGCATCGAACACATCGGGACTTGGACCTCAACCTGCCTCCTACACGGTTGAACTCATACCAAATTAGCGAGTTACCCACTTGGTTGGTGTTTTTTTTTAGGAGGACATAGTCTCCCAATGACGTACTTAATTTTCACCATATGTGAAGAAATTCCCCCCTATATGCATGTCACTTAAACGACTCTGGTCCCCAAAGTACTTTAATTTTCACCATATGAGAAGAAATTCCTCCTATGTGGTAAAGCTTTTGTTGATCTTCCTTTCCCCATATACCCCCCTCACAAGCTCGGTTGTGGTTTTTCTTCTCAAGCAAGCCAAGGCAAACGCGCGGCGCGAGTTGTCTCCAAATCGGGTTGTGGGTTCTTGTAACTCCGTCTCTCCCATTGAGATCTTCTTGTTAGATTCAATCTCTTACACTCATTTGTTGTTCTCTCTTGCAAAGCGACATTACGACTAGGGCAGTCACTGAATAAAGGTAGTTTATTTTATTTTATTTTTATTTGGGTTCTTACATTCATGCTTTTCTTTCATTGTTTTAGCTGTAGCTGATCGAGATTTTGACCAAAAGAATTTCTTGAAATCTCAATATGAATTCATTCCTTTCTAATTAGAATTTCGACACGGAAGTTTTAAAAGATTTAACCTTTTTATTTTCAAAATCCCTTGCTTCAATTTTGCTCAGGTTGTGGAATTGCCTTTATTATCTGTTTTGGTAGGAGGGGAGTATACTCAATTTATGTGTTCTTTTCTGCTTCAGCTTCAATTTGGTGTCTGCCAAATTTGTCCAGAAAATGTGCTGAAATTTGTTTTTTGTTTTTGTTTTTGTTTTTGTTTTTGTTTTTGTTTTTTTTTTTTTTTGGTTTTTTGTTTTTTGTTTTTCCTTTGTAAGTTTTTGAACAGAGAAAAAAAAAATACTTTAGCTGCTTTAGCAAACACCAACCTACTTTATTTTTACAAATAAAGTCTTAAGAGGTTGAAGTTAGCAGGCAATACAATCAAATTAAAGGAGGGTCATTTGAGAAGTGATTTAAAACGAAAATGCGGAAAAACAAAGCCGTGTTGGAGTTATGCATAATACCATCCTTTATGTATTTATTTGATCCTAGAATTTAATCAGTGTTCAAATCTAGAATTGTATTAGTAATTTAGATGTCAAAAACATGCAGTTTCTCTAGAAATTTCTCGTGTAAGATGTTGACAAGCATTTCTGGTTTGGTACCACTCTTTTTATCTATAGGGTTTTTGGTGATGCCTAATATATCTACACTATTTTATTCAATGGATAAACCGGTTTTTTGGTACATTCTAAGTTTTTCTCCTACAATGAAATTCTTTGTCCTTGTTCATCTTTGATTGCAAAGAGTTATTGTCAAGAATTAAGTGAAACCCTTGAAGCAGTGCAGATTGTGGATTTTGAAATAGAATGGAAACAGGGAAGCCCTTTAAGATCATGCTTTTAGAACAACTTAAACGTCTGAAGTTTTTCCAAGAATCGTATAGAATGCCATTTTGAATAACCTTACGAGTTATTAACTAACTATTCTTTGTTATGATCTTATTTCGTTGTACTTGTACGCTTACCTTTTTAATGTTGTTTATAGATACTTTGAAATGATTTGACATGGTTCTAAGACAATTTTTTTTTTTTAAGTTGATCCAATAATATTGAAAGATGGAAAATACTTTCCCAGCACACTTTCTTCTCTAAACATTGTTGGAGTTCATTAGACTCGTGCAAATCGATGCTTATGTATTAGTAAACACCAAGGTGGGTTGAGGAGAATCTGTGCTACCGTTTTCCCTACTCTCTTCAACATATTCATGCTAAAGCACATTGTAGATACGATTGACGAATGCAGTAAAAAAGAAGACTTTGCTAAGAGAAGAATAAGAACAATAGACCACGACGAGAAGCATAAGACTAGCTTTATTTAGTTCTTCAATTATTTTAGACATAAATTCATGTTTGATCTTAACCACCAAAATTGCATTTATACAAGAAATTTAAATAATCGCTTCAGCAAAACAGGCCAAAAAAAAGATATGCGTTAGTACATCAAAGATTTGGAGATTAAATAAAACCTGCAGACTTACAGTTGCTATTTGGTCTTGCTATTGGTGGTGGTTTGAAGGTTGTCATGGTAAGTGGGATTTATTTTAATGAATGGTGTATAACTAATTATGTGTATGTGACTTTCTCCATTTATCCTTAAGGTTTTTATTTTCTTTATTGTTAGCGGGTCTTACTGGCCTAATTAGATTGGGTCCAGGCAATCCAAGTAAAGTTTGGTTTTAGATCTGAATGTGAAATCGGGTCGGGGCTTAGGATTTTGAAGAAGTGGAGTCGAAACCCCAATCACAGTCGAGAGCTTCGGCTTCTCTCCTCTCTGGTAAGGAACACAATTCGATTTGTTTCAAAACAAATTCGCTCATTTCAAAATTCATAACGTTCGAGATTCAATTGATGTTTTGGAAGGGTTTGCTGTTTTTTTTTTGTTGGATCTGTAATGATGGGCCTGTTTGTTTTTCATTGGATCTGTAATGATGGGCCTGTTTGTTTTTTATTGATTTGTAAGTGATTTTGATTTGCGAATTTTCTATGGTATTGATGACATAGTCTGGGTTCTAATTCAGTTGTTAATTGTTGCTCATCTCTAATACCAAAACCCGTTGATCATTAGATACTATGTTGATACGTATTTATTGTTGATCTTGCTTGTTGTTACTTTTATTGTTGATCTTGCTTGTTCTTACTTAAATTTAGTTGTGTGCAATATAGGTTTCGATGTCGGTTTTCTTATGTCAGAGCTAGGGTTGTGAGGGGCAGCCGACAGTTTTAAATTGGTTGAAAAGGCATTTACTTGAAGGTCTTGTTGTAGGTGTAGGAGAGATGAATATCTTGAAATCTAGACTTGCTCAAGTCAGTTCATCGGCGATCATAGAGCTTATAAGAGGTACTGTGTGTTGGGGATTCATAGTTTCAATGCTGAAATTTGTTGTTTGTTTGGTGAAAGGCGCAGCTTTATCTGATTTGTACTAGTTTTTTTTGGCAGGTCGATTCAGTATTGTGTCAAGAAGAGGGTATTCAGTTGGAGTTTGTAGTCGCCGTGTGCAGCCTTCGGTTTGTTTTCCTCTCTTTAGCTATAAAGGCACCTGCTTTCTTCTTCTTATCATGAGTTTATTGTGCGAATGTTAACTTGGGTTTCATGTTGATGCCACAATGAATGATATTTGTATGCGGTTATTGAGAAGTAAAGTTTATTTAATGTAATTCCCTGCTATTTCATTATCTAATTGGAGGATCCCTTCTTTTGACCATTGACATAGTTTACATTGAGACGTATGTTCTGTGTCGATGCAACTAGATGTGGAGGCAAATAGTCTTTAGATTGGAAACTTATGATTAAGTGTGCATTTATCATGAATTTTGAGAAGAAATTTAAGGTCATATATTGGTGCGTAGGAGACTTACAACTGCTAATTGCTTCTTGGATTATATTTTGATAAAGTATGCGCTTTTCAAAGTGATGGGTTTTTGTCTATTTCAATAAATTCATGCAGGGTGGTGTAGCTCAGTATAGGGAATGAGAGCAGTGGGTTAAATTTGAATAATTGGTTGAGTTTCTTTGTTGTATTCCTTTACACTTTCGTTTTGTCATTAGAGCCCTTACTGTTCTTTAGATTATACGGTGTGGTTTAGACTGAGGTGTTACGTCCTGTGTGTCAATGCAACTAGTGATTTAGAATAGAATAGATGTTGGATGGATACCTTCTAGTTAGTTGCTTAAATTTTTATGCCATATGGCGCAACAATGGTATTGTAACGAGTTTTTTATAAAGACGGACTTTCACTTGTATCTTGTTTTTTGATTGGTAAGACAAATGGGCAAATAATTAGACTGCATACTGATAAAGAATACTCAAAAGGGTTTTGGGACACTGAATCTAATCTCACTATGCCTTAATGAAATTATGAAACAGTAAATTCGTTAGATGGATTCACCTTGAGGTGCTTTGAGTTGGTGTCTATAATTTTGAGAACCTTGAGTTGGTCAAATTTATTCCACTTAACTCCATCATGCTTGGAATTCCTTATAGATCTAGAGTTATTTGAGTTTTAAGATGAGATGGGGGAACTAGTTTTTGGTGAAAAATTTGAATTTTTAACTTTCGAGTTTCCATATCAGGACTTACTTGACTGATAAGTTATTCTACTAGCATTTGTTTGCTGGTTTCAGATTTAACTTTTTTGGGCATTTTTTCTTGTATTTTATTCTGCTCTTGGCTAGTTGACATGACCAGCGATCAAGGGTAGCTCCAAGTGGTATAGTTAAGATGTATTTCTTGCTTGTTCTAGCTTTTTTTTTTTTTTTTTTTTTTTTGATAAGAACTTGTTCTAGCTTTTAAGTACCGTGAACCTTAGGTGTCATTTCTATTTGGTAGGTAATGGGTAAATCTTGTAAAAATAAATAGTATATTCCGTTTTGTTATGTTCTAGTAAGATCACATCCAAACAA
Source organism: Stephania cephalantha (assembly GCA_039657325.1). Taxonomy (NCBI): domain Eukaryota; kingdom Viridiplantae; phylum Streptophyta; class Magnoliopsida; order Ranunculales; family Menispermaceae; genus Stephania; species Stephania cephalantha. The sequence goes on along the minus strand of CM077572.1, from coordinate 39,870,278 downwards.
TGGCATTAGGCAAAGAATGAAAGTTGAAGGACATTGGGTCCTTGTGGGAAATGGTGTGGCCTATGCCTAGTGCTGACTCCTAATTATGTGGGTTGGTCGTTTCTAAAGAAAATTAGTAAGATTAGAAGCTTTTATGCTTTCAACAAACAGATTTTTGGGGCAAACACGAGCGACATTTTTATTGATTAATGGAAGGGAAGATGTGCTTTTATTGTGTTGAGATCTTAGTTGGTACTGACTACGCAAACTATGTGCACGAGAAGCTCAAGAATGAGCTAGGGAGATATGGTGCTTTGAGGCGAGAATATTCTCTTCCTTAAGGATTGACGAGGATCAGTACAATGAATTTAGCTTAAATGTTTGGTTGAGATTCTCTGCACTTTTATTATCTCATTGAAGGATCCCTCCTTTTGACCACTGAAATAGTTTACATTGAGATATATGTTCTGTGCCAATGCAGTTAGATGTGGAGGTAGATAGGTCTTTAGATGGGAACCTTATAATTAAGTGTGTAACTGTGTATTCACCATGAGGTTTGAGAAGAAATTCTTAGGCGATATATTGATTCGTAGGAGACTTACAATTGCTAATTTCTTCTTGGATTATATATGTTTTCTCCTTAGAGCCCTTTCCGTTTTTTAGACCATAAGGGGTAGTTTAGACCTAGCTGTTATGTTGCGTGTGTCAATGCAACTAATGATGTGGAAGAGAACTGATCTTGGATGGAGACCTTGTAGTTCTGAGATTAATTTCTGAAGGCATATGTTGTAACATTAGTATTGTGATATGCCTTGCCAAGAGATGGATTCTCTTACATCTTTTTTAATTGATCATTGGTGAGACCAATGGGTATAATCATTCGATTAGCTATTCATTAAAAAACAGAAAATTCCAAGGGTCTTGAGATACTGAATTTAGTCAAACTATGCCCTAATGAAACAGTAGATTCCATTAGATGCAATTCACCTTGAGGTGCGTTAAGTGGGTTTCTATAATTTGAGAACCTCAAGTTGGTCAAATTTATTCCATTTACTTCATTCATGCTTGGAGTTCCTATTAGATGTAGAGTAATTTTGGTTTCAGGATTAGAAGTGGGAACTAGTTTTTGTTACAAAATATGACTTTTTTAGTTTTGTATTTTCATATCTGGACTGACCTACCTAACTGACAAGGTATTCTACTAGCATTTGTAATGTTGTTTTCATTAATTATGTGTGCTCGAGTCATCAATGCCATACTGATTTTTGTTGTTGAGTTTATTTTTTCATGTAGCATTATCCAAAGATTTGTGTCGATTTGGCTTATAGAATAAGAATCTCCATTGCCAAACAATTCCAATTGTTCAAGAGAAGAATGGCAATCAATTTAGCAATGCATTTGTAATCTTTCAGCTAATGGTTTCTCCACCAATTTGTAGTTCAATGTATATATATGGTCTAGGAATTTCTGAACCTGGATGGACTTTGGTGACCAATACAGTGATGTGCATCCCAGGAAAAATCTACTGAAAAAATTTAGATTGTCAACCACTAAATTTGGGATGAGATATTTCTCAATGATGAATGGATGTTTTTGTTTTGTTCTACGTGATAAAGATATCATCTTTAAACAATGGAAGAAAACCTAATATTTCCTTATTGTGTTACTTTTACAGAGATATCATCCTTTCTCTACATCATCTGGCAATGGTTCTAATGAGGAAGGGACTCAGCAGAAAGAAACGTAATTTCAGTTTTTCTAACCTCTGCATTGAATTACAGTCATGACTCATGATTTTCTCCTTGTTATTAAAACAATATGATTCTGATGTACGATATTGTATACAACAACAACAACAACAACATAGCCTCAGTCCCAAAATGTACGATATTGTATGTGTAAATATAATTCTGAACTTCAAGTTCTACCTGTTTAACTTGGGTGTGCATTTAGATATTCATGCTATCTGATTCCTGGATATGTAAATGTATTTGCAGAATATCTGTGACGTTTGTCGATAAGGATGGGGAGGAGAAGCACATAAATGTCCCTGTTGGAATGTCCATGCTAGAGGCTGCCCATGAAAATGACATAGAACTTGAAGGTGCGTAGAATAATTTTTTTATATACGTTTTGCTCCTCACCAGCCTTCTACATTTCACCCAAAAATATTTTTTTTCAAAAACGTTTATGGATATGCTAAATATCCAGAGTTAGGTTGGTAAACTACATGCACTTTACCATCTATTGATTTTATTAGTTAGTTTTGTTAATTGAAATCAAATTCTAGTATTTCAGGAACTCGTACAAAATCCTAACAATCCTGCGTTTAATTCCATATATACCAGGTGCTTGTGAAGGTTCTCTCGCATGTTCCACTTGCCATGTGATTGTTATGGTATGCTGATTACTCATGGTACTCATGGCCTAATTGACCTCTAATAGGCTTAAGGTTCCTATTTGACAATCTTGAAAAGTACTAATGATTTTGTTCTGCTGCTAACTGCTAAATCTCTTCTTTAGGATATTAAATATTATAATAAACTTGAAGATCCAACAGATGAGGAGAATGATATGCTAGATCTTGCCTTTGGTCTTACAGAGTCGTAAGTGCTTCACGACAAAACTCACGAACATTTTACCTTACGAACTGGTCTTGAATTGTTTTCCTTGGCTGTATAGGTCGCGGCTAGGATGTCAAGTGATTGCAAAGCCAGAACTTGATGGGATTCGCCTTGCGTTGCCTTCAGCAACTCGTAACTTTGCTGTTGATGGGTACATACCAAAGCCACATTAGACATCACCTTGGCTCGAGGACTTTGGATCAATTTTGTTGCGAGCGTGGATGGAGCGCATGCCTCAATTTTGTAGCTGAATCATCTTAGTTGAGTAAGGAATCATACTCTCAGGTATCATCTTGTCGTGTTGTATACAATAGCCATTATTCCCAGGTTTCATACTATCATGGTTTATGCAATACCCATTCTTTGATATGCATCTTTCTAAAATAAAACTGGATGCTGTACTATTTATCGAAAAAAAAGTATAAAGTTGAGGTCGGTTGGACGGAATTTCCATTTACTAGTTCTAGCTTGGACATGAGCATTAAACATATCTTTCTGGCATGATGTTATTGTTTGTGTATTTCACTTGTTAAAAGTTTAAACAAAAGTCATGGTTGTTAACTTGTTCTACTCAAATAATTCATGACGATAATTGTGGCGATGCTTTCTGTTGCTGAGCCATCCTTTCGAAGTATTAAGTGTGTCCTTAATAATTCATAATGATAGAGAGACAGGACTTTATGTTCTGGGCCATACTGACTAATTATCTAGTGAACATTTCGTTTTGTGGTTTCTTGAATGAGCTTGTACTAGGTGATGGGTATGTCACCAACCAATTAGAGGTCCTATACTAACAATAATAGACCCCCTTAGTGAAAAGTTAACCTATTAAAATTTCCCTTGCATTACTGAGCCCATCAGATTTTGAGTCCTGCTATTTTGATCCACTCTAGGCACGCACTCATTGGGAGTTCCTTAGATACTCGCTCATTGAGCTCGTGTGCATATCAATGCACACACGTTGATGCAACAATCAAGGTTCACAATCAAGGGCGTGCGAATTGACGTGCACAAAGTGAATCAAAATAGCATTTTTCATAGTTTATTACCCTTCAAGGGTGGCTATTTTGTGCTGGTTACTCACGATTCACAAGTGATAACTTGCCCTTGCTCCACTTGATGTCCAAACGTACAATTTATTTTCTAAATTTATAGAACACAGACAAGAATTGCTGCTTTTTTATGCTGCTTATCTGTTGTCACTGCTTGTCTTTGCCTAACACAGGCTGTGTTGTCTCTCTATGGTCCCTCCCTTCCCTACCCTTTTGTGGCATATTAAACAGGGATTAGGAATCTGAAGTCGTTTCATTCAAAATATCTTTGCAGAACTTTTTTTTTTTCTTTCAGGCCGGCAATTATTAGTTGATGACATTCTACTTCCGTTAGGCACGAATTTTTGATTTTCTATCAGCGGCAACACCTGGGTTTGAATTGGGGAAAAATGGTTTGCGTCCCCTGCCTTAGCACTTGGCTGTGGCACCAAAATTTACAAAAATATTAGAATAAGAATAAGAATGTAAGAGATTGGAAACTTCATTAGGGTTTGGTTTAATGAGCACCGTAACTTTGACTGAGGGAAAGGTTGCTTGTTTAATTTTTTGTAGCAACCTTATATCTCTTTTTCTCCCAGGTGATAAGGTTGCGGGATTAGTCAAATCAAAGTAAAGAAGGTTGAAATAGGTTTAGACACCATGGACATTAAACCACAGCCCCATGTACAATTGACCATGTATATACCAAACAATATTGATGCTACCACTTGAGTCTTAAGTAATGAGACATCTATATTAATTGTCATCTTCTGTTTCATTTCACATTTAGTACCTTCAAATGTATTTTAAAGGGTTAATGATCAAAATTATCCTAACCTTTACAAATTGTATTAATTATATCCTAACATTTGAAATTTATTAATTATATCTTAACTTTTTTTACTTACTATCAATTATATCCTCAATTAATATGGGTACTTTTTTCTTTCATAACATATGCCCATACATGATTCGCTTCAACTATACACAATTAAAGATTATTAATACATATGCTTAGATGCTTATAGCTCAATATTCATGATAAATATATGTATATATATATATGTATATAACACACATAGTGGCATATACATATGTCTACACATACATAATCTAAGGATATATATATATATATATATATAGTTTTTTGTCAAATTAAACAACTATGAATAACCTTTCTAATAAGTTTTAGATGTCATTTACATATGTATAACACTAAACACATGATTTTCAACTTACATTGGTGATCTATAAACTAATTAAATTTGAATTAGATTATTAATGAGTGTGTATATATATGTCATTAATTTATAAATTGTTATTTTTTTGTGAGTCTTCATACACTTAATTAATACATGAAGCGTAAAATATTTTGATATAAATTGATCAATGTGGATAATCATGAAAATAAAGTTAAAAAATTATGTTGATTTCAAAGTTAAAGTACCCAAATTAATTGAGGATAGAATCGATAGTAAATTGAAAATGTTAAGATACAATTGACAAATTTGAAAGGTAAGAATATAATTGATACAACTTGTAAAGGTTGTGATATTTTTTTATCATTTGACCTATTTTAAAATGAATGAAAGCTCCAACTTCAGTTACACGAAACTTATAATCCAAGGCTTATATAAAAGACACATTGTACGCATGCATGTTTTCAGTTATTCCACTTATGTGCAGATTTCTAAAGTCAACAAGTCGAAGCTATACCAGAAACGGATACATGATGCATACATCAACAATAAGAAGAAAAATGTTGAAGTTTTATGATAGCCTCCAGAGGCAATTTAACCCCAAATCCGTAAGCCAACAAACCAACTCATAATTAACCAACACACATCTCACAGAGGGTGGCATCATCACTTCTAAGTTCAAAAAGAGTGACAAGTTTTATGTTGGTTGTCAACTTATCGCAACTCTCCCTATTTTTTAGGAATGGAAAATGGGCTTTGGAGTCTTCTTTATCCGGATTTGGAATGATGATGTAGCGCATATAATGTTATACGGAGGTGGAGTTCATTGTGATGTCTAAGTCTGCAACATAGTTGGTACAACGCTAGAGAAGCCATTGCAAAGCTGAGAAGCTACAACAAACTCTTCCATAGCACCAATAAATCCATTAGATTAACATTGAGGATGGCATTCTAGCTTTCCAAGAAAATAATCTGAGATAAAGAGGAACTACTGAAGAGCTTCTATGTACAAATTAGGACTAACAGCTAAAAACTGGTAAAGATACTAATGAGTGGTGAAGCCTTGTAGGTGAGTCCTCTTCCATAATTCCATTATAACTTTTGTATGGAGTGATTGACCACAAATCCACTTGATCAAAGTGCCCCTCTGGAGCCATATTATGGTAGTTGGAGAATCAATAGACCAGCAGATGACCCTTATTTCTTAAGATTGCAGCAACAAAATTCATTTTTTTTTCTTTTAATATAAGAGTTGCAATCATAATGTTGGCATGGATTACTCCAACTCATACCTGCCAGTTCTGCTAATTATTTGGTACCATATCATACCCCACCTCACACATCTTTTCCGCCCTCTCAAAGCAAACTAATTAAGCAAAAGCTGTTGGAAAATCCAATCAAAGAAATTGCAAGCCCAACTCTACAAACTACAATCACATTTGCATTAGTTAGTACTCTCAAGTCTCATTGAATTATATAATCCAAAGGGTTATGTATCAATGTAACTGAAAAATGGATTGGAACAAAAATACAGTGACTATGTATCATGTATCACCCATGTTAATTTGGTGGACCAAATCAAGGACCCCATGTGAAAAAAAAAAAAAAAGGTTTTGTATATCAAACAGGAAAGGCTTGCAGAAGGGTTCCATATTGATATCCTTAAGATTTGATGCATCTCCTTCCCTTGAATCATCCTTTTTAACCAAGAAAGTTAAGATGTAGGGTTTCGGGGTCCAACTCGGACGCCACTCTCGCACCTAACATCGATGACTTCCCAGATCTCACCACCTCAATAAAACCCTCTCCTCCTCCTAAGAAATCATCAGACTTCTCTCTCAAGTGCCATTCTTTATATTCTTCTTCTCATATATGGTTATTCTTCCTATATTTTATCTGATTAAGGCTAGACCACCACCACCTGCGAAGATGAAACAACTTCTCTTCTACTGCACACTCTTTGTTGCAATCCTGCATTGCACCAAAACTTCTGCGCAGTCTCCTGCTCCAGCACCGGCAGGGCCTACAAACATCTCTGCCATACTTGAGAAAGCCGGTCAGTACAACACATTATTGAAGCTACTGAGCAGCACACAGGTTGGAGACCAAATCAACACACAGCTCAACAATTCAAACCAGGGCATGACTCTCTTTGCACCACCAGACAATGCCTTCTCCAACCTCAAATCAGGCACACTCAACTCTCTTAACGACCAGGAGAAAGTGGCGCTGCTGCAGTTCCATGTGCTCCCAACCTTCCTCTCTATCTCACAATTCCAGACAGTGAGCAACCCGTTGAGGACACAAGCGGGCGATGCCAGCAACGGAGAGTTCCCTCTCAATGTGACAACATCAGGAAACCAGGTGAACTTAACTACTGGTGTTGATGACGCCGTTGTTGCCAACACAATCTACACTGATGGGCAGCTTGCAGTGTATCAAGTGGACAAGGTGCTACTGCCTTTGAACCTGTTTGGCCCTCCAGCACCAGCTGCTGCACCAAAGCCTGAGAAAGGCTCTGCTCCATCTTCTTCAGATGCTAAAGATTCTCCAGCTAAAGCTTCATCAGATTCTTCTGATGCAATGAGCCTAATAAGGATTAATGCATGGGCAATACTTGCAGTACTGATTGTCGCTTGTTCTTTGTAACCGATCAAGGAGTGAAGGTAAGGATGTTGTGTTGGACGTTGGTTATGCTTGGTGGAGTCTGGTTTACTAGTGCCAATATGGTTTTGATTGGTTGAGAACCGATTGATTTGCGATCGGCAAGTGGTTTTGAATAATAATGTCTTCCATGTATCTTGCAATATCAAATATTTGTTCTATGACGAGGGCAGGTACTCCCAGTTCTGAGGCTTCTTTTCCCTTTGTTTTCCATTTCTCATTAAGTTGTATGGATTTCATCCTCTTTTGTATTGTTAGTTTCAGTGTTTCAAATAAAATAGCTCAATGGATGAATCAGGTCTCCTAAACTAAGTTAACACATAAATTGTTGTCGATTATTTCCACTTGATTGGGTAATGGGAATTATTGAACATGATACACCAGCAGGTCCAGTTTGGATTATTCTGCCATTATTGATCAACAAAAAACTAGAGATAGAGACGATTGATCTTTACCTAAAGTACTCAAGCTCTAATCTAAGAATAACTTTTCGTCTTCAATATTGCAAAATAAAAATGTTAGCTTCACTATTTGTTACTGTTTATACAGACTTTGGCTTGTTAATGCAACGAGGAATTTACAAATTGCTCGCTACAAGGAAAAATATAGATTTTCTACCAATTCATTGATTCCGCAAATATCAAATTGAGAAAACACGTTTCTAACTTGTGATCGAATACACAAAGTTCAAGAAACCAAAACAAAGAGATACTCTCTCAAAAACCAAATTTTATTCATCAAATAGACAATCTCCTAATAAAATACGATCAACCTTTATATATAAACTTTATTATGGACTAACATAGACTCCAATATAAACTCCAACTACTAAAAACTCATATACTAAAAATAAACCCAAGTTAATCTAACTATGACTTCAACTTTGACACAAATTCTAACAATCTTATCTAATAAATAAGAAATCCTAATCTAACACCAAAAAAAAAAAAAAAATGATTTGCATCACTTGCTCTTTTCAATCCAAAGTAATAAATGAAAAAAATGAGAAAGCTATAGAAATGGCAACGAAATCTACACCATGAGATTGAATTTAGTTCATATATTACACAACACGAAAATATATATATATATATATATATATATATATATATATATATATATATATATATATATATATATATATATATATATATATATATATATATATATATATATACATATATTTAAGCAGAGCTCAAGCATTTTAATAATGACCAGGTGAGCTAAACATTTCAGAATTGTTGCAGAGATTTAAGTAGTGTTCTAAGGTCTCCCACTATGCACGTCCAAACTCTGAATGGTCAAAGACATGCCAAACCACTTAACCAAGATGAGATTGACTATTTTTTTCCCCTTTGTTCATACTACGCGGGCTTGTTTCTTTGATGCTCATTGCCTTTTGAAGAGCTTTAGTCCTCAATATTTGCATTCTTAAATCAAGGCGTAAGAATGGCAATTCTATCACCCTTTGATCTAAAAATAAAATAAAATAAAATAAAAATAAAAAATAAAAAATCAAGGTAAGAATGGGATGAGATAACTACTGAAAATTGAAAATAGCCCATGAGAGGCCCAATGGAACCAAGGGTCGTTTCCTCTTAAGAAATGCCCTTCAGAGTCGATATGTTCATAGCTAATTGGCTATTGAGAAGGAATCAAATTAATGAATTTCAATTTAAAGTTCAGAAGTGAACATCGCATATTCTTACGGAGTTTGTGTTTTAACACTTGAATCTACCTTATTTGACAACACATTTCAAATGGGTCGAAAGCTAAGGGGTAAAGGGGCTGTTAGATCACAACTTCTCTAAGAATTTGAGTACAAAATTCTAAGAAAATGTTTGTTCTTCGGATATAGATTTACAATATACATTTATTATTAATTTTTAATTAAGTTAAATAGAAATTTCATTAGTCACCAATGGCTAATCCCATTTGTTCAAAAGAACTGCCAGAATTTTGGATGTGAATGACACTGTAAAATTGAAATAGTGAGACAATCAGGGACTGCTCTCGACAAACATCTAGAACACATAACAGTACACAAACGTCACTAGAACCACATAACGAAAAACAAAATTTTCAACAAGGAAATAAAACCTAAGACTTCTAATGAGGGAAGATAAAATCAAGACTTACGACAAAGGAAAACAAACCACCTAAAAACAAAAATTAAAGAAGACCAACTGAACAACCGCATAGATAAACGAACGACATTGAGGAAAATGTATCGCAACAAGAATGGATTCAATTTTCGCGAATCTGAAAAAGATTTGCATTTTATTGAACAAATAAAACGCAAAGATGTACTGATTGAAACCACCACCGATCAAAAGAGAAGATCAGCGGGGGTTCAAGATCTCGAATCATGAAAGTGAACCAAAAAAGATATTTTAGGGTTTTAGCCGCCGCCTCTGCGTTTGATAATTAATTATGTCATGTAAAAACCCAGTTCTTCTCTGATCGGCTTAGTTGTCCTATGACCATGTGGTAAAAGACTTGCAGCACCCATTAGTCACAAGAAGAGCAAATGGAATTAAGCATGACAAGGAAGATGAGCTAAAGAGTTACAAAAAATTCATCCGAATATAACCACCCCTCACAAGCTGAATAAAAACACTATTCGATTCTCTATAGCAAAATGGACAATTGTGATATGTAGAACTTGTCAACAAGAATTTGAAGGCACACTCATAAAAAAGATGAAAGCTAGGAAATCAAATTTAAAAATAAAAATAAAAATGAAGTATTCACGTCAGTAACCCAAAAAATTTGTGAAGAAAAAATAATGTACGAACCGTCATGAAACTAAGAATGTGATGATACATAGGCAAACACAGTAAAGTCTCACAAGAAACAACCAAAAATATTTTAAGTAAAAGGGAAAACCCAAATTACAGGAAAAAGAATTTGTAAACACAACCAAGTATACATAGACAATCCTTGGGCAGCAGAGGACACACCATGATAAAGAAGAAAATACCAGCAGATAAATGTAGCATTAGGACAATTCACTTCTTCAAAACACTGCATTAAGTCAAATATATTTGAGTCAATAGAAGCAGAACGAAATATGAACTTATTAAAGATGCAAGCATTTCAGATAGCTAATACTGAGAACAGAATATTAAATTATTAAATTATGGAAAATGTGAGAACGTGCAAATATCTTAGTGTTTACAAATCAAGCAAAACTAACCACCATGACAAATCAATTTCATTATCAGCTATAGCTAAGTTATAGTTGGGATTTTAGCAACTTCTTTTATCTTGTTAATCATCATCATCTTGTTAATGACTTGGCTATTATTTCAATGCCAATCATCCTATCCTTCCATCTGATAAAGAAAAATTCCATCCGTCCATTACTTTTTCACCCTTTTTTTTATTACAGTTAGAAGTGCAGAAAGAGTCCGTAAATCTGTGAGTCAACTAAATCCAATGCAATCCATTTATGGATTGAACTGAAACACGGACTGGATAAATTGGACTGCAAGTTCTATAATCCACGAAGTATATTGGATTCTAGATTACATAACCAATTTCGCTAACCCAGTCCAAAAATATCATGAAATTTGCTAGATTATGGCATTATGTATCAAAATTTATATTTAAAACTCAAATTATCTTTAGCATGATTTAATTGTTAGTTTTGTATACTTCTCATACTCGTTAAATCTTGGGTAAATGGAGGCATATTTGAAGAACGAAGATTGTAGATCTCCAACTTTTCTTTCTTTAATTATTTTTTTTTTCAAGAACAAAAGAGAAACTCAAAAACTTGCTCAAACTATAGAGGGATTGAACTTACAGGTCATGCTATGAAATATTGGGAGAATATAATTGACAATAGGTTGAGAAGGGAAACTACGGAATCAAAAATCAGTTTAGCTTCATGCCAAGAAGGTCCGCTATGAAGGTGATATTCCTTAAAAGATGATAAATGAGAAAATATGGAGGAAAAACAAAGACCTCCATATGATACTTGTAGACTAACAAAAGCACATTATAGGGTTCCTAGAGATGTTATTTGATGGGTATTCGAAAAAAAAAAAAGGGGTGTATTCTCGATGCATAGACACTATTAAAGATATATCATACATATAGAGTGGTAACAAATATAGACACAATTGGAGTAATTATAAAAGGTTTTTCCATTACTATAGGACTACAACAATTATATGCAGTCCACTTTAAGCTCATTATCTCTTAGCTTCAATTATGGATAAACTAATTAGACATATTCAAGGTGTAACAAGGTGCGTGCTATTTGCAGGCGATATTAATTAAATGTATGAAACAAGAGACGTAGTAAATAGGAAAGTAGAACTTTGGATGAAGATGTTGAAGTCTAAAGGCTTTCAGTTGAGTAGAATCAAGACATAATATATGCATTGCAAATTAACGAAATGTAGAGATCGAGACAATTGAGTATTATAATTAGGAGAAGTAGTTCATAAGGTGAAACGTTTTAGATATTTAGAATCAATAGTGGAAAAGGATGGACATATTTAGGGTGTGTGATGCTATATATAAAATTAAAGTTGGATCGAAGATGTGGAGGAGTGCAATAGATTTGATATGTGATCGAAATATCGATGTTAAACTAAAAGGAAAAAAACTACAAGACTAGCTATGCTTTATGGGAGTGAATGCTGGGCAGTAGAAGAAGCAGCGCAAATATAAAATGATTGTAGCAAAAATGTGAATGCTAAGGTGGATGTTTAGTAAAATTCACGAAGATTAAATAAGACGTATATATTCAAAGAAGAGTGGGAGTAGCACCGATAGATACAAAGATTAGAGAAGAGCAGTCGTAGTAGTTTAGACACACTCATATATGGCTTGCAAAGACCCCTGCTAGAAAACTTGACACAAAAAGTTTGAGGAGTTTGACAATGCAAAGGTAGACCTAAGATAACTAGGGATGCATTAATAATGAAGGATTTAAAGGATTATGAATTATGAAAGTACATCATTGACTGCAAGTTGAGCTGAGTGAAACCATTTGATCCATTCAGCATCCGAACTTTGGAATTGAAGGTTTGTTGGTGAGTAGATTAATTTCAAATTTAGTCTCAGATTTAAAGGATTATGAATTATTGAGCTTTTAGATCATATTATGATGTTCAAGAATTTTGACTATACATGTGATGGACACTTTCTGTTTGATTTAATGAAAAATATAACAGTTTTGACTAGACATCATCTACTGAGGCAACCTTAAGAAAGCTAAAAAAAATGTGTGAATTATGGGCTTTGGTTCTAAGACGAAATATTCCCACACAAAAGATTCAGAAAAGCTCTAATGTTCTGAACGTTTGGCAAAGTGTTGTCACAAGCTTTTGACGTTTGACATTGAATGCAACAACTTTTCTGAAGTTGAAACATGGGACCTGTTGGATATAATACTCATTGTACACATCAACTGAAGGCATATAACTATACAGTGGAGACTGATGTAGAGCGCTGAGATAAAGGCTTTTGTTGGGTTGAGTTGTAGATGAAATGTAGCTTTTCCTAAGTTTTTTTTGATGAATACCCATCCAGTTTTTTATTTTTGAAACCAAACAAGTTATTAATTGCAGACAGTGAAGAAAAGAAACTATTCGAAGAAATGGAATCCCCTTTCAAGTGGTGAATCATAACGGCTATAAGGCTTTTCATTTTGAACGTTTGGATATGACACCAATGGTAAGATAAGTTGCTTAGTTGTAGAGGCAAGATGTGACACCAACTAGGAGTGGAACCATCAACGGAGCAACATCAAAAGAACCGGCTTCTCTCCCAAATTTGAATTCATTAATTTCAAAATAACTTTTGCCCCATAACTCAAAACTGCTCAGTTTTTTTTTCCTTTTTCTCGCTACGTTAAATTTTATTAAAGCCAAACCAGATTCCCAAGAGACCTTTAGGGCTCATCAACCATTATGAACAATTGCCAAACTGAGGCTCAAAGCCTATAATAGTGGCATTCAACTGCGCAACAAGAACGTGAGGTCTACAACGCAAGGATTTTCAATTTTTTGCTCGTAAGAGGCTTTTGAAAACATGCAACCTATTGAAAGGGGATGTTCTGTGACCATCCAATTCATATACAAAAACTTAATTGCAATCAACCCCTTTGACTTTCCAAGAATAACTTAGGACACTGGCCACCTAGGTAGTTTTGCCTACAACACCTAGCTGATGCTTAAGCGACTGCCTAGGCAACGTCTTACAATCATAGTTAACCATAAAATAGCAGTTGTTCAACAAGTATAAGGGCACAAACTTGCTTGATACAATAAACTTCAATATTCTTCATTTCCATGGCTTTCTAGCATCAGATAATTCCTCGTCCTCTTTACTAGCTTTCTTTGCCAAATCGCTTGCTCGATTCAAAACATATTTACACTCCACTTTTTTTTCAAAGAAAAGACAAAGAAGATGATAACTATGTCTAAAAGAGATGTTGCTTCCCCAAAACGTACTATGCAAACGGCAATCACAGTTCTTTCAAGTCTTTTAGCAAGCATATTGCCCATCTTTTTCCAAGAACTTCAATGTTTATGAGAATCCTTTTCCAGAAATTCTAATAGTAGATAACAAGAAACTATTTTGATCTATATAAAATAATAAACGCAAGCATCTTCAATAAAATTCTAAATTAGATGAAGAGGTATAGAACTCACTTGTACAAATAGGCAGCAATTCCCAGAATTATGCACAGGAGAATAATATCAATACAGAAGTTTCTACTGGATCTCAACTGCAATGAACCAAAAAAAGACCGTGCATAAGAACACTATTAAGTTACAACATTTGCAAGGCGCGAATTGTGCAGACCAAATATTTGCTGACAGTATAAATTCACTACAATCAAATCTGAGCTACCTGATTAACAGTATCCTTGAGTCTGACATTAGTATTCTTAAGGTCAGAAGTTGCTCTATCCACCTGCAATGGTACCAAGGATGAGCATCACATACATTTTTCTCTAAAACAGAGTTCGTTCTACCGAAGCTAGTTTGAGAACAAAAGCAAAGAAACTACACGCGCACCTTATCATCAATCTCATCAACCAAAGGCACTTGTCTATCCAATTCCTGCAGATATTACCATATAAATCAATGATTTGTTCAACCTTTTCCAGCATCTTGAAAATTGACTACCTAAAGCAACCTACCTCATTCATATCATGAGCCATATTTTTTAGTGTGTCCAGACCTTCTGAGATAACAGAAAGACCTTGATCCTGCATGTCCGAAAATGTATATTAAGCAATTTCGCGGCAACATGTACAACCAGCAAAATGTGTTACAAACAAGTGTTGCATCTCTACCGTTAAGTATGTCAAGAAAAAGAAACAACTTATAGCACAATACTTGCCTGCCTGATTTTCCGCATTTCATACTCCTGTCTGAATTGACTTGATTCTTCAGTTTGCTGGAAGTATTCACTCTCAAACCTTTCATCTGTGCCAGATTGGTCAAAGCTGTAAGTAAAAATAATTACTGAAAGCAACATCAACATAAACAAGAATGACCCCAAGAAACTTCAGAACTTGAAATTGTAACCTGAAGCGTAGTCGAATTTTATTTCCTGGCGAGAACCTGAAGCTGCCCAACCTCCAGTTTGCTTTGCCGCAGCAGCAGTACCATCTGGTATTGCTTGAATTCTCTCGGCCAACGCTTGAGCAAGCTCATGACGTGTCGCAAGTTCTTCTTTTGAAAGACCTTTGACCTGCAGTAAATATTGTCGTCATAAAAGGTGATCTTGCTCTAATTGATTACTTTCAGTTTGACTACAATTCCACGGCATTGACTCGGAAAAAAAAAAAAAAAAAAAAAAAAAAAAAAAAAGAACACACCATTTCATGGCTAAAATTGTGAATATTAGAATCCAGTTGAGGCAAATCAAGTACATCAAGCTAATAGCAAAATGATGCCCCAATAAAGCACATTTCTCATTGTTCTAAAAAATCAACATATAATGGATTGCAATCTCATGATCCTCACCATCAATAAATGAATTTCTCATCTTCGTGCATCGCAATGTCGCCGCGCCCAAACAACATATAATAACCTAACATATACTAAGACATAAAATGATCCACCATCGACCAACATAGATATCTATCTGTTCCGACAGAAAAGTTCAACACTTTCACAACACTCACAATCCAAGTTCCTAGATCTGCATCACGATTGCAATGCTTGAATATACGCAAACCGAATTTCTAGGTCTCTTGAAAAGAATTGACTGATAAAGACCTAAACTGACTCAAATTCAACAATCAAAGCTGAAGATTTTCCACTTGACTAGTTAATCATAAGCAACGAACCTTCTTAAGCGCCAATCTCTGCAACTTCGGAACCTCTTCAAGCAATCGAGCCTTGGTGCGCCGGATCTCGGCATTCAACGCAACAGCCGCGGCTCTATTCTTCTCCTTCGAAGCGACCTCTGATTTCTGTACCGAAAAACAGCGCAAAACAGATCTGAAATCAGAAAACCTAGAAACTGCGAAGAATACGAAGAGATTGATTGATCGAATGAAATCGAGCGAAACCTGGAGAGCGGCTTCGATGTCCGATTCGACGACGGAGTAGAGGCGAGCGAAGGCATCGTCTCCAGAGACGTTGAGATCGTTGTGCTTGTCTATGTCGTACTTGTCGTACTTCTTGCAGATCGCATCGACGCGCGTGAGAATGTCGATGACGCTCATCTCTGCTGCTCGAATGCGATGATTCTCGCAGCAATTGTTTACACTAGTTGAAGTCAAAAACTAAATTCTTCGCCCTCACTGTTCTTCCGATTTCCTCTCTGGCCCTCTCTGTCTCTACTTTCGTCGCGCGTCGGGATCAACGGCTGTGATCGACCTCCGGAGAAAGGTCTCTTGTTGAGATTTTTTTTGCCTTTTTTTTTTTTTTTTTTTTCAGCATCGTGTAGCATGTCAATGTTATAGCTAGACCTGATCACTTGGCTGATACTCACCCAGCCCGGCCCAAGCTCGGTCAATATGGGTCGGGCTTCGGCCTTGAAAACATCAATAGAATCAGGCCTGACCCGCTATTTTGTGGGCCGGACTTGTGTCCAAAATATAGAAATTGTATATATATCTTTAAAAAGTAAAGAAGTAAAGTTTGAACTCAAGTTACCTAAATGCTACACTAGAGTCTTAACCAATGTGTTAATTCTTTGTTTTTGTCATTGTGACAGTCCCAACTCTACAAACTGGGCCTCACCCGGCCTAAGCCTACGTAGACTCCCGGTCAACCACCGTGAAATCAACACATGCCTAGTTAGCCTTTTTTTCATGTCATTCGATTATTAGTTGCTTATTAAGTTTGTTATTTGCTTTAAGTAAATCGAAATAAATCTCAACGGAAGTTAATCAATTTAAAACAACTTAAACAATTAATGAGTAAGAGTTGGGACAATCTTAATGTGGAAATCCTGCAAAAATATATTTCATGTATATGCATGAAGTGGGAATCAATACAATATAATGATCAAGTCATCATATACATGTATCTCGAGTCTCACAACCCATAATATCCCAAAATATAACAAGAAACAACAAGTGTAGCTCATATGTACAACCAAAATGTCAAAAAGAACCTATGGTAGTAGTAGAGATGAGCTAACTCTGAGGGAATCTCAGATATAATCGCCGATCACAGGCTCTTTGCCTTTACTACTAGAGGGACCTGCAATTGTCACCTAGTGATGGAGACAATCCCAGTGAGTAAATCCAATAGAAACTCAACAATATTTCAAGATAATAAATGATAATTCTATAGATCATGCAAGAAATGAAAGAACAGAAAATAAAGCAGTAAAGTGCATGATAGACATACTAGGACAATCAACGATAGGAACCAAGTGGCTCGAAAGCAAAAGATAGGGAGAGTGTGGTTTTATACACTCTACACCGACAAAAGGTGTAAGTGCGGAAGTTGGTACCGTGGACCGAAGTCTCACAAACTATACCAATTCATTCGGCACCGCCAACTTTACGTTAGCCGCAGTCCAAAAGAGTTCAAAAGGAGGCCACAGTGACCCTGAATGCTTGCTACTTATGGAACTTGAATGCCAATTGAAGAGCCACAGTGACTCTGGATGCTCGCATCAAAAGGATTCAAACTCGGGAGGAGCCGCGAGAGCTACCCGAAGGCTCAATTCATGAGTAATCATAGTCACCTAGGCCTAACCACTCTCACACCTAAGTCACTTGGTGAGGAATTAGAGTCCAACAATTTTAGCTTAGCATTTTAAAAATAAAAACAAGGAAAGTGAAAAGAAATAGTATTGATTTTCTGACTGGTTTACTTACCTCAACAAACAATAATATCCAAGTTAAACGTGGCTCCCACACGTTCGTACTATACTTGTGATACCCGGAACTGATGCTCTAGATCCCTGGTACCTATTAGAGTTCACTAAATATGTGTTAGAGCTTATTTAAGTTTAACTATCCTATTCATTATAATACATTCTACTATTTGCCTCAATGTCGTTTCTACTTAACTTAGACCAAATATCAACTTCAACGTGTCCTAAACAAGTTTATGCTAAATCCTCGGGGTCCCTAGTCACTTGTTCATATCATACACGAAGGCTTGATGCAAAGGGATAACCTCGAGATGCCTCTTTTATTCATTTTAAATGTTCTTTTGACACTTACCTCGGCCAAAATGCCCAAAGTCGGTGTTACAAAGTTGTAGGTATTTTTCCTATTATCTTTAAGTGTTATTGAATCATCAAAGTCCATTGGAAACCATTTCAAGTTGGTTTAATGCATTGGTTTGCAAAACAGTCCCTTAGGGACCTTAAAATAATTTCTAAAAACTTGATTTTTATGCAACTTGAAATGCAGCTAAAACACGCATATAAATTCTCAAAATTCTTGGTGTTGATTCATTGAAGTCTATTAACTTATAACTAAGTTTCTTGAGTGCTAAAATCTCATTATTATGATCAATAACCAAATTTGAGACTCTAAGTAAAACTTTAAGTCCTTATTTGTAAATATTGATCTCTTATTCGAAGCATGACTTGAAATCTAAGTTAGACACATCGAAAAACTACGAAACTCGGTGTACACCTTTACTATGATCCAATAACACATTCTAAAAATTTGGTTCAATTCCACATCATTTGATGCTCAGAACACCTTAAATAAAAAATCGGCTCATTAAGTAAATAAATTTCACCTATTTCAAAACTCATTTGAATAACCATTCAAAACACCTCATAATCACTTGAAAACTCTTGGAGAACCTAATTTATAGTATTTTAAACTATTCTGGAGGTTTTTGTTATTTCTCGATTAGTAGAGGCCCTCGAAAGATGTCCCGACATCCATACACTTATAAAAGGAATTATCTTTACGGACAAGTGTTGGATTTCAGTCCATTTTTTATAAAGAATATAAATCAATTTTAAAGAGATACTAGTGTTAAGTTGTTGTTCTATGTATAAGCTTTCCGGAGTGGTAAAGTACACTCATTTCCGATCAAAATTGAGATAGTTATGCTCAAAATGCCACAACAACTCACTTTGATAGAGTTTCGGACCAGCAGTATAAAAAAAAAACTCATAACTCTCAAGCCATACATTCAAATAACGTGATTTTTAGTGAGAAGCTTGTTCAAATACCCTAGAACAACTCGTAAAAAATCAGTTAATTCTAAGAAGAAATGAAGGATTTATGCTCTCTAGAATTTCAGCTATAATCTTGACATATCATCAAACATGTAGTATTCATGAACAACAAAATTCACAATGCATGGTTCAAATCCCTTAATGTTTGTCCAACATTTACACCCAATATAAGACATCATTCAACATCAATATAGGAGTAGAAACTCAAAGATTAAATATCTAATTACACAAGAAAATCAATCTATTCTTTCATTTACCCAAAATCCCCAATTATTGAACCAAGACATAAGTTTTTTATGTACATGAAAGAAATTTTGATTTTCTTAATTCATAATCATCTCATAACATTAGAGATTCATCAAAATTGACAAGATCTTAACACTAGAATGATTTAAAGAACCTTAAATCATCACAATGTAGTATTGAAATGAAAGGGATTTGTTACTTAAGGTTTGATCATTGTGAAAACTCAAGCTCCTCGAGATCTTTATCCCCAACTCCACCTTCTCTTTGATTTTTCAGCACTATTTCTAACCAAAACTCTATCTTTTCTTTCCAAACCTAGCTGAAGTGCTTTGTGTTCATGCTAGTGTAGAGATTAAGTGTGTCTTTTATACTCAAACTTTTTGAAGCTTGGCCATTAAATTATCCTAGTACCACTCCATCCATCAGATCTCTAGATTTATCCATAGTTGGTGTTAGCTCTCACATGCATACCATAACATCCATTATGACTCATTTAGATCTCCGTATGGACACATCACTAGGTAAATCAATGTACTAAGAGTGTGGTCTCCATTCAAGTTTCTAACATTTCATGTTTTTTATAATCCATAAAGACTATGATATGTATTAAGTAAATATGGTTCATGAAATTCATTTGATAAGTTAGATACTATAATAATATGAATATTTTCTCAACTTTAGGCTTAATTTATATGTCTAAGTCCAATCACTCAGGAAATTTATAACTTTCCAATTTTTTCTAGACTTAGGCCTTATTGAAATGAAGCACATAGACTTAACTGATTACATCCTAAATTCTTTTGAAACTCACTACATAGTTTAGATGACTAGTTAGAGTCTAAGTAAGTGAATTAAGTCATGGATTTAGGCCCAAGTTTTCAATTCACCTGATCATCTTGCGCGTACCATCTCGAGGTAACTTGGCGCACTCGGCTTTTATAAAATAACCATTTATAAGTTGCACACACACACACACACACACACACACACACACACACACACACACACACACACACACACACACACACACACACACACACACACACACACACACACACACACACACACACACACATATATATATATATATATATATAAACATATAATACATGCATCAAAGTCAAGTAAAATTATTAATTATTACCTTGGTGTCGACGCCCAAGTACCTATCGAATTTGCTATGTAGGAATGACCGTCAGGTCACGGTCCTATAAAGCATACAACTAGGATTTGATTATTCGGTTCATTACAGTCATCTAACTACATATGTATATATATGTTTTGGTTTACTAATCAATTTTCAAAACATTCTTTTGTTAATATTTTTTAAAAAGCCCATTTAGGCCTGGCTCAAGTCCAGCTCGTGATGGGCTTGGGCAGGCTAAAGACCGCAATACTTAGAAGCGCGCTTGGGCGGGTCTAGACAGGGCTTTCAAAAAAAGCCCACCTAGGCCCGGCCCAAGCCCGGCCAGAGCCCGCCCAAGCCCGCCCAATGATCAGGTCTGGTTATAGCTGATCATTGGACATGCTTTGCATCTATTTTTGGGTGGTCTGCGCGACGTCAACTTTGGTGTGCATGTATCACGAGGTGCATCACACAATGCGCATACAAGTGTGCGTGTGTTTTTCCTCGGTTTGTACAAACATTTTTGTAATTAAGGCCTTGTTTGGTTAGGTACAAGAAGCTCAACTAATCTTATATGGTTGGATTTACAAACCCAATTTCCTCCAAGTTATCTCTCAACTCACATCCAAATAGGGGAGTTAACTCCCTCACCCCCTGAAGGAGTTATCTCTCGGGGGCTTGTGGACACAAATACCCCTCATTAATTACATGTTTATTTACCTACATCCTTCATTCTTATTTAGAGGATATTTATGTTAATTTATATATTTTATTGTTTATAAAATCTTAAGTTCAAAGTTGAACCAAACAAGAAAATATAAACTTCACTGTTAGTTAACTTCAGGGAATTAACTTTCTACCCCACCCACCCCACAACCACCCAAGTTGGTAAAAACGATTAAATGAGACCTAAAACTCAACTAACCTCCAATCCAACCACACGGAGCGCAATAGAATAAGAAAAATGTTGTCTTGCCTAGGTAGGACGTGCACGAGGGGCATGTAAACATTCAAAACATTAAGAAATATAGATCAATTAGAGAATTACTTGCAGAAGTGATTATCTAGTTGAAATACCTTGAGCACTTCACCATGACTTTATAGCCTTCATGAGCCTCAACACATTCGACACATAGTTTGATGATACAAGTGCCCTTTTATAGGCTTGAGGGGGAATATTTAAGTTTCCCACATTAATACCAATTTCCATCAAATTGGTAACATAAAAGGAACTCAAGAGACTTTAGGTAATTTGTAGGTTACATGAATTAAGATATAAATTTGAAACACATAATGGTCTTACATTCTCCCACTTGTCTCATACTTTATTTCAATATGTGAGTCACATATAGCTTAATGGTTCTCCCAATTGACCCACGTAACTGAACATGACATAACTTCTATGTCACGCACATATATATTTGGTATCTTTTAAATCATTATAAAATAAAATAACAATGTGAGTCATAACAATTATACATCAAAATATGATATATTCCCTTCCATGTACCACATGCATTACTAATTCATTTTAAATGATTCATAAAACATAATGTCCATGTCAAATATTAAACTCACTTATAATTATCATTAACATAAGTGTGCAGATACATTAGTATAATTAGCACAATAAATGAAATCTCATAAACTAAATATAAACTTAAACATAATCAAATCCCAAATTAAAATCATTTAAGAATTACAACCAACACTCATTATGTCGACATGTTATTTAAATACCTTGCTGTAATCTTTTCATTAGGGGATTTGTAACCATAAAATCTATAATAATATGATTTTATCAACATTCTTTACTTTTGAACTTCTTCTTTAACTGCAAAGTATTTTTATCTGCATGTGTTTAACATCGATTAAATATTGATCATAACTTGGAGAAAATAAAACTACAGAATTGTCATAATAAATCTTCAAAAGATTAGAAATTGAGTTAACAATACACCTAAAATGAAGTTCCTTATGTTATACCAAACAATATGTAATGATGTCTTAATACTATAAACAAAACAAAATTACAATAATTTAAAAACAGAACTAATTAAATAAACTAAAATCTAAATGGAGGGTTGTGAATTTCGCAATGTCCTAAGACGGAATTTTTCCAACGATTTGATTATTAATCCTCTTCAAAAATTTGTCCCCGTGATTCAATCGGAGTGTGCTTCCAAATTCAAAGATCACCAAATTTGGAAGTCTGCCCAACTATACTTTTCATCTCTCTCATAATAATTATAATTTCGAAAATAAAAATTGAATGAAAAATCTGTAACGACTCGTGTCCTTGACCTGGTGATTAACGTTAATCCAAAAGTTAATTAATCTAAGTTAGGCTCGTGCTTAAGCTTTTCTTGTCTTGATTAGCGTGTGCATAGATTTGTGCGTCGTTTGGTGTTTGTATGTATTATATTATTAACTATAAAAATAATTGGATTAATTGACATATAATTGAAAAATTGAGAAATTATAGGGCGCTTATTATCGTGCGTGGGTCAAAGGTGACGCACCTGGGTCATGGGGTAGCGTACACGCCCAAGTGTAGTTGTTGGCGCGCACGACGAGATTATAAGAGCGTGAATATGTAGACGTGTGTGTGTATATATATAATTAAAAATAATTAATATATATATGGTGCTTCTACCATGGAAACTAACAATGTTCCCATGGGC
Source organism: Stephania cephalantha (assembly GCA_039657325.1). Taxonomy (NCBI): domain Eukaryota; kingdom Viridiplantae; phylum Streptophyta; class Magnoliopsida; order Ranunculales; family Menispermaceae; genus Stephania; species Stephania cephalantha. The sequence goes on along the minus strand of CM077572.1, from coordinate 39,847,076 downwards.
ATGGAACATTTCTATCATTTAATTCTTGTTATTTAATTATGCTTGAAAATTGTCCAATGTATTAAATGCAACATACTTTCTTAAATTGTTTCTCATTGAAAAATAAGTTGAGTGATGACATGTTGCAATTGACAATGATCATGAACAATTACAATTAATGTAGTTTCTTTCAAATTAATCCTAATGCCATGTACTACACCTTTATAATATATATCAACGATTTTTATTTTTTTTGACAATATATCAACATTTGACTTAGATTGAAAATAATACCAATATAAATAAACTTGTTTGAGTAAAAAATATGAACTTTTTTTTATATAAAACTAATTATTAATATTACTTAATCAAAATATGTTAATAATGTATATATGATACTTATTCCTTTTATTAAGATTTTTTAACAAAAAAGCTTTTTATATTTTTATTTAAAGATTATAAAATTATTAATTTTTAAAATCAATGTTTTAGTTATGGTCGTGTATAATTTATTAAAATTAAGAAATTCTTATTTATTTCAAAGCTAAATAATTAAATAAGTAATAAATATAATACTAATAAGTCTTTTTTATAGAAAAAAAATGATACATTTAGATTTTCTTTAAATCATTATATAACACTATTAATTATCATAAAATTATACCACCAATTAATTTACAATTTGAAATTTTTTATTAGTGTCGACTAAAATTACCACAAATTCAAATTTGATTTCATTTTTTTCCTTTTTTTAAATGACAATAGAAAATACATCAATCGTAATCGATATTGAAGAATAATCTAATATCGCATGTATGAACTAGATTATTTTGAGGTAACAAGTGTAATTATAAGAGAAAAATTATAAATAATTAATGATGATAAATATAACAACAATATATAACAAATATTTGATCGATTTCAATAAATAAGACCCAACTACATGAATCTAATAATCAATTGAGTTCGATTTAATTTAGTACATATTAAACTTTGGATAACTTTCAAATTCTTTTAATTTCCAACATATTGAATTATTTAATTAGGAACAAATTTAATGAACACATTTTTTTTTAATGAATCAATTATAATATTTTAAAATTTCAATGATGAAACTATCTTCTTTTAGATAATATGATAAAAGCTAGTAAAGTGACAAATGTTTTTGGACGCCTCGAAATATTTTATAATTTGAACACTTTAATATGATTTAATTTAATTATTAATTTTTTAAATTATTTTGTACTATCTATTAATTATTTCTTAATCATATAAATGCATCATGTATGATGTGAATATTAAATCACCAAAAAAAAAAAAGAATAATAACTGAAATTATTTCCTTAATTTCCTATGATTTTTTTTAAAAAAACTCTACTTGACATCCAGCTCCAACCGCACCGAGTAATCCACGCTCGAATATTGGCATGCTCATACAAGTGGTGACCCTCCCAACTCAATCTTTTCATACGAAAAATTCAAACTCGAGAGAAAACCAAATCACTTGCCACTCTAATCAACACTATACTTTACTAATGTATCTTTGTCTTTTTATGTGATTCATATATGATTTTAGAAGCTAAATTAATCGTAATATAGTAGAATGTTAAAATTTAATCGTTTTCCAACTCGAAATTTTAATCATTTTAATTTGATTGAAATAACTTATTTATCTATTCTACGTTTTGTGTTGTAAATTTATGTTTAATTATTTTTTTTTGAGGAAATGGTTAATTATTTAAATTATAAAGTAATTAAGTGCAAATTATTTCTTCAAAAAAGAGACAAATTATAAATAGCAATGTTATAAAAGAGTTGTACCAAAATATATTTTAAAAATAAATTTTTATTATTGATATCGGGTAATGCACTTTTGCTAATAAATTTTTAGATTGAAGGTTACAAATAAATTTAAAAAATGTCTTTATCTTTCACAAATTAAAAAAATAACGTTTTTAATTTTTTAATTTCACATTAGTAAAAATAAATAGCAAATGGTCAAACTTGTGATTCTTTTGATTGGAAATGCATTTAAAGGTCATTAATTATATGTGGATCACATTAATATGCATTAATTAGTGCTTTACAAGTAGAACAAGTTGTTTTTTTTTAATATTATATGTTATTTTTAATATGGACCATAAGATCAAGATCCAACAATCACAATCGAAGTTCCCGTGCCATGGGTATTTTCTTAAGTCCCATAGTAGAACCACCCATATGTATAACCTATAGTTTTGATTTGAAGTGTTTAAATCATTAGACTGCATCGAGATACGCGTAGTGTGAGCATCGAAGATGTGAATAGTGCAAGCGAGAGGTGTGAGACGTTGGGGTGTGGATGTGTCACGACCGAAATTTATAATTTCGTTTATTATCCGTAATTGGGATCACCGACCCGCGACGTGGGACCTGCATCGTGATATGTGCATTGACCGAGGCGAGATAACCGAGGTATATGTTAGATTGGTTGTGGCGGATGCCTAGTGTATTATATATGTGTAGACTATTAAGTCACTCATACTCGTGTATAGGTGTCGAGGCGTGAGTAGAGACATACCTCGAGATGTGTGCTGACATGGGACCGGGGTAGAGAGTGATGCAGTAAGTCTATTTTAAGTTTAGTTTAGCTTATATAAGGGCTTTAATGTGGCTATGGTTGATTGTGAATTAAATATAACCTAAGTTTGCATTTTAAAACAATAGCCATGTGATATGCATCGAGACACGTATTAGCATATCTAGAAACCAATTAAGTTATATATTAGTGTTAGTTGGCATGAGTTAGTAGAGGTAAGTGAGAAATGTGTTTAAGTGTGTGCCTTAAGATAGGTCTCGAGATACACGTGTGCAATAAGATGAATGAATATTAATCAACCATATCCATTCATTTATATAGTTAGAGATCAACACATATAAATCAAATAATTCATTCTCAACAACGTAGGAGCTAAGGAAACCTTGTTGGACAAGAATTGAAGTTGAAGAAATCAGTGTTGATTTGGTGAATTGAAGGTGTGGGTGTTGATCAAACTAGTGTACATAAACTAGGTAATTCACTTACACTAGTTTATTTAGTTTAAATTGATGAATTCATGAATTTATTAGTATGTGTGGATGTTTTTATGTTGTTTATGTTGTCTTGGGAATCTGGAGGTATTTATGGAGGTCCCCAAGGCATTAGTAAAGCACATGTGTGGAGTAAACTCAGAATTCAAGTTGCAGAATTCTAGGTTTTCCTGCACATAGCGCACTAGGTAAATCAGCTAGCACGCTAATTTCGGGTAGCGCACTAGAGACAATTTCGTAGCGTGCTAATGAGGCCACTAGCGCGCTAATTAATCCACCCGGCACGCTAATTGCTATGACAACATAAAAATCTGCAATTTTTCAAATTTACCAAAATACTATAACTAAGCCTAATACCATAATTAAAAGTCTAAACACATCCAAAAACGTGTTATATGATATCAGGAACCTAGAAAATTATTACGGGGGTTTGAAAACGAGATTTGGGGTGTCCAGAGGCTGGTAAAGCTACGACTTTATGTTGCTTGATGTGAGTATACGCGTTGATTATTTATTTGCATTTCAATTCCTATTTATACTTGTTTGTTGTAGTCTATATTGACTATATCCAGCTTTGTACTCTCATATCATGAACTTGTTTGATACTCCTCACTTGTTGAGCTTGAATTTCATGATATTATGATGAGTTTAATTCCTTTGAATTCATCCATGTGCTTTATGTCATTTCTTGTTGTTTCATAGTAAATATAGTTTAAATAGCATGCTATTAGGGATTGTGAGTTTGTGAATGACTTGGTGGATTTGTATTCTTTAGAAATTTGTGCTTTGTAGCATAGCCAATTCTTGGAATTCTTAATGAGTCAATTTCTTGGAATTATAAAGTATTTATAGAATCTAGAGTCCATTGCACTGTGTTGGACTTGATCGACACATGGGGTTAGAGTCCCAGGAGATGTCGACACTCGCCATTATGATGCGACATATGGGGTTAGAGTCCCTTGGGTTGTCCATATACGGGGTTAGAGTCCCTGTGACACTGGGGTTAGAGTCCCTAATGAGATTAGATTGCGCGATACCACACACGTCCTTTAGTGGTTTTAAAGGCTTCACTGATGTATGTCACGATCGACTGGATTTAGATCATAACTATATAGCCTTGTGTTAGTTTCATTTGCTTAACTGTGGTATTTCTTAACATATTTGTGGTACTAATATTCCTTTATGGAACTTATGCTTTTAAATACCATTTAGTTTGTTTTAGAAATGTGATTGAATATGTCAATGATGATTACTGTTACTTTTTGTACTCACCGTCCTTTTTATGATAATGGGTGCAGAGCCGTCGACGAGCAGGCCGGGCAATGAGAAGATTGGCGACTACCTTTGAGCCATCGGCGCACTTCTGTATCGACATTTTTTAGGTTTTGATCTTTTGTGTATTATACATTTATGTTTTTGATACTCTTTAGGGTTGTATATTAGGTTGACCGTTTAGTTTTCTGACTTATGATGAGCATCACACTACTTATATTCGCAACTTTATTATATATGCATGTGATCGTTATTTCCTGGTTTCCACACACTTAGGATTTATAATAATTTCTTATGCATAATTTGTTAACACTTCCGCAAAATTTTTAACTTTTAATAAGTTTTAATTAATTCTGAAATTCAATTGTAAAGTGACATGTATTATACTTATCCAAAACACAAGTAAGTATGGAGTAGATTTGGAAGGAAAGGCTGACTAATACGTAGTTAAGTCTTATATGGCTAGGATTTGGGCTTAATTACGGGATTAGGCCGAGCGGTGCCCTAGATTAGGGAAGGGGCCGTCACTGGATGGGGTTCGTCACACTTCGTGATACGTGCAACCTCATCTCAAGAACAATCAATGTGCAAGTGTTATGCATGAGTTTAGATTAGTGTCATATTAAGGAGTTTCACTTTAAACTCATGTCATTTGGAACGTCCTCAAGATTCGTGCATGCAAATCTCATGAAAAATTTATATTCGATCAGAAGTAAGTCGATCAAGAGGTGATGGGCTCGCTATCGAGATATGCAACACGTATCTCGAGAAAGATCAAGATATAAAATGAAAAAACATAACCATCAGATTTGCCTCGAGATTTGTGCGATGCAAATCTTGAGGAGATTTTAATATTTATCCCAAAACTACATCGTCTTATTTTTTCTTTCGAAATTGGGAGTCAAAACAGAGAGAAAAATTCATGGAAAAAAAGAGATCTTGAAACCGAGGCTTGGAAAGGGAGAGGCGATGGAAACGAATTTGAGTTGGTTTGTTGTTGACGCTGTTGTTGTTGTTGACGGTGTTGTTGTTATTATGTTGGTTGTAAATGATGAAGAGGTTGGGAGGGGAGGTTCGGACAAACTGCTATGTAGTTCATCCGAGAAAGGAGACGGTAGGGGAACCGTCTCCTCTCCTAAAAAGTGCCCTAGGGTTGGGTTAAACTCAACCCCAAAGAATAAAAAAATTTGATTTCAATGATGCAAAAAAAGAGGCAGAATGATGAAAAAGAAGGGGCTGGGCCTTTGAATCGGGCCTGGTTTGGATTGGTTGAGTTGAGTCAGGTTTTACCTGGTTCAGACCCAAACCCTTTTTCCTATTTCAAAAAATAAAAAATAAATGCTGGAATTTCAAGAAAATCTCAAAAAACTGAAAAAAACCAGAAAAATTATATTTTTGGGCTAAATTAATAAATTGGGTATTTTTATGAAAAAAAAAGAATTTGGGATTCCTTCGAGACTTTATATCGAGGTTATCACCTCGACAAACGCGAAATGATCATATTGACCTGAAAATTGACCATTGGTTTTAAATTCAATTGGAATCAGTTTAGGGGTTCTAAATGTGAGGAATTGGACATGTAACGAACTCAAAATTTTTTTGATAGGTTCTTGAACACTGATTAAGGTCGAGTAACTCGAAAAATTAGAAATTTGGATATAAAACCTAACTGAGGTAAGTATGGATTCATTTATTTATCAACTTTACTTGACTATGTAGTATATTGTGTTCATATAGTTTATGGACTTGAATGGGCGCTGTGTACCCTGCGACATGTTTTCATGAAAAAAATGGTGTATGATGTGATCAGCAATAGTAAACACTGGAGTCGAGAATAGGTTGTATATGATATGAGTTTGGTTCGGCCTATATATTAAATCGTGCTCAGCTAAATTGGTTGCATGGATTACACATTCACTAGGGGGTTTAGGATATAACCATTGGGATAATGACAAGTAGTCGGACAATACAAAAGCGTAATGTGATGGTCAGATTATAGTGTGACTGTAGCTTATTGGTAATCGTTCCTAATTTTACAAAATATGGAAAATCACAGTGTAATAGCCATTTATGACTTGCATCCATTTATTTACTGGATTATATGATTTTCTATACCATGCTAGCTATGATTGGTCATATTGCTGTTGCATTTCATTCTTGAATATTGTATGGAGTGTTAATAACTTTGTGAATCCGTACTCATTGATTAAGTTAGAGCGCTCACCCCAATTAATATTCCAGGAATACTGACGAGCACTACGACTATTGGATAAAGAAGGTTTATGAGTCTTGATATTCTTTTCAATGAAATGGTTCTTTCTTTGTTTATATATTTGTATTGAAATATAATTTTGTAGTATCACAAGGGTTGGGAGGTTTTCTATAATCGAGTTTTATTCCAGTTTAATTTGGTTTTGTATATCGTGTTTAATATCAAGAAATGTTTTAAATTTTTGATGCGTTTATTATTTGTTTTACGTCGATATTCGATATACAATTGTATTTATCAGATGTTGAGGTGAGGCTACTGACTCTAGTTAAGTCTGGATGGTGTATCGGGGCTTAATTAGGGTTTTAGGTCGAGTATCTCCTTAATCGGGACAAGGAATGCTATAGTTTGGTATTAGAGCTATGTTAGAGCCTCGTTTTCACTTTCGAATTATTTTCGAAATAAGTGATAACTTTGATATAGTTTGGTATCAGAGCTTAGGTTTATTGGCTATACTACAGTTTGGTATCGAAGCCTCGTTTAAAGTCTAACCATCACCTAAAATCAAGGAATAACTTCGATACAGTATGGTATTAGAGCCTACTTCAAAGTATAATATTATTACTTGGAAACAAGTGATACATTGGATATAGTTTGGTATCAAAGATTAAGGTTACTGGCTTTGATATACCATAGTACAATAACCTAAGTTTACTAACTCTAAGAGTTGTCTCGAGTTATGAAGAAGCTTAAGACGTGATAAATGGTTTTTATTGTGATTTTGGAGGGTAACCAAAAGATAAAAGACTGAGATATGTTACGCGACAGATATAAGAGTTATGCCTTTCCTAAATGATAATAAGATGGTTCATGGCCATCAATTTCTCGCAATATGAGAAAGTATTGAAAGTAAGGATTGAAGAGAATCTCGACCTCAAGAAATTGAAAAAGGAAATACATAAGAAAACCTTGCAAAGATGAAATTAAACTATTCTCCTATTAAGTATCTTCAATGGTCTTTATTTTTGCTGATATTATTCGACAAATAACTTTCAGTGAAGAAAAACCTATTGAATCTAGACATTGAAATGTATATTAGGAGAATTGAATTTATGAAGTAACGGAATATTGAATAACTTTAGGCGGAACTCTAAGATGATAACTCACTTTAGGATGAGACTTAATACTAGTATTGAGACTAGTTGAGTTATAATGAAAGTTATTCAGTAAATAAATTAGTGGTTAATTATAGGAACTTGTTTAAGGTTAGAAAATCACTAATAAATTAAACTTTATAATTTGTTATGAAGTAGAAGCTCCATATTTGGTATTGGAATGACAAGAAATTTAATAGAAAATAAAAAGTGAAGTTGAAAATTCAAAACTGGTAAAACTCGAAGATAGTTCAATCCAAAACATAATAGTGTGAGCCAGTGATATATCTTAGTTTAATCTTTTAGACTGGTATAGTCTAAGTTGAGGAGAATGAGTGGTCAATGAATCTGAGGATTTGAGGAATTCAAAGAATATTGAATAGTAGTGAGAATGAATATTCATTACACATGATTGACAACTCATTCTGATAATAAGATGAAACCAATGGTTCTCAAGAGTTAATTGAGATCTGGTTATCATTATGGTATGATCAGAGTCAAGGATATATAAAGATGATATCAGACGATTGTTGGATCACTTTAAATGGATGATGTAAACCATTAGAACTCAATAGAAATCATGATATGTTCATTAATGAAGGGTGTAGAGTTTTGAACCCTATCTTAATCAAGTCATTATTATGGTATCGATAACAAGATGAAATCTTTGAAGATTTAGGAAGTGCATGAGTGTTACCGTAAAAAGTTATAAGTCGAGAGGGTAAATTGGTTTATGCCAGATTTTGCAAGTGCAAGTACTAAGTTTCAAAGATAAATTACTTGTATATGTGTTGAATATTAAATGCAAATCAAGGGATTTGATTGGGATTAAGACAATTTGTGATTGTCCTATGTTCAACACAAAGGCAAAAGAGTAAGACAATCTTGAAAGAATTGAATAATACAAACGATTGATCGAGGGATCTCTAGTATCATTGTATTATTGTATTATTTATTCAGTTAACTCAAGTAAGAGATTGGTATAAGTTAAAATAGATACAATGATGCCTTAGAGGGAAGCTGAAGTATTGTTTGACTACAATATTTGCTTGATTGTACCTGAATTGTAGAAGAAATTAGATGTTCATCCCAAGACTTCATATTTAGGTAAGTATGTGTATTGAAATAATAAAACAAAATTGTAGCTTATACTTCTATATATATAGCTCAATACATTTGAGAAGAACTATTGAGGATTGATAATATTGAGATAACTATTTTGGTAGTTGTACCAAATATGTAAAGGCATCATTTGTAAAAAAAGAAGATTATAAAGTATTTTGAATGATAAGAGTTTGAAATACAGATGTATTAAAGAGGAAAGTTTTATTGAGAACCTTTTAATCATTCTTGAGAATTTGAGAATCTTAGAAGAATCATTAAAGGAGAACTCGAAAATATAAAAATCAGTGGATTGGTGTAAAGTTAAAGTAGTGAGTTTCAAACTATGGAAGAAGAATGTAATAGTCAAGGTGAAAGAAATGGAAGGAGAGATAGATAACATGGATTTCTCAAATATTAGAAATTCACTTTGAAACATCACTCATTAAATGTGATTGTGTTAGCAATACCTTGAAGAGGAAAAAAGACAGGGGACATAATTACGATAAAAGCTACTCAATAATATCTCTTGAGTGAGATATATAATGGTGATCAATTGAAGTCCTGCACTGGCACATCATCAGTTGAGTTGTCTGGACTGGCAATACAAGTATGTTCTTTGAAGCTCATATTAGAGCTGAGCTAAGGATGATTAATTGAATGGTGAATTATTGGAGAAATTGATTCAAATTATTTAGTAGGTTAAGGTTTAACTAATAGTTATTGGTATTTTGTATGGATAATCTCAAATCATAACATTGACCATGTAAAGAAAGTTCTTGGAACTCAAATAAAAAAGTAAAGCAAAAATATTATGGGAATCTCATTAATTTCTTTAAAATATTCATTCAGGTGAAAGGCAAAATCATTGTGATAAGAATGAGTTGTTGGTGACTTGGAATGGAAATTGACAGTGACAAGTATATAAAGAAATATGAGATATGTCAGTAAGTGGAAGCTAAGTGTTATTAACCTGGAGGGTTATGTTATTCTTGCCCTATATGAATGAAATTTGATGCTCAAAGATTTTTGGTGGATTAACCTAAGTTGTATTGACAATTGAAAGTTGTTGATGTTGTAGTTGTTGAATTGATTTAGTCTGTAAAATTCTTGCTAGTATTGTGGTTTAACTCTTGTGGAAGAGTAAGCGATATATATGTGTGTAGAAAGAGTTGAGAGTTTATGGAGAACCAAGATTATTATTTCAGTGTGGAACGAAAAATATACTTCTTAGTGGAGAAGAGATGTATAATAGCTGGGAGGGACCTTTCTCAATCTTAACACAATATATCTGCAGCTAATCTTAGTTCCAGAGAATATAATCTCAGAGTTTGTGACTTAGATTGTGATAATTACTAGAAGAAGTATATTTTATTGTTTAAGTTCTCTGGTATTGATATTATCAAGCTATAAATGATAAGGTTGTTGCCCTTAAAAGTTTGTATGCTTAACTTCATTGTCAAATGGGATGGACGAGAAATAAAGATATAAGTTAATTAGAGCTTGAGTAATTTAGAACTATACATAAATATGTTAGCAGACTGTCAATATGCAACTTCTACTTAAAGGAATGGAAAAAATATGTTGACAAACATCATAGGTTAAAATATTCAGAAGATGTATGTATTCTTTTGAACTTCTTACCTATGAGAGGATGATGTAGATTCAAGAACTTTAAGGTTAAGGAATTAACCTAGAAAATGAGGAAATAACTCCCCTATATTTTCAAAGTTACAGTTAGTTGATAAATTTTATTTTTGAGGACGAAATTTCTTAAGTTGGGGAGAATGTAATGACTCGTTCCTTTAACCTGGTGATTAAAGTTAATTTGTAATTACCTCAATCCCCACAAACTGGGCCCCGCCCTGCCTAGACTTACGTGAACCCCTGAGTCAACCCTCGCAAGGTCAATGCAAGCATAGTCAGCCACCATTTCCATTATTAATAATTATTCAGTGTTTTAAAGTTGAGTTATTACACCTTTGCAAGTTTTACAATTAAAGCAGCGGAACTAAACTTAAGCAATTTAAATAACTCGATAAATGACAAGTCGGGACAACCTATGGTGTGGAAACCCTAAAAAATATGATATCTAGCATTTAAAGTGAAAGAACTAGAAATATGCATGTATCAAAGTGCACTCAGCCTATTTAACCATTTTTATAAAATATATACAACACAGCTACACTAAAGGCCCTACGTGTAGCAAAAGTGGAAGCTGACTCTGAGGAAAGCTAAAAGGTAATCACCAAGTACCAACTCATTTCTCTTGCTAGATGATGGACCTGTAATTTTCACCACATAGGAGACAATTCCAGTGAGTAAAGCCAAAGGAGTCTCAACATTGATTCTATAATCCAATAAAAGGTTAGCCGATAGATAATGCAGATAATCACAAAGAAATGAAATAGAAAGTGCATGATAAATAAGCTAATAAGGAATTCAAAGAGAATTGAGCGACAATATCACACAGATGTGGGTATCCAAATAGTCCAAGTCCATCCGGTTGCAACACACAGTACACAACCTAACTTTCAAGGCAGGCTGTAGACTTAACTAAGTCGCCAACGGTTTAGATCATCTCCATCAATCGTAGCGGACATATAGTCACCCTATTGGCTTGACTTTCCTATCCTAAACTGCGGACTTAGCACCATTTACAATCTGTGTAGTCACGATGGTACATATGATCACACAACACGTGTACCACACCTATGAGTACTATTCGACCACTTAGACCCAAGTCCACTCAATACTAGAGTAAATCACGAAGATAAACAATATAAACCACATGGTAATATATAATGCATGCTTTTCCTAAAAAAATTGATAAAAATCACAAAGAAGGACTATTTAAGTCAACAATAGCAAGCATTTGAATTTCTAAGAAAGCAATTTACCAACAAAGACATATCACCTATATATCATCAATTCAAGGATATCAAGTTCATGAAGAATAACATTTTCATTAAGAAATGAGTAAAATTCACAAGATAGCACTTCACAAAGAGATAAAACCAATTGAATGCAAAGAATTAGTATTGAGGCCCTTGCTGGTTTACTTACCTCAAACCTACGTGAAATATAAGACCTCGCGACTTTTAACACGCATCCCAATCAACCCTTGATGTTTCAGACCCTCGTACTATGGTCCCTTAGGCCCCCTGGGGCATTAGAGAATGTTTAGAGTGTGTTTTAGATTAGTTACAAGCTAGCTCACGTTATTTAACCTAATCAATAAGAATTGAACATGCTCAAGATTTGAGCATGCTGAAGGTTTGAGCAAGCTAAAGGTTGAGTCTACTCAATATTTGAGCTTATTAAAAGTTTGAACTTACTTAAAGTTTGGGCATACTTGAAACATTGAGTATGCTCATAACTTTGAGCATGCTTTCTGGGCAGAACACTCTAGATGGTAAATACTCAAAAAAATCTCATGATTCATCTTAAGTCTCGACCCTTTCGACCTTCGAACTTATACAATCTTCCCAAAATTAGTTTACACCTCATTTTTTATTATCATGCAATAAAATGGGCTAAAAGATAAGCAAGAGACGCCAAATCAAATTTCCTATAAAGTTAATATTCATTTTCTTCCTCATATATTCACTACCCAATAATAACAATAACTTAAAAAATGATTCTCCAAGAAGAGATTCTTACCCATTGAGGGTCGATCTACTCTTATGGACCCTCTCTACACTAAAATCTATGAAGAACAACAATCTTACAACATGCATTATTAAGATTTAGTGAAGAACATACTTATGGCTTTAATGGAGTCGTCACTCTTGTTCTACCTCTCTTGAATCCCTAAAACTTCAACAATTTCACACACAAAGTCACCAAATCCTTCACATTTCTTCTCTTTCTCCTCCTAGCACCATGTTCTCTCTCATCTCTACTTTCTTTTTCTTCAAATGAGAGAGAAATGAAAAACTTGGAGTGTAAGTAATCATCCCACTTGGGCTTAAATGAGAGAGTTTCTAGAAACTTCTTATGGTCATTAATGCTCCAACATATCTTTTATTATTATGTGGCTAGGATTCACTCTACACTTTGTGTGGTTTGAAATGAGAAAACACACCCACTACATCATTACTAACAACCACTTGTCCTTTTTGGTATGAAACTTAGCATGCACTTGGTTTCCTATTGGTCCACCTACTGAAGGCATGTCTAATTCCATTTTGTCCATGAACTTTTAGAATAATTACATGCATGTCTAATTCCATCAACTTAATAGTTGCCCTTGGATTTCACTATGTTTAAAATCAAACCATAGACACACTTTATGACTTTATCAACTCTAACTTAAGCAAATCTAAATTAGATAATTGTTAATTAACTTAAGGATTCTTTATTGAATAAATTTAAATGCCTAAGTTGTTTTTAACCCAATTCCATCAATCCACCTAAGCGTTCATGTTCTCTTTCATCGCGACCTACTTCATACTTGTGTCTGCACGCTTTCATAGGCAAATTTCACCTTCGAAAGTCGCCAGTATAAATGAGTTTGTAACTACAAGTTGATGTATTGTTATAAATAAATACTACACATGTCACACAAAAGTAAAGTATACCTCGGTGTCGACTTTCGAGGGTTGATCGAGTATGCCATTCATCATCTACAAATAAAATATTTTCGTACCATTACATAATTAACCCTAGTTAGGCTCATGGTTAAGCCATACTTGTCTCGATTAGCGTGTGTGTGAATTAGCATGTCGTTTGGTGTTTGTATGGATTGTGGTATTAATTATGGAAATAACTGGATTAATTGGTCTATAATTGAATAATTGGAGAATTATGGAACGCTTAATACCATGTGTGGGTTAAGGTTGACGCACTTGGGTCGTGTGGTAGCGTGCACGCCCGAGTGTACTCGTTGGCGCACACTGTGAAGTTATAGGCGCGTGAATATGTAGACGTATATATATAAAATTGAAAATAATTAATAAACTGGTGGGCGCCTAGTGACACGTGGGGTCAAGGGTGACACGCATGTGATGTACAATAATGGGCACGCCCGAGGGTGGTCATTGGCGCACACAATAAACTTATAGATGTGAAAATGCATAGGTATATATATTTATATATAATGGATATATATTAAAATATAAATATATACATAACCTATAGTTTGGTTTGAAGTGTTTAAACCATTGAATTACCTCGAGATACGCGTAGTGTGAGCATCGAGGAGGTGAATAGTGCAAGCTAGAGGTTTGAGACGTTGGAGTGTGGATGGGGTTAGTCACACCTCGTGATACGTGCAACCCCATCTCAAGAATCAATGTGCAAGTGTTATGCATGAGTTTAAATTGGTGTCACATTAAGGAGTGTCACTTTAAACTCATGTTCTTTGGATAATCTCGAGATTTGTGCGTGCGAATCTCAAGGAAAATTTGTATTTGATCATAAGTAAGTTGGTTAGGAGGTGATGAGTTCGTTAATAGCCACAAAAATTGACATCGAGATACGCAACACATATCTCGAGAAAAATCAAAATATATAAAAAAGAATTGAACAATCGGATTTGCCTCGTGATTCATGCGATGCGAATCTTGAGGAGATTTTAATATTTATCCAAAAAATATATCATCTCATTTGTTGTTTCGTATTGGGAGTCGAAACAGAGAGAAAGACTAATGGAGAAAAATAGAAATCTCGAGACCGAGGCTTGGAAAGGGAGAGGCGATGGAAATGAATGTGAGTTGCTGTGTTATTGACAGTGCTTTTGTTGTTTGTTGTTTTTGTTGTGTTAGCTGTAATTGATGAAGAGGTTGGGAGGGGAGGTTTAGAGGAACTGCTATGCTGTTCGTCCAAGGAAGGAAATGGCTGGGGAGTTGTATCCTCTCCTTAAAAGTGTCTTGGGGTTGGGCTAAACTCAACCCCAGTTAATGCAAAAAATGATTTTAATGATGCAAAAATAGAGGCATAAAGTTGAAAAATAAAGGGGCCTGGTTCGGCTCGGTTGAGCCAAACTCAGTTTTGCCCATTCAAGCTCAAACCCTTTTTCCTATTTAAAAAAATGAAAAATAAATGTTGGAATTTTGAGAAAATTTTTGAAAAGTAAGAAAGAAAAGGAAAATCATATTTTTGGACCAAACCAATAGAAATTGGGTAATTCTATGAAAAATGAAGAATTTGAGATTTTTTTCGAAACTTTATATTGATGTTTTCACATCGAAAAACGTGAAATGGTCATATTGATCTAAAAATTGACAAATTGGTTCCGTATTCAATTAGGATAAGTTTATGGGTTCTAAATGTAAGGGATTGGACATATAATGACATCAAATGGCTTTTAATAGATTCTTAAATACCGAGAAAGGTCGAGTGTCACAGAAAGTTAGGAATTTGGATGTGAAACCTAACCGAGGTTAGTATGGATTCGTTTGTTTATCAACTTTGCCTGAGTATGTAGTATATTGTGTTCATATAGTTTATGAACTTGAATGAGGGCTTTGTACATCGTGACATGTTTTCATGAAAAGGAAAACAGTGTATGATGTGATCAAGCAAAAGTAAACCCTAGAGTTGAGAATAGGTTGTATGTGATATAGGTTTGGTTCCCGACCTATATATTAAATCATGCTCATCAAAATAGGTTACGTGGATTACACAGTCACCAGGGAGTTTAAGATAGAATCATTTGGACGGTGATAAGTGGTCAGATAACACATATGTGCAATGTGCTAGTCAAGTCATGATGTCATTGTAGGTGATGGGTAATCGACCTTAATTTTATAAAATGGGTAAAATCACTGTGTAATAGCCATTGACTGTATGACTTGCATCCATATATTTATTAAATTATATGATTTTCTATACCCTGCTAGCTATGATTGGACATATTGCTGTTGCATCTCATTTTTGAATATTTATGGATTGCTGATAACTTTGTGTATCCGTACTTACTGAGCAAGTTGGAGCACTCACCCTAACTAATATTCCAGGAATACCGACGAGCGCTACAACTATTGGATAGAGAAGGTTTAGGGGTCTTGATCTTTTGTTTGATCTAATGATTTTTCCTTTGTTTATATGTGTGTAATGAATTGCACTTTATAATATCACAAGGGTTGTGAGGTTTTGTATAACCAAGGTTTATTCCGATTTAATTTGGTTTTGTATATCGTGTTTAATATCAAGAAAAGTTTTAAATTTTCGTTGCGTTTATTATTTGTTTTTTGTTGATATTAGATATACAATTGTATTTATCAGGTGTTGAAAGTGAGGTTGCTGGCTCTAGTTAAGTCTAGCTGGTGTACCAGGGCTTAATTATGGTTTCTGGCCGGGTATCACCCTAATCGAGACATGGGATGCTACATAATCTGTGTTTGATTAAGATTTAAATAGACCAAGAAGAGTTGTCTTCTAACAAGTCATCCCTTAATTTTGAAATCAATAAATATGTTGGGGTTTAATAGTCACAGTTGTTAACATATTCCAACTATAATAATTGCAAAATAGTTAAGTAAAATCAAAAATTAATTGTTGTTTAATTAATTTCAAAATTCTAAAGCTAATATTAAAAATAAGATTATGTTTGATAGCCAACCAAGCCAAAGCCCTAATGGCCCAAGGCCTATCTTTGACTTAAAATGTAATGTGCACCCCATTGGGTCACTTACTCAAACCCTTTGCCTTAAAACAAAGTTGGTTGGGTTGTTTTCATATATAAAATGAGAAATTGGTTTTTCGTTTCCAATGTGGGACTAATGTTTTTCTTTCAAAACACAAGAATAAATGTTCCAACACTTTAAATATACTCATTGACTTGTAGCTTTAAACTACAAAATCAGTTTTCATAGTAAAAATAGTCATAATTATCTGCTTAACATTCTTTATAGAGATTTCTTCATTTCCGAAAAAAAAACATACCCGAAGTAGACTTTCTAGTGTCGAAACAACCCGTAATTAAAGTATGTGTTTGAATAACCAATAATATTATATTATTAGACATTCTACAAGTATGTAATCTTTTGTCCATTATAAATATTACAAAACCTTCTTTGCAGCTCATTAATGGTCAGTGCAACAGTTACTTAGGTAATATCCTAACTCGCAAACTACAAAACTGAAATTCAGTCTGGTATATCATTCATTTCAAAGTTCTGAAAGAGAAATTCTTTGATTTCATAATATCATTATTGTCAAGTAAAATATCATCAATGAAAAATCAAAATATGAACTTGCTCCCACCGACCTTCAGATATATACATCGATTGATACATTTTTCTTAAGTCTGAAGGATAATATGATATTATTAACATAATATACCATTAACATGAAGCTTATTTTATTTAATGTGTTGACTTCTTAAGTTTACAAACTAGGTTTTCCTTTCCTTCTACTATAAATTCCTTTAGATTCATATAGACTTATTCATCTAAACCCCCACTCCAAAAAACAATCTTTACACTTATTTGATGTAACTTTAAATCAAAATCTTGAGCCACCAATTTTCATTATGATTCTAAAAAAATCTTTTTAGATATAAGAGAAAAATGTATTTGTATAATTAATGCCTTCTTTTTGAATAAAACTCTTAGATACAAGTCTAATTTTATTCGTTTGTTATTGCCTTTGGAATCACGTTTAGTCTTTAAAAGCCATTTACATCTAGCGTTTGAAAATCTCGAGGTAATTCTATGAGATTCTAGACTTTATTTTAAGCCATTGATTTTAACTCAACTTTCATGACATCAATCCATTATTTTTATGCCATGGTTAGGACAATAAATTAAGTAACCATTAATCATTATAAAATTCAATTTATTTTCTTTTGCATTATAAATTTTGCCCTTTACTGAACAACCTCAGTCATTGAAATGTCTTAACCTAGGTTTTCTTTTAGTCCATAACTCAAAAGAGATTTTAGGAACTGATTACTAGTAACCTTATTCAATAAATTTGTAGCAGTTTTTAAGGCTTTCATCTACAATGACTTAGGCAATGTAGAATAACTTAGTATACCCATAAACATTTCCATCAATTTTTAGTTACGCCGTTGAGCTACATCATTGTGCTGAGGCGTATATCAGGTATTGTGTGAGCACAAATACCATGTCGTTCAAAGAGTATAACAAGTGGACAAGGACACTGTTTAATTATTTAATCCTATTTTCCATAATTAATATTCACTAGATAAAGATCGATGGAGTGTCAAATTATCCATATATGTCTATATAAATCATTCATAAGATTGGTAATATAATATTTTTTCTTTGGGTAAAAACACAATATACTTTCTTCAATAAGTAAAAAATTAAAGATGTATGACACCTTTAAGTATCCATTCCATTTTTAACTTGTCATAAAATTTACATACATTACTAAAATGTGGTGTACCTTTTGGTAAACCATAATATTTAATAATTATATATATATATATATATATATATCATAAAATATTAGTTCATATATTACTAAAAAAGATTGTGCACCATTAGGCAAACCATAATATTTTAGTAATCAATCAAAAAATCAAGAAGATGAGGTACCTTTAGGTATCCTTCATTGTTCTTAATTGTCATCAAGCATAACTAATATGCATTAAATCATATTAATCATAAATTATTAGAAAATGATTTAACTTTGGGCTAAATCAATTTCTAATAATTATCATAGAATCATAAGAAAAATGCTTATAAAAATTCATATAGTTTGGATGTTTAAACTATTTAGTTGGACCACTTTGGTGATTAACGCAACTCCATAATAAAAACAACAAATTATATCCATAATATTAACAATAATGCATTTTTTTATTATCGCATATATATGTAAATGTCAGTTCATTATACATAACTAAAATATTGTAAGCTTTTAGGTCGACCATTATATTTTTATAATGTGTGTTATATACATATAGTTAGGTCACTTTGGTGATAACTAACTAATAAAAATAACTATCTAGCTAATCTTTTGATGAAATTATCAAAACAGATACAAAATTACATGTATCCTCACCCATAAAATATTTATTGCATTTTTATTTAGCATAATGTAAAGAAAGTCATGCTATCCTCATAGTGTTCATCAATTATAACATATGGTTTTAAATGTGTTTTATGAGTCAAGACATAATTTTTTGTAATTAATTTGTTGTGGCATATATATAATTAAACTACATAGTATCATGAGGGCATACTATTTATTCACATCAAAATTATATGCAAGTTGCATAAATGACTACTTCTAAGTAACCACGTAATCCTATAAAACCACGTAGCTTTTACGGCCATCATACATAACTCACAAGAATTTAAGAAATTAAACAAGCAATTAAATAAAGAAATGGTAAATGATATATATATATATATCTACTATACTTAATAAGTCTCAACCATTACTTAATGTAATGCTCATAATCTCCATTTGGATAATTTGTCCCTTTATCAAAGTTAATTTGGTAGATATACATGGTATGCGTGTAATGGTGTGAATAATGCGTGTACTATATACTATTTAGTTGACTTAGGATCGAAATTAAGCCTAAGTTAGGAAAAAAGACTTGGATAAAAGGTTAAATAAATCAAACAAAGAATAATGACAAAATTGGTAAATAAATACACAAAAGGGTATTTATGTAAACTACAAGAAAGGATGGACTTAATGTGGACATTAGAATCATACTAGTACTTAAAAGCATCAAGATGAGATGTAGGGCTTTGATTTAGTCGACCAAACTCTAATCTTATTAACTAAGTATTTAAACCACAATTAGGGCTTCAAGCCACTTTTGCTTGAATTAACTGTGGAGAGAAATTAAGGAGGAACCCTATAACATTTGCTTAGTAGATTTGGTGAAGGAGAGGGAACTCTCATCAAGATCTCACAAAGCAAGGTACTAACTTGTCTCATTTTCTCCAATTTTCTCTATTTGATTCACATATTCGATTTTGAAATGAAATTATGGTTTCTCTTGAAGTTTTAAGATAGAAGATGAACTCCTATGCCTTGATTTGTGATATGAGTCATCTCTATCTCATCTCCTTTGGTTTATTCAAATGGATTTGCAAAATATATGTTTTAATGGTGGATTTGTAGTTCGAATACGTGCTTTAATGGAATGGGAATGATCTTGTGGTTTCAAACGAGTGGTTTAATACTGTTTTGATCATATTTGATCTTTTGGAGATCGGCGTAAGTTGTTGGGGAATTCAAAAATTGAGTTTCGGGTATGTAATCCCGAATTTGTGCCCAGCGCCGTGCCAGTGCCTTGCTCGCAGGCGGTACGACGCTGGCTACGACGCTGTATGGGTATTTGGAGAAGTCGATCCAGTGATTCCCTAGTGCCATGGCATGTAATGTACATCGCTGGCGAATCGCTGGGGACCAATTTGGGGTTCTTCGACATGGAGCTAGCGATTTCACTCTAGCGCCTTGTGGGTAAACCCACGGCGATTGGAGAGTGCTAGACATTTTTCCCGAATTAAATCTGATTTCGATGTTTTCCAAGACTATTGAGTTTTATCTTGAATAACGTCGAGACATGGATCAAGATAGTGGTAACTAACCCCGAAAACCTTTGTCGCCGCAACAAAAAGGTTTTATATCATTTTCAAGATATTAATGTTTATTGAGTAAGCTCGGCTTAAAAAATAAGTTAATAATACATACATGAACCTATACCAATGTAGACACGAGGAGAACCAAATAGGAACTTCCAAGTTAAGATTGGATAAGATAGCAACGTTTCAAGGTAAGTGTGGTTTGCTTTATCTTCAATCATGCACTATTAGATATGGTAGGATTCACGGTAGTGAATGGTTAATATCTTGCTTGGAATCAAATTGAATATATCTTTTTGGAACCGATATGCTTGAAATGAATAATTGTAAACACTACCTTAGACTGGAGAGTCGACGACCACTGGTCATCTCCTTTCGTTATTAATTGATACATTTGAAGGCGAATCTTTGGCAGGCAAGATCATAATGATGCTTAGACACCAATCAATGAGGTAGGATCATAATTGATACCTTAAAGTTAGTTGGTTGTCACATCACTTGGTTTATATCTGGTCTCCGCTTCGTTAACTCTATGACATTTATCATTGTTATCTTGCTGACTATCTTGTTCGGGCTTGCTTTCTTGTATCTTATATTATATATTATGCTTGTTTATATTATCCTTTCATGCCCAGAATGATAGTAGAATTGGTCAATAACCTCGTTCATGCTAGTTATTACGCATTAGGTATTACTTGAATGATTGAGGTTAAAGCATGCTTCTGCTTTATTGAGCCAGTTGAAATGTTGCTCACCCCTTTATTTTTTTTTATCAAAACCCAAAATCTTTAATTCAATAATTATGGCTAATCAATGATTAACAAATCCTAATTATGGTTTAGGCCGCGAGTCGGGAGCTGGGGACTAGTGAAATTAGATTTACGGGTAATTTTACTTTTGTGTGATTAGCGAAACTCAAGTTAACCAAGTGAATTTAATATTTCACAGGGTTTTATCTCGAGATACGTGTCGAATGAGTCCCGAGAGAGTTAAAATGTTGACTTAAGCTATCGTTTTGAGTTTCGTGAAAAAAATTTGTAATTAAGTTTTAAAATTGGAATTTTGGACCTTAAATGTGTTTAACGAGCTGACGTGGATCTCAAACCTCGAGTTGCGTGTGAGATGGGTTGTTCAAGATTTCAACGTGCTTTGATAAACTCTACAATTTTTTGTTGAATTGGGGTATTTTTTGGAGGTTCAATTTGGACAAAAATTGAGGAGATAAACATGCAAATAACTAAAAATGGCCAAAAGACCCAAAAGGGTAGTGATTTCGTATTGTAAATGATTAAAATTGAAGGGCATAATGGTCATTTGGCTACTCTGTTGATCAAAATGAAAACTAAATAAGGAGTGTATTCCCAGTTCATCATCTCATTCATTACTGTCGTCTTCATCCTTCGTCTTCTTCAATATATTTCCGTGTTTGCTCCCCCTCTCGTCTCTTTTGTACGGCGTCTCTCTTTCTCTCTCTCTCTCTATCTCTCTCTCTCTTTCTTCATAGTTCGATTAGATTAGGGGGAGACGAGGGTTGCTGTGGTGACAGTGGTGATTGTTCAATGTAAGGTTAATGAAAAATCAAATTTTTGATTTTTTTTAGATTGGTGATTGTAGGGATTGGTATCGTGATGCATGTTGCGATACTTGAAAATGTCTAAAATTGTGAAAATTATTTTAAAGCCTAGTCTAGGTTAATTTTCAATTCCGAACCACAATTTGCAGTCGATATTGGGATCCCTATGTCTGATGATTTGATTTGGACTGATTTTGGGGTTTTTGAGCCGAGATGAGATTAATTAAAATAAATAAATTGGAGAAAAATTGTGGAGCGATTGTGGAATCTTACTGAACTTGTAAATGAATTGTAGGACTGCAATTGGAACCTCGTGTGGACTATTTTATGGACACAGAGGGTAAGAAGTAACGATATCACATTTGTAAGATTAAGTAAATCCCATAGTAACCTTTACATTTTATGATTATAATTTTGTATATATTGCATTTATACTTGTACTTGCATTATTCATTGTACATGCATACAGGAGTGGGGAGGATATGGTTAATTCGAGTCTCCATATAATGGTTACCAGACTATGTGTATAAGGTAACACTATGTTATGCTTTAGGAGTTAGAGTCACATATACTTTTCATCACGTGGTTATCATGAGATCACGTTGAACCAGATTATGCTTTGATAGACTAAAAGAACGAGAATCATATGGTTATCCTCTCTGCGAATGAGTCCTTACTACTGTTTTCTTACCACTTTCAGAGAACATTATCTGATTGTGGTCGGATAAGAGAAATGAGATGGATTCACGATTGTATTGAAATTCCTTGGATTACATTGTTTGTTTAGTTTCTTAGATTATTTCGCATTTGATTATTACACGTGTAGTGGATAGTGTGGGATTTACTTATCTGACATTATCAAATTTTCTTATAATTAGGTAATGACAAGTTTGAGTGGCGACAAAGGAAAGTGGAAGCTATCAAATTTTCTGCGACTTCATTGGTTTTTTTTTCTCTATGTATGTATTGTTTTTGAATATAATATAATGTATAAATGTGTTTTTGGGTTCGTGTGCTATTACGATCTCTTTTGGAATTGTTGTAATGGTTTTGAGACAGATTGGAATTTTATAAAGCTAAAGTAAACATGATTTAAAGATTTTGAAAACCTGAAATAGGTTAGAATGAATAAATAATTTTTGTTATCGGTATATAAATTGTTATGGATGGATTGTGAGTCCTTCGACATTTCCACCAAGCTAAGCAGGTTTTGTTGAAAACTTTCGAAGGGCAGATTTTCTGGTGTAGGCTTAAAAATAAAGGAGGTGTTGTCGAAAGATTTTTACAGAATTTAGAGATTTTGTAATCAATCTAAATGAAATTTTGAGGTTTGAGATTTAATTTAGAATCCTTTGTGGTTGATAAAGTCTTAATTTTGATGATTATGACATTTTAATTTTATTTATTTATTGATTGTGAGATTAAGGGTGCTAGATTATTAGAAGTTTAAGGTAATTTAGGCCGATCAAATGCCTTAATTAGGTAGGGTCTGATAACTGATAATGTTGGTATCAGAGCTTAGGACTCTAATTGAGTCTTGTTAATTGAGGTTAAATAAGTTATTAGTTGGGAAGTAACACGATGGAACGAGGTTAAAAAGCTTAAAAACTTTATGAATGTGTTATGTGCGTTTTATATTATCGAGATATTGATGGATATAGTTATGTTGTCCAATTATAGTATAACAAGAGCCGAGTCAGGTATCTGGCAAAGGCAATAAAGATCCACAACGTGTGGATTCAAATATGCTTCAGAACTTGGCGGGATAAATGGCAGAATTACCGAATATCTTACGAGCACAGGTGGCGGCTCAGACACCTATGGCTCATGTTGCTTAGGAAGTTCCTAATGCTACCCCAATGGCTTGAGAGGAGCAAGCTACCTCTGCAGTTCATTCCTAAGGTGAACCGAATGTTCTAGTTTTGGTTCGGGCTGATCTAGCCGTTGTTAGTGGAATGTCTCAAGAGGAAAGGCAGAGGATAGAGTTTAGGAAGTACGATCTTATGTACTATGGTGAGATAGACTTGTGGACAATGGAGACTTGGGTTCTAAATCATGAGAAGCTTCATAATATGTTGGGTACTGATGAACATTTGAGAGCTTCGATATCTTCGTACTATCTGCAAGTCGATGCTGAGATTTGGTAAAGATCTCTGCATGATGGACATCTTGTATTTGAGACTTGGGTTGATTTTCTCGAGGAGTTCACTGAGCAGTATTTTGATGAGAGCATGATTATGTAAAAGAAACTAGAGTTTGATCATCTAGTTTAGGAAAACATGTCATTAGCTCAGTATGATTATCAATTTAGTTATCTTTTGAGGTTTGTTGGGGAGTCGAGAATGACAGAGAAGGAAAAGATGTGAAAGTACATGTATGGGTTAGAGGAGGAACTTGGCACTACTATATTGGCGACTAAATCAAACACATTAGGGGAGGTTCGAGGTAGGGCCAGAGCTTATGTGACTACACAGACTTTTAAGCATAAACCAGGGAGATACTAGGGCATCATGGAGTCAGGATATGGGTTAGGTACTAAGGGCAAGAAAATGTTTCCATCCCGATTTGATCCAAAGTTTCAAAAGAAAGGGAAGAGTGGAGGACCAACATTTACTCATACGACACCTGTTGTTTCATCATATGTAGATTGTAATCCTTTTTCGAGCACAACCAGTAGACCCTTTGAGATGACATCAACTGGCTCAGGATAGACTTGATCACATTCTTTTAAGCTTTCAGTTGTAGAGGTACACTTCATTTTCAGATAAGTGGGGGTAAGGGCAGAGGATCTCAAAGACTGGGTATGAGTAAGAGATCGGCACCTAGTCAGGCATCTTCCATGGGTAGTAACCTATGGTTACTTATTTCAGTTGTGGGCAGCAAGGTCATTATAGTTGGAATCTTCTAGAGTATTTGTGTTTAATTGTTTGTTATAAGTGTGGGAAGAAGGGACATATACATAAAGATTGTCCACAACTTGCAGGGTCATCCTCTGGCATGTCACAACATCAGCAACTTACTAGGGAATGTGTACAGGTGATAGCAAAACCAGATTCAGTGGCAAACCATAATCTTATTGAAGGTACTATTTATGTTTGCGGTCATCCTATGCGTGTGTTAATTGATTATGGTTCTATGATTTCATTTATATCTGGTCGCGTGGTGACTGAGTTAAGGTTCACTATGGTGCGAGTCCATATTCATCTTTTCCTCAACACAATGATTGGGGATAAGGTGTATCCTTACTTTATGTGTGAGAAATGTGTTGTTGAGATCTTTAGACATGAAACGTGCATTGATCTCCGTGTGTTGGAGTTTCTGGAGTTTGATGTGTTGTTGGGAATGGATTTGCTAGCGGCTTATCATACACAGTTGGATTGTTTCTATATGACAGTGTTCTTTTATATTCCAAGTTGTTCATTTTTTACATACACCGGAACACCATCTAGGTTTCCTTTTACTAGAGGTAGGCAAACTACTGGGGAAGATATGGAAACTCTTACCGTAACAATTAGTAAAGAGGCAAGATATGAAATTAAACAATAAGAGATTCCTTTGGTTTGTGAATTCCCTGATGTGTTTCCTGATGATTTACATGGAGTTCCACCTCCAAGAGAGATTGATTTTGTGATTCATTTAGTCCTTGAAAGTAAATCAATATCTATTCCTCCTTATGGAATGGCTCCGAAGAAATTGCAAGAGATGTAGAAATAGTTGGAGGAATTGCTGGATAAAAGGGTTTATTCACGAAGTAGGTTGTCGTGGGGCGCACCAATCCTTTTTATGAAAAAGAAGGACGGTAGTTTGAGGATTTGCATTGATTATAGACAATTGAACAGGTCACTGCTCGAAATAAATATCCATTGCCTCGAATTGATGATTTGTTTGATCAACCGAATGGTGCCTAATTTTTTTCTAAGATTGATCTTCGTTCTAGTTACCATCAGTTGAAAGTTCGGGAAGATGATGTGCAGACGATTGCATTCAATACTAGATATGGTCATTTTGAATTTTTTGTTATGCCATTTGAGTTGGCTAATGCTCTGACGATGTTTATGGATTTGATGTAGAGAGTGTTGAAGCCGTATCTTGATCATTTTGTGATAGTATTCATTGATGATATTTAAATATATTCCAAGACTCGTGAGGATCAAGAACATCATCTCAGAGTTATTCTCCAAATTTTGAGAAATTATAGTTTATATGCTAAGTTTAGTTAATGTGAATTTTGGTTATCTGAGGTGAAGTTTTGGGTCATGTAGTTAGTACTAAATGAATTTTCAGTGGATTCAACCATGATTGAGGCTATCATTAGTTGGCCGGAACCTACCACAATGACGAAGATATGGAGTTTTCTAGGTTTAGCTGGCTATTATCGTAGATTTTTGAAAGGTTTTTGTAAGATAGTTGCGCCAATTACTAAATTAACTCAGAAAAATGTTCTATTTGTTTGGTCAAAGGAATGCGATACGCCATTTCGGGAATTGAGGAAGCGTTTGACTTCAGCACCTGTTCTTGTATAACCTGCAACCGGGGAAAGAGCTTATAGTTTATACTGATGCATCGAAAGTTGGTTTGGGTTGTGTGTTAATGAAGAATGATATGGTGATTGCTTATGCTTCTCGTTACTTAAAGACTCACGAGAAGAATTATGTTGTTTATGATTTGGAATTAGCGACAATTAGGTTTCTTTGAAGCTATAAAGACACTATTTATATGGAGAAAGCTTTACGCTATTTTCAAATCATAAAAGTTTGAAGTACTTGTTTTCTAAAAAATAATTGAATATGAGGCAAAGACAATGGTTTGAGCACTTGAAAGACTTTGGTTTTAGTCTTGAATACCATTCATGTAAAATGAATGTTGTTGCTGATGCACTAAGCATGAGGAATGTTGAAACGTTGTGGGCAGCCAGTCAGTTGACTTATGAGTATGATTTGCTCGAAAAGTCACTGCTACGACTTTGTCAGAGATTCCTAATGCTGATGATCAACCAATTTGTGCTCAGCTTAGGATACAAACGATCTCTATTCAGAAAGTGAGCAAAGTGATGAGAATTATGAGTCTATAGATCAGAGTTTGAGGCTTAGAGGTAGACTGTGGATTCCATCAGTGGCTGAGATTCGGAACGAAATATTGAGAGAATCTCATTGGTCTAGATATAACATTCGTCCTAGCATGACCAAAATGTATCCTGATATGAGGCGATTATATTGGTGGCCTGGTATAAAAGCTTATGTGGGTGACTATGTGAGGAGATGTGAGATTTGACAATAGGTTAAGGCCGAACGACAGAAACCTGAATGTATGTTGTAGCCACATCCCTTACCGTAGTAGAAATGAGAACATATTGCGATGGATTTTGTTACTCATTTTCCTACTTCTTGGAGGAAACATGGCAGTCTGAGTTATTGTTGATACACGGATGTAGTCTGCTCATTTTCTTCCTATGTCCATTTCGGATACTTTTACACAACTGAGTTTGTTGTATGAGCGAGAGGTGGTTCGCTTGCATGGGGTGCCATTGACTATAATTTCTGATCGTGATGCTCGTTACACATCGAGGTTGTGGTAGAGCATGCAGGAGCAGTTCGACATTCAGTTACATTTCAATATTTCATTTCATCCACATACGGATGGTCAGACTGAAAGGTTGATCCAAGTGTTGGAGGACATGCTCAGGGCTTGTGTACTAGAATTTAGAGGTTCATAGGAAGAATACATACCATTGTGTGAATTCTCTTATAATAATAGTTATCAATTGAGTATCAAAATGGCTCCGTTTGAGGCTTCGTATGGGAGACCTTGTCGTTCACCAGCTTGTTAGGCAGAACCAAAGTATTTAGCGGAGTTGGGGCCACATTTAGTTCGAGATCACACCGAGGTTGTGTTGCAGATTCGTCTAAGATTGAAAGGTGCTGAAGAAAGGCATAAATGTTACTATGATCTCTATCACCGGTTTGTGGAATATCGCAAAAGAGATTGGGTTTATTTGAAAGTCTCCCATTGCAAAGGCCATTATAGATTTGGACCGAAAGGAAAACTCTCTTCAAGGTTTAAAGGACCGTTTGAGATTGTAAAACGGATTGGTAAGGTTGCTTATAGACTTGCATTACCACCTCAGTTAGCCAGAAATCATGGTGTATTTCACGTGTCAATGCTCAGGCTGAAGGAAATTGATTCGCATCACATAGTAGAATGGAATCAATTTGATTTGCTGGGTGATGTGTCATATGAAGTGCAACCTATATTGATTGTGGATATGAGGATCCAGAAGCTTCAAAATAAAAAAACTTCACTTGTTTTAGTTAAGTGGCAATTTCATAGTGATTCGGAGCTGACTTGAGAACGAGTGGCGTATATGAGAGAACATTTTTTAGATCTCTTTTAGTCCAGGTAAATTTTGTTTCAATTTTAATTTCGATGAAGAAATTTTATTAGTTGGGAAAATTGTCAAATCCCAAATTTTTTATTCAATAATTATGGCTAATTTGGGATTGACGGATCCAAATTATGGTTGAGGTCGCAAGTCGCGAGCTGAGGACTGATGAAATGAGATTTACAGGTAATTTTACTTTTGTGTAATGTTTGCATAGTGTTGTGTATTACATGCTATTAGGCTAGTGAATATCTTATAAATGTTTAAGAGGGCTTGTATTCCTTATTTGTTTAGGTGTGTAGATGTGCCTATGCCTTGACAATCCATACTTGGTATTTCTTGAAGTTTAAAAAGTAGTTTTTGCATTTAGGTCCGTACTCGATCGAGGTGTGCACGACTCACGGGGTTAGAGTCCCTGGGGATGTTGGCACATGTTACTTGACACTGTAGACACCCGGGGTTAGAGTCCCTGAGGTGGTCTACACACCGGGATTAGAGTCCCTGGTAACACTTGGGTTAGAGTTCCTTGTGCTATATGATTATTGAGTCGGAGTGACGTGTTTCACTGCCGACCGGACCTAAATCACCACTACTTAGCCTAATGTCAGTATCACTTGTTTAACTCTGGTATTTACTCGCATATGGTTTATTTTCCAGTTTTCCCATTTATATGCTTTTAAATACCATTTGAATATTTGGAAATGCAAATTAAACTTGTCATCGGGGATTACTGTTTTATTCTTGTACTCATCATCCTTTTTATGACGGTGGGTGCAGAGGCGTCTACCATCAAGGCCGGCAAAGAGAAGATCGACGATTATCGCTGAGCCGCGGGCGCGTCGCTGCATCGATTGTAGGTCTTTTTTTGGTATTTTGATTGTATATGTTATATATGTCTTTCAGATACTATTTGGGGTTGTATATTGGGTTGAGCATTAGTTTCCCCGACTTGACTTAGACTATTTTACTGTTTCACTACATTTTGAGGACTTTATTTATGTGATGTCATTTCCTGGTTTTCCACACTTAGGATTTTATAAATGGCTTCTGCATAAGTTACTAATTGCATCTGCATAATCAATAAGACTTTCGCTAATTAATTAATTTAATAAAAAGTTTTAATTAACTCTAAATTTTATAAACTGGTAGGACTAGTGTATTACTTATCCTGAACACGAGAAAAGATGCGTCTAGGTTGTAAAGGCTGACTAATACGTAGTTAAGTCCTGCGTGGATATGATTAGGGCTTAATTACGGGATTAGGCCGGGCGGTGCCCTAGATTAGGAGAGGGGCCGTCACAGAAGTAGTTAGTGGCGGACGTCCTGACTGTCGAGATTAGGGAATTAGGAATTTCTGGTGGACGTCGATTTTCCATAGCTAATCTAGGAGAAATTGAATTAATAACTTTTTGGAATGATTGATGACCATTAAATGCCATTGAATCTTGATTCTTGCTTGTGGAACCGTAGACTTAGGTGGTTTCTCTCATTGATATTATATTTTTTTTTGCGAACTTTTTATTTTTGCTAGTTTAGTTAATTCTTTCCTTGAACTTTCTGAAAACCCACAATTTTTAGTTAACTTAGAGTAAAAATCAAGTCCTGTGGATTTACCACTACTACACCCTTGTGGTTGGTAACTTGATTGCGGGTTATATTTGGCACGCACAATACGTGACCAAAAGGAGACTCGTTACCCATTTTTATCGGTAAAAAGAGTGAACGATAGGAGGTATAACAAACATGCACATGCAGTGCATTCCACCTTCGAGTAAGTAGACAGCTTGGATTCAGGGCACCATCTACTCTTCAACCAACACTTCCTCAATGTGAGCCCTTTAGTGATGTTAACCTCTTTCTCAACACTTCCTCAATACTCAACCGTTACCACCTCACAAAATTATCCATCGTTACCACCTTGCCACTCACCGAGATGTTCAACAAAATACTCACATCCTCTAATGTGATAAACATTTCATCGAATGATAAGTGAAATGTATCCGTCTCTGGCGGCCACCTCTCCGCAAATGCATATATGAGTTCCTTGTTGCCTTTTCGATAGAAGTAATCTATGAGTGGCATCAACCCAGACCTCTGAATGATCCTCTACAGGCCCTCGGTGTCAGGGTGGCAAGACTGCAAGTCCCAATCAATTAATTGATCCCCGTAGTGTCTGCACTTAAGCAATGAACGATGCTGCAAGAAGAAAACAAACGTCAAACTGCAAGTCCCACTCAATTAATTGACCAAATTGACTTTGCAAATAATCATACCCCATTGTTCCAAATCACTGCCGCAATATGATTTTGGAAGCTCTTTAGCAAGGATCGATCGATAGGACAACTAGGGAAAGGAGCGGATGGGTCATCTTCACACTCCTCTACATTTCCACCAACCACACCACTACTACTCGCTCACGCGGTGTTGTGCCATAATAGTCTTATTTTGTTGTTCACTTAGGGCCTTATCTGTAATGACCCGTTACCTTAAGCTGGTGATTAGTACTAATCCAAATCCTAATTTACCCGGGTTAGGCTCGTGGTTAAGTTCGGCGTACCTCGATTAGCGCGTGCGTGCGTTTGCATGATGTATGGTGTTTGTTTGAATTGTTAAATCAATTTATATATAGGTTGTCGTATAATACGAAAATTATACACACCTATAAAATGAAAATACCCAATAAACTATGGTTTACCGGGATACCAAGTGTGACGAGGGAATCGTGACGAGAGTGTGCACACTCAAGGACACTTGTAGGCACGTCCGGTGAGTTTATTGGTGAATAATACGTGATACATATATATTTATATGTTTTTAAATATATAAATATATATATTGGAAAATAAAAGAATATTAGAAATATATGGATTATTGGATCGTCTCGAACAAAGCATAAGTGTTTGATGTGTCAAATTTTGTGTCACTGTAAGGAGTATCACTTGATCGGTCTCAAGATAGCGCGACACGTATCTCGAAAAAAATATATATATAAAAACAAAAAACTCATTCTTATCAATTCATTTCGATTAATCGAGGGTTCTGGAGGTTCGGTTTCGATTCGGATCGAGGGGAGATCGTTTCGGAAACCAAATTCAACGAAGTTGAGGAGGTTAAACGGATTAGAAGCTAGTGATCATCACTTTGGTAAGTTTGGTTTTCAAGTTTGTTGCAGTTCAATTCGGTGGTAATGATCAAAACTTGTTGAATTGAGGTTGTTGTTGATTTGAATGGGTTTATAACCTCATTAGAATTGTTGAATTTGGAGGAGTTTTTGATTGATTTGGATGAGCAGAATGGTGCTGCTGTTGCAAGTCTGGTGCGTATAGCACATAGGCATTGGCCATAGCGCGCTACGCGTAGTGGGGAGGATGAACCGACATACATATAGCGCGCTATCCATGTCATGCACCGTGTTATCAGACCCCTGAAACCAGCAACTATGTTGTGTTTTATGAATAATTTTCGGGGGACTTAGGGACTAGTCTAGGGGTTCTAAATGTAGTATGATGAATCTATATTGATCATAAATGATTGGTAATAGGTTGAGGAACACCGAGGAAGAGTGAGATGACCGAAAAGTTAGGGAGTTTGAGAAACAGAGACTTAGACCGAGGTAAGTATGGATTCGCTTCTTTATCAATATTGTCTGGCTATTTAGTATATATATATCATGTAGTTGTTGAATTGAAATGGGGGATAATGTACACTATGATGGTTTTTCTAATTAACAGAAAACGGTGACTAATGTGATCCACGAGAGTAACTCCTTAAGGTTGAGACCAGGTTGTATAGTTTTCGGGCTTAATCTCTTAGTCTATACGTAACTCCTACTCAGTTTATAGGGTGCATGGGTTACATATTCACTAGAAGGTTTAGGATAGAACCATTGGGCATTAATCGATTGGCTAAACATCACATATGCGCGGTGTGTTGGTTTAGCACTCGTATTAATGGCGTCGATGGGTAATCGACCCTCATTGTTTAAATAAAATGGGGATCACAGTGCAATAGTCCAAAGACATTTGCTTTGCATTCGTTTATGTATTGAATTTATATGCTTTCCATATTCTTGTTAGATATCATTAGTGCATGTTGTTATTGCAAGATATCCTTGAATATTATATGGAATGTTAGTGTGAATCCCTACTTACTGAGAAAGTTGGAAAACTCGCCCCAATTAACATTACAGGTAGATTCGACAAGCGCTACGACTACGGGATGGAGAAGTTATATGATTCTTGAACTTCTCTTCGATGTAATGACTTCCTCTGGTCTTATATATTGTTGTTGAATTACAATTTTGTAATATCACATGGGATGGGTGATTTATATAACCGAGGTTTATTCTAGTTTGTTTTTAATAATGTATATCTTATTTTGGTTATCGAAAAAGACTTGAAATTGTCACTGCGTATATGCTTTGTTTTATTTCGATAATCGATATACAGTAGTGCTTATCAGGTGTAGGTGGTAAGGCTGCTAGCTCTAATTAATTCTGGTAAGGGTAATCTGGGCTTAATTAGAGTTTCAGGTCGGGTATTGCCCTAATCAGGTTAGGGGATGTTATAGTTTGGTATCAGAGACATAAGTTTTAAAGCCTTGGTTAGTAATAATTTATTAGAATCAAGGAATAACTCTGATACATTATGGTGGCAGAGTTTATGGTTTATCACTTTTAGGGATAAAGTGGTAACAATGATACAGGTTGGGTATCATGGACATGGCTCTGACCATACATTGACTTTTGGATGGTGTTCGAAGTAAATGAAAGCCAATTTTAAATTTTAAGGTACTCTGATTACCCCAATAATGGAACCTAAGTTTATCGATTTGAAGAGTGGTCTCAAGTTATGAATAAGCTTAGGGTTTGATAAATGATTTTTATCGTGATTTTGGGGGTAACCAAAAGATAAAAGACTGGAATATGTCATTTGTTGTGTATACTATATCTATATGGTAGATATGAAGGTATGTTTTTCCTGAACGGTAATAAGATGGTTGAAGTCC
This sequence comes from Stephania cephalantha, assembly GCA_039657325.1. Classification (NCBI taxonomy): domain Eukaryota; kingdom Viridiplantae; phylum Streptophyta; class Magnoliopsida; order Ranunculales; family Menispermaceae; genus Stephania; species Stephania cephalantha. Next base: position 39,813,808 of record CM077572.1, on the reverse strand, counting down.
ATCTATTTCTCATGATATGAGAAAGTGTTAGAGGTATGAGCACCGGAGAGTCTTAACCTCGGGGATAGACAAAAAGGAAAGACATAAGAAAAGTTACAAAGATGAAATAGAATTCTTCTCTAAGTAACATTTTCAATGGTCTTATTCTCACTGACATTATTAGACAAATAATAGTTGGTGAAAAAGTATCAATTGGATCAAGACCTTGAGGTGTGTATTAGGATAATGGAAATTATAAAATAATGAAATACTGAATGACTTTCGATAAAACTCAAAGGTGGTGGACCACTTTGAGAGGTGATTAATACTAGTATTGAGACTAATATGGAAGTAATGAAAGTTATTCAGTAAAAAAATTAGTGGTAAATGATAAAAGCCTAATGGAGGTTAGGAAATCACTAATGCAGTTATACTTCATAAGTTGTTATGAAGTTGATATTCCAGTTATGGTATGAATCCATATTAGAATAACAAGTGGTTTTTTAATAAAAGATAGTTAAATCCAAAATATAGCAGTGAGTTGGTAAAATATCCTAGTCTGATCTATTAGACCGGTATGGTCTAAATTAGGGAGAATGAGTGGCCAGTGAATCTGAGGATTTTGAGAAATCTCAAGAATAATGTATAGTAATGGGAATGAGTATTCATTGCCCAGGATTGACAACTCATTCTGAAAATAAGTGAAATCAACGATTTTCAAGAGGTAGTTGAGATTTGATTTTCACAGTGAAATGATCTGAGCAAAGGATATATATCTTTATAAGATGATTGCAGGCAGGTGCTGGATCATTTTAAGTGAATGGTGGAAACCCCTAGAACTTACTAGAACTCATGCTATTTTCATAAATTAAGGATGTCAAGTGAAGGAAAACCCTATTATAATGAAGTTGTTATTGTGTTATCAATAGTAGTATGGAATCTCTGAAGACTTAGAAAAGGCACGAGCAATTACCATATAGAATTGTAAATTGCTAACGGTAAGTTGGTTTAGACCAGATTTTTGCAAATGCTAGTGCTAAGTTTTAAAGGTTAATAAAATAGTAAGAATATTGAATATTAATAGTAAATAAAGGGAATTTGACTGTGATCGAGACAATATGAGGTTGTCATATATTCAACATTATAGTAAAAAAATGAAAGTAAGCTTGAAATAATTGGATATTACCAACGATCGATACAAGGATCTTTGATATCGTTGTGTGATTTATTCAATTAACTCAAGTGTGAAAATGGTTATAAATTGAAAGTAAATGCAAGAATGCCTTGAAAGAAAATGAAAGTATAGTTTGATTACAATGTTTGCTTGACAAAACCTAAATTGTGGAAGAAGTTAGAGGTTCATCCTAAGACTTCTGATCTAGGTAAGAATGTGTGGGTGACACAATAAAGCAAAATTGTAACTCATATTTCCAGGTATATAAATAGTTCCAGATTTAGGAGAAATACTATTAGAGACAGATAATCTCGGGATAACTAATTTGGTAGTTGTACCAAATATGGAAAGACATCACTTGTAAATTAAGAAAAAGATTGTTGAGGATCTTTTAATCATTCTTTAAGATTAATCAGAATCTTAGAGGAATCATTAAAAGACAACCTAAGAATATGACACCAGTGGACTGGTGTAAGAGTAAGCAACGAATTTCAAACTGTAGAAGTTTGAAATATGGAAATTGTCAAAGTGATAGAAATAGAAAGTAAGAAAGTTACCTTAAAAATTTCCTAAGTATTAGGAATTCACTCTGAAACATCACTCATCAAGGTGATTGTGTGGACAATACCTTGAAAAGAAAGGGACATAAGCTATAGTTATGATAAAAGCTGCTCAGTAATATCTCTTAGGCGAGATATTTACTGGTGACCAAGTGGAAGTTCTGCGTAGGCACATCATCAATTGAATTGGCTAAATTGATAACTATAAGTGTGTTCTTTAAAGCTCAAATTGGAGTTTAGCTAATAATGATTGAAATGAGTGATGTACTATTGAAGGAGATTGATTGATATTATCAAGTAGGTCAAATATGACTACTAATTATTGATGTTGGAAAGGATGATCTCATATCAAAACATTGAGCATGTAAGTAAAGTTCTTAGAACTTGAAACAAAGAGTAAGGCAATAATTTCGTGAGAATCTCATTGATTTCTTTAATACATTTATTCAGGTGAAGTCCAAAATTCATTGTGAAGAAAATGAATAGTTAGTGACCTGAAATGAAAAAAAAAAATTGACGGCGTCAATTTTATAAAGAAATATGAGATATATCAGCAGGTAGAAGCTGAATAAATTTAACCTAGAGGGTTATATTATTCTTGCTTATATGAATGATATTTCATGCTCAAGAAATTCATGATAAATTAACCTAAGTTGTGGTGACAACTGAAGGTTATTGATATAATTGTAAAACTGACATAGTTCAGAAATTTCTTGCCAGTACTATGGTTTAAATCCTTGTGGAAAAATAAGCGAGATGTATGTGTGTGGAAGAATTAAGAGTTGTGGAGATCCAATATTATTATTTTGGTAAAGAACCGGAAGTCTGCTTCTCGAGGGGGAAAGGTGTATAATAACTAGGAGGGACCTTTCTCAATCTTAACACAATATATCTGAAGTTGACCATGGTTTCCAGAGAATATAGTTTCTGAGCTTGTGACTTGGAAAGTACGAATTACTGGAAGAAATATTTACTGTGAGTTCTCTGGTGTTAATTTTAACAGGCTATATATAGAAATGAGGTATTTACCTAAAAAATTTGTATGCTTTACTTTGTCGTTAAAATGTGTGGGATGAGAAGTAATGATACAAATTTATTAGAGCCTGAGTAATTTAGAACTATATAGAAAGGTGTTATCAGATTGTCAGTATAAAATTGCAACTCAGGTATATGGAGAAAATGTAACTATAAATAGAGCTTCTCAGTTTAGACTTCATGAGAAAGTGACGGTGATGATTTGTGTTAGTTTAGCTAACACGTCATCAATAGAGAGAGCTAATTAAATAATTACTTATTTGATCTTTTGAGTTCAGATTCAAACTGAATTGGAGAAGATTCAGCGGTGATTGGTTGTCAGAAAGCTAATTAGGATTATATATAACGTTAAAGGTTAACGACTAGTGTAGATTTTCCTGATTTTTCAGTTTCTTATAATGTTGCGTTATGGTTCAGGGATAGATTATGGATTCCAATTCAGGATCAGGTGAGGCAGGAAGTGCTACGAAAATCTCATAGATTTGTTTACTACATTCATCCAGATAGTAGTAAGGAATATCATGAAATGAGGAGCCTTTATTTATTGTTAATCTGGGATGAGAAAAATGATGTTATGGGAATAATAAATATATATGAGATATGTCAGCAAGTTAGGGCTGAGCATAGAAACCCGAAGGTTTATTGTATTCGCTGCCTATTCCTATATGGAAATGGGAACATAGATAAATGGATTTTGTTTCAAGTTTATCTCTGAGTTCGTGTAAGCACAACACGACATGGATTGTAGTTAATAGGTTGACGGAGTCTGCGCATTTCTTGCCAGTTTCTATGTGAAATCCTTTTGACTGATTATGTAAAATATACATACATGAAGTATTAGATTTCAGGGTGCTTCTGTATCGACTATTTCAAATAGGGATATGAGATTAAAGTCCAGAGAATGGAGTGAATTATTGTGACAGCTGGGGAACTATTCTTAACCTCAGTATGATATATTACCGGTAGACCGATGGGTAGCCGGAGTAATAAAGTTTAGTGCTAGAGGATATACTTTAAGCTTGTGTCTTGAAGTTTAATAATAATTGGAAAAGATACATTTCTCTGTATGAGTTCATTTGTAAAACTAGCTGTCAAGCTAGAATGGAATACTCTTTTGAAACTATGTACGGTCAACCATGTCATTCACCGGAGTGTTTGGACACGGGTTGAGATGCAAGTTTATTGGATGAGGAATTGATTTAGAACTACACAGAGAAGATGAGGCAGATTCGCTAGCGTTTGACTACAACACGATTAAAATAGAAGAGATATGGCGATAAACATCGTAGGTGGTTAGAGCTTTCAAAGGTAAAATATGTTTTGTTAAAAGTCTCACTTAAGAGAGGAGTTGTGTAAGTTTGGATTGTGAGGTAAGCTAGTTTCAAGTTGTATTGAGTCGTTCAAAATACAGGAACGGGTTAATACTGGTACTTACAGGTTAAAGTTGCCTTATCAGCTAGTCGGAGTTATTAACGCCTTCCATAAGTCTATGTTAATAAAACAGAGATTCAGTTCATTCCAAGGATTGGTTGGAATGAATGTGATTTTTGGAAAGACTTATCTTACGAAGAGCAGTCAAGTAGGTTACTTGATCGTAAGATCTTTAAAATGTTGAGAACCAAAGAGATTTCTTTGGTTATAGTGAAATAGGGATTTCAGAAAGATGAGGAACTAATCTGAGAATGGAAGTATTAGGAATAGTTCCCATTTTTCTTCGAAACTGCAGGTAATGTCAGATTACTTTAATTTCAAAGATAAAAATGTTTTAAATCGGGGAAACTGTAACGACCAGTTACCTTAAGCTAGTGATTAGTACTAATCTAAATCCTAATTTACCCGGGTTAGGCTCGTGGTTAAATTCGTCATACCTCGATTAGCACGTGCATGCGTTTGCATGATGTATGGTGTTTGTTTGAATTTTTAAATCAATTTATATATATAGGTTGTCGTATAATATGGAAATTATACACAAGCCTATAAAACGGAAAATACCTAATAAACTATTGTCTACCAGGTCACCAAATGTGACGAGGGAATCGTGGCAAGAGTGTGCATGCTCAAGGACACTTGTAGGCACGTCCGATGAGTTTATTGGTGAATAATACGCGATACATATATATATATATATTTATATGTTTTTAAATATATATATATATTTATATTGGAAAATAAAAGAATATTAGAAATATGTGGATTATTGGATCGTCTCGAACGAAACGTAAGTGCTTGATGTGTCAAATTTTGTGTCACTTTAACGCATCAACCACGCGATCGGTCTCGAGATAGCGTGATGCGTATCTCGAGAAAAATCCGTATATAAAAACAAAAATTCATTCTTATCAACTCATTTCGATCAATCGAGGTTCGGTTTCGATTCAAATCGAAAGGAGATCGTTTGGAAACCGAATTCAACGAAGTTGAGGAGCTTAAACAGATTAGAAGCTGGTGATCTTCACTTTGGTAAGTTTTGTTTTCAAGTTTGTTGAAGTTCAATTCGATGGTGATGATCAAAACTTGTTGAATAAAGGTTGTTGTTAATTTTGAATGGGTTTATAACCTCATTAAAGGTCCTCCTGGATTGATTAGGAGTGTAATTGTTGAATTTAGAGGAATTTTGGATCGATTTGGATGAGCAGAATGGTGCTGCTTTGGCATCCCCTAACCTGATTAGGGCAATACCCGGCCTGAAACCCTAATTAAGCCCAGATTACCCTTACCAGACTTAACTAGAGCCAGCAGCCTTAACACCTTCACCGTATAAGCACTACTGTATATCGACTATCGAAATAAAACAATTAATATATGCAGCGAAAACCTTTTCGATAATCAAAATAACATATACAGTATTTAAAACAAAACCGAAATAAACTTCGGTTATATAAATCACCCATCCCATGTGATATTACAAAACTGTAATTCAACGCCAATATATAAGACCAAAGGAAGTCATTACATCGAAGAGAAGTTCAAAACTCATATAACTTCTCCATCCTGTAGTTGTAGAGCTTGTTGGATCTACCTGTAATGTTAATTGGGGTGAGCGCTCCAACTTGCTCAGGAAGAAGGGATTCACACTAATAATCAACATTCCATATAATATTGAAAGATATCAAGCAATAACAACATGCACCAATGATATCTAAGAAGAATATGGAAAGCATATAAATTCAATACATAAACGAATGCAAAGCAAATGTCTTTGGACTATTACCCTGTGATCCCCATTTTATTTATAAAACTAGGGTCGATTACCCACCGGCGCCATTAATAAGAGTGCTAAACCAACACACAACGCATATGTGATGTTTAGCCAATCGATTAATGCTCAATGGTTCTATCTTAAACCCTCTAATGAATATGTAACCCACGCAACCTATAAACTGAGTAGGAGTTACGTATAGACAGGAGATCAAGCCCAAGTACTACTGATAGGTCATTATTTATGCATATTATATAGTTTATTTATGTATCTTTATTGTTGAATCACTGAAATATATGCCTAACTATCTTTATTTATTATTTTCAGGGTTTTTGGAGTGCACGGTTGAGTTTGTGGCGAAAAACTACGCAAAAATCGAGTATTCATATGCCCGGATCCGTCAACATCGAAAACCGTGTTAGTGCGTATCTCGAGACAGATTTGGTGGGCCCACACGTGTTATGATATTTAAATGAAAATAAGTGGAGCATGATGGCGTTGATAACAATAAGGCATGAGTTGGTTGGATTTGCATTATATATGGGAAGTGCATATCTATCATATATATATATATATATATATATATATATATATATATATATATATATATTAGTTTCAGGACGTGCTACGCACGATTGACCCGCTCGCTTCGCTCGCGGGATATTAATTTCTAAAAATTTATTAATAAAATTTAAAATTGTAATTAAAATTTTAAAATTAAAAATACAAGCACCTTTTTTAACTCATCAATATTCTTTAATGTAATTGAGATAAAATGTGAATGAATAAATCAATAAAAAAAAACACAAGTGGAGTTTTCATGCTTAACTGAGTTGTCAATCTTGTGAATATATATGGAACAAGCATCAATAAATTGTCATTTTTCATAGAAATAACCAATGCTAGAATTCTTGGTTGCGATCTAAAAAGATGAGAATCATGCCAAACAAAATCCTAATTATGATCTAGAAGAACATTGAACTTAATAATTGCAGGCAAATCAAGTTTCCCTTCCATGCATTATAGTTAAAACATTGTAAATTTAATAAGCAACGAATGTACAATAAAAATTAAAATAATATTTATGAGTTTGAACAAACTATGTAATATAAATATTAAATATTAAATTTAATATACAATGCTAAATAAATTGAAAATATGATAATGAAAATATAAAATGCCTACTGCTAAAATTTAAATATAAAAAGTCTTTTGTATTTTGTAGCATGTTCATGATGATGTTGACTATACTTCATCTTCGTCATCACTGCATAAGAAATACATTATATTAGTTTATTTGTAAATACATAAGTAACTAATTAATAATATGTAACTTCAAATAACTTACTCAACATAACAATATTTTCTTGGACGTTTATTTATTCCCAATTCATTATCAATACTTTTTCTCTTCACGTTGACTTCTTTGTTGTTGTCGACTTCGTATTTATGTGTTGAAATATCATTTGACAACTTCCCCTATTATTTTCAAAAATAAGACAATATGTAAAATTAAATTATATAATGTGATCTTGTAAGTTACTGTAAAATAAAATAAATACCTCATTATGACGAAAATTATCTCCATATTCTTCATGACATATACTCGAAACGGTGAAATTTTCATTTCCACTGGCTAAATTGTAATTAGTGAGTTTTAGTTTAAAAGTAAAACTTCTTCCTACAATCTCGCAGAGTTCTATTGGGACTGCAATCTTTTCGTTTGTCTGACAATATAAGCAAAAAATAAATTAGAACAAAAGGACCATAAAAATGAATAAGACATAGATTATATAGAATATTGCATTTGCATTCAATTAGTTTTGTATTCTAAATTAGAAAAAGATGTACCGAAGATGCCTCATTCAAGATTCTTTCGCCATTGTCTTTACCAATAATATTTTTCACTATGCTATCGAATAGAACAAAAGTTGTGGACCCTGTATTATCTTCGACGCGCACATGAACTTTGAATCTAAAAACAAATCCAATTGTCATGAATTAGATTTTTGACAAGATATATGTATATACAGTACAACAACAAAGAATCTTAGGAAATTGAAAATTAATAATAAATAATTTTAAGGTATGGCTAATAAGACTCAAAGATGCATGTGAAAATTATATACGTAATTTATAAAAGTGACATTCATTTGTATAATATAATTTTAATGTACCTCCGATATGGCGTTGTAACAAATTCTTTGCACCTTTCGCAATAATATTGTGTTCCCGATTTTTCTAACTTGACGTAATGTGAATTGCAAGTATTGTAATGCCAAGAACCACTTGAATTTATTGACATGATTTTCACTTTGCAAACAACGTACAATTTCGTGTAAAAAATTAACAATTAGTTTTATATCGTGAAAAAGTCATATAATATTATTTTGTATATAATAATGTCTTACCGTAGCTTTTGATCTTTGGCGCTTCACTTATAAGGGCAAATCCAACAACACACTTATAAGGAAGTCTCGAACTTCTCCCAATTCAACTATTACTGTAACAACCCTTGCATCGAATTCTTCAGTCTTAGCATAATATCCGACTTAACAACAACACGTATACCAATTTTTAGTTTATTAGTAAATTGCCTTAAGCAAGATCTTAAACCCACACTCTGTTAAATCCCAATCACAAAACACAACCGATTAAAACCGCACAATTATCCTCGCTCACAATTAAACCCACACTCTGTTAAATCCCAGTCACAAGATCTTAGTTTATTAATGTCTCACACACTCGCTCGCTGTTCTCTCTATCTAACGGTTTAGAGTGAGAAACTGTAGAGAGAGAGAGACGAATAAGCATTTAAAGCAGAGAAACAACATCACAGACAGCGAGAACGAGAGAGCGGGAGAGAGAGAGACGAAATCGCATTGACAGAGAAGAATCGATTCTTCGCATCTCTTTGTGTGTGTTAAATGCGTGATTCTCTGCGTTAGTTTGTATGTCTGGATTGTTGCGAATCGTGGTTGAATGCCGTAGCATCAGAATTGGATAACAACTACAACACACTCATTCAGAGCTTTTTACTCTGTGTTCTCCCAATTCGACAAGAACTCCCAGTTCGATAACAATTCCAATAATCATTCATCCTCTTCTTCAACAACTATGTAAACTCTTTTTCCTCGTATCCCTCTTCGACAACAATTCCAACTACTCTAATCTCTCTATAAATATGAGATCAATTTCTTATTTTATCTCTATCAAGGCACTCTCCATTCTAAATTACAATCACGTTCTCCTACTGTTTTCTCTCATCAAAATTATTCGATCTCCATTGCAGGTAATGTAAGAGATTCAATTATTTCACTACAAAGATGGCCTACAAATGCCATAGTTAGAAAACTCGAGATTATAAAAATTAAAAGAATTTGATGGTATAATTCCTTCAACCACATCAAGATGATTTGACATCACCTTCTAGACTCCAAGGTTTTTTATGTTAAATATTAGATATGACAAGCCAACTCTATCCCAATATCCAGAAACGCATGCCAGTAGTGCAATTACTAAACTCGTTATAAGGAAAAAAGCAGATGAATAGAACTGCAGGAACATTGGATTATTTAGATAATTGATCAACATATGGTTCTAGTGAAGTTCCTAAAAACCATTATTAAAAGCAGACTAACCACCAGGAATTCAGCAACAAAATTCATACCCAAGCTGTGAAAGGGATCGATTTATATTCCCAACTTTTCTCGAGACGTTCTCTAGCCGCACTGTAAGTTTTTGTCTCTCTCGAGCTGCAAGAAGATCCACAAGACTTATTCGCTAATCCCGAAACCGCTTAAACCATATGCCATGCTCGATATACATAAATTTCAATTAGTATAACTAAAAATATACTAAGCTAAGCTAAGATACAAAGAAATATGACTTATATACTCAACTTCACCGCTGCTATCAGCCTATCACAAGGTATGGTGAATCCTAAACATAGAGATCATATAGGCTAATGCATAATGATTGTAAATTAAACCAGATCAATATCAAATAAATGGTTTCCTGAACACTCCTCAATCATTCACTTCTTCTATACCTTTTTCCACTTTTTTTCCATCTAAGTTGTTGCTTCTAATGCAGTTAAGACTAAGACTCAAGCCTAAACTTTTGAATCTCCAAAAGATATCTAGTTTCTAAGAATTTTAAGGCTTCACCAATCTTTGATTTTTCGATGATGTAAACTACAATCTGAGCATGCTTTTAGATGTGACTTAAAAACCAATATCATAATTGGCAATTTCAAAGCATGCTTCAAAAAAACATCAGAACCAAATTTACCTTGCATCTTGATTCAACAACACAAGTGAAAACACTATGTGATCCGGAACTCTCTCGAATTTATGCTTGTTGCGCCTTAGTTCTCTGTTTGACAATCCCCGAAGTATTATGGAGCACAAGTAAGTATCACAAAACCTCAATTTACTTGAGGCATCTTGTAACATTGAATAGGTCATCAATTTGAAGGAGCTTGAGATAACAAAGAAAAGAGCTACTTATTCATTCACATAAGAAGTGGTCCATAGAAGGACTTATCTCTCCACAATCAAATAAAAACATGGCTCCTATGTTGTGATTTATTGTAAGATCAGCGCATTCTTACAACCTGGAATACCATCCATATCCAGGGTACATAAATCTCATAATATAATATTTTTTATATCATTAGTGTCTCGCACTAATGAAATTTTTTAGAGAATTTATTTGTTTCAATTTTAATTATAATAATGTTATTACTCGTTTTACTTTTGTATGACATTTTTATGAGAATTTACTTGTAATGTTATTACTCGTTCTATATGAAACAAAATATATTCTCTAAAAATGCAAATAAGTAGAATGAATTTAACATTACAATATATGATATCAAGCAAAAATAGATGTTTCATGTCCTTTATCAAGCAAAAATAGAAACAAACACCTTTATCAATAGATGTTTCATGTCCTTTATCGTGGAGACATACTCCTCCGTTAGATTCTCCACATAAACACCTTGCTTTTACATCTTCTCTAATCTGGAAGATAACATCCACAACAAAGTATTAGACAAGTCCATTAACAGAATTAATATATTTATGACCTGTGCCAAGGGAAAAGGAATAAAGTATCAGTTAAGGAAGATTCTCACAGAATTTAAAAGCTAATAATACTTCATATTTTATAGACAAATAAAAGCTAAATCCATGCATTACAGTTAAGGAGAAATGAAAATTCAAAATTGAAGAACAGGATCATTCAAATGACCAACAAACTTGCCATTATTAAAAGCTAATAATACTTCATAATTTATAGACAAAGATAATTCAAACAGAATATTAAGTGTAAAATATAATCCATCAAGCTTGCTCTCAACATGATATAGAAAAGCCTCCCAATACAACCAATAGCTTGTGGAACAATAATAACTCATTCATAATCAATCCCTACAATTAATAAAGCTCAAATTCAATTATGTTGTATGGAAATCTTTTAGCAATGTGAACTCAAGGTCAAAACAATAATATACTCTCACTGATAGTGGAAAATTATATACTAACATAAAGCCATTTCAGTGATCAGATGGCCTCTTTGCACGAGAAACTCATAGCTAATGCTCGATGTCAAATAATCTTCCTGTGGTAGTACCTAATAGCAGGGATGTTAAACTAAACTTGTAGCACCACGCCTACGGTAACTATATTTAATTATAAGCTAAGCCCCCAAATAATGACCCAATACTCATTTACTACTTTATAATGATGAAGTAAGCCGTTCAAGGAAGAAGATTCACAAATAATAGAAATCTATTTGTGCTCATGCCTAGCCAAGTATACAAACTCCCCCGTTCTTATTGTTGAAGAAAAAAAGAAAAAAAAATTGATTTAAGCTTAATACCTGCGTGAATACAGGAACCAACGACCAGAGAAGTGTAGCCCAGGGTAAGAAGGACTGAAGCCAGGTTTATATACCTGAGATAGTGGAAGGACTAAGCCGAGACGTAACGATCATCACAACAACAAGCATTGCAATGAACTCGTACAATTTCAAGGGTCCATGTGGAGAAAGATTGGAGTACATGATCTTTTCCAAAAACAGAACAAGGGGAAAAGAATTTAAAAAAAAAAAAAAGATAAATCATCAACATGGATAAAACGAAAATAATGGAAGTGAAAACATAAGAGATCATTACCGAAATGAATATCGGACAATAAAAGAGTTTATAAAGCTATAAGAGAGAAAAACAACATTACACGCAATAACAATAGTGTTTCCTTGATTAAAGAATGATGATGGATAACAATTGAGACTTAGCTATGAGTTTATTAAATCTAGATCCATTTATTTGACATTTGATTTAAATGATGAGGCAACCCTTTTGCGATCCATCTGAAATAATCTAAAACACTAAAAGTGTGGCTCATAGGCACATCATAAAAGTGACCACAAGAGGCACAAGCTGGTATTCTTGAGATATATATTTTAAAGGTAAAATTGGTAATTAGGCACTATTAGATATATTTAAGCATTAATCATATTCTTCATTTTAAACGACTCCATCACAGCTACAATTTGTCGTTTTTTCCTCAGTATACATAAACATTGGACGAATGAACTAATACCGTAAATCAAAAAACAAAAATCCAAAATTAAGCATTCTCGAATTAAGCATTATACAACTTTAACTATTGCACATGCCAGCTTATCCAAGGCCAGTCCTATATGAAGCATTCTCGTTTTGGTTTAATCAATCAATGTTAAATTATGATCAAGAAAATTGAAATGAATTTGAGGATCCCAATAAGACACACCCTAAACAAAACCCTAAAATTTAAATGAAAAAAAAGCATAGAAAAGAAGGGGTTCACACTTCCTTCGCGAACCGCTAAATTCAGAAAATGCACCATAATCAGAAACCTTAAATGATTTTTATAAATTAAAGAACTAAAACTCATGAAGTTACTTGTAATGGAGATCGACCAATTTGAATGAGATAGAACAGTAAGAAAAGTTGATTGTGATGGAGAATAGATAGAGCTTTGAGAGATACAGAGTTGGGAGAAACATCAAACATATTTATACACTTCAATGAGAGTCCAGCGAGTTGTTGACCAAGAATGAAATTAAATAACTCAGAGTTGAGTTTTGGAGTTCACCTTATTGTTCGCCGAATTTAAGATCTCAACATTTCTCATCTCCTTCCTTTGGCCTTGAGAATGAAATGCAATTTACCAATAAAAACAAACACAACCAACATGAAATAATTCTCCAGCTTCTTTATCAGTTTGTCCCTGTTATATTTAAAAGATTAAATTCTTTAAAGGAAATTATTAAAAGAATGATAAACATATAAAACATATTAATTATAAAATGGTTGAAAACTTACATTTCAATTAAAGTGATTCTGCAAGAGAAGCATCCACGAGTGACAACAACTCTTTGTAAACAATGTTCTTTGTCGTGTTTGGTTGATTATTGTAATTAGAAGGTTTAATAAGAACTTTGATGCAAGTCGCAGTGGTAGCACGTGAAAACGCAACATAAAGTTGACCGTGAGAAAAACGGTTCTCTCAAATAAACCCCAACGAAGTTTAATGTTTGCCCTTGAGCCTTATTAATAGTCATTGCAAAACACAATCGAATAGGGAATTGTCTCCTTTTGAATTTGAATGGCATTTTATCTTCTTCATTTGGAATGAAAGGTATTCTAGGCAGAAAAACTCTTTTCCCTTTGTAATGACCTGTAGCTATCTCCGCATCAATGATGTTTTTTCTCAAATCTTCGGCAAATTAATCGTGTTCCATTACATAATCCCTCAGATGGATTAATGTTGCGCAGGAGAATAACTGGACAATCCTTCTTTAACATCAAATCATGTGGAGGAAAACCACTCAAGGATAAACTATTCAAGAATTCGAGATTTACCAAACTCGTGTTTTCATTAAGAATTTCATCAAAGCTGTAGTACCTAACAACTTCACCAGGAAATCGTTGAATAAGTAGAGAATTAACTTCATCTACAAATTCATTCTTTGTTGTTAATATAGCACGACTTGACATTGCATCTATTTCCGCAGTATACTTATTCAAATTTGGGTACACTCTTCGTAATTAATTTTTCCAAAGAATTTTGTTCATCAACATATGGTAAGGTGATATTGGAAGGTATAGAAATCATATTTCCCGGAAGTTCATCTTCTGTACCATTACCAACTCGAAGTATAAACTTTGAAAACTTTGGATCAAGTCTTGCTCTCATATTTTCGACTAACTTGATTTTTTCCAACAAAGGCCAAATATATGATGTTGCGTCGACTTCATTACATCTTGTCTATTACCTTTAGGAACTACAGGAAGTACTTGTCTAAAGTCACCACCAAAAACTATCACTTTTCCGCCAAATGGAATGTCTTTATCGGTTACATCCCTAAGCATCGAATCCAATGCTTCAATATGTTGTTTATTTGACATCGGTGCTTCATCCCAAATGACCAAATGTGTTTTCAATAATAATTTTGCCAACATTGATTGTTTGCTAACATTACATGTCCTGATGCCATCAAGATTTATCGCCAATTTGAACCTCGAATGCGCCGTTCGACCTCCAGGTAACAATGAAGCCGCAACACCTGATGATGCAGTTGCCAATGCAATCATTCCTTCAGATCTAACATTTGCTAATATTGCTCTATATAAAAAGGTTTTCCCTGTACCACCTGGACCATCTATAAAAAATAAAGCTGGTGCATTTTTTAACACTTTATCAAGGATAGAATCATATGCATTTTTTTGGGCAAGATTCAACTTCGATGTGGCTTCTAAATCATTAATATCAACAGTCAAGCTCAACTCTTCATCTATTTCTCTATTGCATTGATAAGCATCATCAAAAGTAATTGGGTAATCGACTAAAGAGAAATCAGTAATATTCTTTCCTTTTGATTCTAGAATTGTGTTAATATCTTTGCAGAGCTCTTAAGTTTGTTTCAATTACGGATAGCATGCGACGTTCAAAATCTAGACATAATTCACTTCTGAATTTCTCCCATAAATGACGAGGGTTCTCAGGATCACAGTGTAACAATATTGTAGCAAACAATCGACGTAAAGTAAACGACATCTGATACGCCGACGCTTCTTCCAAGCACAAATCTAAACTGTTGTCAGCATCAAGTAACATGTGCAAAATAGCTGCTTTTTTATATGAGGATGCATGAACACCATTGACAACTTTGAGTTCCTGGAAAGATGTGCAACCTTTAATATGATTTAATAGCAAACGAAGGTAATATCTTTCACCTTCCATTGGATTTGCCGCAACAACTCTGCCAATAACTTGACGCTTTTGCCTTCGTGTCCATCTTCTTACTTGTTGATTCCACACAAAATACTCAGGAAATTCCCTATATAAGATGGTACGAGCTAAATTATCATTCTGGTTCATGTTAAAGTATTCCGTCAACATGGAACGGGATGACAATCCATTATCAACCAAGTTTTGCAACACGTCGTTCTTATTAAACTTAACCAATTGCTTTCCCTCCAAATGTAGTTGCAGCGTGATGACTGGTGGATATATTTCATTCAAAGGAAAACCATATATGCGCCACATTGCCTCTGGTGCTGCTACCCAACGTGATGATTGGAATATTTTTATCTCATCAATGTCAGCATTGTCATTATTGTCTGTGCATCGAATCGCAATGCGATCATGACCTTTATATATGTACTTGTACATGTATTTAACTGCCTTGATAGTAGAACAAACCTCAACATTTAGATGACAATCAAATTTAGCAAGTAAGTAAGGATTGTATGGAACCACCCAACGATTGTCCAAATTGTGTTTCCTAACACGTACAGTATTTCCATCATTACGTCTCCGATATTTTGGATACGATCCTTTGCCATGCGAAGTACAATCACGAAAGGGCTTTGGAAAGTTATTCTTGCATTTACCATCCGAATCCATGCACACATTATTTGGGTTCAAAGTACCGCATGGACCATGCATCATATGTTTCACAAAACAGTATACAAGTGGGGGTGAATCGAATTGTCGGGAAGCTCCGCACATACGAACGAATCAAAAGTTGCATGTTCTATTAATTTTGCGTTGTTGGTTGTAAAACAATAAGAAAATGTGCATGGGGAAGACCTCGTTTTTGAAATTCAACGACATAAACATATGCTGCAACTGGACCAAAAACCTGCTTTTTCATTATTTCATTTTTCAAGCACTCCAACTTTGATTTAAAAACACGAGCAACAAGATCAGGTCTCTTTTTTGTGTGTCATCATTAAATCGAAGCTCTTGTTGTATTTCTGGCCAATAAGGATTGCAAGTGATAGTGAGGAATATGTCAGGTTTGCCAAAACGTTGAACCAATGCCATAGCATCCATGTACCTTTTACGCATGTCTCTTGGCCCACCTATAAAAGATGTTGGAAGAACAATCCTACGTCCAATATTTGAACCAACGCTTTCGCCCATATCAATAGAATCCATAATCCCTTGGTACAACTCTGAACGTATCTCATCTTGTCTATGACGAATAAAATCTAACCTAGATGTCTCTAACTTGACATACATGTCAACGACGTATTCTTTGCAAAAGTTTTCCGTAATGTAATAGAATAGAATTCCTTACATCCCTAATCTGAAGTTTATAACAATAATACTCGCGGCAAGATACACAATTCCTCTTCCGTCTAGAATATACTGTGAAAATAGAACAAAATATTTAAGTTCAATATAAAAATAACAAATATAAAAAAAAATTATTTAACGAAGGTAGGAAATGAAAACATTTACCTTCATTTTCATTATCAAGTAACTCTTCAGTAGAGTTGACTAAATGAGGATCAAGAATGGACTCTGTGTTGTAATTTCCATGTGATTCAGTGGTAAATTTTCTCTGAATTCCATCGTGCCAACCTACGTCTCCATACGGGAATAATAAAGGGTATTGTAAAGGATCGTAACAACCGTAGTAGTAATTGATTCTATGGCTACTTCCAGAGTGACTATAGACAAGGATATCCCTTTTAGTTGGCTGAGCACATGTATTATCATCTATCCAAATAGCAGCAACTTGAGAAGTAGTGGGCATATTAAATACTCTCTGATCAAGACTAACACTTGAAACTAATTGAACAACATGATCTTCTAAATTTTCCTTATTTTGTAAAGTGCGAAAAAAACTTGCATATGGATTTTTCGCAAGAATACTAATTAACCTTGCCAAAATTGTCTCTTTCATCCTATCAGAACAATGCATTCGGTTTTGCACTTCATGATCAGTATCATAAAAGTACAGTTGCAAAAAAGAAGGATGCTCCTTATCAGGAAGTAAATTATTTATAAAATGATGAATTTGGCCCTGCACTCTAAATGTATATACACCCATATTACTTTTGGCATACTCTCTCTCGCACTTTACACCAAAAGATGTAAAACCAAAATTGGTGTTATAAGTACGGATGTACATCAAAAACTCACGTGTCTCTTCATTGTTTGAAGTGAATAGGTCGAACATTTCTTCAGGGACAACATTAGGAACGAGGGTTACTTGACCGTTTGAACAACAAAAACTATTAGATTCATGAAAAAACTTCTTCGCACTGCAATTTCGACAAGAGTTTACTAATGGTAACACATCCGCTGAACTTGCAATGTGCTCAAAACCCATAGCGACATAACGTGGTTTTGCATTCCGGGGACCTATAAATAAAAAATACAAAATAAAGGTAACTTAATATCTAAATTATTAATTAAATTTATTCATTTTGCTTCATAGCATTTACCATACTCAATATTTCATAGAATATTTTGTGAAGTTTCAAATTCATACCTTGATCATTCAACTCTTTCTTTTCACTCCTTAGTTGTCTTCGGCGAGCCCGCTTCATTTCTTTTTCTTCCTCCGTTGCAAATTTACGTTTCAAACTATCCACCTCCCTACGATTAGTATTTTTTGATTTCCTTACAAAGTCTTCACTATTGTTGATAACTCTTAAGTTTCTAACCATGGTAACTCGCTAATGCAAGGTAAAATGGTTATAATTAATGAATTTTTATATGAGATTGTTAAACTACAATCCAATGAAACAAACATTAGAGTAGTAATTAGAAAAATAAATAATGTTAATTTAATATTCAAAAGGAGATGGAAAGTAAGCAATGAAGTTCTTGTGTCTTTTAAACACAAACATACAACTAATTTAGATTACAACTCTAACATAATGCTCATTATCTACAATTCATCTAAGGCCAACATTGGATCCAAAATAATAATCACACGGGGGTTCATTTAATCCAATTATTCAAACATTTATATATTTCAAATGTGAACCAAATCTATTAATCTCAAACTTGTTAATCACAAATATTAATCTCAAACTTATTAATAACAAATATTAATCTCAAACTTGTTAATCACAAATGTAACACATATTTATAGACTCGCATTAAAAAAAATGATTCCAAATAAAATTAAAAAAAACTTAAACAAACTCAAAGTCTGCCTCAAACACAAACATACAACTAATTTAGATTACAAGTCTAACATAATGCTCATTATCTACAATTCATGTAAGGCCACCATTGGATCCAAAATAATAATCACACGGGGGTTCATTTAATCCAATTATTCAAACATCTATATATTTCTTATATAAAGGAAGAAGATGGAGATTATTTCGGCATTTCAACAAACACCTAGTATTCAAGATCTTAAAGCCCAATTAACACAAACTTTTAATCGATTGGTCAATTAACAAATATGGCTCATCTCAGTCCTCTCAGTATCTTGCACGTATCTGTATCACACGCCTTCGACATTTTCGCAGTTACTATTGCAATCACAACTACTCAATGATTCAAACAATCTAACACTAACAAATTTAATCAACAACAACAACAACCTAACATCGAGATTAACGACAAATCCAAGTCAATGCACAAAAATCCAAACAAACTCTCTCACTAAACTCATTAAGAAACTTCATCAAACATTTGGCTGATATAAATTGTAGAATGTGGATATGAATAAGCTAGGTGATTGGAAATGTCAATTAACAAATATGAATATCGATCACCAATACAATTCTTTTTCAAGGTAAAACATATTAAAAATATTCTAAATGTTCATGCCTAACTTGTCAAACATGGATTCGCCTATACCTGGAACAATCCCGATGTTGTGATATTTGCATTAAAAAAAATACTATGATTAATTCAAAAAAATCATAAAAAAATATGCCAACTGTTCCACAAATTTTTCTAAACTCTATAGTGGAACAAAGAATAAAATGGACAAAGAAAATAGTGGTAAGCTTATGAAGAACATTGTTTTAATCATGATAAGATCCTTTCTATCACAAGATATACTTATTAATGAACCCAAAAAATGTAATGTACTCCAGTTTCCTCACAAATTGATGGTATTTCCAAAAAAAAAAAAATCATGCAATTCTCAAAGCAAATCCTACAAACATGTATTGAAGGTACTTTTGTTGTTTTGAACTTATTAAAGAAAAAGGGATTTCAAATCAAAGACCTAAACTTTCTAACGTTGATAATCCATGAAAATTAAGATGAACAACCTATTAAAAATCCAATGGTAATGTAATCAAAGAGTTGGCGTCAACACCCCAGCAACAATCTTCACCAAGGACATGTCAATGATTGTCCGTTTACAAGCAAATGAAATAAAATGGTAAAAGATGAAAAAGAAACCTGGTGGGAGAGACCGTTTCAACTTATCGGCCTTCTCTGCTCCTCTTAATCGTGACCGATCGAGCATCTTTCCTTCTTGCTGTGAGAAGGAAGTCCTTGATCTCGTGAATCGCTTTACATTTGCCAACCATAAAAAAAAAAAGAAAAAAAAAAAAAAAATCATATTGCTCGTAACGCAGACACAAACATGGGGATAAAGCCAACAACTCGTTCGGACTTCTACAAAATAATTGTGACTTGTCTGGTCACCAGAAGCTAAAATAATAAGATCAAAAGAATAACAATCACATAACATCAGTCTCTTTTCGTTGGACAGCAGTTCAATCGGCCTAATCAAATCAACAAAGACAACATGTAACATGGAGGATTTAAGTTCAACAGAAAAAAGATATTGTGAAAGGTGGAGAGACCATTATCAGATAGACTCCCAAAATATTTACACAAATTCTAACAGATTTCACTACAAATATGTGCCCTATTAATATGGTCATTGTCATGATTCCATTTTTTTCACATTGAACTCTATCTTTGGCTTTACAATGGAATGAATCCAAAGAAGATATTAGGATCTGATAACAACACCAATTGAAGGAAGAGATAAAAAGTTGATGAATATAGGAATGTCTACATCTACATTACATTTATAAGAAAGGCAATCATTTCACTGCTTGTAAGTTTAACAATACATGAAACAGATACTCAGATACAACAAAAGAGCTTGATTTCTCAAAAATCAATTAATCTTACAAACAGTTCCTGATAATCATATCCCATCTTCATCATCGATGAACTGACTATATATGCAGTAATATGAAGTATTAAAAATCATTATTGAAGTACAAAGTAAAACAATATAATGGAAATTAACGACAAAGCCTATCATGCAAATAAATACTTATAATTAGGCAATTATCAACTTAATAAAAAATCCAAACAAAATTCATCAAAAAAAAGGCAAAAACGCATCAGATCCATGAATCGAGCACGAAATCAACAGTAGAACCGGAGAAATTGAGATTCTAACATCGAAACCACAACATAGAAGCAGAACTCTGATTCGTAGCCTAAAAAAACCAAAAAAATAAAAATCAAATTGAAGAGAAATCATAATCAATTCCCCACCTCTGCAAAGCGATTTGAATTGAAATCCTAGCTTCAAAACATGTGTGTTAGGGCTCCAACGAGTGTGAGGCGTGAAAAGTGTAGTTGCTGAATTGGAGTTGCAAACGAAGAAGGAGAAGTGTGCGAACAGGCGTAAATTCCCCACCTCTGCAAAGCGATTTGAATTGAAATCCTAGCTTCAAAACATGTGTGTTAGGGCTCCAATGAGTGTGAGGCGTGAAAAGTGTAGTTGCTGAATTGGAATTGCAAACGAAGAAGGAGAAGTGTGCGAACAGGCGTAAATCCTAGCTTCAAAACATGTGTGTTAGGGCTCCAACGAGTGTGAGGCGTTGAATTGGAGTTGCAAACGAAGAAGGAGAAGTGTGCGAACAGGCGTGAAAAGTGTAGTTGCTGAATTGGAGTTGTAAACGAAGAAGGAGAAGTGTGCGAACAAAAATAGGGAAAAAAATTGAGAGTTGGAGACGATGATAGGTTGAAGATCGAAAATGGAAAAAGAAAAAATACGAAGGGCAAATATGTAACTTTCCTTACGACCCATCAAAATCATATTCGCTCTTTTATATATATGATAGATATATATATATATAGTTAGATATTCTGTTGGAGATATGCATATAAAACAAAAAAAAAAAAGGAAACAGAGAGTACGTCCAAACTTATCTCTTCTCTCCAGCAGCCTTGGGATTAACCTCGGGACACGCATCGCTATCGTCTCCCACAAATTAGCAAACATTGGCACGTCTTGACCACGCCAATTGCGCCCGGGTCCTCTCCACGTTCCACAGCAGTTGCCCTCAACCAACCACTCAATGACACGTGGCAGTGGATGGAGCAAACTCATCACGACCGTTCGATCGTCCTCGGCGCACGTGTCACAAACAGTTTTATAGGTTTTCGCGAAACGGGACAGTGGACGGAGATTATTTTCTTTGAGGGCCGCTAAGGGCACCCCACCTTTTCATGAAGGCACCCAAATTATTTGTAAAAATTCCCAAGAAAACTGGAAAAGACCATTTTGCCCCTGTATATATAATGATTCAAACCCCACAAATCATTTTGACAAAGAAAAAGGGCACCCCACCACCAAGCTTGAACCACAAAGCCACATTGCGTTTGGCGAGCGTTTATCGATTCTTGCGGATTGACATCATCCGACAGCGATGTAATAATGTTTGACAACCATATGATGGTTTCTTAGAACAGTTTAGTTGGGTAAAACTGTGAAAATGATGATTTGTTTATCAACGTAGGGTTTGGTAATTTCCTCAAATCCGAACTTGTTTCCACTATATAATGGAGGATTGTACTGCTACGATGCAAGAGGAGGTTGAACTTGAGGTAATTTTGCGAATTCATTGTGTTTTTATGAGGTTATCCGAAGTTTCGTCGATGTGCCCGATTGTTTCAGCCTCGCAGGACCGAGATATATTGAAATGTCTCGGTCATAGAGGACCGAGCCTACTCTAACCCTCTCGCCAAGTGTACAACCGAGAGTAGGAGAAAATTCTCGGTTGTACACCACCGACGCCACATTACCTATCACTAATTGTAGCTCTCGTCATGTCTCGGCCGAAATGAAACTGAAGTATTCTTGGCCATGCGTAACCGAGACACTGTGAACTCTTCCGGCCTTCGTGGCCGAGACTGCGAGTTCCCAAAAATTTAGCTTGTCTCGGCCATGCTTGGCCGAGACAGTTAACACAGTCTCTGGCCTATGTGGCCGAGAACCGCGATTTCCCAATTTTTTTACCATTCTACAAACCGCCACACACACATTACAACTACTCTACCAAATGTAACTTAATTATACTATAAACGTAACTTCAAACGATCGATTTCGAGCAAAATCTGTGTGTTCGACGATCTTCAATCGAGCCCTAATTTGGAGACGAAATCGGCTCACACCCCGACCCTACAAACTGCAAAAAACTCGTACAACGAAGGAGAAACACAAGGGGAGACACGGGAAACACGATTTCGGGGATTCCTCTCACAGGTCGGTTCAAAAGAAATGGATTCTTCCACAAGATTTCGGTGAAGGTGGTGGTGGGGGTGGTGGGGTGCGAGAGTTTTTTGGGTATTTCGGGTCTAATTTTTGGGTGCCCCAGGTAAATTGGTTTGTGCCCACATTAACTGGGTGCCTTCATGAAAAGGTGGGGTGCCCTTAGCGGCCATCTTTTCTTTTCACTTTGGAGGAGGCGGCTTTGTTTTCTCTTCTCTTTTCTCTTTTACAAACTATTGTTTTACACTTTATTTTTGGATTTTTAATGGAGTTTTTGACGACGATGGTCCGGCTAAACTCATCAATCTGAACCAGAGGTGGATCAAATCACCCGTTTTGGCATAAAAACATATGTGAGATCTATTTATTTATTTATTTAATTTGTCTTTCATAATATTTTATTCCCTTTGATATTGGTTGAATTATTGAGATTAAACACTTGTTTAAATCTTGATTTACATGCCAGTAGGTTGTACGCACCCGTACTTGTGCAATAAGACCACATTAGTGGCATCCGACCATACCAATTGATTAGACCCTTTTGGGACCGGTTGAATACCATAGGGATCTAGGCTAAACTGGACACACTAGTGATCCAGTTGTCTAGGTGTAGTGCCTTCACAAACCCCATTGCGGTCAACACATTAAACCTAATTCACTTGAATATATGGTTATGTGTTTGACTAGGGAAGTAGTCATTGTCGTACCTTGACCATCGAGATAGGGAAGTGCAAGGACCCGCGTACGTTACCGGGTCTATAGCTACACTAATTTATTATGGATTGCATGCTTTGATTAGATTGAGGACCGTATGTAAAATTATGCCAAATTGAAGAAATTTGTGATACCGATGGTTTGGATTGTTTCCCTATTGATTGATTTATTTACTTGCTATTTTTAGTCTAGTTTTAATTAATTTAGAAATTATTCCTGTGAACACCCCGAGTTATTTTTAGTTTCGTAGCATAGGTAAGAAACTTGGTCTTCGTGGTTCGACCCCGTGCTTGCCACTACTGCAGTTCTTGTGGTCATTGGTAATCTCATCGGGATTATATATTTTGACGCATTCGACATGCGTCAAATTTTGGCGTCGTTGCCGGGGACCAAGTTATTTTTATTTTTTTACCTAGTTTGTGTTCACCTTTATGTCCCACAGTCTTCGTCGATCGCTGTCCGCCGGATCTTTACTCCCTTTTGATCCGGAGATCGAAAAGACTTGCCGTCGGAACTCGAAAGTAACTCGACAGAGGAACCAATCCTCCAAAGTTCAACTGAACGACGAGCAGCCCCTTTTGATGGCTGACCATATTGGGAACCCACATGCATCACATGCACCCATTGCACCACATGAGAGACGGGAGGAACCCATAGTTATTCCTCCCCGACAGTTTGTCGCACCAGCTGGAGCATATGCACCAGTGGAATAGCAGAGGCCTGTAGTACACCAGCATCAACCATTCGATCAACGAGTGGTTGATCCCCTTCCACAAAGGCCACAAGCTAACCCTTGGGCACAACCTCAGGCCGACCGTCGCATTACCATCGGGATGGCGAATGATGGGATACAGGATCTCCTGGCTCATCAGCCACACTGCATCGCATTCCCAGCCCACAGGGGCAATTTTGAGCTCAGATCAGGTTTCATTAACCTGCTCCCCGTCTTCCATGGATTGGATCGTGATGATCCAGTCACCTTCATCAAGGACTTCCATTCTAAGTGTAGGACCATGATTCCCCCTCGAGTTGATGAAGACGAAGTCAAACTCTCAGCTTTCCCTTCTCGTCTTAAGGATAAAGCCCAAGACTGGCTCTTCTATCTTCCTCCTGGTTCCATCACAAATTGGAACGACATGATTTCTGCATTCCTCAAAGAGTTCTTCCCTGAATCTAGAGCTTCCCAACTTACTAGAGAGATATGCAGTATCAAAATGAAACGGGGCGAATCTTTTGGCGATTATTGGGGTCGTTATAAGCGCTTACTTGCGCAATGCCCCCAACATGGGCAAAGCAACCTCTCCATTGTTCGTTTCTTCTATATGGGACTTACACCCCTCGAGAAACGGATGATTGACAATGCTTGTGGAGGCGACTACAGATGTAAGACCACTGATGAGATGTTTGAACTGTATGACTCTATAGCAAGTCAATCGCGTCATTACATTGATGACGAGGAAGAGGGACCTTCACGAAGTCTTTATGACGGAGTAGGGTCAAATTCTGCCAATAGCAAGCTTGATAAACTCACCGATCTCATGGAGCGATTCCTCACCTCAGGAAAAGCTCAAGTTAAAGCTTGCGGCTTCTGCACAGCCAATGACCATTCCACTGACTCTTGTCCTACCTTATTCGAGAACGAGCAGACGAACGCTTTAGGTGGCGGATTCCAAGGACCACCAAGGAATCAATACGGCAACAACTTCAGCAACACCTATAATCATGCCGTAAAAAGCCCCTATTTTAGTTATGGTCCCCAGAACCAGAACTTCCTCCAGTATGTTCCAAAGGGACAACCTCCTCCTCAACAGTCCCAACTCGCTCAGGATTCGGGATCTTTAGAAGACATGATGAGGACACTCATTGCTAATCAAGACAGATTCTCTAAAGACTTGGCCCAACTCAAAAATGAAACAATCGCGAGCCATGCTTCTAGCATTAAAAGTCTCGAGGTTCAATTAGGGCAACTGGCCCTTCATGTTGGGCGTACGGATGAGAAAGGCAAGTTGCCATCTCAACCGCATCCGAATCCTAATGCGAACGTTAATGTTGTCACACTTCGTAGCGGCAGAGAGTTGGAAGAGGTCCTTAAAGAACCCAATCCTAAAGAGGCCACCCCTAAATCCAAGGAAGTCGAGCAGGAGCTCGAAGTTCAACCGTCTCACACTGAAACGGTACACTTGGATAAGGAAGCATAACCTTCTCTCAAAATTCTACCCCCGTTCCCTCAACGCCTCATTAAGAATAAAAAGGCGGGAGAAGAGAAGGAAATTCTGGAAATCTTGAGGAAAGTGGCGATAAGCATCCTATTTCTTGATGCCTTAGCACACATGCCCCGGTATGCTAAGTTGCTCAAAGACCTATGCACCAACAAAGGTCGACTCAAAGGCAACGAGAAAATCACCGTAGGTGAGAATGTCTCAGCTATCCTACGCAAAAAGTTGCCCACCAAGTGTGAGGACCCGGCATGTTCACCGTCCCTTGCACAATTGGTGAAGTTGAGATCCCAGAAAGCTATGTGTGACCTCGGCGCCTCTATCAATGTCATGCCATTATCCATATATGAGACATTGAAGGCTGGCCATCTAAAGGATACTAGAATTGTCATACATTTGGCCGACCGGTCTGTCGTTCGTCCTATGGGTGTCTTGGAAGACATCCTGGTGAAGGTTAGTGAGCTCATATTTCCTGCTGACTTCTATATCATTGATATGAAGACTCGCCATGCCCCCATTTTTCCTCGTCTTGCTCTCTAAGAGCCTTTCCTAAAGGCGCCAAGACCAAGATTGATGTTCACAGTGGCTCCCTGACCATGGAGTTTGATGGTGAACTCATTAAGTTCAACATCTATGATGCGATGCGCCATCCCTGCGATGCCTCTTCTATGGTGCTTGCCTTGGACAGTGTGGACTCACTTGTCTAGGACACCTTTCTCGTGAAAGGTGATGATATGAAAGTGGTGTTAGAGAATCATCTCGACACCGATTATTTGCGACAGCAAGGCTTCGCCCTCGATACTGAGATCGAGGAGTTGATCTTTGAGTTGGACTCTGCTCCACTTTATTTTCCCACCCTAGCATATCTTGACTTACCAGCTTCGAACTCTACACTTCTCCCCTCTATGGAGCGAGCCCCCACACTGGAGCTCAAACCACTGCCCAGCCACCTCAAATATGTGTTTTTAGGTGAGAATGATACTTTACCAGTGATCATCTCCACTAAACTCACATTACCAGAGGAAGAGAAGCTGATTCATGTGCTTCAAGAGTTCAAAGAAGCCCTAGGGTGGACGATCGCTGACATCAAAGGTATTAGCCCTTCCACATGCATGCATCAGATACATATGGAAGAAGGGTCAAAACCTTCACGAGAAGCACAACGGAGACTGAACCCACCGATGATGGATGTGGTTAAAAAGGAGATTCTGAAGCTCCTTGACGCTGGGATGATCTACCCGATCTCTGACAGCAAGTGGGTCAGGCCCATTCAGGTGGTTCCCAAGAAAACGGGGATCACAGTGGTCACGAACTTACGCGATGAGTTAGTCCCAACTCGCGTCCAAAACGGATGGTGAGTATGTATCGATTACCGGAAGCTTAATGCTTCTACTAGGAAAGACCACTTCCCATTGCCTTTCATTAATCAGATGTTAGAGCGTTTAGCAGGCATGTCTCACTACTGCTGCTTGGATGGCTATTCTGGTTTTCACCAGATTCCTGTAGCACCTGAGGATCAAGAGAAGACCACCTTCACTTGTCCTTTTGATACTTTCGCTTACCGGCGCATGCCTTTTGGGCTGTGCAATGCACCTGCTACTTTTCAGAGGTGTATGATGAGCATATTCTCTGACTTCGTTGAGCACTTCATCGAAGTATTCATGGATGATTTCACTGTTTACGGCGATTCATTCGATCTTTGCCTTAGTCACCTGACTAAGGTACTTCACCGATGTATCCAGAAGAACTTGATCCTCAATTACGAGAAATGTCACTTCATGGTGGATCAAGGTCTTATCTTAGGTCACATCGTGTCTGCTAGGGGTGTGGAGGTAGACAAGCAAAGATTGAAGTAATTCAAAAATTGCCTTACCTCACGACTGTGCGAGAAATCCGATCATTCCTTGGCCATGCCGGTTTCTATCGTCGATTTATTAAGGATTTCTCTAAAATTGCACAACCCCGTGTCGCCTTCTTCGATGGACGTGCCTTTTCATTTTGATAAGGCATGTAGGAGTGCATTCGATGCACTCAAACACTCTCTCATATCTACTCCAGTGATTCGAGCTCCTAACCGGGAGCTACCTTTTGAGATCATGCGCGACGCCGCCAACCAACTTTGTGGGGTGTTGTGCTTGGGTAACGAGTCGGGCGGGCTTCTCATGTCATATATTATGCCTCCCGAACTCTTGATCCTCGCCCAACCGAATTACACCACTACGAGAGAAGGAGCTTCTAGTTTGTCGTCTTCACTTTGGAGAAATTTCGGCCTTATCTCTTGGGAACTAAGGTGGTCGTCTACTCTGACCATGCTGCCTTAAAGTATCTTATGGCCAAAAAGGAAGCTAAACCTCGTCTCATTCGATGGATACTCTTGTTACAAGAGTTTGACATCGAGATTAAAGATAAAAGTGGTGTATAAAATCTTGTTGCTGACCATCTCAGTCGTATCGAGAATGGTGAAGCACATGTCCCGCTTCGAGATGATTTTCCTGATGAACATCTCTTAGCAATTTCTGAGGAACTCCCTTGGTTTGCGGATTTGGTAAACTACCTCGTTACACGAGAGTTTTTGCCTCACCTTACGCGAGCCCAGAAGGATAAGATTCAGAGCTATTCGAAACACTATGTATGGGATGACCCATACTTGTGGAAGTTTTGCTCAGACCAGGTCATTCGTCGATGTGTCTCCTAGAGTGAAACACAATCTATACTGACATTCTGTCATTCATATGCCTGCGGTGGTCATTTCGGTCCACGTAGGACGGCTATGAAGGTTTTGGAGAGCGGGCTTTATTGGCCTACCATTTTTCACGATTCATATCTATACGCCAAGACCTGTGCCAAATGTCAGTAGACCGGTACCCTGAGTCGCAGGGATCAAATGCCACTGACCTCGATCCTATTTTACGAGATTTTTGATGTTTGGGGGATCGACTTCATGGGGCCATTTCCACCGTCACATGGTTTCCTTTATATCTTACCGGCGGTGGATTACGTGTCCAAATGGGTGGAAGTTAAAGCCACTCGCACCAATGATTCGTCGGTGGTATGCGATTTCTTGAAATCATGAATTTTTTCGACTTTTGGCGCTCCACGGGCTTTGATTAGTGATCGAGGTACCCATTTCTGCAACCGCATGGTTGAAAATCTCCTACGTAAGTATAATGTTACACACCGTACGTCTACGGCCTATCACCCTCAAACTAGTGGCCAAGCAGAGGTGTCAAATAGGGAGATTAAATCCATTTTGGAGAAGACTGTAAATCCGTCACGAAAGGACTGGAGCACACGCCTTGATGATGCAAAGTATGGGCTTATCGAACGAGCGTATAAAAACGCCAATCGAATGTCTCTCGTATCGCTTAGTCTTCGGCAAATCGTGCCACTTGCTGGTCGAGTTAGAGCATAAATCTCTATGGGCTATCAAACGACTCAATATGGAACTCGACGCAGCCGGCAACGAGAAAAAGTTGGACCTTCAAGAATTATAGGAAATTCGGAACGATGCCTACGAGTCCGCTCGAATTTATAAGGATAAAACCAAGGCGTTCCACGATCGCAACTTATCTCGTAAGACTTTCATAGTCGGCCAAAAGGTCCTACTTTATAATTCCAGATTAACTCTTCATCCAGGGAAATTGAGGTCACGATGGCTCGGACCTTTTGTTGTTACCGATGTGTTTGGACATGGTGCAGTTGAGATCAAGAGCATAGACACAGGGAAAGTTTTCAAAGTGAATGGGCACCGACTGAAGCCGTTCTATGAGAACTTCCCTCAGCATGAGATCGAGAGCGAGACTCTAGCAGTTGTAGAGTACTTTGACTGAGAAAGAGTCAGCCTGAGTCGAGCCAACGACGTTAAACAAAGGCGCTCCTGGGAGGCACCCCAAGCTTCTATCCCTTTCCTTTTTCATTTTTATTTTAGTATTTTTTGGGGTATTCTTACTATTATCTCATTGTGACTTTTTATAGGTGTGTGACCTCTGCATAGCACACTGGATTTTGAGAGCCTGATATTGCTCCTGCGGCTCCTCACATGTTCTGTAACTACGATTAGTCACATCTGCGATCTAGTAAGGTCACCCATCTTCTTTTCGTCCGTAGATTTAGGGTTAGTGTCAGTCTTCTGCATGATCTTGTCTCATTTCCTTGCCTCTATATCTATCATCTTCTTTCACCCTGTTGGATGTGTTCATATGCGCTCCTAACCTATTTTGAATCTTGAGGACAAGATTCGAAATAAGTTTGTGGGTACTTTAGGATTTGTGGACTGAGCTGGATGGGCTTCTATGCCAAAGACCACAGGTGAGATCGTTTAAATTTTTTCAACTATATGCTGTTGTCGGACGGTATTGGTGGTGTTTTGTATCTCTTATTCACTCATTTCTTCAATTTCTTTGCCCTCCATATTTCACTTTCTCATTTTATTAGGAGTTGATACATTTTCATGCATATTTTTTATGTAGTTTTCATTTTTTATTTTGTTTAGAGTCGCCCGATATTTTGTTTCATGCCTTTGGCTGTGGATGAGTACTCTATGGTTGCCCCGCTGACTTGAGACTCAGGAGAAATTAGGCGAAACACTCACTCGAGCCTGTAGCCCAACATTCTTATGATTTCATGATTAGAGACTTAGTATGTTGGTTGAGCCTGTGCTAGATACCAAAGGGGGCAGACGGTCTGAATTGTGCAAGTCTGATTTCTAGAGTACCAGAACGAGGATGTAACTCACTCGAGTCTAA
The DNA here is from genome assembly GCA_039657325.1 of Stephania cephalantha. Taxonomy (NCBI): domain Eukaryota; kingdom Viridiplantae; phylum Streptophyta; class Magnoliopsida; order Ranunculales; family Menispermaceae; genus Stephania; species Stephania cephalantha. The sequence continues at coordinate 39,783,332 of CM077572.1, read as the reverse complement.
ATTCTTATGACTAGAACACTTTCGGGGAAATGATTTAGGCCATTTTTGAATTTAAACCCTTAACCTTATACCTACCTTTCATCTTACCACTAGTTAGCCCATTTGAGCCGAATTAAACCTGATTTCTTTGATTACCTGTCATTAAACCCTCAGCCATTAGCCTTATATCTTATACCTAGTTGGAAACTAGACTTAGATTTGAAATCCTTAGAAAGAGACATGAGGAGAAAAAAATCAGAGGAAAAATTGTTTACTTGCCCAAATTAAGGGAAATTCATGATTAGAGAGTCCCACCTAAAACGGCATCCACAGGAAATGGAGCAGGGAGCCGGGTGGTTGGAAAAAGGTGAGGATTGCACATTTTGAATGAAAAATGAATTTTAGTGCAGTTTAGTCACATTCATGTTCTCGGGTAATCATTCTATAATCTAAGTTCTAGTTTTTCAACATTTCGCGTACCCTTTACACCACTTCCTTGGTACCAATTCCCAGCCTTGTTACAGCCTATTGAAGTCATATTGATTCCCACTGGTGCTAAGTCTACAGTAGTGGAGAATGTGGTTGCATTTCTTGTGCATGGTACTTTTGATGCGTTGATGCGCTATTTTCATGGAAATTGTGGACTTGTGTGCTTGAATTTATAGACCAAGAAAACCGCAAGTAGTTGATGGCGTCCTGTCTTGACCATATCTTTGTCTTGAAAATGTGATCTTAATTGTGTTTGGGTTGCAGTTCTTGACATATCATAACTCCGAAATTTCTTGAGTAATTTGTTATCTTGGCGACTATGTAAACCAAAGGAACTCCATGAATTTTAAATCGGGTATAGAGTAGTTGAGTCAGTGCATAGTCGTATTAGAGGTCTAGTTTATTTGTATGTGTCATTTACACCTTTGCTCGAGACGTGCAAAGTCTTAAGTTTGGGGGTATTTGATAGGTCATTATTTATGCATATTATATAGTTTATTTATGTATCTTTATTGTTGAATCACTGAAATATATGCCTAATTATCTTTATTTATTATTTTCGGGGTTTTGGAGTGCACGGTTGAGTTTGTGGCGAAAAACTACGCAAAAATCGAGAATTCATATGCCCGGATCCGTCGACATCGAAAACCGTGTTATTGCGTATCTCGAGACAGATTTGGTGGGCCCACACGTGTTATGATATTTAAATGAAAATAAGTGGAGCATGATGGCGTTGATAACAATAAGGCATGAGTTGGTTGGATTTGCATTATATATGGGAAGTGCATATCTATCGATATATATATATATATACTAGTTTCAGGACGTGCTACGCACGATTGACCCGCTCGCTTCGCTCGCGGGAATTAATTTCTAAGAATTTATTAATAAAATTCAAAATTGTAATTAAAATTTAAAAATTAGAAATACAAGTACCTTTTTTAGCTTATTAATATTCTCTAATGTGATTGAGATAAAATGTGAATGAAAAAACAAGCTAGTCATGCTAGGACATTACTTCCTCAAAAAAAAAAAAAAAAAAAAGGAAACAAGGAAAAAAAACACAAATGGTTTGACCCATCAATTTGTAAACACTAGCTTGTGGAGATTTCGTAGAATTGTACATAAAGTTCAATCTTTACCTCAAACTCTATAGATAGAAAGGATAATTTTTAAATTATGAATGTAAATAATTGAATTAGTTGGGATTAAAGCTTTAGACACCTTCTTTTTTTTTCACATGATTAATCAGAATTTTTTTCATTCAAATTTCTTCTGGATTTTGGGTTTGTTCCCTCCCCCAACACCTTCTTCAAACCTCCTTCTTTTTCAACACCCACCTTCTTCTTCTCCCTCTCGGATTCTCTCTTCTTCTCCCTCTCGGATTCTCTCTTCTTCACTGTTTATATATATATATAACTGAACCTTCTCCTTTATTCATCGCACAATCAACAACCAACCACAACAACCCCTCCTAATTTCAATTTCGAACTCATAGACAAAACCAGTCCCACAGTCACTAAAATCAAAATCAAAAATTGAAATATTATCTCACCTTCAACTGTTCTTCAACAACACCACCAACACTCACAGCTCTCCTTTAATTTGATCTCCAACCGAGATATATATATATGTAGGGAAGAACAATGAGGGTTTGGGTGAGAATGATGAAGACGATGACCAGTGGTATGCACCCCCTTAAAACGTATCAAATGGTAGCATGCAATTCAAGCTTTCAACATATACAATATTCATATAAACCGATTTGCCCAGAAACAAGTGCACACTCCAATTTAGAAGTCTCCATCAATTTATCAACCTCTCCGTCCCGTGTATTGGATTGATGAGAATGAGTTCGTCCGAAACACGAGAGTGATCGATTGAAGACTGAGAGAAAGAGAAAACCGTGTATTGGATTGATGATAAGGAGTTCGAGATTGATTTGGAGATAAGAAAAAAAAAAGAAAAAAAAACGTGTGGTGGATTGATAAGGAGTTAGAGTTTGATTTGGAGACAAAAGAAAATTATTATAAGGAGTTAGAGTGTAAAAAAAAAAGAAATATGGGCAAATAGGTAAATTTGATTACCACTCAAAAATTTATGATTCATGCTTTTATATATATGATAGATATAGTTAGATATTCTGTTGGAGATATGCATATAAAACAAACAAAAAAAGGAAACAGAGAGTACGTCCAAACTTATCTCTTCTCTCCAGCAGCCTTGGGATTAACCTCGGGACACGAATCGCTACTGTCTCCCACAAATTAGCAAACATTCGCGCGTCTTGACCGCGCCAATTGCTGCCACGCGTCCTCTCCACGTTCCACAGCAGTTGCCCTCAACCAACCACACAATGACACGTGGCAGTGGATGGAGCAAACTCATCACGACCGTTCGATCGTCCTCGGCGCACGTGTCACAAACAGTTTTATAGGTTTTCGCGAAACGGGACAGTGGACGGAGATTATTTTCTTTTCACTTTGGAGGAGGCGGCTTTGTTTTCTCTTCTCTTTTCTCTTTTACAAACTATTGTTTTACACTTTATTTTTGGATTTTTAATAGAGTTTTTGATCACGATGGCCGGCTAAACTCATCAATCTGAACCAGAGGTGGATCAAATCACCCGTTTTGGCATAAAAACATATGTGAGATCTATTTATTTATTTATTTAATTTGTCTTTCATAATATTTTATTCCCTTTGATATTGGTTGAATTATTGAGATTAAACACTTGTTTAAATCTTGATTTACATGCCAGGAGGTTGTACGCACCCGTACTTGTGCAATAAGACCACATTAGTGGCATCCGACCATACCAATTGATTAGACCCTTTTGGGACCGGTTGAATACCATAGGAATCTAGGCTAAACTGGACACACTAGTGATCCAGTTGTCTAGGTGTAGTGCCTTCACAAACCCCATTGCGGTCAACACATTAAACCTAATTCACTTGAATATATGGTTATGTGTTTGACTAGGGAAGTAGTCATTGTCGTACCTTGACCATCGAGATAGGGAAGTGCAAGGACCCGCGTACTTTACCGGGTCTATAGCTACACTAATTTATTATGGATTGCATGCTTTGATTAGATTGAGGACCGTATGTAAAATTATGCCAAATTGAAGAAATTTGTGATACCGATGGTTTGGATTGTTTCCCTATTGATTGATTTATTTACTTGCTATTTTTAGTCTAGTTTTAATTAATTTAGAAATTATTCCTGTGAACACCCCGAGTTATTTTTAGTTTCGTAGCATAGGTAAGAAACTTGGTCTTCGTGGTTCGACCCCGTGCTTGCCACTACTGCAGTTCTTGTAGTCATTGGTAATCTCATCGGGATTATATATTTTGACGCATTCGACACGCGTCAACTACACAACCTGGTCTCAGCCCTAAGGAGTTACTCTCGTGGATCACATTAGACATCGTTTTCTATTCATTAGAAAAACCATCACAGTGTACATAATCCCCCATTTAAATCCAACAACTACATGAGCTATATATACTAAATCGCCAGGCAATATTGATAAGTAAACGAATCCGTACTTACCTCGGGTTTAAGTCTCCGTTTAAATTTCCTAACTTTTTTGTCATCTCACTATTCCTCAGTGTTCCACAACCTATCACCAATAATTTAAGATCAATATAGGTTCAATACACTATTTTTAGAACCCCTAGACCAGTCCCTAAGTCCCCTAAAAATTATTCATAAAATACAGCACAATTGCTAGTTTCAAGGGTCTAATAGCGCGCTATATGACATGGATAGCGCTATCTATCAGTCAGTCATCTTCCCCAGTGGCCTAGGGCGCTATGCGCACCAGACCTGCAACAACAACATACCTTTGTTGATCCAATTTCGATCCAAAACTGCTCCAAACTCCACAATTACACTCCCAAATCACCTGGGAGGACCTCTAATGAGTTTATAAACCGTTTATAATCAACAACAACCTCAATTCAACAAGTTTTGATCATCACCATCGAATTGAACTTCAACAAACTTGAAAACCAAACTTACCAAAGTGATGATCCCTAGCTTTTAATCTTTTTAAGCTCCTCAACTTGATTGAATTCGGCTTCCCGGATCGTCTCCTTCGATTCGAAATCGAGCTCGAACCCTCGGCCTTTCTCTCGAATGTTCGAAATGAATCGATAACGATCAACTTTTGCTTATATATATGATTTTTCTCGAGATACGCGTCGCGCTATCTCGAGACCGATTGCGTGGTTGATGCGTTAAAATGACATAACTTAAAGTGACACGAAATTTTACACATCAAGCACTTACGCTTCATTCGAGACGATCTGATAATCCATATATTTCTAATATTCTTATTTTCTAATATATATTTATATATTTAAAAAGATATAAATATATATATCGCGTATTATTCACCAATAAACTCATCGGACATGCCTACAAGTGTCCTTGAGCGTGCACACTCTTGCCACGGCTCACTCTTCACACCTGGTGTCTCGTTAAACCTTAGTTTATTGGATATTTTCCGTTTTATAGGCTTGTGAATAATTTCCGTATTATACGACAACCTATATATAAATTGATTTAACAATTCAAACAAACACCATACATCATGCAAACACACATATGCTCTAATCGAGGTACGCCGAACTTAATCACGAGCCTAACCTGGGTTAATTAGGATTTAGATTAGTAATAATCACCAGCTTAAGGTAACGGGTCGTTACAGACTCCTCAATTTAAAGCAATTTCGTCCTCGAAATTAAAGTAATCAGAAATTACCTGCGGTTTCATAGAAAAATGGAAACTGTTTCTCATACTTCCGCTCTTAGGTTAGTTCCTCATTTTTATGAAATCCTTATTTCACTATAACCAAACAAATCTCTTTCGTTCTCAGCTTTTTAAAATCTTACGATCAAGTAACCCACTTGACTACTTTTCATAGGATATGTCTTCCCAAAAATTACATTCGTTCCAACCAATCCTTGGAATGAACTGAGTCTCCGTTTTACTAACATAGACTTATGAAAGACGTTAATAACTCTGACTAGCTGAGGAGGCAACTTTAACCTGTAAGGACCAAAATTAATCCGTTCCTGTACTTTGAACGATTCAATACACCTTGAAGCTAGTTTACCTCATAGTCCAAACTTATAAAACTCCCTTTCATAGGTGAGATTTTGAACATAACTTAATTGTCCTTTACAAACTCCAACCACCTATGATATTTATCGACGTATCTTTTCTATTTTAATTGTGTTGTAGTCCTATGTAGTTCTCTATGTAGTTCCGCTACATCTTCTCTATGTAGTTCTAAATCAATTCTGCCTCTAATAAACTTGCATCTCAACCCCTGCCTCTAAGGAGTATTTCATTCTATAAACAAATTGACACTGAGAAATGTATCTCTTCCAGTTATTATTAAACTTTAAGACACAAGTTTAAAGTATATCCTCTAGCACCAAACCTTATTACTCCAACTACCCATCGGTATGCCGGTAATATATCATAGTGAGGTTAAGCACAGTTCCCCAGCTGTCACAATAATTCACTCCATCCTCTGGACGTGAATCTCAGATATCTATCCGAAATAGTGGACACTAAGCACCCCGAAATCTAACACCTCATGTAGGTATATTTTATATAATCAGTCAAGTGGATTTCACATAGAAACTGGCAAGAAATGCACAAATTTCGTTAACCTGTTAACTACAATCCATACTGTATTGTGCTTACGCGAACTCAGAGATAAACTGGAAATAAAATCTACCGATCTATGTTACCATTTCCATTCAAGAGTAGGCAGCAAATGCAATAAACCTCTAGGTTTCTTATGCTCAGCCCTAACTTGCTGACATATATCATATCTCTTTATTATCCCCACAACATCATTTTTTTATCCCACATTAACAGTAGATAAAGGCACCTCATGTCATGATATTCCTTACCGCTATCTGGATGAATGCATAATCTATCCATGAACCATAACGCAACATTATCTGAAACTGAAAAATCAGGATAATCTACACTAGTCGTTAACCTCTAACATTCTATAGAATCCTAATTAGCTTTCTGACAACCAATCACCACTGAATCTTTTCCAATTTAGTTTGAATCTGAACTTAAAAGATCAGATTAGTAGTTATGTAATTAGCTCTCTTAGTTGATGATGTGTCAGCTAAACTCATACAAATCATCACCGTCACTTTCTCATGAAGTCTAAACTGAGAAGCTCTATTAATAGTTACATTTTCTCCATATACCTGAGTTGCAAATTTATACTAACAGTCTGATAACACCTTTCTGTGTAGTTCTAAATTACTCAAGCACTATCTAATTTGTATCATTACTTCTCGTCCCACACCATTTAACGACAAAATAAAGCATACAAAGCTTTAAGGTAAATACCTCAATTCTATATATAGCCTGTTAAAATTAATACCAGAGAACTCATAGTAAAAATTTCTTCCAGTAATTCATATTTTCCAAGTCACAAGCTCGAAAACTATATTCTCTGGAAATCATGGTTAATTTCAGATATATTGTGTTAAGATTGAGAATGGTCCCTCCCAGCTATTATACATCTCTTCCCCCCTGAGAAGCGGATTTTCGGTTCCTTACCAAAATAATAATATTGGTTCTCCACAACTCTCAACTCTTCCATACACATACATCTCGCTTAGTTTTCCACGAGGATTTAAACCACGGTACTGGTAAGAAATTTCCAAACTCTGTCAGTTTTATAATTACATCAATAACTTTTAGTTGTCACCACAACTTAAGTTAATTCATTACTAATTTCTGAGCATGAAATATCATTCATATAAGCAAGAACAATATAACATTCTAGGTTAATATCATTCAACTTCCACTTGCTTCACTTTTTGTTTCATGTTCTAAGAACTTTCCTTACATGCTCACTATTTTGATCTGAGATTATCTTCATCTAACTTCAACAATTAGTAGTCATCCTTGACCTACTTGATAATTTCAATCAATCTCCTTCAATAATACATCACTCATTTCAATCGTTATTAGCTCAACTCCAATTTTTGAAACTTGGCACTAGCATTTTGTAAAAATTTGGTCTAAACCAACTTACCGTTAGCAATTTACAATTATATCCGGTAATTGCTCATGCATTTTCTAAGTCTTTAAAGATTCCATGTTATTATTGATAACACAATAACAACTTCATTACAATAGGTTTTCTTTCACTTGACACCCTTAATTTATGAATATATCATGAGTTCTAATAAGTTCTAGTGGTTTCCACCATCCACTTAAAATGATCCAGTACCCGCCTGTAATCATCTTATAAAGATATATATCCTTAGCTTTGATCATTTCACTGTGAAAGTCAAATCTCAACTACCTCTTGAGAACCGTTAATTTCATTTATTTTTAGAATGAGTTGTCAATTCTGAGTAATGAATACTCATTTCGACTACTACACATTAATCCTTGGATTTCCTAAATCCTCAGATTCACTGACCATTCATTCTCCCCAATTTAGACTCTACCAATCTAATAGATCAGACTAGGATATCTTACCAACTCATTGCTATATTCTGGATTTAACTGTCTTTTATTAATAAACCACTTGTTATTCCAATATGGATTCACACCATGACTGGAATATCAACTTCATAACAACTTATGAAGTATAACTACATTAATGGTCTCCTAACCTCCATTAGGCTTTTATCATTGACCACTAATTTTTTTACTAAATAACTTTCATTACTTCCATACTAGTCTCAATACTAGTATTAATCACCCCTCAAAGCGGTCTGCCACTTTTGAGTTTCATCGAAAGTCATTCAGTATTTCATTATTTCATAATTTTCATTCTCCTAATACACACCTCAAGGTCTTGATCCGATATATACTTCTTCACCGACTATTATTTGTCTAATAATATCAAAGAGAAGAAAGACCACGAAGTTGTTACTTCGAGAAAAGTTTTATTACATCTTTGTAACTTTTCTTATGTCTTTCCTTTTTTTCTATCGGTGAGGTTAAGACTCTTCAGAGCTCTTGCCTCCAACACCTTCTCATATCATGAGAAATAGATGGACTTCAACCATCTTATTACCGTTCTTAAAAGACATAATTGTTAAATCTACCACGTAGATATAGTATACACAACAAATAACATATCTCAATCTTTTATCTTTTAGTTACCCACTAAAATCACGATAAAAATCATTTATCAAACCCTAAGCTTATTCATAACTCGAGACCACTCTTCGAGTTAATAAACTTAGGTTCCATTATTAGGGTAATCAGAGTACCTTACACTTTTAAAGTAGGCTAACATTCACTTTGAACACCATCCAGAAGTGAATGTATAGTCAGAGCCTTGTCCATGATACCCAACTGTATCACTATTACAACTTTATCCCAAAAAGTAATAAACCATAAAGTCTGGCACCTCACTATATCAGAGTTATTCCTTGATTCTTATAAATCATTGCTACCCAAGGCTTTAAAACTTATGGCTCTGATACCAAACTTTATCAGAGTTATTCCTTGATTCGAATAAATCTCAAAATAATGAAACCAAGCTTTATAAACCTTAGCTCTGATACCAAACTATAGCATCCCCTAACCTGATTAGGGCAATATTCGGCCTAAAACCTTAATTAAGCCCAGAGACTTAACTAGAGCCAACAACCTTACCATTTACACCTGATAAGCACTACTGTATATCAATTATCGAAATAAAACAAATCATATACGCAGTGAAAATTTCAAATCTTTTTCGATAACCAAAATAAGATATACAGTATTAAAAACAAATCGGAATAAACATCGGTTTTATAAATCACCCATCCCATGTAATATTACAAAACTGTAATCAACACCAATATATAAGACTAGATGAAGTCATTACATCGAAAAGAAGTTCGAGACTCCTATAACTTCTCCATCCTATAGTCGTAGCACTTGTCAAGTCTACCTGTAATGTTAATTGGGGTGAGGGCTCCAACTTTTTCAGTAAGTAGGGATTCACACTAATCATCAACATTCCATATAACATTCAAGGATATCATGCAATAACAACATGCACCAATGATTTCTAACAAGAATATGGAAAGCATATAAACTCAATACATAAAAGAATGCAAAGTAAATGTATTTGGACTATTACACTGTAATCCCCATTTTATTTATAAAACTAGGGCCGATTACCTACAGGCGCCATTAATACAAGTGTTAAACCAACACATCACGCATATGTGATGTTTAGCCAATCGATTAATGCCCAATGGTTCTAGTAAATATGTAACCCACGCAACCTATAAACTGAGTAGGAGTTACGTATAGACCGGGAGATCAAGCCCAAGTACTACACAACCTGGTCTCAGCCCTAAGAAGTTACTCTCGTGGATCACATTAGACATCGTTGTCTGTTCATTAGAAAAACCATCACAGTGTACATAATCCCCCATTTCAATCCAACAACTACATGAGCTATATATACTAAATAGCTAGGCAATATTGATAAGTAAATGAATTCGTACTTGCCTCGGGTTTAAGTCTCCGTTTAAATTTCCTAACTTTCCTGTCATCTCACTCTTCCTCAGTGTTCCTCAACCTATCGCCAATCATTTAGGATCAATATAGGTTCAATACACTACATTTAGAACCCCTAGACCAATCACTAAGTCCCCTAAAAAATATTCATAAAACACAGCACAAATGCTGATTTCAGGGGGTCTGGTAGCGCGCTGCATGACATGGATAGCTCGCTATCCATAAGTCAGTCATTTTCCTTAGTACCCGTAGCGCGCTATGGCCAAAGCCTAGCGCGCTATGCGCACCAGACCTGCAACAACAACATACCTCTGCTGATCCAATTCGATCCAAAACTCCTCCAAACTCAACAATTACATTCTCAAATCACCATGGAGGACCTCTAATGACTTTATAAACTGTTTATAATAACAACAACCTCAATTTAACAAGTTTTCATCTCCACCGAATTGAACTTCAACAAACTCGAAAACCAAGCTTATCAAAGTGATGATCCCTAGCTTCTAATCCGTTTAAGCTCCTCAACTTGATTGAATTCGGCTTCCGGCCTTTCTCTTGAATGTTTGAAATGAATTGATAACGATCAACTTTTGTTTATATATATATATTTATCTTGAAATACGAGTCGTGCTATCTCAGGATCGATTGCGTGGTTGATGCGTTAAGATGACACAACTTAAAGTTACATGAAATTTGACACATCAAGCACTTACGCTTCGTTCGAGACGATATGATAATCCATATATTTCTAATATTCTTTTATTTTCCAATATATATTTAAATATTTAAAAACATATAAATATATATATCGCGTATTATTCACCAATAAAATCATCGGACTTGCCTACAAGTGTCCTTGAGTGTGCACACTCTTGCCACGACTCCCTCTTCACACTTAGTGTCCTGGTAAACCTTAGTCTATTAGGTATTTTTCGTTTTATAGGCTTGCGTATAATTTTTATATTATACGACAACCTATATATAAATTGATTTAACAATTCAAACAAACACCATACATCATACAAATGCACGCGCACGCTAATCGAGGTATGCCGAACTTAACCACAAGCCTAACCCAAGTTAATTAGGACATGGATTAGTACTAATCACCAGCTTAAGGTAACGGGTCGTTACACTGATGTTGCTGGTCTGGTGCGCATATTGTGCTATGCATTGGCTATAGCGCGCCACGCGTACTGGGGAGGATGAACTGACATGCTAGATAGCGCGATATCCATGTCATGTAGCGCGCTATCAGACCTCTAAAACCAGCAACTGTGTTGTGTTTTATGAATAATTTTCGGGGGACTTAGGGACTGGTCTAGGGGTTCTAAATGTTGTATAATGAACATATATTGATCACAAATGATTGGTGATAGGTTGAGGAACACCAAGGAATAGTGAGATGACCTCGGAAAGTTAGGGAGTTTGAGAAACAGAGACTTAGACCGAGGTAAGTATGGATTCGCTTATTTATCAATATTGACTGGCTATTTAGTATATTTAGATCATGTAGTTGTTGGATTGAAATGGGGAATTATGTACACTCTGATGGTTTTTCTAATGAACAGAAAACGGTGTCTAATGTGATCCATGAGAGTAACTCCTCAGGGCTGAGACCAGGTTGTATATTACTAAGGCTTGATCTCCCGGTCTATACGTAACTCCTATTCAATTTATAGGTTCCGTGGTTTACATATTTACTAGAGGGTTTAGGATAGAACCATTGGGCATTAATCGATTGGCTTAGCATCACATATGCGCGGTTTGTTGTTTAGCACTTGCATTAATGGCGCCTCGGTGGGTAATCGACCCTAGTTTTATAAATAAAATAGGGATTACAGTGTAATAGTCCAAAGACATTTGCTTTGCATTCGTTTATGTATTGAATTTATATGCTTTCCATATTCTTGTTAGTTATCATTGGTGCATTTTGATATTGCATGATATCCTTGAATATTATATGGAATGTTAGTGATTAGTGCGAATCCCTACTTACTGAGAAAGTTGGAGCGCTCACCCCAATTAACATTACATGTAGATTCGACAAGCGCTACAACTACACGATGGAGAAGTTATAGGAGTCTTGAGCTTATTTTTGATGTAATGACTTCCTCTGGTCTTATATATTAGTGTTGAGTTACAGTTTTGTAATATCACATGTGATGGGTGATTTATATAACCGAGGTTTATTCCAGTTTGTTTTTAATAGTGTATATCTTATTTTGGTTATCGAAAATATTTGAAATTTTTGTTGCGTATATGTTTTGTTTTATTTCGATAATCGATATACAGTAGTGCTTATCAGGTGTAGGTGGTAAGGTTGTTGGCTCTAGTTAAGTCTGGTAAGGGTAATCTGGGCTTAATTAGGGTTTCAGGCATGGTATTGCCCTAATTAGGTTAGGGATGCTACATTTTCGCTAGACTCAGATGGAATCGAGACCACATGCCTATCTCGATTGTATATGACCGACTAGGTTTAGGGTCCCTTAGCTATAAGTTTTCGGTAGGGTTTAGTAGATCATTTGGGTATTGTATCATCAATGCAAGACCCCGACGATACCACAAGTTACTAACCTATGTGACCAACGCTTACAAGTTTGGAAAACAAACTCTAAATTTGCACATCATGTTGAGATGCCTATGAAAACCAACAAAAGAACGACAAATTCATGAAAAATGCGCACTAACCTTCATATGATATCCGTAATGACAATACCAAACTCCACGACCTTTTCCAACAACCATCACACCACGAACCCTCTTCCTTGACAGCAAATCGCTTGAACGAACAAGAGGAACATGCCAAACAACATATTCGATTTGCAAATCGAAGTTTGATGCGTGGATTCTTGGCTATGTAGATGAGAGAATGACTAGAGGAAAGAGTTTCAATTCAATTTGATTAATTTAAGCTCTTCTTTTATGTATATTCATTGGAATTTAAGTATCATTTGGAATCCTTTTGTACTTGAAGGAATTAAGTACAAGATATATGACCAACTAGATATGCTAGAAAAGATACAATTATAGGAGTCGATATTCTAACATCTTTTTGATACACTCATTTGCTACAGCCCTGACGTCACAGCTAATGGGTCCAATAAACAACAAATACGCTACCAAATTTACCTTTATTTTATCGCATTCTTTTGTTTTGAACCCGACTATACGCACCCTACCTTTTCATTAGGGCACTGAAATTTTGAGTGCACCCCAAGTTCAAATTTTAATTTATGAGGTACCTAAACATATATATCAAAATACCCCTTCATCCAAATCAAAGCACCCAACTTCAAAACTTTAGTCGAGACATCTATTTTAGGTTCGACGACATGTGGCCAAAACTTATCTTCTAGGTTCGGTGTTGTCCAACCAAACATTTTTTGTGGAACTTGGTTGACAACTGCCGACCTAAATGTTCAATGGATCTGACCGACTTTCCAATTAAAGGTTCGGTAGGCTTTAAACGACTCTCCAACTAGAGGTTCAATAAGCTCTGGGCGACTCTTCAACTAGAGATTTAGACACGTGAGGCAGAGCCACTTGAAGATGTCATACAAATCACAAGAAGAGAGTGTGTGGGGAGATGATAATGATGTGCACAAAACGAGAGAAAAAGAATGGCGGAGTGCACTAATCACAATGAAGGCATAAAAGTAATTTTGCAGTAAAATTCACCTTTTCTTAAGTTTGACTTTTTCGTTGGGGTGACCTAAGTAAACAATGGGGTGTGTATAGTCGGTCTCTTTGTTTTTAATAAAAGAAGGAAAATTACCAAGTTACCATCATTTTCTCCAACACCCTATCACCACCACCGACCCTGTCCGCCATTGTCAGCCACCGTGGATCACCACCGTCTTCCTCTCGCCGATCACCACTGCCTCCACCCTCATATTCACTTCTCCTCTTCTTTACTTTGCTCCCCCAGAAACCCAAAACTCTTCAACACAAACCCTACTGCCATTCCTTCTTTTTCAAAGAAAAATTAAAAATCAAATTAAAATACATCAACTAGCAAATTGCCACCATACATTAATATGCAGAACACTTCAATCCATTACAAGCTCAGATCGATTTATGAGTTGGGTTGTGTTTTTTTGGTTTATAAAGAGGAGATATGACGATGGGGGCGGAGGCGGTGGTGATCGATGGTGGCGATTGTGGGCAATGGAAAGGGAGACAATGGTGATCAGCGGCGTCTAACAATGGCCGACAGGGGTGGAGGGTGGAGGGCCAGCGGTGGTGATAGTGGGTTGGAGAAGATGAGGGTAACTTGGTAATTTTTTTCATTCATTAAAACAAAAAATGGGACAAAATGAGGGAGTTTTTCAAGAAATAATGTGGGTTTACTTTTTTATTCATCAAATAGGGGGTTACTTTAAAATTACAAAAGTAATGTATAACTCCTTTTTAAAAGGAGCTATTGATGATGAGGTGGATGTATGGCGTGGTATGGTTGATGATGTGGAAGGAACTTGCATGAATAGCTCCTTTTGAAAAGGAGCTATCTATACAAAATACTAAAGTGTATGAATGACTCATTCTCAAAAGGAGTTATTTGTTCAACTCAAATATCACATGCATGTATTGAGGTGAGAACCCGTACAAACGACACGTGCGTCTCGAGATGGACAACCCGCGTCACGCACGTATCTCGAGGTAGACAACCCGTGTAATGACACGCATGTATATCGACGTGGACAACTCATGAAAACGTCACGCATGTATCTTGAGGTGGAGAACTCATGCAAACGCCACACACGTATGTCGAGGTGGGCGGCTCTCTAGGTGGACATCTCATACAACCTCGTCCAATCCAGACAAACCATGCAAAGGTCAATCACGTATTTCAAGGTGGACAACCCATGTAACCTCGTGCAATCCAAGTAAAACCATGCGAACGCCACACATGTGTCTCGAGGTGGACAACCCATGCAAACGTCACACACGTATCTCGAGGTTGACAACTCATGGAAACACCATGCACGTATGTCGAGGTGGGCAACCCATGCAACCTCGTACAAACCATTCAAACGTCAGACACATATCTCAATGTGGAAAACTCATGCAACCTAGCGCAATCCATGCAAATCATGCAAATGTTACGCACGTATATCGAGGTGGATAACTCATGTAAACAACACACATGTATCTCGAGGTGGACAACCCACGCAAACGTCGTGCATGCTTCGAGATACGTACCACGCATCTTATGCACCAAAACCTATTTTGCGCACATTTATTTTTACGTTGGTCCCGCATGCCATTGCATAGGGCCGGGTGTCACTTGGAGTGACATTCTAATTATATTTTTCTATATTATGTATAAATATATAAATAAATAATATATATAATATTATATATAAAAATATAATATAATATATATTATATATATAAATATAATATATATTATATAAATATTTAAATGTCCACGTAGGCGTCCACGTGAACTGATCCATAAGATTTACATAGATAGCGCCTTTTGAAAATGCGCTATTCGTGTGTCCACGTGGTCAGCAAATTTGCCTCCCATTGATAGCGCATTTTCAAAATGCGACATACATTAGATCACGAATAAAAAAAAATCCACACTTACTTAATTAGCTCATTCAAACTGCTTTTTGCAGTACTTCTGTAATTGTTTCCAAAATGAGGGTAAATTTGGTAGTATTTTGTTGTTTGCAGGACCCATTAGCTGCCACGTCAACGTTGTAGCAATTGAATGTATTAAAATAGGATGTTAAAAAATCTTTTTCCTTTAATTATTATCATGTATGACGTCTATTAATGAAGAGTATTATTAAGTGCTAATTTGGGTTATTTATGGCTACCCTTGTTGGTGTTTGGATTCGACATGGTACCCATAATCACTTATCTTTAGCCTTTACTTATTAATCCTTTTTTGCAATCCTCCTTAGTTCCATGATTTTTTTAACCTAAAATTGGGTTTTGTTTTGGATTTTAGTTGGTTTAAATGTTCTGGTCAATTCAGTAACAAAAATTATTTTTTCTTCTTAGACTGGGTGAAAGGACCAAATGCACACTTTGATGAAAGTTTAAAAACCAAATATGCATAAGAAAATTTTAGGTATTAAAAGCATAAGAACTACAAAGTTTAAGAACCCAATGATGTGTTTTGACTTTTTTTTATAAGAAGTTTGCTAATTAATTTGAAACAATACAAAAAAACTATGTGCCTTCACTGACATTTCTTAATTTGTTGCGTACTATATCAATTAATATAGCAAATCAAGGCGCGTTAATCAGAACGATTTTTGGGACGCCATGATTTATGTACCCTTTTTTTTTTACTTCTAACGGATTCGAACTCATGACCTTTCAAAACTCTGCCTTATTTTTAAGAAGTGACTATTAGCATCCATATATCTTATATCAACCCTCTATTTAATTTAATGTTAGGCAAAACTCATCTTTTGATCTTTAAACTTTCAACCTTTTATGTTTTTGGTCCCTAAAGTTTGAAAGTTGCACATCTAGTCCCCTTACTTTTAAAAGGGAGCACATTTGATCCTTCTGACATATACACTGTTAAAATCTAAGAGGGCCGCTATGGGCACCCCACCAATCCATGAAGGCACCCATATTTTTTGTAATTCTCCCAGCTAAAATGGAAATGACTAGTTTGCCCCTTCATATATAGTCACTCAAACCCCACAAATCATTTTCCAAGTAAAACTGGGACACCCCACCACAACATTGATCACAAGTGAAACCTAAAGCCACAATTGTGTTTGCCGAGCGGTATCGATTGTTGCGGCTTGACATCATCCGACAGCGAGGTAACAATGTTTGCCAACCTAATGATGCTTTGTAGGAACTGTAATTTGGATCAAAAACAGAGAAATTGATGGTTTGGTTTGTCAACGTAGGGTTTGGTAAATTCGAGCAATCCGAGTTTGTTTGCACTATAAAATGGAAGATTGTACTGCATTGGTGCAAGAGGAGGTAGAACAAGAGGTAATTGTTGAAACTTAATGTGTTATATATGCGGTTTCTCAAATTTTCAGTCGATTTTTCAAGGGGCGCGATTGATTCGGCCGCGTAGGACCGAGAGTTGTAGAAACGTCTCGATCTACATCCACCGAGACTTCTTCGTAGTTCACGTCATGCTGTGAACGAAACGAAGTCATAATCTCGGTGTGGAACGACCGAGACAATTCTGTAGGTCTCGGTTGGACATGAACGAAACTATGCATACATTCTCGGACCTGTACAACCGAGAACTTGTTTTTTTTTTGTTTTTTTGGTTTTTTGGTGAATTTACTGTGCATTTCGGTTGATCATAATTTTACAATGTTTGTATTGCAGGTAATGTCGGTCTCTACTTTATTTCAAGACTACAAGGATTCGTTTACACCATTTAGGCCATTCATATATAGAGAAGCGGCAATTTCATGGCTTCAAATGATAGGATGGAGAACATGTTTGTGTTAGTGAGGAAGCACTCGATGCGGAGGCATTAAGCGCGAGGGGAAGGGTGAAACTTGCGTGTGAGAGGTCTGGTACATATAGGGGAATGTCACAAAGAGTTGGGAAGGGTAAAGCGGCCAAAATTGCTTTGAATGCAAGAAATGAAGAAGAAGAGGAAACGGGGAGGAGTCAAATCGGTACGAAGAAATGTGGATCCCCTTTCCTTATTAACATCAAGGAAAATGCTGACTCTTTGTGGTATGTCACTGTCACATGTGAGAGGCACAATCACGAGCCCGCGAAAAACTTGGACGGCCACTCAAATGCGGAAGATTGGATAAGGGGAGCAGGAGGTTGTGGTGCAGATGACAAAGGGTAATGTGAAGCCAAGAGACATCCTCAATACGTTGAAGCAAAGAGATGTTACAAACGTATCGACAATGCAGACAATATATAATTCAAGACAAAAAGTCCGAATTGAGGATGTGGGTGGGAGGACTCAAATGCAACAACTATTGCACATAAGTGGATGTCGTGTCATAGGAAGCATCCCGATTCGAATATCGTCACTGATTTGTTTTGGTCACATCCTGATTCAATCAAGTTGCTAAGGTGTTTCTCATCGGTAATTTTGATGGATTGCACTTATAAAACAAATAGGTATCGAATGCCTTTGTTGGAGATAGTTGGCATCACTTCAACGCATTTGACGTTCTCCGTTGGGTTTGCTTTCATATCATCAGAGAGTCATGCAAATTATGTTTGGGCACTTGAGAACTTGAAATCCATACTGGATGGGTGGCCTAAACCTGACGTGTTTGTTACGGATCGGGACTTAGGCCTTATTAGTGCCATCAATGTAGTATTCCCATCATCGTCTCACCTTTTTTGCTCTTGGCACATCAACAAATTAGTATTGGGTAAGACTAAGAAGATGTTTGGGGATAACGAAGGCTTCGCTCGTTTCATGCATAGGTGGACGAGTGTGATGTATGCGCAGACCGAGGCCTTATTTGAAGTTAGGATGAATGACTTGGGTTGTGAGTTCGAGAATGTGAAGGGTCTTCTTGATTACTTGGAGAACACATGGGTAAAGACGTACAAGGAGAAATTCGTACCGGCTTGGACAAATCGAATTATGCATTTTGGGGAAACAACAAAGACACGAGAGGGTTGAGTCTGCGCATTCCACTCTGAAGCTACATCTTGGCAACAGTCAGGCAAATTTTGAGACTTTGTGGAATGTGGTTGATGGCATCCTTAGGATTCAACACAACAACATCAAGGCATCATTTGAGCTCAGTTTAAATGTGGTCCAACATGAATATTTTGATGAGTTATATCGTCGATTGCGTGGTTATGTCTCTCAACAGGGGCTTAAGTAAAATTCGAGATGAATCGGAACATGGAGAGGATGTTGGACACGACTCAACTTGTTGTGGTTGCGAGATACGTACCACACACGGCCTTCCTTCCTTTCGCCCACGAGCTAAATTTCCATAAATTTCTTTGTGTGACACCCATCCCTCTCGAGGACATTCATGTGTACCTTGGCGAAAGTTGAGTATGATACCTGAGAATCCTGTGGATTGGTCTGGGTACAATGTGCACGATGAGATTGAAAGAGTCATGCAAAAGTTTCATGCTTGCACTGAAGAGGACGATCGCATCAGGATTATTCAGCAGCTCAGGGAGATTAGTCGACCTTCATCCACACCGGGAGTGGTGCCACCTACGAAAATAAAGACAAAGGGAAGGACACCGGGGTCTTCAATCGGGTGTATGTTGAAAAGGGGAAGTAAGACAGGATCAAAGAGAAAACACGATGAAAACGATTTTTCGACGTCAAGATTGCCTAGTGGATTCGAGTACGTTCTATCAACAAAAGAGGCTTCTAGTTCGAGGAACAAAAAAAAATAAAGTTGGGCCTAAAATGCGTCGTACAAGTCGACGCACCCAAAGTGCATCTAACATGGCTTACTCTCATTGCATAGAACCGGATTGGTTGCCATATGTTGAGAGCACTATCGATGTGCTAGGCGATGGAAATTGTGGATATCAGTGTGTTGCCTCCGGGCTAGGACTTCCGGATGTAGACGGTTGGAGGAAAGTACGTAGAAGAATGTTTGATGAGATAATCAGTTATGAAAACCTTTGGCAGGAAGTACTTGGAACGAGTTACGAAAATGTCATGACTGTCGTGCATTGTCCATATAATCATGTTGGTGCCTGCTTCGAAGAATGGTTGACACTTCCAGACATGGGATTGCTAATATCAATGGCCTTTAATGTCATTCTAGTCAACCTCTCGCATGGTAGTGCCTCGACATTTCTTCCTTTCCGCAGTGCTCCACCGGCGTCATTACATAGCAAACTTATCATTGCCATGATTAATGAAAGGAATATCCATTGGGTTAGGGTAAGTTCGTAGATTTTTTATGAATTGGTTTTTTCTCATCCTTAATCGGGTATGTGACAATGGGTTCTCTTTTGTACTTTTAACTTTGACAGGTGAAGTTGACTGTTAATGCATCGCTGCCATCATTATATCCCGCGTGGCAACGATATGTTGAGGAGTGCGCTAAAGGTTGGCGTGATGGATTTGCCGTTCGTGAAATCGTGTCAGTTGTACCTTCTGAATAAGGAGCTCTATCCGTGGTAGATTTAGATTCTCCATAGTTTGACATTCATGTTTGACGAACCACCGATTTTTTGTAAATATTATTAACTCTGACAATGTAAAGTGATGTAAATTGATGTTGTCAATATTTAAAATGAGGTTATATGGACTCTTCGTTGTTAATATGTTATGGTATCAAAATTGATGTTGGTACTATGTTATGGTTGGTAGAGTGAGGTGGGTACAATGTTATGGCTGTCGTTCGTGATGTTGTTACAACGTTTTTGTCTGTATTCGTGATGTTGTTATTGTGTCTTGCTTGTTAATCGCTCCCAAAAAACCCATCTCGACAATGACTGTCCGTCAGCCACGCACACCTCTCGGCAGAAATCAACCGAAAATCATGGAAATTCTCGGTATGAGATGACCGAAAAACATAGACACATCTCGGTATGACAAAGCCGAAAGTAGTATCTGTTTGGGTTCTACATCACTCTCGGTGAGTACCAACCGAAAAACAATGAACGTTCTCGGTATTCTGAGACCGAAAACCATGAAAACTTCTCGGTATACAAAGGCCGAAAGAAGATGAGGTTTCAGGGTCTACATCACTCTCGGTTATAAGTCAATTGGTGTCAGGTGAATATGTCGGAGGGACTAGGCCGAGACTTATCAGGATATCTCGGCTGTGCAGGTCCGGGAACTTTACCTGGTCTCGGCCCTGAACAACCGAGACCAATTTCATGGCAAATTAGATCACGAAAACACTAAAGCTTGGAACATGATTTAGTATTCAAGCCAAAAAAAACCAAAAGAAATGTCATCATAATGCTAAGAACTATCTGAATTCAGAGATGTTACACGCATGCTTATGTTAACGAGATAAAATTCAGGCTTCAAATAATTTCGATACACAAACATAACAAGAACAATTTAATAACACCAATGAACAGAGAAACAGTGCCGAATATTCCATATAAGTTTCATGCCAAATGACCCATTCAAGTACCATTCAACAAAACATAAAGTAATTGTTCCTCAACTTTTGAAAAACTCAAGCAACTAGGTGAAATGTCGATGTCGCCGTGCCTTCATTCCTTTGGCTTCTTGACATTCTTTCGTTGGTATTCCTTGCCAAGCATTCTCTTTGGGGGGCGAGCAGCGACCGACCCGGGTTGTTCATTAGCCGGGGTGGAATGTGTAGAAGTGCTATTGTGCTGGGACTGTCTACGGGCTGCTTCGGTAGGGGCCGATGTGTTGGTTGCACCGGTGGCGGTGGTGGGTGTCGTAGTGGTGGTGGTGGGACCGATACTCCTCCCGAAAGGAAATTGACGACGTCACTCGCCATTTGCCTTGCAGACTCCAACGTACACAACTCCGGCGGCAATAATTTCCACCTTAACGCTGCGTCCAACGCCCGCCTATTACGCCGGTTTCAAAGAAAGTTAAATCTGTTAATGTAATACATATCGGCATTTAAAAGAATGGTTGGCTAACACTTCTACATAATACTTATACCACATTCAATACCTCAAGTAGCTCATTGTCAGCGATAGTCGTCGCAACCAAGTCGTCATCGAAGTACCTTGGGTTGGTGAGCAATGGGTGAGAGACTTTGAGGAACCAAGGTAGATAGTCCGGTGTAGCCAGAAACTCGAACTCTGCCTTCTCACCACGCACTTCGGGGGCCAACAAATGGTTGCGCCAACGTTCCCAATTGTCTGCTTGGAAACCATACTTAACCGAGTATTTGAGTGCAGAAGGGCCTCGATGTGCTTCCAATGGCCGGTACGGAGGATCTGGTATAGATTGCACGTGTCCAAACTGCCTCAGAATCCTCTCCGGATGGTAGGGCTCCACCACATCCATGTACTTCAGGGTGACACTGTAGAAGGCCATCGCGTGCACAACTCCATTCTCCCGGTGATTAACATATGGGTCCCAAGTAACCTAATGAAACGTAGACAACCATAATTAATAACCATAAACTAAATGCGACATTTAGTTTTAAGAAGGGCATAATATCTCACCACACTTGGGCGCAACCCGTCCAACGTTCGCCTAATGGACCCAACCTTGTCAAGATTCGTCACGGTCTCGTGCCTTTGAACCCATCTGCAGACCCGAGGTTGCACGTAGTCCATGTATTTTGCATTAGGTGTGGCGAGCCCAAACTTGAAATGCTCGTACACCCATCCCTGCAAATAGATACAACGCTAGTTAGAGAAAAATGCAAAAATAAATAGTAATTACGCAAAAAATAATTCTAGTCGATTTAGTAAAAAACCTCAAGTAATGTGAGGTATCCGGCAATTTGAGAAACTTGTAATCTGGTGGCAGATCCCAAGTGTCGGTACAAGTACGCCAATGCAGCTGCACCCCATGCGTACTTTCCCACGTCGTCCAAATCTTCTAGAAGCTTTAACAACGCGATAGATACCCGAGATCCACTCTTATCCGCAAACATGGTGCAAGATAGTAGATACAACAAGTACGCTCGGGCTGTGCATTCTACAGGAGGATAAGTTGTGTTCCTCGCACCAGCTTTGGGGCACCATCGGCTCTTCAACCAACATTTTCGCATTGTGAGCCCCTTGCTGATGTTCACTTCCTCCTCAGCATCTTCAATGCTAACCCCAAGTAGTCTCGACACCAACTTAATAGCATCCGAGCGAGATTCCTCCGTGTACCTCGCAAAGTTCTCAACTGCCACTACTTTGCCCGTCACAGGAATCTTCAGCAGCATGCTCACATCCTCCAAGGAGATCGACATTTCACCGAATGGTAAGTGAAATGTGTTCGTCTCCGGTTGCCACCGCTCCACAAAGGTAGTGATAACCTCTTTGTTAGCCTTGCGGTATGAGCAATCTATAAGCGTACCCAGAGCGCTGAATAATCCTCTGAAGGCCCGCGGTGTCAGGGTGGCACGACTGTAAGTCCCATTCTTGGATCTGAGCACCGTGATTGATACACTTGAGTGTCGGACGATCCTGCAACAACAAAAGACATTCCGTCAACTCATTGAAAACCCAAAATTTTAAACTACTCCATACAAGGATAAATGTATGTACCTCATTGCTCCAAATAGCTAAGGCGACATGATGTTTAAAGCTCTTCAACATCGATCCATCTTCGGGACCACCGGGGAAAAGAGCACACATTTCCCCCTGCCCATGTGACTCTCCCTCATCATGGGCACCTCCACCACTAGTACTCCCACCCACATTACGATCACTACTTATGGTGTCCGCCGGTGCCGATGAGTCACTACTACTAGACTCAGATGCATGCGCCTCATCCTCGCCTCGGGCAACGACAAGATCTGAGTGTCGCTGCGCGTCAATGTTTGAACCCTCATCGTGCAATTCTATTTTCTTCGCACGTCCTCCACCAATCTCACCCTTTCCCTTCAAATCCACCTTCTCTTGCTCTTTCTCTTTCCGATAAGATGACGTCGGGTCTCCGTCCGCCTCACCCACGATTACCCTCGACACCTCAATACCAACCTCCTCCCTACTCACCGGGGCTTTCGAACGAGCCATACCTGAGAATACTACAACATGTAAGCGTCGCGTCGCACAAACAAGAGGAATATAAATAAAAAAAGCCAAAATTTACCATTTCCTCAAGCAGACCGAGAAACAAATAAAATTCTCGGTGACACGTGATCGAGACCTCAATATCAGTCTCGATCATGCACAACCGAGACAAATTCTAATGTCTCGGTTGTACATCACCGACATGACATCTACTACACACTTCGAATTACTCTCGTGATATGGTACTCGAGAGCACTCACAGCGTTACGCTATCTAACATAATAACACAATTAAAATTTCGGCGACATGTGACCGATATACCCGACTCGCCTCGGCCACTCATTGCCGAGACTATAGTGTCTCATCTCTGGCCGAGAACCACGAGTCCACAATAAATTCCCCTACGTCTCGGCCATGCATGGCCGAGACTAAGCTAGTTTTTTTTTGGCCTGTGTGGCCGACAACCACGAATTCGCATTGCACGTACCATTGAATGCACCGCTACACAAACATAACAAATAATCGACCAAATGCAACTTAATTAGACTATCAACGTACCTCCAATCGATCTATTTAACGGCTTCAGCCCGATGACGACGACGATTCCGAGCCCTAATGTCGACACCAACTCTATCAATTCGGTGAGCCTTCAAACTCGAACGGCACAACCAAAATCCGCCTACAACAGAGGAAAGAGGAGAGGAACGAAGATAAATCCGGGGTTCGTAGGTTGCTTTCAATGGATTGATCTCAATTTCTAGGGTTCATATGCACGGTGGTGGGGTGGTGGGGTGCCTCCACTTTGGTGGCAGGGGTATTTTCGGGATTTCGGGCCTGAAATTTGGGTGCCCTTCGAAATTTCCTTTGTGCCCTCAATAAGAGGGTGCCTTCATGGATTGGTGGGGTGCCCATAGCAGGCCTCAAATCTAACTAGACCGACTATATATTCGATTTTTCCATGAATCGATGGTTCAACTGCAAACCAGTCCAGTTTAGTTACCTTAACTTAATAAAAAGATGAACGAACTATCTGGGAACCGGGCTGATTTGTCCTCTCAAGCCCCCACCCTTCATTCTTTCTATTCGCGAACGCGAACTCACCCTCCTCCCTTCATCGATTCTCTTTCTGGCACATGAACGTCTTGCCGAATTGATGAGAGGATTAAAAAGATGAACAAATTGTATTTTAACAAAGTACTTCCATGAACAATCTACAAAGGTTTCTTCACATTTCACTATTCAATCTCTCTCAACTTCCCGAGTCTTTAATCGAACTGGGTTTCGTGATTTTGCGATTTGTGGCTGCTCAGGTTATGATTTTTGAATTACATAATCATGGGTTCTTTCTAGGGCCCTTTTTTGGATTTCAGTTTGCTAGTTTGGTTAGCTAGTGATGTTGGTTTCATCACAAGTTTCTCAAAAAGTAAAGAGATTGAATTTGCGCTCGAATGCATATCTTCACCGCACAATTGAGACTTTCATGCTTTTGCTATCATAGAAGGGAACTGAAATGAGCAAATTTTTTTAAGCAAAAAAAAAAACCCAATTCTTCAACTGTGTTTCAATCTGGAATTGAAATCAAATTTCACAAACCTAATTCTTCAACTGAAAAAAAAAAACCCAATTCTTCAATGGTCTTTATAGGATAGTTGGGCATTCATCAAGAAAGTTCAGAGACCAAACTATTGGGGGCCAGTTGAGAGAACGAAGGATGGGGAACGATTTTTTTTTAACAATTCCAGCACCATTTGATTTGGAGGAAAACTATTTGGGTTTTTTTTTAGGTTGGTCCGGTTCGGTTCACGGCTGAACGGTTGGTTCGGTTCAATAGAAAATCAGCCACGTGGCCGGTTCCGTTTGCCACGTCAGCAAAAGTAACGGTTCTAATAACGGAATGACCAAATGTGCACTCTTTTGAAAGTTGAGGAACTAAATGTCTAACTTTAAGAGTTGAAGGACCAAAAGCATAAAAGGTTGAAAGTTCGAGGACCAAAAGATGGGTTTCGCTTTAATGTTATATAACACCCAATAAGTTAGTTCATGTTCTAAGCACCCCCTTAATTGTTAGTGAACTCCCCAATTAATGTACCCCTAGCTTATATTTTCCCTCTCACTCCCAAAGAAAATCTCATTTTCATCTTTGTGATCCCCACCCTCTACCCCTTTGTTTCACATCATCTTCTTCTTCCGCTTAACTCAATTTGCTTCATGTTGCATTTCAAGATTGGTTCTTTGATCCTTAAAAGCTAAGATTCAACACAAATGTCACAGCCCAAATCTCTAACCCCGTTTTAATTCCTTAATCAGGATCACCGACCCTTGACGTGGGACCTACACGTGATACGTGCACCGACCGAGGCACGTGGCCGAGAGTGGGGTTTGGCCATGGAGGCTGAATCCCATGGGCGACCGAGGTGGAGATGGCAGGGGTGTCTCCCCTGCCATCGATTCCACCGGGGTTGGGGTGGAGAGCAACCCCAACCCATCACCGAAGAAGAAGAAAAAAAAATGATCGAACCAGTTGAGGAAGATGCACACGCGCGTGCACGTGCCCGCGTGTGCATCCCCCCAGTGGGCCGAGCCTGGACCTGTTCTGGTCCAAGGCTGGGTCGGGTCCGACCCGTTTGGGTCGACCCGACCCAAACATAATTAAAAAAAATGAGAAGAAAAATGAAGGAAAAATTTGGAAAAATTCCGGAAAAATTGGGAAAAATTATATTTCGATATTTTGACAATTTCATGCCTAAAAATTGCTTTAAAGTGTAGGACTGAAATTGAAACTTAATTTAGTCTTTAGGGGCCGATTCAGGAAGATTGATTTAAAGTCTATTGAACCAATTTGAATACACAATAAACACCACTAAATTGAGCTTAAACCCACTATACTTGAACTAATGAGACACCAAACTCAGGAACCTAGGAAAAGGGTACGAGAGAGCAAATACAAGATTTGGAGTATCGGGAGGCCAGTAAAGCTAGGACTTTACTTTGTTGTGGTGAGTATACCCAATGACAACTTTACTTGGCATTTCATTTCTATTAATTGTTCTCCTTGCATAGTCCTTTTGACTATCTTGCCTTTGTATTCTTATATCATGTGTTCTTTGTGTCTATGCTCACTTGATGAGTCTAGTTTGCATGGTATCCATTCATTTGATTTGATTCATTGATTATATCACATGCTATGTCTATTCTTGTTGTTTTAAATGTGAATTGAATGATAAATAGCATGCTATTAGGCTAGTGAATATCTTATAAATGTTTAAGAGGACTTGTATTCCTTATTTGTTTAGGTGTGTAAATGTGCCTATGCCTTGACAAATCCATACTTGGTATTTCTTGAAATTTTAAAAGTAGTTTTTGCATTTAGGTCCCGTACTTGATCGAGGTGTGCGCGACTCACGGGGTTAGAGTCCCTGGGGATGTCGGCACATGTTACTTGACACTGTATGACACTCGGGGTTAGAGTCCCTGGGGTGGTCTACACACCGGGGTTAGAGTCCCTGGTAACACTTGGGTTAGAGTCCCTTGTGCTAAATGATTATTGAGTTGGAGTGACACGTTTCACTGCCGACCGGACCTAAATCACCACTACGTAGCCTAGTGTTAGTATCACTTGTTTAACTCTGGTATTTACTCGCATATGGTTTATTTTCCAGTTTTCCCATTTATATGCTTTTAAATACCATTTGAATATTTGGAAATGCAAATTAAACTTGTCATCGGGGATTACTGTTTTATTCTTGTACTCACCTCCTTTTTATGACGGTGGGTGCAGAACCGTCTACCAGCAGGCCGGGCAAAGAGAAGATCGACGATTATCCCTGAGCCCGCGACGCGTCACTGCATCGATTGTAGGTCTTCTTTTGATATTTTGATTGTATATGTTATATACATCTTTCAGATACTATTTGGGGTTGTATATTGGGTTGAGCGTTAGTTCCCTGACTTGACTTAGACTATTTTGCTGTTTCACTGCATTTCGAGGACTTAGTATATGTGATGTCATTTCCTGGTTTTCCATAATTAGGGTTTTATAAATGGCTTCCGCATAAGTTACTAATTGCTTCCGCATAATCAATAAGACTTCCGCTAATTAATTAATTTAATAAAAAAATTTAATTAACTCTAAATTTTATAAACTGGTAGGACTAGTGTATTATTTATCATGAACACGAGAAAATAGGCATCTAGGTTGTAAAGGCCGACTAATACGTAGTTAAGTCCTGCGTGGATATGATTAGGGCTTAATTACGGGATTAGGCCAGGCGGTGCCCTAGATTAGGAGAGGGGCCGTCACAGTTGGTACAAAGCATAGGTATTAGAACCTTAGGGATAAATAAGAAAAACATGAACTTGTATAAAACACAAACATTAGAAGTGGAAACTAGATGATCCTTGCCTAGGAATTATTTTGTAGGGAATTGAGTGAAGGTGAGATGGGGATTTCTTATATGTACGTGTTAGTTTCGATATGTATATATATGCGTTATGCCACGTAGTAGCTGATTCGCGTTCGCTATCCACTTGAAGACACCGATCGGGGATTCGTGTGAGGCTGGAGACACCGGAGCTAGCAGCTGTCGGCCTCCCACCGTATCAGTTGACAATTTTTAGAGGATGTCTGACTAGACGACCGCTCAGGAGCGACAGATCGTCGATTTCATCGCTTACATGTCGACGCAGATGACTACACTGGTTTCGACCGCCCCCGTCACCACAACTACTACAATAGCACCTCCGACCACGAGACTTAGCATTACGAGAGTTCGCTTGCATCTAGTAGAGAGATGGAGACTCTAGGTAGCATTGTACGCAGTAGTGAGCGGAGAGTCAAGGACCCAGACTAGAGGAGATACTGGTTATTCAAGACTTCCCATATGTTTTTCCAGAGGATTTACCTGGATTACCGCCACCGCGAGAGCTATACTTCATCATCGACCTTGTACCGGGTACCAGGCTGATCGCGATACCGCCATACCTCATGGCTCTAAGGGAGTTAGAGGAGTTGAGGACTCAGCTTAAGGATTTGGGGGAGAAGGGGTTCATCACATCTTCGATGTCACCGTGGGGAGCGCCAGTTCTGTTTGTAAAGAAGAAGGATGGCAGTCTGAGACTATGCATCGACTACAGGCAGTTGAACAGAGTGACAGTCGAAACAAGTACCCACTTCCGCAGATAGGCGACTTATTTGATCAGGTGAGAGGAGCACAACTTTTCTCCAAGATAAACCTGAGATTGGGGTATCATCAGCTTAGGATCAGGGATGAGGATAGGTCCAAGACAACATTCAGCACCAGATGCAGACACTACAAGTTCACGGTCAATGCCATTTGGGCTGACCAACGTCCCGCCGTATTCATGGATTTGATGCACCGGGTACTTAGACCATATCTTGACCGCTTCGTGATAGTCTTCATCTACGACATCTTGATATACTCGAGGACACGTGACGATCACGAGCAGCACCTCAGAGAGACGTTGCAGACATTGAGGGAACACCGACGTTTTACTAAGCTCAGCAAGTGTGAATTCTGGCTTGCAGAGGTCAAGTTCTTGGGGCACGTTGTTGGAGCAGCAGGGATTGCAGTAGATCCGGCCAAGATTCAGACGATCACGGATTGGCTAGCACCGACATCAATACCGGAGATCAGGAGCTTTCTGGGGTTAGCATGATATTACCGTAGATTCGTGAAGGATTTCTCGAAGATCTCTTCACCGATGACGAGGCTGACACTGAAGGATGTTGCTTATGAGTGGATTGAGAAGTGCGAGGCTGCATTTACTCAGTTGAAGAGGTCATTAACTACCGCGCTAGTGTTAGTATTGCCAGAGGCTGGACAGGGATTTCTAGTGTACACATATGCTTCTCATACGGGTCTAGGTTGTGTGTTGATGCAAGGCAGCGGTGTCGTGGCATACGCATCGAGACAATTAAAGCTACATGAGAAGAACTGCCCCACGCACGATCTAAAGTTGGCAGCGGTTGTATTTGCGCTGAAGACTTGGAGACACCTTTTGTATGGCGAGAGATTTACACTCTTCACTGATCATAAGAGTCTGAAATATCTCTTCACACGGAATGAGATGAACATGAGACAGCGCAGATGGTTGGAGTTCTTGAAGGACTACGACTTTTCCTTAGAGTATCACCCAGGAAAAGCGAACGTAGTCGTAGATGCGCTGAGTAGGAGACCGAGTAGAGATGCTCATGTGGTCAGATGTCACATGATGCATGAGTATGGATTACTCGAGGCAGCGGCGACAACATGTTAGACAGAGGTTCCTACCGATACTCAGGTGATGATTTGCGCAAAGATGAGACTACATACCGTGTCTACACAGCGAGTGTCAAAGGGTTAGAGGACCGACCGATTGTGCTCGAGATTCAGCGAGTTAACGCAGAGTGCAGAGTGTACAGATATCAGTGTCTAAGATACCGGGGCAGGTTGTGGATACCAGAGGTGCCGGAGCTGAGAGATGAGATCCTTCAAGAATCGCACCATTCCAGATTTACCGTACATCCAAGCAGGACTAAGATGTACCACAACATGAGGAGACATTTCTGGTGGCCTAGGATGAAGGCAGACGTGTCTAAATTCATCAGGGATTGTGGTATCTGTCAGCAAGTGAAGTCCGAGCATCGCAGACCCGGGGGATTACTACAGCCGCTTCCCATTCCTCGATGGAAGTGGGAAAACATCTCTATGAATTTTGTCAGAGGATTGCCGAGGACCGCGAGGAGACATGATTCAATCTGGGTTATAGTTGACTGACTGACGAAGTCTGCTCATTTCCTGCCAGTGGCATCACATTACACGTTCGATCAGCTGAGCGTACTGTTCGAGAGAGAGATTATCAGGCCGCACGGGGTACCATTAACGATCACGTCAGATCGAGATGCTACGTATACTTTCTTGATGTGCCGGAGTATTCAAGAGCAAGACGGTGCACGCGTCTACGATTCAAGACGACTTTCCACCCTCAGACCGATGGGCAGACTGAGAGATTGATTCAGGTCCTCGAGGACATGTTACGGGCATGCGTGTTGGAGTTTGGCGGATCTTGGGCGGAGTACCTACCGTTGTGTGAGTTCGCTTATAACAACAGTTATCAGGCTAGCATTGAGATGGCGCCATTTGAGGCTTTGTATGGTAGACTGTGTCACTCGCCATCGTGTTGGGCTGAGCCAGAGGACCGGGAGATAGTGGGGCGTGAAATTGTTGTTGACCACACAGAAAAGGTCAAACTCATCCGTTAGAGACTCAGAGGAGCACATGAGAGACATAAGTGATATGCAGATAAGTATCGCGGTGATCTCGTGTATTCCGAGGGAGCCTTTGTCTATTTAAAGGTTTCCATTCGGAAGGGTCTTCAGAAATTTGGGGTGAAAGGCAAGCTTGCACCGAGATACATCGGGCATTTCATGATTAAGAAACGGGTCGGGAAAGTGGCATACGAGCTTGAATTGCCTCCACAGATGTCAGGGGTTCATCCAATGTTTCACATTTCGATGCTTCGACTAGCCGAGTCGAAGGCAGGTGTGCGACCGACAGTTGACTTGAGTCAGATCGACCTGAGCGAGGACATCTCTTACGAGGAACAGCCCCTTCAGATCCTAGATCGGAAGGTACAACAATTGAGGAGCAAGTCCATCCCGAAGGTACTCGTCAAGTGGCAGTTCCACAATGACACGGAACTCACTTGGGAGCGGGAGGACTACATTGGAGATAGATTCCCGTACCTGTTCGAGTCTAGTAGAACCGTAACTTAAACTTAATTTCGAGGACGAAATTTTCATTTTGTTGGGAATATTTGTCACGGTCCAAATCTCTAACCCCGTTTTAATTCCTTAATCAGGATCACCGACCCTTGACGTGGGACCTACACTGTAATACGTGCACCGACCGAGGCACGTGGCCGAGAGTGGGGTTTGGCCATGGAGGCCGAATCCCATGGCCGACCGAGGTGGAGATGGCAGGGGTGTCTCCCCTGCCATCGATTCCACCGGGGTTGGGGTGGAGAGCAACCCCAACCCATCACCGAAGAAGAAGAAAAAAAAATGATCGAACCAGTGCAACTGGTTCGATAAGCTGAGGAAGATGCACACGCGCGCGCGTGTGTGCATCCCCCCCCAGATGGGCCGGGCCCAAAACGGGCCAGGCTCGAGCCTGAACCTGTTCTGGTCCGGGGCCGAGTCGGGTCGACTGTTTTGGGTCGACCCGACCCAAATGAGAATAAAAAAATGAGAAGAAAAATGAGGGAAAAAATTCGAAAAAATTGGGAAAAATTGGGAAAAATTATAGTTTCGATATTTTGACCATTTCATGCCTAAAAAGCGCTTTAAAGTGTAGGACCGAAATTGAAACTTAATTTAGTCTTTAGGGGTGATTCAGAAGATTGATTTAAAGTCTATTGAACCAATTTGAATACACAATAAACACCACTAAATTGAGCTTAAACCCACTATACTTGAACTAATGAGATAACAAACTCAGGAACCTAGGAAAAGGGTACGAGAGAGCAAATACAAGATTTGGAGTATCGGGAGGCCAGTAAAGCTAGGACTTTACTTTGTTGTGGTGAGTATACCCAATGACAACTTTACTTGGCATTTCATTTCTATTAATTGTTCTCCTTGCATAGTCCTTTTGACTATCTTGCCTTTGTATTCTTATATCATGTGTTCTTTGTGTCTATGCTCACTTGATGAGTCCAGTTTGCATGATATCCATTCATTTGATTTGATTTGATTCATTGATTCTATCCCATGCTATGTTTATTCTTGTTGTTTTAAATGTGAATCGAATGATAAATAGCATGCTATTAGGCTAGTGAATATCTTATAAATGTTTTAGAGGACTTGTATTCCTTATTTGTTTAGGTGTGTAGATGTGCCTATGCCTTGACAAATCCATACTTGATATTTCTTGAAATTTTAAAAGTAGTTTTTGCATTTAGGTCCCGTACTCGATCGAGGTGTGCGCGACTCACGGGGTTAGAGTCCCTGGGGATGTCGGCACATGTTACTTGACACTGTATGACACTCGGGGTTAGAGTCTCTGAGGTGGTCTACACACCGGGGTTAGAGTCCCTAGTAACACTTGGGTTAGAGTCCTTTGTGCTATATGATTATTGAGTCGGAGTGACACGTTTCACTGCCGACCGGACCTAAATCACCGCTACTTAACCTAGTGTCAGTATCACTTGTTTAACTCTGATTTTTACTCGCATATGGTTTATTTTACAGTTTTCCCATTTATATGCTTTTAAATACCATTTAAATATTTGGAAATGCAAATTAAACTTGTCATCGGGGATTACTGTTTTATTCTTGTACTCACCGTCCTTTTTATGACGGTGGGTGCAGAACCGTCTATCAGCATGCCGGCAAAGAGAAGATCGACGATTATCCCTGAGCCGCGCGCGTCACTACATCGATTATAGGTCTTCTTTTGATATTTTGATTGTATATGTTATATACGTCTTTTAGATACTATTTGGGTTGTATATTGGGTTGACCGTTAGTTCCCCGACTTGACTTGGACTATTTTGATGTTTCATTGCATTTCGAGGACTTAGTATATGTGATGTCATTTCCTGGTTTTCCACACTTAGGGTTTTATAAATGGCTTCCGCATAAGTTACTAATTGCTTCCGCATAATCAATAAGACTTCGCTAATTAATTAATTTAATAAAAAGTTTTAATTAACTCTAAATTTTATAAACTGGTAGGACTAGTGTATTATTTATCATGAACACGAGAAAAGAGGCATCTAGGTTGTAAAGGCTGACTAATACGTAGTTAAGTCCTGCGTGGATATGATTAGGGCTTAATTACAGGATTAGGCCGGGCGGTGCCCTAGATTAGGAGAGGGGCCGTCACAACAAATAAATGTTATAACCATTTAATAATGTGAATCAAATATCACTTAATACTATAATCAAGATGTTGCATTTTGTGGTTAGTTGTTGAGTGTATGGACAAAGAGATGGGGATGAGTGTATAGATTAAAAAGTAGAAGAGAAAATGAGGCAAGTTTGTGGCTTAATTTGGGGTGGGGCACTAAAAGTCAAACTTAA
Source organism: Stephania cephalantha (assembly GCA_039657325.1). Classification (NCBI taxonomy): domain Eukaryota; kingdom Viridiplantae; phylum Streptophyta; class Magnoliopsida; order Ranunculales; family Menispermaceae; genus Stephania; species Stephania cephalantha. The sequence goes on along the minus strand of CM077572.1, from coordinate 39,749,656 downwards.
GTAGAAGGGAGAAGGTGAGTGTAGTGATTGGGATAGAAGTTGAGATGAGTTTAAAGTTTCATTTAGGGAAGGATGTAGAATGTGAAAAGTAAAGTTCAGGAGGGGTGCAGAGAGTGGAAAGTCGAAGAGAAAAAATAAATGGGTTCATGCTTTAGAGTGTGGTTACTTATGTAATTTTACCTAAAGACATTTTAGTTTAAAAATGTATTAAATTAAATGAAGAGATTATATAGAGTAGAGGGGGCTAATAGTCGCACCCTATATTTATAAATCAAACTAAAAAGAAGTCAATTTCTTGCACACTATTGCTTCAAGGGCGCATACCAACAACAACAATTAATACATCGAGAGTAAACCCAAAAAAAAAAAATTAAAAAAATAATAATACATCGATAAACCACGTAATTAGAGGAAGAGCAAACTAAAATTAATATCATATTAAGGTGAGGAGTCGGTCATGGACTCATGGGCACAGTCCCTTGAAGCAGGAAGCGAACTTAGCCAAAGAACAGGCCTCGGCGCAATTGGACCCTCCTGCGCTGTTGCAGGAATTGAGGCAGCTCTGGCGGTATGTATAGCAAACGCATGACGGATCTGTAGCACTTGTAATTGTGGGCAACACCACTAAAGCTAGAGCAGCAACCACAACAAAGAGAACAACTAGAATGTTGTTACGATTCACCATTTTGTGATGATATATAATTAGAGATGATGATGATCAAGAGCTAGCTTAATTGGTTAAATATATAGAGATGTATGAGGGCAGAGCCGCAGAGGAGATCGAATACTCAGAGTGAAATAAAATACTTAAGTCAAGACTTTACGTTAAAATATAAATAAAAAAATGTCTAAGTCTTTATACTTGAAATGTATTCGATGTATTGATGTATTGGTGACTTGATATATAGTTGACCATGACCAAGTGTAGATTAATTAATGATCGGTAAAATAATTTTGTTATGAATATATATACGATCGTAATTTATCAGAACTTGTGTTGGGATCGATTGGAGGGTCAACATATTTTGTTAGTTTAATTTGAATTGCATGTGCATCGATCCCTGCTAGCTAGCTACGTGCATACTTGTTGAGAAACTGCGTCACGTCTAATTAATTAAATTTTTTTTTAAGGTAACATCTAATTAATTAATTTTTTTGAGGTAACGTCTAATTAATTAATTTGATCCATATATATAAGAGTTTGACTTTTTTCTTGATAATTTTTTCAAGTAATTGTGTGTTGTGTACTAATATAAAATCCCTGGACTACCAGCCTACCACAACTAGAAGAAGAAGAAAGCCTTAATTGGATGGCATGCGCTCGCTGGTGATGAGTCGCAGATTGTACGTGTATTCGCATGTGGCAGCCCATGATCTAAATGCTTGTTAAGCCTGCCCGAGTACTTAATTGGATGGCAGCTTGGATTCATCACTTTACTAATTAATCCAGTATAAGTTTGCTAATTAATATCACCCAATTTTTTTTTTTGGCAAAACATGTATTTTTTGGTCCTTAAATTTTGAATATTTTATGCTTTTGGTCATTGAACTTTAATTAGTGTACATTTGATCCCTGAATTTTCATTGTTGCACATTTGGTCCCTGAACTTTGAGTTTTTTTATATTTGTAAAATTAAATTTTTTTTCAGCTTTTTGTTAGTCGATGTGAGTCGTTCGGTTAAGTAATATAAACCACTTTACTCTTCTTGACTAGTCACGAGGCATTTCTGATACCCACGTCGTCGAAATTTAACACTTTGAACAGTGGAAGGACTAAATGTTGATCTTTGTGAAAGTTCAAGGGCCAAATGTGTAGTAATAAAATTTCAGGGACTAAAAGCATAAAAAAACACAAAATTCAGGGACCAAATAATAAAATTTTGTCTTAAAAAAAACAAAAAAAAAAAAAAAAATTGAACACCTTCATTGACTTTGCTTAATTTGTTGCGTACTTTATCAATTGGAGCAACGATTAGGGGTAGACCCAGCCCCAAGGTTAAGGAGGAGCCAAGTGTGGCGGCTCCCAATCCCGAGGCAACCTTGGGACCCACCATGTCATATCACACATCACCAAGCCCACGTCATGACCCGCTTACCTATGACACTCCGCGCCTAACTGGTTGCTTACACTTTTCCAGCTAGCACTAATTTAGCTAATTAATCTCTGTATAAGTATTAATGATTTAATTAGCCAGTTAATCAATTTATCAAGTGATATCACAATTTTACAGCATAAGTTTTAATTGAGTAAGTTATGCAGTATTTAACAATCCTAAGTAGTGGAAAACCAGGCAAAAAATACCATGTATATATCAAAGGCGAAATAAGTACAACAAAATATCCATATACATGTATACAATGTTCTACAGTCCCAAAAACCCAACGAAAATATAAATATATACATACTGATATCAAATATGAGTCGACGTCACTATCTCAGAGGTAGTCGCCCAGTACCTACTTGCCCTTGCTCGTCGAATGAACTGCACTCGGTCACCCAACAAATATAGTGACGAGTCCAGTGAGTAAAACCCCAAGAGAAGTCCACACAATATTTATAAAATAAACTAATAAACTAGAGACATGCGTATATGACCTCTAGCAACAGTAAGTCATACTCCCATAAATGTAGGCGGCATACGACAACAAAAAACAATGAAGTTTAATAAACATCACATACTAAATAAACATGCTCGGAGATAAAAGCATTAATAAGTAAACAACCGTATAACCACGAGAAAACCCCGACCTAAACCAATCAATAATCGATAAAACAGCACGTGAACCACGTATATACTTATAGGCTTATAGTGACTAAACCTCAACTAAGTTAACGGATGAACCCCTTCGGATGCTATTTCAAGTCAAGGGAACATCATAAATCCCTCCCAACAGTCGTAGATATATTCTCCTACCGTCAACACAAGCACTAAACACAAGTAACCCATGCAAGCGATTTAGCCACAACCAATGTATACGCAAAACGAAATAGGAGTGAAACCACATATGTGCCCACCAGCAGTTACACATGAAATTCGATATCAATAAAACAAACCATGAATTATGTGAAGCATTCCAATGGGTTTATGCACCTCGATACGCGCTCCAACTTCCCCGAACTCCCGAATCTGACCCCTCCTAGCTCTCTAGTACCTGAGCTACGTTCTCTCAATCCCTGAAGTCAGTTAAGTGTGCTTATTGTGTATTCAGATTGGTTGAATAGGTTTAAACTGATCTTCCCAAATCAGCTCCTAAAGACTAAATAAAGTCTCAATTTCGGTCTTATGCTGCAACGCATTTTTAGGCATGAAATTGTCCAAATTTCAAATCTTCTACCCGTACAAAGTTTGTTGGTCTCTATCTTAGCTTTCTTAAAAGATTTGGTTTGCAAAATTCTTATTCAAAATGAAAGAGATATCCTAATTCTACTAAACATAGCTCAAATTGGAACCTGATCCGACCAGCGGAATTAAAAAATTTATTTCTCCCAATCAATAGTTCTAAAATTGTGATTTTTGGTCACAAGGTATCTAACATACCCAATAACAACATACTAAAAAATTAACTCATTTGGATAAGTAGTTAGGGAGTTAAGCCTTTTAAAATTTTAGTTTCAAAAATCTTGTAATGCATTCCATCACCTATTTGTAGAGCACTTTTGGACATGAAAAAAATTGAATTACAAAAAATCCAACTGGACAAAGTTGTTCCCCTTGAGTGAGCTTTCAATTTCCAAAAGATTGGGTTTATTTCAACTTAAAATGAGCAAGTTATCATAGAATTACATAGGCTAGTTCATAATACAACATGCAGAATTTCAGTTTTGGTCTTACAACTTCAAAAATTCATATCTTTTTTCAAAACCAAATTGAGAACTTAATAGCTGGATTATTAGCTTGAAATGAGGGATCCAAATATATAAACCAATTACAAAGACTTAATGTAACGGCCCGAAAATTCGACTCGTGCCACGTGTCATTTTAGGTCGTATGTGGGACCCACTTGCCGAAATACGTAGGTCCAAATCTTGGGTGAAGACTCCGAGGAATTTTGTAATATCTAATTTGAGATTATAATGCAAATGTTGAGTGCTTTTTTACGAGTTGGTTAACGCGGAGAATTCTGGGAGCCGAAATACTAACGGGGACGCGCTCGAGTCGCGTGCCAACGTGGGACCAAGATAGTCGCGTAATGAGGTTTAATGTGTACATTGGATACGCCTCGTGATACGTGTAGCGCGAGTATCAAAATTTTGAAAGTGAGGCGGGTTGGTGCCTCGAGATGCGCTGTATTGCTCGATTTTCGAAGACACTTTTGATTTTCAAATCAAAATTAGAAAATGTAAATATATATAATATATATATATATATATATATATCAGGAGAGAGAAAAGAAAAGAAAAAAGAAAAGAAAGGAAAGCAAGAGAGAGAGAGGAAAAACCAGAGAGATTGAAGAAGAGAGGGAGAAAGAGAGATCGTGAGGAGCGGAGAGAGGGAGAGCCGGCGAGAGGGACGGCCGAGAGGTGGCGGATCGGCAAGATCGGAGCAGCCCAGCAGCGGCGCGGTGGGCGGAGACGGCGGACGGCGGAGCGCAACAGCGACCAGCGGCGGCGCGTCTCAGCAGCCGGCAGCGCGGCGATCGGCGCGGACAGAGGTGGCGGACAGATCGGCGCGGCGACACCGGCCCGCGGACGGCGGTTGCGCGGCGGCGCAGGGAGGTCGCGACGCGGCCTGCGAGGCCGAGGACGATGGCCGGCGGGGAGCAGAGGTCGACGCAGCAGCGAAGACGAGCAGCTGGTCGGCAGCGGCGTGACCGGATCCGCGACGACGACGGCCAGCGGCGGCCGATCGGCACCGGCGAGGAGGCGGACCAGCAGGCGCGTGGCGGTGGCTGCGCGGCTGTGCGGCGGGGCTCACTGCGCGACTGCGCGGTGGAGATGAGGAGCAGCGGCGGTCGGCGCTCACGAGCAGCAGCGGCGGCCGGCGGCGGAGCTGGCGGCGCCGGCGAGGGCAGCGGTGGCGCGACGGTGACGACGGCAGCGACGCGGTGACGACGACAGCAAGGCAGTGACGACGACGGCGTCGGCGCGGCAGCGACGGCTCGGCAGCGGCAACTGGCGCGGTGAACGACGCGATGGCGTTGTCGGACCGATCGGAGGCGTGAATCGACGAATGTCGACGACGCGATTAAGGTGAGGTATATTCACCTAATTTTATTTGCGACTTGCATGATTTAGTAATCGAAATGGTAAAAATGGACACCAGGGACTTAGGATGCTATAGTCGTGTGTCGAGTGCGCGATATCGAGACGCAAGTGAGTGCGTTTTTAGGTACGTAAGATTCTTTCGAAAGTCATCGAGGGTTTATTTTTATCATTGATTTCATGTTCGTGGTTGTTGGATGCTATTCCCCCTATTCTTTGTTATTGATTTCCGTGACGCATTTGGGTGGGGGTCCAAGACGGCGGTTTGGGCTCTGCGGTATCCTGTTTCCGGCCGGCCGTTACATATCGCTATTCGTGTTGTACTTATGGCACACTAGGGCAGTACGCGGTAATCGTGTGAAAGGAAGTGGGTGCTTCAATCGAAAGGATCCTGTGCGGTGCCGGTTCGGGGTGGTTTTGGGCACGGTACTGTCGCCGGCCGGGCCGCATCAGTGAAAGGAAGTGGTGCACTCACCGAAAGGATCCTGTGGGTTTGTCGTACGCTTTAGTGTGACCGGGAGGAGTACACGAGTTGTTTCTCATGTTATTTATTCATGTGATGATCTTAGTACAGCTTGTCTCGTTTAGTTTCCACATGAGTACTTGATATGGTTATTGATATCTGTTTATTTCTCTTATAAATGCTCTGTACGTAAGATTCCTTCGAATGTCACCGAGGGTTTACTTTTCTATCGTTGATTCATATTCCTTGTTATTGTGTACGTAAGATTCCTTCTAAAAGTCATCGAGGGTTTACTTTTCTATCATTGAGTTCCTATTCGTGATTATTGGATGTTATGCCCCTATTCGTGCTGTTATTGATTTTCGTGACACATTTGGGGTGGGGATCGAGACTTTTGCTATTCGTGTTGTACTTATGGCACACTAGGCTGTACGCGGGTAACCAGGTGAAAGGAAGTGGGTGTTTCAACTGAAAGGATCCTGTGCGCCCCGGTCCGTAGGTTTCGGGGCTCGCGGAATTACCTTTGTCGGCGGCCGGGTCGTACAGGTGAAAGGAAGTGGGGCACTCACTGAAAGGATCCTGGGGGTTTGTCGTACAGTTTAGTGTGACCGGGAGGAGTACACGGTTTGTTTATCTCGTGTTATTTATTCATGCGATGATCTTAGCACAGTTCGTTTAGTTCGCATGATTAATTGACATGTTTATTGATATCTCGTTTATTTCTCTTATAAATGCTCGGTGTACTTTGTTGGAATCTTACTAACCGTACTCCCATCTTCCTTTTGTGATGGGCGAGTGCACTCGCTAGTAGGGGCAAGGAGATTTTGGACGACCTTATTTGACTGCCTGCGGTCAAGGACCTACTAGTACGTGCGATTTTGATATTTTGCTTACTTTTGGGAAATGGGAGACTGATTAGCTACTGTACTTGTATATATTACTGTTTAATATTGTCGTCTATATACATAGTACTTCCTCCGGGTTTTCCACAATAGGAATTGCTCTATTAAATGATGTTTATATGAAAATGAATTTAATTGTTTTACTTGTTTCAAATTTAAGACTTCCGCTGTTGTTTTAATGATTAAACTATCGAACTAACTGCTTAACGAAGGGAGTTAACACGCATATCGAGCGATCGTGATGTAGGAAATGGCGTCGATGGCGCTGGGACCCAAATGGGTCAAGGATTAGACACGGACCGCGGGGGCGCCTCCCACGTGGCGACCTCTGGATTTGGGGCCGTTACAAATTGGTATCGAGCATGGTCGACTCTGTTGGAGGAAGTGTAGGTGGACACCGATACCACGTTACAAATTGGTATCGAGCTTTGGTTCAAGCGAACCTAGGGAAAGTTTAATGGCTTAAGACATTGTGATACCACGTTACAAGTTGGTATCGAGCATGGTCGACTGTTGGAGGAAGCGTAGGTGGACAATGATACCACGTTACAAAGTGGTATCGAGAATGGTCGACTCCGTTGGAGGAAGCGTAGGTGTTCTTAAACTGATACCACGCCACAAGTGGTATCAGAGAGAGTTCGAGGAACCTCGAGAAATTAACTGAAAGAGCATAACACTTAAAAATTTTAAAATTTTAGATGTGGAAACCCGATGTACTTGCTTTAAAACTTTTAGTTGGGAAGCAAAGTGAACGAGTAGTACTAAGACTTATATGTGTATATATTGATTGTAATACTTATATACACGTAGTACGACGCCGACATGCGGCACGTTCGCGGTTTACTCTTTCGACATGGATGGACGACCGTTCTTCATGCGGATAATGGGGCTAGAAGAAGAAAGTGCAAGATGGTGGACCACCCCATACTTTGCCCACTGAGAGCCGAGTACTTTAAAGGCGTAATTCAAGGAGGTATACCCCGATCGAGATTCACCGAGATTGAGATATGAGTTCTTGACGCTGAGGCAGGGTGGCCGGACGGTGTCGCAATACATGGAGAGATTCACATATCGACTTACTTTTGCGATGGACGTAGCTGAGACCGAGCGACTTCAGGTCCATTACTTTATTCGAGGATTTCGACCAGAGATTTAGGGAGCGCAGATTGTACGCTAAGTTCAGTAAATGCGAGTTTTGGCGTTCGGAGGTGAAGCCCTTAGGACACGTGATCAACGACAGAGGTACTTCAGTGGACCCGAGTAAGATTCACGTTGTCATCGACTGGCCTACACCAGAGTGCACGATAGACATCAAGAGCTGTTAGGATTGACATGATATTATCGACGCTTGTACATGACTTCTCCAAAATTGCAACGCCGAAGACTAGATTGACCAAGAAGGTGAATGTGATGTGGCCTTCACAGAGTTGAAGAAGAAGTTGACTTCTGCACCGTTATTAGTGTTGTCAGAGTCGGACTCAGAGTTGACTGTTCATACGGATGCTTGTGGCACCGGATTGGGATGTGTACTGATGCAGAGAGACAGAGTGATAGCTTATTTATTGCGTTAGTTGCGGACTCATAAGAGGAACCAGACAGTGAGATAGTGTTGCTAGATGACATACGAGTTTTGTTTACTCAAGGCGGCAACAACTATGAGTTTGTCAGAGGTTCCAGATGATGCAGAGGCACATATTTACAGACAAATGAGAGTACCGACAATATCCATTCCGCACGTGTTGGAGTGTCGAAAGAGGCGATGTGATGTATTAGAGGTTCAAGGACATGACACAAAGTCTAGATTTTTCAAATTGGTGCTGAGATACATAAGACCGTTCAGAGTCGTAGCATGAGTTGGCAGTGTGTTTACAGATTTGACTTGCCAGAAGAGTTTGCTGGGGTTCATCCGACATTTTTTCATTTCAACGTTGACATTCGACAGGTCAGGGCCGTGATCGACGATTGAGTTGAGACAGGTGAAGATACAGTCTGACGTGACCTATGAGGAGAGACCGATAGAGATTGTCGACCTTCGAGTACAGATTCTTCGGAACAGGGAACTCGCGAAGGTCTTAGTTCGTTAGCAACATCGTAGGACGGAGGGACTCACTTGGGAGCTCGAGTCGACGATAAGGACACGTTACCCTCGGCTATTCTCTGGTATGAGATTCGGGTTACAGTTAAATTTCGGGACGAAATTTTCTTTTAGTTGGGAAGATCAGTAACGCCCGAAAATTCGACTCGTGCCACGTGTCATTTTAGGTCGTATGTGGGACCCACTTGCCGAAATACGTAGGTCCAAATCTTGGGTGAAGACTCCGAGGAATTTTGTAATATCCAATTTGAGATTATAATGCAAATGTTGAGCTGTTTTACGAGTTGGTTAACGCGGAGAATTCGGGGAGCCGAAACACTAACGGGGACGCGCCTCGAGTCGCGTGCCAACGTGGGACCAAGATAGTCGCGTAATGTGGTTTAATGTGTACATTGGATACGCCTCGTGATACGTGTAGCGCGAGTATCAAAATTTTGAAAGTGAGGCGGGTTGGTGCCTCGAGATGCGCGCTGCTCGATTTTCGAAGACACTTTTGATTTTCAAATCAAAATTAGAAAATGTAAATATATATATATATATAGAGAGAGAAAAGAAAAGAAAAAAAAAAGAAAAGAAAGGAAAGTAAGAGAGAGAGAGGAAAAACCAGAGAGATTGAAGAAGAAAGGGAGAAAGAGAGATCGTGAGGAGCGGAGAGGGAGAGCCGGCGAGAGAGGACGCCGAGAGGTGGCGGATCGGCAAAGAAGATCGGAGCAGCCAGCAAGAATGCGCGGTGGATTTGAGACGGCGGACGGCGTGAGCGCAAATGAGCTGACCAATGGCTGCTGCGCGTCTCAAGAGCCGGCAGCATGGCGATAAGCGCGCGGACGAGAGGGCGGACGATCGGCGCGGCGACACCGGCCCGCGGACGCGGTTGCTTGCGGCGCGCAGGGAGGTCGCGACGCGCGACGCGAGGCCGAGGACGATGGCCGGCGGGGAGAGCAGAGGTCGAGCGCAGAAAAGCCGAAGACGAGCACTGGCTGGCAGCGGCGTGACCGGATCCGCGACGACGACGGCCATGGCAGCCGATCAAGACGAAGGCGAGAGGAGGGGCAAACAGCGCGCGTGGCGGTATGCGCGCGGGTCATGGTGATGGCTCACTGGCGCTGCGATCACATGCAGCTATGATGAGATGAGGAGCAGCGGCGGCGGCGCCACGAGCAGAAGCCATGGCCGGCGAGCGGAGAAAGCGGCGCCGGCGAGGGCGGTGGAGCGGCAGTGTCGTCAGCAGCGATGCGGTGAACGACGGCAAGCAGAAGGCAAGACGATGACGATGATAATCGCGTGTGCAGCAGCAATGACGGCTTCTAAGCGGCAAGAATCTGCAGCGCTATGTGAACCACGCGATGGCGTTGTTGACCGATCGGAGGCGTGAATCGACGAATGTCGACGACGCGATTAAGGTGAGGTATATTCACCTAATTTTATTTGCGACTTGCATGATTTGGTAATCGAAATGGTAAAAATGGACACCAGGGACTTAGGATGCTATAGTCAGGTGTCAGGTGCGCATATCGAGACGCAAGTGAGTGCGTTTTTGAGGTACGTAAGATTCCTTCTGAAAGTCATCGAGGGTTTATTTCTATCATTGATTTCATGTTCGTGGTTGTTGGATGCTATTCCCCCTATTCTTTGTTATTGATTTCGTGACGCATTTGGGTTGGGGGTCCAAGATGCGGCGGTTTGGGCTGCGGGTATCCTGTTTCCGGGCTGGCCGTTACATACTGCTATTCGTGTTGTACTTATGGCACACTAGGCCGTACGCGGGTAATCGGTGAAAGGAAGTGGGTGCTTCAACGAAAGGATCTGTGCGGTGCGATTCGGGGTGGTTTCGGGGCCGGCGGTACTGTACTGTCGTGGCCGGTGGGCCGTACCAGTGAAAGGAAGTGGTGCACTCACCGAAAGGATCCTGTGGGTTTGTCGTACGGTTTAGTGTGACCGAGAGGAGTACACGGGTTGTTTCTCATGTTATTTATTCATGTGATGATCTTAGTACGGATGCTGTTCGTTTAGTTTCCACATGAGTACTTGACATGGTTATTGATATCTGTTTATTTCTCTTATAAATGCTCGGTGTACTTTGTTGGAATCTTACTAACTGTACTCCCCATCTTCCTTTTTGTGATGGGCGAGTGCAGACCCTGCTAGTAGGGGCAAGGAGATTTTGGACGACCTTATCTGACTGCCTGCGGTCAAGGACCTACTAGTACGTGCGATTTTGATATTTTGCTTACTTTTGGGAAATGGGAGACTGATTAGCTACTGTACTTGTATATATTACTGTTTAATATTGTCGTCTATATACATAGTACTTCCTCCGGGTTTTCCACAATAGGAATTGCTCTATTAAATGATGTTTATATGAAAATGAATTTAATTGTTTTACTTGTTTCAAATTTAAGACTTCGTTGTTGTTTTAATGATTAAACTATCGAACTAATCGCTTAACGAATGGAGTTAACACGCATATCGAGCGATCGTGATGTAGGAAATGGCGTCGGTGGCGCGTGGGACCCAATGGGTCAAGGATCGACGGGGCCGTGGGCCGGCGCCTCCCACGTGGCGACCTCGGGATTTGGGGCCGTTACACTTAATCATCTACCTTCTGAAATTGGCAAAAAACTAGAACTGATTTCAAATTGAAAATACAGAGATGTGTACTTAGTTGATGTACAACACTAGGTTGATCTTCCCTCACCAAAACCCACTTATTTTTTCATGAATCCTTGCTAATCGATTCTCTCCAGCAAGCTTTCTTCCTCTTCGGAACTTAGAAATGAAAAATGGTTTGTTTGCATGTGTTGATAAACTCATCTTTATATATTAAGGCGAGATTGATTCCTAGCCATTAAGCTTCATGTGTTTACATATCCCGAGACTCATCTCATGGCCTAAAACTTGACACTTATCCCACTAATTCTCCACGAACTTACTCCAAGTGATACCAATTTGCAACTCACATGGTTCCTAAATGTGCCAATACGTATCTCTAGATAAATCTTATGGTTCCAAATAAATTTAACCAAACTATAGGCCTTATTTATTTGATCTAATTACATTAGCTTAGACCCATTATAAGACATATGATTAGTGTTCTTAGAACTTTTATGGACACATTAGTGGTCCAACTAATCCGTCGACCACTCGGCACCCGGTGCCCTGCACCTCGACACGCATTTTGAGGTAACTCCTTGTCACACCAACTCACCGATAGCAACATACACACATGCAGTGCAATACAATAATAATGATTGGAAACACCACATATACACAACCATCATCCATAAATACCATATTCCATCGATTCTCGTGTCTGAGTCAATCGAGTTATCCACGTAACGTCCGAATTGCGACCATTAATCCTCGAGATTAACATTAATCCTAGTTTAATTAATTTAGGTCGTTATGCCAAGTACTTGAAGAGAAAATTTATGTCAAGCAATGATATTTTGTTGCCACCTATATTTAAGTAAACTTTGAAAGGACCATCATGGTACCCTTGGGTTCGCTCCCTGACGATCAAGCACTAATAACATGCATCGATCAACCCGGACGGGTTGGCCCAACGATAAAGGTGAGCTTGGAATTGTGTAGATTAGGCGCATGATCCCAAGTTTGATTCTTCACGATGTCAAAATTATTCGGACCACTAGAGTATGCACGCTCAGGTCGATTACACCAGGGCCTTGTGGGAACAGTCAGACTCGCCTAAATACCCGCAAATATAAGAATAATATACATCGATCATAATAAATTTTAATTTGGGGACGCCATTACTTCTTATTAATCAAGCTAAAAAAAGTAAACATTATATGCAACCACATTGCTTCCAACTTCCAAGGGCATACTATTGGAGATGTTGAGAATAATCTCACATTGACTAGTTACAAAGAAAAAAAAAAGGTTTATAAGTATGTGGAATTGACACTCCATCTTGCCTTGACATTTTAGAGTGAACCCCACTTTCACACTAAAACTCATTCATAAACTAGTCATAACACTCTTCTATCACCTTAGATTTGAGCCTATATTACAAAAATTGAACATAAACACTTTCTTTTTATAATATCCCTCAAACTGCGGCTAATGAGTGAGGTGGAGTAGCTACAAACATGGCTTAGTCGAGCCTTTATCAGGATGGGCTAAGGTGGTTAGAACACCCGCGATCATAAAAAGAATAAATAAATAAATAAATAACCCTCAAACTTGCAAACAGGAAACACTTTCCTTCAACCACATGTACAAGTGATTATATACTCCCTTCGATCATTTTTATAAGTCATTCTATAAAAACTCTTTCTATCAAAAAATATATGTCGTTTTTACTCAACAAAAAAATATAAGTCATTTTGAGAATCTATAAAACTTTTGTATCTCATTACCCATTTTACCCCTAAATATTTAATTGCAATTCAATAATTGTTTTTTTATTGGATAATAAAGGATTGGTGTAGTTACTAATCTAATTAAAGCACGGGTAAAAATGTAATTAGAACACATAATTAATATTTTCCTTAATTTGTGTGTTTTATGTGAAACGACTTATATTATTAACTGGATGATGTTCATAGGAAACTATTAAAGCTACCAGTTGATTGGTTACATGGGCCTTTTATCTGCACAACGACAATTCATAAATCAAATTAAAACTAACATCAAATTTGGGTGAGGAGTTAGTGATGGAGTCAATGGCAAAACGCCTTGAAGTAGGAATCAAAAGAACAGGCTTGGGCGCAATTTTATCCTCCTGCACTGTTGCAGGAATTGAGGCAGCTTTGGTGGAGTTTTTGCTTGATTAACACATTTGGGGATAATATTTATCAATCTAACACACCCACAAAAATATTTACCAATCTAACTCATTAAATGCCACATTACTACATCACTGCCACTGTGCACAAAATTTAATCAACGATCTCGTTTTCTTTTTTTTTTTTTTTCAAATTTTTTTTACTCTTCAGATTTTTTTTAAAAAATTATACAAAAAAAAACACAACTTCCTTTTGAAAGGAAGTCGTGACTCGCGGTCACAATTTTTTTTTTTTAGTTTTTTTTTAGTATTGTTTTTTTTTTTTTTTTTTTTTTTTTCTTTTTGCTTTTGGTAATAAACACAAACAACTTCTAAGTTGTTTTATACTTCAATTCCTTAAGTCAAATAGATTAGACAATTGTACTTTATATTTCAAACAATTATAATCCACCAGCATATTTGTGTTTTAATTTTTCTTCCTAATAAAAAGAAAATCATATGTATCCATTGTGATCCGATGCATGCCCACGTTAACTGAAACCAACCTAGGCATACGAACTAGTCCAAATTATAAGGTTGATAAATCTTTTACAACAAAAGCTTTCGACTTCTACAATAAAATACAATCATCATAAACTCGAGTAATTTGCAAAATTCACGCTAATCGTGCAAGAAATTTTATTTGCAACGATAAATGAAGAGCTTGCAAGTCGATCACATGCTAAAATTATCCTTACGTTTATAAGAGTTTCATAATGTACCTTCATAAGCTTGTAAGTACATTGTTAATTAAGTTACAAGTCCGCAAAAATATCCCATTGTTCTCATTCACATTGAGCATTATGACATTAGGAATACCATAACAACTACAAAGCATTAATATAAACAAAAAGATGTCTTGTTATACTTCAAAAAAAGATGTCTTAGTCTGACCCTAAATAATGAGTTCTAATCCCACAACGTGTTCTCTTTATGACTCGCACATCACGATATAAAGCTAATGACACATTCGAAGGGCCCATGTCGCATCCCATATCCCGATTAGGGCGATACTCGACCTGAAATACTAATTAAGCCCCGGTAACTATAACGGCCCAAAATCTCTAACCGTGTTTAACTCCTTAAACATGATCAACGACCCGTACTGTGGGACCCACACCGTAATATGTCAATTTACTGAGGCAAGGGCTGAGGTGTATTTTATATTTGTTGTGATGTATGCCTAGTGTATTGTATATGTGTAGACTATTAAGTCAATTTTATACGGGTGTATAGGTATCGAGACGAGCGGGGACGTACCTCGAGTCGCGTGTCAACGTGGGACCGAGGTAGCGGCATATGGAGTAAGCTTAATTATTTTGAACTAATGTTGAACTTATAAGTGGCTTTAGTAGCTTAATGTGGTCACATTTAATATAAACATCAAATGCCTAAAGTTAGTAAAATAAAACAATGATCACTAGATGTGCATTGAGACACGTATTAACCCATTAAGAGACAAGAAGGCAACTTGTTGAGTCACTCAATGGTGACTTGAGGGACAAGTGGGACAAGGTGGTCCATGAGTTGAGCCTCGAGATACGTGTGCACATAAGGATCAAGGGCTATAGTTTAAACATATCAACATGGTCAAATGAGCATATACGTCAACAAATTTTAGTTTCTTATGTTCACAAATCGTTGCTAGGAGGAGAAGAGAAGGAAGAGAGAGTTTCTGGTGTGGATTTGGTGAGAAAGAGGAGAGAATCATTGAAGGTTTAGTGAGAAAGAAAGAGTTCTTCAAGCTAGGTAACTTCTCCACTCCATAAACTTTGTGAATTCATGAATTTTATGTTGTTGTTGTTGTTTTATATTTGGGTGAGTGTTAGGGACCTCTTGTAATGTGTATGAGGGTCCCTATGGCGAAAACAAGGCCTATGTGTCACAAAAACACAGAATTCGAAGTGTAGGATTTTGGGTTCTTGCTACACATAGCGTGCTAGGTCGATAATCTAGCACGTTAATATTAATTAGCGCGCTCGATATGTAAAGTAACGCGTTAATGCTCAAGCAACGCACTAATGTCGAATAGTAGCGCGCTAGAGGTGTAAAATAGCGCGCTAATTTGCCTCTGTTCGTACAAAAACCAGCAAAGTTCAAACATGGTTTAAACACTATAAATTTGTCCAAACTCACTCTAAAATCTATCAAACAACTCCAGTGAATGGGAGATCTCAGGATTTTAGGAACACATTTCAGAGTATCGAGGGATCGGATAGGCTAGGACAAATGTGTGAATTGTAAGTAAAGCCGTGAGAATTTTTTATTTCATTTCATTCACTTTTATTGATTTTATGGTCTATTGATAGACATTGCTATTGTAATCTCATATCAAGTTGTTCTTGTGTCTATTCATGATTGAATATTGTGACATGATGCCTTGTGAAATGTTTCATTGATTCTAATTCCTACTCTTGATGTCATTTTTTGATAAAGAATTGATGAAAAGCATGCTATTAGGATAATTTGGATTTGATTAGACTTGTATTGTGTTCCTTTGGGCTTTGTAGACTATGTAGTTTTAGAATTCTAGAGATTTGAAATTATTTGTCTTTGAAAACTAAAATTGGGATTATCTAGTGTTCATTGCACAAGAGATGCGCGGTTCACGGGGACATAGGTCTACCGGTGTTCCGGCACTCACCACTACACTTGCACGTCACACGAGTTATATGACTCGGGGTGATCGGCAAGAATGAGATAGATGATTTGTATGCGTAGAGCGCAGCTCCGCTTTTGGTGTGGAATATGCTGAGCGCAGCTCCATATAGTAGTGGGAAAGGTTAGGTGATAGTTCTCACCACCGACCTGACGTAGATCATCTCGACTTACCCTTTGTCAGTCTATACATCTTTAACTGTGGTATTTACTTGCGTTACTTTATTAAGCAATTATTTCACTACTTTATGCTTTTAAATACCATTCTTTATTTTGGAAATGTGGTATAGAATTCTCAAGTTATTACTTAAATATTACTATACTCACCTTCTAGTTTGTGACGGTGGGTGTAGGTCCGTCGAGCAGCAGTAGGCTGGGGAAGGAGAAGATCGACGACTTTCTTTGAGCATTTCGGCAACTCTCCTATCTCATTTTGTATGACTCGACTTTCGTTGTATTATTATTGTTTATGTCTTTATTGTGAATCTTGGGTTGTATAGCGAGTTGAGTGTATAGTTCCTATTTTGAGACTGATATATATACATGCATGTGATGTTGTATTTTCCTGGTTTTATACACTTAGGATTTTGAATAATAAAAGCTTCTGCATAACCTTTAAAATATGTAATATCATTAAACTGATTAAAAGTTTTAATTAACTGAAATCTTATAATATATGAACATGTGTTTTGAAAAATATAGGGACGAAAGGCTTACTAATACGTAATTAAGTCTTATGTGGTTAGGATTAAGGCTTGATTACGGGATTAGGCCAAGCAGTGCTCTGTTTAGAAGTTGGGGTCGTCTCAGTTGGTATCAGAGCAAGATTTAGAGATCTATATAGTGTGAAGCACTAAAATACAAACCTTAGTTGTGGAAACCAGATGATCTTTGCGTAGAAACCATTAGTTGGGAAGTGAGTGAAAGTGAGATGGGGATTTCTTATATGTACTTGTTAATTGCTACATGTATATATATACTTATGCGCTATGTCAAGTAGAAGCTGATTCGCGTTCGCTATCCATTGCAGACCTCGATGGCTGATACACGAGGGGGAGGAAATGCATAGCCTAGTGGCAGTCAGCCTCCTACGATTGCGGAGGATCTACAGAGGTTGTCTGACCGAGTGACAGCGCAGGGTCAGCAGTTGACCGATTTCATCGCTATGATAACACCCGTTTTGCTCCACCGCATCGACATCGACTCCTACGACCGCTACACCAAACGTCCGGCGCCACCACTTCCTATCTGCAGCTTTAGCAACGCCCGATAGCCGTGACTACACCAGTGGTGGAGACCGCTGAGGCAGTACCGTCTCCCACGCTCGCATCTTCTAGCACATTAGTGGAAGTTCAGATGGTGAAAGACTTCATCAGACTCAAGCCAGTCTACATTGATTGCGTACGAGATTTCCAAAAGATCGAGAAATGGATCATGTCTCAAGAAAAGCTTCATAAGATACTGAAGATCGAGGATAGACTTCGGGTAGAGATCTCATCGTACACTCTCGAGAGAGAGAGAGACGACGACGTGTGGTGGCGTGTGATAGTAGCTACTCATGGAGAGTTTGAGACATGGGATGCTTTCAAACAGAAGTTCTATCAGCAGTACTTTCCGCCTTCAGTAATGAAGAGGTTGAGGAGAGGGTTCATGGACTTGAGACAGGGGCCAGAGGAGCCTGTGATCCAATACATGGACATATATAATTATCTGTGCCACTTTGTTGGGAACTTGGTGAGAGATGAGTCCGAGGATGTGTACCACTTCGGTGATGGACTCAGGCTCGATATTGGGTATTACGTCGTCAGTTCAGGCACGAAGACACTCACCGAGATTCACGA
Organism: Stephania cephalantha; assembly: GCA_039657325.1. Lineage (NCBI taxonomy): Eukaryota > Viridiplantae > Streptophyta > Magnoliopsida > Ranunculales > Menispermaceae > Stephania > Stephania cephalantha. The sequence continues at coordinate 39,731,708 of CM077572.1, read as the reverse complement.
ACGAGCACTAACATATGAGACATACTATCTGGCAGAGTCGCTGATGGCAGAGCACCGGGTCTAGTGTTATCTACAGAGCAGGCCATGGAGTATGAGAGACAGAGACAGAGGGGAACGGGAGCAAGCGGATGGAACAGAGGTGCTCAGGGTTCGGGGACAGCTACTCACCCACTGGCTGTGCCTCTTGTGTTATCCATTGCTCCAGCACAGAGCACTATGGGCAAACTTCCCTTGCCACCTCTCATCAGACTAGCCTTACCAGCTCCTATTGTTCCTACAGTTCCCGCCCCACATGTTTCACGACAACAGTCGCAGGGTGGTCGAGGCCGAGGCAGAGGTAGAGGTTGAGATGCTAGACAAAGATCGGAACAGTCGTAGAGACAGGGTCAGTATCAGGCACCGGGCCAGTCTTGGACTCAGGGTCAGCGCAGACAGTTGACATGCTACAGATGTGGACAGGTCGGACACATATTGAGAGAGTGCCCGCATCCTGCAGCAGTGTACGCACAGCAGGCCCGAAATGAGGTTCATATGGTACCCCAACCAGACACCGATGCCACGCGAGGTCTCATCGAGGGTATGATTTCTATTTGCGGTAGAGATGCATATGCATTATTTGATTATGGATCTACCATATCTTTTATTGTTGGTCGCATGGTAGACATCCTAGGGTTGAAACTTGCTAGGCTTAGCATATATTTGATTTTGAGTACAACAACCAAGGATAGGGTTTACCCTAATAGTGTTTTTGAGGGATATATGGTCGAGATAGAGGGGATAGAGCTACCTGCCGATTTTAGGGTCCTCAAATTTTTGAAATTTGACATGATCTTAGGGATGGACTGGTTAGCTGCATACCACGCTCATATCGACCGTTTCGGCAAGACAATGATATTTGAGATCCCACGGCGTTCGACGTTTACCTATAGAGGTAGTTCGACGAGGACAGGAGGTACGAGAGGTCGACCTGCGACTAGTGAGGAGATGGAAGTGTTGATTTCGCTATAAACTGTACCAAAAAATTGGGGACTTAGGCTGGAGGATATACCGGTGGTTAGAGAATTTCCTGATGTGTTTTCGGAGGATTTACCTAATTTACCGCTGCCACGAAAAATTGATTTCTTAATTGAGTTGGTACCGGTACGAAACCAATTTCCATACCACCATACCAGATGGCACCACGAGAGGACAAAAAGGATTCATCACACCTTCTATGTCGCCATGGGGAGTAGCCGTTCTTTTTATGAAGGAAAATGACGGTACTTTGAGACTTTGTATCGACTATCGATAGTTGAACAAAGTCAAAATTAGGAACAAATATCCACTCCCGATAATAGATGATTTATTTGATTAGCTGAGAGGAACACAGTTTTTCTCTGAGATAGACCTGCGATCAGGGTATCATCAGCTTAGGATCAAGTATGATGATTGGTCCATCAAGCTTTCAGTACGAGATATGGAGACATTAACTGTATGGAGAGAAATTTACACTTTTTACTGATCATAAGAGTTTGAAGTATCTCTTCACACAGAAGGATTTGAATATGAAACAGTGCAGATGGTTAGAGTTTTTGAACGATTACAACTTTTCCTTGGAATACCATCCGGGAACAGCGACGTAGTGGCAGATGCGTTGAGTAGGATACCTGTTGGAGATGCGAAGGTTCCTACTAAAACTCATGTTGAGATTTGCGCTCAGATGAGAGTACAGACCGTGTCTACACATAGAGTGTCAGAGGGTCAGAGGACTGACAAGTTGTACTCGAGGTTTAATGAGTTAGCGCAGAGTGCAGATTGTGTTGATTGGACGGAGACGTCTGACCAGTGTTTGCGATTCAAGGCAGACTGTAGATACCATCATTACCAGAGCTAAGAGAGGAGATTCTTCAGGAGTCACACAATTCCTAATTCACCATTCATCCGGGCAGGACCAAGATGTACCGCGACATGAAGAGGCATTTTTGGTGGCCTGGGATGAAGGCGGATGTGTCGAAGTTTATCAGGAACTGTGGAATTTATCAGCGAGTGAAAGCGAACATCGCAGACCTGGAGGATTGCTACAACCTCTTCCCATTCCACGATGGAAGTGGGAGGACATTGCTATGGATTTGGTGAGAGGATTGTCGAGAACTGCCTAGAGACATGATTCCATTTAGGTTATTGTTGATAGACTGACGAAGTATGGTCATTTTCTACCAGTGGTCGCACATTACACGTTTGATCAGTTGAGTATATTATTCGAGCAAGAGATTATTAGACTGCCTGGGGTACCAGTGACTATTACGTTAAATCGAGATACTATGTATCCGTCCAGGATGTGGCGGAGTATGTAGGAGCAGTATGGTACGCGCCTACAGTTTAGTACGGCTTTTCATCCTCAAACTAACGGGCAGACTGAGAGATTGATTCAGGTTCTCGATGATATATTGCGGGCTTATGTTTTGGAGTTTGGAGGATCATGGGAAGAGTTTCTACCATTGTGTGAGTTTTCTTATAACTACAGTTATCAGGCCAGTATTGAGATGGCGCCTTTTAAGGCTTTATATGGTAGACTGTGTCACTCGTTATCGTGTTGGACTGAGCAAGAGGACCGGGAAACCGTGGGGCCTGATATTGTTGTTGATCACACGGAGAAGGTATGATTGACTCATCAAAAACCTAAGGGAGCTCAAGACAGACAACGGAAATATGCGGACATATATCGCGGTGATCTCACATACACCGAGGGATCCTTTGTATATTTAAAACTTTCCCTTGCGGAAAAGTTTTCAAAGGTTCGAAGTGAAAGGTAAACTTGCACCAAAATTTATCAGACCTTTCTGGATTAAGAAACGGGTCGGAAAGGTTGCATATGAGCTTGAGTTACCTCCACAGATGGCAAGAATTCATCCAGTCTTTTATATATCCATGCTTTGATTAGCTGAGTCGAGAGCAGGTGATCGTCCGACTGTAGATTTGAGTCAAATAGACCTGAGTGAGGATATTTCATATGGGGAGCAACCTGTGCAGATTTTGGATCGATTGGTATAAAACTTGAGAGGCAAGTCTATCCCAAAAGTACTTGTCAAGTGGCAATTTCATGATGATACGGAACTCACTTGGGAAAAGGAGGACTATATGCGAGATAGGTTTCCGTACCTATTCGAGTCAAGTATAACTCCTAGTTCAAATTTTAAATTTCGAGGACGAAATTTTCATTAGTTGGGAAGAATCGTAACGGCTCAGAATCTCTAACCGTGTTTAACTCCTTAAACATGATCAACGACCCGTACTGTGGGACCCACACCGTGATATGTCCATTTACCGAGGCAAGGGCCAAGGGATATTTTATATTTTTTGTGATGTATGCCTAGTGTATTGTATATGTGTGGACTATAAGTCAATTTTATATGGGTGTATAGGTATCGAGACGAGCGGGGATGTACCTCGAGTCGCGTGTCGACATGGGACCGAGGTAGCGGCATATGGGGTAAGCTTAATTATTTTGAACTAATCTTGAATTTATAAGTGGCTTTAGTGGCTTAATGTGGTCACATTTAATATAAACATCAAATGCCTAAAGTTAGTAAAATAAAACAATGATCACTAAATGTGCATCGAGACACGTATTAACTCATCAAGAGATAAGGAGTCAACTTGTTGAGTCACTCAATGGTGACTTGAGGGACAAGTGGGACAAGGTGGTCTGTGAGTTGTGCTTCGAGATATGTGTGCACATAAGGATCAAGGGCTATAGTTTAAACATATCAATATGGTCAAATGAGCATATTAGTCAACAAATTTTGGTTTCTTATATTCACAAATCGTTGCTAGGAGGAGAAGAGAAGGAAGAGAGAGCTTCTGGTGTGGATTTGGTGAGAAAGAGGAGAGAATCATTGAAGGTTTAGTGAGGAAGGAGTTCTTCAAGTTAGGTAACTCTCCACTCCATAAACTTCGTGAATACATGAATTTTATGTTGTTTTTGTTGTTTTGTGTTTGGGTGGGTGTTAGGGACCTCTTGTAATGTTTACGAGGGTCCCTAAGGCGAAAACAAGGCCTAAGTGTCCCACAAACCCAGAATTCGAAGTGCAGAATTTTGGGTTCTGCTGCACATAGCGCGCTAGGTCAATAATCTAGCGCGCTAATATTAATTAGCGCGCTAGATATGTGAAGCAGTGCGCTAATGTTCAATTAGCGCACTAATGTCGAACACTAGCACACTAATCTTTATTAGCACGCTAGAGGTGTAAAATGGCGCGCTATTTTGCCTCTGTTAGTAGAAAAATCAGCAAAGTCCAAACATGGTTTAAACACTATAAATGGGTCCAAACTCACTCTAAAACCTAGCAAACAACTCCAGAGAACTAAGGGAAGATCTCAGGAGTTTGGGAACGCATTTCGGAGTATCGAGGGATCGGATAGGCTAGGACAAATGTGTGAATTGTAAGTAAAGCTGTGAGAATTCTATATTTCATTTCATTCACTTTTATTGGTTAATGGTCTATTGGTAGACATTGCTATTTGTAATCTCACATCATGTTTTTCTTGTGTTTATTCATGATTGAATATTGTAACATGATGCCTTGTGAAATGCTTCATTGATTCCAATTCCTACTCTTGATGTCATTTTTTGATAAAGAATTGATGAAAAGCATGTTATTGGGATAATTTGGATTTGATTAGACTTGTATTATGTTCCTTTGGGCTTTGTAGCCTATCTAGTTTTGGGATCCTAGAGATTTGGAGTTATTTGTCTTTGAAAATTAAAGTTGGGATTATCTAGTGTCCATTGCACAAGAGATGCGCGGTTCACGGGGACATGGGTCTACCAGGGTTCAGGCACTCACCACTACACTTGCGCGGTGCACGAGTTATGGGACTTGGGGTGATCGACAAGAATGAGATAGATGATTTGTATGCGTAGAGCGCATTTCCGCTTTTGGTGTGGAATATGTTGAGCGCAGCTCCATATAGTAGTGGGAAAGGTTAGGTGATAGTTCTCACCGCCGACCGGACGTAGATCATCTCGACTTAGCCTGTGTCAATCTATACATCTTTAACTGTAGTATTTACTTGCATTACTTTATTCAAAAATTATTTCGCTACTTTATGCTTTTAAATACCATTCTTTATTTTGGAAATGTGGCCTACAAGTCTCCAATTATTACTTAAATATTACTATGCTCATCGTTAGTTTGTGACGGTGGGTGTAGGTCTGTCAAGTTGCAGCAGGCCGGGGAAGGAGAAGATCGGCGTCTTTCTTTAAGCATTTCGGTGACTCTCCTATCTCATTTTGTATGACTCAACTTTTGTTGTATTATTACTGTTTACGTCTTTATTGTGACTTTTGGGTTGTATAGCGGGTTGAGTGTATAGTTCTTGTTTTGAGACTGATATATATACATGCATGTCATGCTGCATTTTCCTGATTTTTCACACTTAGGATTTTGAATAGTAAAAGCTTCCGCATAACCTGTAAAATATGTAATAACATTAAATTGATTAAAAGTTTTAATTAACTCTGAAATCTAATAATATATAAACATGTGTTTTGAGAAATATAGGGACGAAAAGCTGACTAATACGTAACTAAGTCTTTTGTGGTTAGGATTAAGGCTTGATTACGGGATTAGGCCGGGCGGTGCCCTGTTTAGAAGTTGGGGACGTCACAGTAAACCGGTCAGACTTAACTAGAGTCAGCGGCCTCTCCATCAATGCACGATAAACTCAACTTGTATATTAATGTCGAATAAACAATTCAAAGTAATATGCAACGAAAAATTAAAATTTTTTCTATATATATTGTTGAGTCGTTAATTATGTAATATTATATATAGTTTATTTATATATATTATGTTTAAGTCTCAAATAATAGTCTAATTGCGTTTATTTACTATTTTCAGGGTTAACGGAGTGCACGATTGAATCTGGGGCCAAAAAATATGCAAAATGAAGCATTTATATGCAGTGTGAATAGTTACAATTCGATTTGCCTCGAGACACGCACTGCAGAGTTGATGAGTAAGCCAGGCGACACAGAAACATGACACGCTTAGGACACTGCGAAACGTCTATCATTGATCCTGCCTCGATATGCGTTTATTAGATTTTTGGGGTTCATACTTAACGAAAAATTCAAAACAAAATTTGAATAATCCCAAAAGGATTGAAAAGAAGTTCCATTAAAGTAAATCTAGGAAAGTAAATCATACCTTATTCCGTGATTTCCTTTTGATTGTTCGATTTTTAAGAAGTTGAAGTGCGCGTTCTTTATCATAAATCCACACATGAACGGTGGCCACAATTTGGAGTGCTAGCCCCAAGAGAGATTGAAAACGATTTTTCTTTCTCTCCCTAAATCCAAAGAACTCGAAAAAAATTGTAAAAACAAAAATCTTATTTCATTTTTCAGGGTTCCACCCTTTATTTATATGTGTAGATAAATCCTCACTTAAAATCATATTCGTAATATAACTATTGTATTTAGGCAGTTTAAGCAAATTACACATACGTCCCTATTAATAAGTTATCATATAACAAATCGTAAGGGCTTTTATATCATGAATTTTATCGTATAAAATTCATTACTTTGGACCAATTGAAATTGTGCAAAGCCATTCTTTGTGTGCGACCCAATAGGTTCATGCGACATTGGCAGTGAACAAAAAACCATTTTGGTACACAAGTCATAAGCGGTCTCTAGCAAGGCATTATGACTACCCAAGTTGCATTAATATCAATATCGATACAACCTAATTAATAACGTATATCATATCCTTTTGTCGTGCGATATCCTTTGATTAAACATAAGGCATGGGAAGTCACCTCAATCGTACCAGTCTCTCTCTTTAGGTAAAATGAAAAACATCCAAGTGACATTGATCATATCAATTCACATGGACTTGGCCATTATCAGTCTATCTTATTGAGGGATCCACTGATATCTCTCTCTATACGAGAGTGAAAAATTATATCTTGATTACACACCTTCACATATTATTCACACGGTAACCAATCACAATCTTTATAATTGTCTGGTTAAAGACAACATTTGATTGTGTCAAATGATCATGCTCCTAATATTGAAGTCTATGGTAATCTCAAGTCGAATGATTAAATGATATACATATCATGAGTAACACCTATGACTTAATCTATGTGGTGTTCTCATAGCGGGTCGGTCTAGTACCTTATTCCCTACCAAGTACTCATGATCTTGATTTGTATCCCTATACGCATGATCATCACATGACCATCAATCAAGATTCACATTAGTCTTAATTCATTATAGTTCCCAGTATAATGACCGACTAGGGACATTTAGGATATTTCAACAAATAGCAATGGATGTTACTATATGGTAAACATGCAATCACTTATAATAAAACATCAAATAAAATCTCTATTTTATTAACTAAAATTATAAGATAAACAATGTTTGCAGATTGACCTAGGGCACATGCCCTAACATCTCCCACTTGCACTAGGGACAATCATTCATGGATCTAATACCTAATGACCTAACATGACCATCATGTTTGGGTTGTGGAAGAGTCTTTGTCAAAGGATCTGCAACATTGTCTTCTGTAGGAACTCTGCAAATCTTCATATCTCCCCTCTCAATGATTTCTCAAATGAAAGAAAACATCTAAGTATATGTTTGGATCGGTGGTGTGATCTTGGTTCCTTGGCATGTGCTATCGCCCTGTTGTTGTCACAATACAAGCAAATGGGGTTAGCTATACTCGGAACTACACCAAGTTCTGAGATGAGCTTTTTGATCCAAACTGCCTCCTTAGCCGCATTAGATGCTGCAAAATATATTCAGTTTCTATTGTAGAATATGTGTCAGTTTCTTACTTCAAAATTTTCTAGCTAACTGCGCCTCCATTCAAAGTAAACACATATCCAGATTGTGATCAGAAGTCATCTATATCAGTTTGAAAACTTGCATTTGTGTAACCACTTACAACAAGCTCGTCTTCCAAACTTCCATAGACTAAGAACACTTCTTTAATCTTTCTTAAGTACTAAAGAATGTTATTTACTGCTATTCAGTGACTCTCACCGGGATCGAACTGATATATGCTTGTTGCGCTCAAAGCATATGATACATCAGGTCGAGTGCATAACGTGGCATACCTGATAGATCTAATAGCTGATGCATATGGAATCGTATTCATGCGCTTTCGCTCATCATTAGTCTTCGGACATTGTGTCTTGCTCAGATTTATACCATGAGACATTGGCAATGACCCTCTTTTAGAGTCTTGCATATTGAACCTATTCAGTACCTTATCAATATAAGCACTCTGACTTAGACCGATCAGGCTTTTAGATCTATCCCTATAGATCTTAATCCCAAGGATGTAGGCTGCATCTCCTAAGTCCTTCATTGTGAAACACTTCCCTAACCAAGACTTGACACTCCGCAAGGTTGGGATGTCATTTCTAATGAGTAATATATCATCAACATACAGCACCAGGAAAACAACCACGCTCCCACTGACCTTCTTGTAGACACAAGGCTCATTTTCATTTTTAATGAAACCAAATTCCTTAATTGCTTCATCAAAATAATGATTCCAACTCCGAGAAGCTTGCTTTAATCCATAAATAGATCTTTGAAGCTTGCACACCTTCCTTGAAGTCTCGAGATGAACAAACCCTTTAAGTTGTATCATATACACGACCTCAAGTAACTTTCCATTTAGAAAAGTTGTTTTGACATCCATTTGTCATATCTCATAGTCATAATATGTGGCTATGGAAATTAGAATTCTAATGGATTTAAGCATGGCTACAGGAGAAAAAATTTCATCATAATCAACACCTTGAGTCTGCCAGAAACCTTTTGCTACTAGCTGTGCTTTATAAGTATGCACATTGCCATCTGTGTTAGTTTTCTTCTTGAAAACCCATTTACATCTAATGGTCTTACCACCTTCGGGTAAATCAACCAGGTTCCAAACCTGGTTATCACACATGGATTGCATCTCAAAATTCATGGCACTAAGCCATTTATCTGCCTCAGGGCTAGAAACAGCCTCCTGATAAGTAGTAGGTTCATTTTGATCTATAAGCAACACCTCACTACTATCAGTAATAAGAAATCAAAATCCCTTAGGTGATGTCTTACCCTATCAAACCTACGAAGGCCTTGTGATACCTATAGAGGATCAATTAGTTCAAGACTTAGTTTATCTCCCACTGGCGGTTGAGTGTTTATTTGTGGTTCTTGAATTTTTTTCAAGACTTACTTTATTCCCACTGTTGTCTTTTGAAATAAACTCTTTTTTTATGAAGACACCATTCCGAGCAACAAACACTTTATTCTCAGCGAAATTATAAAAATAGTATCCTCTAGTTTCTTTAGGATAACCAACGAATACACACTTGGTAGATTTGGCTGATAATTTTTCTGAGATTTGTCGTCGTACGAAAACCTCACAGCCCCAAATCTTAAAGAAAGACAAACTTGATCTTTCCCAATCCACATCTCATGTGGTGTTTTATCAACCGTTTTAGAAGGAACACGATTTAGTGTAAACACAGCAGTTTCTAAGGCATGACCCCAAAAGGAAATAGGAAGATCTGCATGACTCATCATGGATCGAACCATATCCAATCGTAAAAAGTCGATTTCTCAATCTCGAAACATGATATTCCATTGTGGAGTTGCTTTGGGGGAGTTTTAATGATTTTGTGTTCTAAAACAAACATCTCAAAAGATTCACCTTTATGTTTTATGAGATACACGTAACCATATCTACTAAAATCATCAGTGAATGTAATGAAGTACTAATAACCACCTCTCGCCATTGTGTTTATAGGACCGCATACATCAGTATGTATTAGACCCAATAAATCACTTGCCCTTTCACTGTGTCCAGTAAAGGGACTCTTTGTCATATTGCCTAGTAAACAAGATACACATATTTCATATGATTAAAAATCAAATGAATCTAAAAGTCCATCATTATGGAGTTTAGAAATGCGTTTCTCATTAATGTGGCAAAGGCGACAATGCCAAAAGTAGGTTTGATTCAAATCATTTGACTTGAATCTCTTTGTATTTACGTTAAGAATGAGAGTATCTATGAACCTTTTCATGTTTAGAATATAAAGACCATCACACAAATCAACATTCGCATATAAATTTTCTTTACAAGAAATGGAGCATTTATTATTCGCAATAATGAAATTAAAACCATCCAAATCCAAACATGAAACTGAAATGATGTTTTTGCTTAAAGCAGGGACATAATAACAATTATTTAAAACTAAAACAAGTCCACTAGGTAAAATTAACTCATAGCATCCTACAGCCAACGCAGCAACCTTTGCTCCATTTTCAACTCGTAGGATGACTTCTCCTTTATTTAGCTTTCTACTTTTGGTAAGACCCTGCACATTAATACGAATGTGAGATCCACATCCGGTATCCAATACTCATGAATCACTAGTAGACAAGTTAACTTCAATAACGTAAAAACCTAAAGCAGTAGTCGCACTAATCTTCTTTTTCTTTAGATCTTCAAGATAGAGCTTACAATTTCTAAACCAATGTCCAGGTGCATGGCAGAAATGAAAATTTCCTTCTTTTTCCTTTTCCTTCTAGTACTGCGAAGTAGAAGCAGCATGGGACTTAACTTGTTCCATAGGCTTTGTGATAGTCACAATAGCCTTGATAACTTTAGCCTTGCCTTTGCTCTTTTTCTTCAATGCCTTTCCTTTCTGAACCATCAACACACTAGAAATGAGTTTCTTGACATTCTCCATGTTATTCATGTTATAGTTCGTCACAACATGTGAATAGCTATTTGGCAATGAATTCAGGATCAAATCCGTAGCCAACTCTTGGTTTATGGGAAATCCAAGTCTGTCAATATGGTCAATATAGCCTTTCATTTTCAGAACATGAGGACTAACTGAGGCACCCTCAGCCATTTTTCAAGAATGAAGGTTCTTGACTATCTCGAACCTTTCTTGCCTAGCCTGCTGTTGGAACATTTCTTTCAGCGTTGTAGCCATGTCGTAAGCTTCCATGTGTTCCATGTCTTTCTGAAGTTCAGGAACCATGGTTGCAAACATAATGCATGCAACATCAGTTGAGTCGTTGACATGCTTAGTATGTGCATCCTTCACGGCTCTTGAAGCATTGGTGGTGGTTCCTCAGGAATAAGATTATCCAGGACATACAACTTATGTTCATGCTTAAGAAAAGTTCTCAAGTTTATGAACCAATCAAGAAAGTTTATCCTATAGAACTTATCCTTCTCAAGGATGGATCGCAGTGACAAGGGATTAGTGTGATTTAAAGAGGCCATATATCTACAACAAAGATTATGCAAAATTTCATTTTAGTATAGAGGAATAAACTCCCACTAAATTAACAACCCTCCTTAAAAATGCTATGTTACTTTAAGGGACTAAAATTCAAGTTTCACCTAATTCCAAGACAACTAAGGCATGACACTTCGAATTAGGTTATTTAGGTAAGTACCAATTACCAATTACATCATATGTGACTTTTTGTTATTTTATGAGATTATGACATCTTATGTCTTAGCATGTTTTATCTCATCTAGTGCCTAAAGCCCAAAACTGTTTTGATAGCTTTATCAAGTCTAACCATCTCAAACAATAGAGTAACCATTATTCAACTTGCCTCACCAAGATAACACAATACACTCTGCGGAGGCAGACCCATATTAATGTGATCGAAGCTTTGACAAGTGTTTGAGAATTGATGACACTTGACTTAAAATTTGAAATATGGATTTTTGTTTGTTTTAGTGATCATAATTAAATAAGATAAATATCATATATCACGATGCATGAATAATCACTAAAAAGTTAGGAAATCATATAAATATTAACTATTGTACGAATTTTTGGACGCTACGAACAGTTAACGACAGTCCCGATGGCCGATCAACGGGCGGTGGTTCAGAAAATTGAAAATTGCATAAAATTTTTCATAATTTTTGTCAATCCAATCAATCAAAACTGCTCCTTATTTTAATTTTGAAAATATTAATTAAAACATTTTTAATTATCTCGGGCCCACCATTAACTTAATATCTTATCATAATCCAATTAAAATTTAAGATACTTTGAATCCTTATCCAATTAAGATTTGTTTTATATCTCACCTATCTTATATGATTTGTAATTCTAATCCAATTACAAGTCTATCTCCTATCTTGTAGGAATATACTAACGGATTACTACAATGAGATATATGATCAAAATCAATTTCGAGATATTAATCATGCATTCAACATCAGAATCATATTAAATTAATCATATTAACCTAATCATGATCTCTATCATGGAGACATACATAATTATTCAACAAAATAAAATATGTGTTCAATATCAGAATTATATTAACCTAAACATGAAGTCTACCATGAACATACGAAATTCACATCTCTCAATATAAAATATATGTCAATCAAAATATTCTAAACATGAATACTATCATTGAATCATATCATGCGATGTATCAATATACATGAATTAACAACATGCTTTAAAACCAATTCTTGATAACAGTTATCACGGAATCTATATGTATATATATATATATATATATTAATCAAGATTATGTTTTCACACATATATCATATATACATCAGTGAATACATGCAAACGTTTAATAGAACCGAGCCTAATGCTCTGATACCACTATTGGGTTTTTGGGGTTCATACGCAGGGGAAAATTCAAAATAAATTTTGAATAACCCCAACAGGATAAAAAATAAGTTCCATTAAACTAAATCTATGAAAGTAAATCATACCTTATTTTGTGATTTTCTTTTGATTGTTTGATTTTCAAGACGTTCAAGTGCGCATCATTTATCAGAAATCCACACATGAACGGTGACCACAATTTGGAGTGCTAGCCCCAAGAGAGATTGAAAATGATTTTTCTTTCTCTCCCTAAATCCAGAGAACTCGAAAAAATTGTAAAAATAAAAATCTTATTTCATTTTTCAGGGTTCCACCCTTTATTTATATGTGTAGATAAACCCTCACTTAAAATCATATTCGTAATATAACTATTGTATTTAAGCAGTCTAAGCAAATTACACATACGCCCCAATTAATAAGTTATCATATAAATCGTAAAGGCTTTTATGTCATGAACTTTATCGTATAAAATTTATTACTCTGGACCAATTGAAATTGTGCAAAGTCGTTCTTTGTGTGCGACCCAATAGGTTCATGCGACATTGGCAGTGAACCAAAAACCATTTTGTTACACAAGTCATAAGCAGTCTCTGGCAAGCCATTATGACTACCCAAGTAGCATGAATATCAACATCGATACAAGCTAATTAATAACGTATATCATATCCTTTTGTCGTGCGATATCCTTTGATTAAACATAAGGCATGGGAAGTCACCCTTAATGTTCAATCGTACCGGTCTCTATCTTTAGGTAAACTGAAAAACATCCAAGTGACATTGATCATATCAATTCACATGGACTTGGCCATTATCAGTCTATCTTATTGAGGGATCCACTAATATCTCTCTTTATACGAGAGTGACAAATTATATCTTGATTACACACCTTCACATATTATTCACACGGTAACCAATCATTATCTTTATAATTGTACGGTTAAAGACAACATTTGATTGTGTCAAATTATCGTGCTCCTAATATTGAAGTCTATAGTAATCTCAAGTTGAAGGACTAAATGATATACCTATCATGAGTAACACCTATGAATTAATCCATGTGGTGTTCTCATAGCGGGTCGGTCTAATACCTTATTCCCTAACAAGTACTCATGATCTTGATTCATATCCCTATACGCATGATCATCACATGACCATCAATCAAGATTCACATTAGTCTTAATTCATTATAGTTTCTAGTATAATGACTGACTATGGACATTTATGATATTTCAACAAATACCCATGGATCTTACTATAAGGTAAACACGCAATCATTTATAATAAAACGACAAATAAAACATCTATTTTATTAACTAAAATCTTAAGATAAACAATGTTTATATATTGACCTAGGGCACATGCCCTAACAGCGTTTGGTGCACATTTCCAGATTGACGCACGCTTAATGCAATTTTCCATTCTTCCATCATCAAAAGCCAAGTGGCTGCCTTCCATTCGCCAACTTTTGCCATGCGTCATTACAGCAGCTATCCAGCATGTCATCAGCAACTCTATCTCTTCTCTCCAGTAGCCCTAGGATTAACCTCGGGATATGCATCGCTGCTGTCACCTACAAATTTGCTAACATTTGTGCGAGTCTTGACCACGCCAACCTGCTGCCACGTGTCCTCTCCACGTTCCACTAGCAGATGTCTTCTCTAATCACGGATCGCCATGTCATCAACAACAGCAGTTCGTAGCCAATCAGCTCACGTCGCATGTCCCTGGACCTGCAATGGACGCACAACAGCCAGTTGATCGTCCTCGGCGCACAAGTCAAAAATGATGCCACAAAAATGACTTTCTCTCACCTCGCGACACTAATTTTTGGTAGTTCTTTATATTAGGACTTTAGAGATTAATTCTCCTCTCTCTCGACTCAAATCGGGGCAACATCTCTTGGTCGACTTCTCTCCTCCCCCATTGGTTTTTATTTTTTTTTTGTTCTTGGTGTTCTTCAATCATGAAGGGCTAAGTTCATAAATTTCTGAAAAGAAGATCTGCTGAGGAAGTTTAATCGTATTTATTAATGGATTTGTTAGATTTATCTACTTTAATTGCATTGCTTTTCATTATATTTTATTGCCATTGGTATTGCTTGAATAATTATAGTTAAATTCATATTTAAACTCTAATTTACTTGTCAGTGAGTCGTAAGCATCCGACCTTATACGATAAGACCACATTAGTGGCGATTGACCCTACTAATTGATTGACCTTTTTGGGACCGGTTGAATACCTTAGGAATCTAGGCTAAACCGGACACACTAGTGATCTCGGTTGTTTAGGTGTTGTGCTTTCACGAAACACATTGCGGTCATCGTGTTAAATCTAATATGCTTAAGTATAGGGTTATACGATTGACTAGAAAAATAGTCACCGTTGTACCTTGGCTATCGAGATTAGGAAGTGCGAGGAACTGCGTACGTTACCGGTTTTATAGCTACACTAGGATATTTTGATTTGCATATTTTACATAAATCGAAGACCAAATCCAATCTTTTCTTGAACCGAACTTATATGTCTTGACCTAAGTATTTTTATTAATTTCTTTTCAAATTATTTTCATTGCTTTATTTATTTTATTGATATTTAGATTAGTTATATTATTTATTCTCTCTAAAAATCCCGAGTTCCTTTTTTTTGTTTTTAACCTTAGAAAGAATACCAATCTATGTGGGATCAACCATTTGCCATGTAACGGCCCGAAAATTTGACTTGTGCCACGTGCCAGGTTAAGGTCGTATGTGGGATCCACTCGTCGGAATACGTATGTCTGAATCTCGGGTGGAGACACCGAGGTATGACATTAATATCCAATTTGAGATTAGAATACTAATCGTCGAGTTGTTTTACGAGTAACGTATACGCGGGGAATTCGGTGAGCCGAAACACGAATGGGGTCGCGTCTCGAGTCACGTGTCGACGTGGGACCGATGTAGCGGCTTAATGTGGCTAAAGGGATTTTAATGTGGTCACATTACATTAAAATAAAATAATAAAATAAAATAAAATAAAAAGGGGATCGGATAAGGGTGAGAAAAAAAAAAAAAAAAAAACGAAGAGAGAGAGAAAGGAGAGAGAGAAAAGAAGAGAGAGAGAGCAACTGGTAGAGAGAGATGGCGAAGAAGATGGAGAGAAGACAGTGGGGTGACGGAGAGAGGAGGAAGCTCCAGCGAGGCGGATGGCCGATCGGCAGCGCGGATGGCGGGGCTGGCCGGCAGCGGCGGCGATCGGCAGGGCAGCGACGAAGCAGCAGTGGCGGCTCGGTTGCAACAGCGAAGGGCCGGCAGCGGCGATCGCGCATGACAGCACCAGCGGCGTGACGCGGCAGCGTCTCAGCAGCCGGCAGCGGCGGTGGCCGGCAGCGATGCGGCAGCAGCGGCGGCGGCGTGGTTGTGGTGGAGAAGACGATGACGGACGCGGCAGCGGTGCGGCGCGACAGCCGGCAGTGGCGGCGGCGGCGCGGTTTCGGCGGCGGCGCGGTTTCGACGGCGGCGCGGTGAATGGCGCGGAGCAACTGCGCGGTGGCGCGTTGTCGGACCGATCGATCCTCGACGAGGGATGCGATTCAATGAAGTTCGACGACGCGATGGATTCAAATGGATTTTGAAAGCCATGGTGAGTTGTATGCTAAGTAAGTTGGCCGTGATTTGAATGAGTTAGTAAATTAGGCCTAAATGGTATAAATGGACACCAGGGACTTAGAAGTCGGGTGTCGGGTGCGCATATCGAGGCGTGAACGAGACGTTCTCGAGGTAAGTAAACCAGTGAGGACTTGTACAAGTATTTTATTTCACTCCATTGGCTATTGTTGTTCACTGCTTGGTGATAGCTTCCTTTCACTTTATTAATTATTGTTGTTCACTGCTTCGTGATGATAGCTATCTTTGGAATTGTTATTGATTGAGTGGGTTCATTGGCAAGCGAGTCATGGTTACTGTTTATCTGCGATATGAGCTCTTATCTGGACGCCGTCGATATCTCTCAATTGAGTGTACGTTGGGGGCTCTTATCCGGTCTCGTGGATATCTCATAGTCGCAAGGGTTAGGGCTGGGAGGCAAGGGTCTCGTCCTAAACCCGAGTCTTGGGATTTTTCTGCGACTCAACGACATTTTGGTCGGGACTCCTTGCTATTTGCCCTCACTCATCGATTGATTTGTTTACAGTCTTTTATATTCATGCATTATCTGTTCATTTCTTTCTATTTGCATGAATTCGACTGTTCTAGTTGTATTTTGAAATGTTGTATATGTCATACTGGCTTTACTTACTGGGCTCGTCATTTTTGGGTTTGACTGAGTGCAAATCTACGGTCCAGAAGGGGAAGGCTCCATAGCTAGGTGAATTTGTGTATATCTTGTATTACTCTCCTCTGATGATAACATATTTACTGGGTTCCACAATCAGGTTGCCTAACTTTTTTTCAAATACTGTTGAGTTATTTATTTGTAGTAATTGCTTCCGCTAAATCGTAAAACTTGCAAAATATTCATAACTCAACTTAAAATTGTGAATTTACGTATAATGAGGGATTGGAAGGTTGACTAAGTCTGCGTTGACCTTGCGGGACTGGCTCGGGGGTCCACGTGGCCTTAGACCGGGCGGGGCCCAATTTGTGGAAAATTGGGGTCGTCACATGCCACTATTATGCAAATTGTTCTTTTAAGTAATTATATTTTATTGACGCGTTCGCACGCATCAATTTTTGGCGCCGTTGCCGGGGATTGGTTTCTTTTCTTTCTTTGGTTTTCTTTTATTTTCTTTTATCTTTTTTTTATATATATTTTTTTTTGTATCTAGTCCCTTGTTCTTAACATATATGCAGGCAACCCCGCGATGGCCTCCTACCCCCACAATTATGGTCTATTCGAAGACTCACATTATTATAAAGTGAATGGGGTAGGTATGTCATATAATGAATATCAATTTTCTAACATGCATTCTTTTGTGCAATAGGTCGAGGTTTGCGAAATTTGTAAAGTTTATTCTCATTCCACATATGATTGTCTGTATTATCCAAAGTATGAGAATTATCACTACCCTAGTTATGCATCGCCACAACCCGACTTCTTTGGGCTCATGCCAAGTCCACATATTCCCCAACATGAAGAGAGGTCTATACAAGACATGATGCATGATTGATCTTAAGAGAACTACCTTTTCAACAAAGTCATCAACAGTGTCATGAAGAGAACCAACAGCTTCAACAAAGAACCTCTTTGGAATATATGATGAAGAAATTACTAGATGATCAACAACGATTTCACAAATAGCTTCAACAATTTTCGAGTGAGTTTCCAAGCTTTTAGAACTTGGAAACTCAATTTATTCAAGTGAATCCCACACTTCAGAATATGCTTGACAGGAAAGAGTTGTGTAATACACAACCAATTTCTTACTCAAAGGAGAATGTGAATGTTGATACATTGAAGAATGTTAAGGTGAATGAGGTTACACGGGTGAAGAACTATTGGAGCAAAACAGCAGAAGGACTTGAAGTTTTTCAAATTGATCCAAAAATTGTCATTGCACAAGATGAAGAGGAGGAAAATGAGATGAAAATTGAAGTCATTTCAGAAAGGTCGGAGGAGCCACAGATAGAGTAAGGAAGACCAACATTTGGTGTTGGTGAAACCACCAACCCTCCCATACATAATTGTTAAACCTTACAAGGGGGTGAAAGTAAGGGAGCGTTCACATATCTTCTACATTGTCGGCACCTTTGTGTTGGATGATCATTATGTGATAGATTCGTTTATGTTAGAGGTCCCGAATGAGCTCCCAATTCTGAAAAAGGGCATGCATGATGTATTACCCAAAGCTATTGATGCACCATTTGTTGTTGGCATTTTCAAAGGAGATGGTATTATGTGATGAATCACACCAAGTCTAGCCAAGGACTTAAAAGAAAGGCGCTCGTTGGGAGGCAACCCAGCTTTTTTTATTTTTGTATTTCTTACATTTATTTCAGTTTTAGTTTAGTTTTAGTTTTTTATGTTTAATAAAACCTAACTTGGTCTCTTGAATTTTTGAAGGTGTTATGCTTGATGAGCACTGAAGGCACGGAAGCACCCCCTGAGTTTTGCTAGGTTTGACTATGGATTATATTTTTTTAGAGTAATTTGAGCATTTTTTGGGAATTGATATATTATCACGATTTTAGGTGTTTCGAGACTTGGTTGGGACATATCCAACTTAAGTCGCCGCATTAGTGGCGGGTCTTTAAGTAGACCCAAAACCCTAGACTTCATTCCATCATCTTGTTGATTTCACCCGTAGTTGAAAGACTTCGGGCTCGCAAGACTTGATAGGAATCATTCGAGTTAACTCCTATGCTTATTAGTTATTACTCTCATTATCATGATTATTTTTTCAAAGTTTTCTTAGTCACCTAGACATGAGCGATTTTGTGCATTTACTAGTTTTTGGAGACTTTTGTTATACATGCATTTGTATCATCTTCTTATTTATTTATCCATGTTCTTTTTCACCACTACTCTTTTTTTGTTGCATGGATTCCTTGACTTGTTTTGAACTTTGAGGACAATGTTTGAAATAAGTTTTGGGGAACTTTAGGGTTTGTAGATTGAGATGGATTGGATTTTTTTGCGAAAGACCGTAGGTGAGATCATTTAAATTTTTTCAAATATGTGGTTATATGTGGTTGACGGATGATAATAGTGGTGCTTTATATCATTTATTCTTTTATTTCTTCCATTTTTTTCCCTTCATACTTCTATTTCTCATTTCATTAGGAGTTGATACACTTTCATGCATGTATTTAGTATAATTTTCATTTTTATATTGTTTAGAGTAACCCGAGATATGTTTCATGCCTTTGGTTGTGGATGAGTACATTATGGTTGCCTTTTTGACTTGAAACTTAGGGAAAATTAGGAGAAACATTCACTCGAGTCCGTAGCCCAGCATTTTTATGATTTCATAATTATGGACTTAGTATGATGGTTAAGCCTTATGCTAAATACAAAAAGGGGTAGACGCTCAAAATTATGCAAGTGATGATATTTTAACCCACATTGAAAATTTGCTTGATTATAGCGAAAGTAAGAAGGGCTAACATGAGTTTTCTTAAAATAAAATATAGATAGTCCCACAAGTTTCCACAGGAAATGGAGCAGGAAATCTTGTGGTGGGAAAAAGTGAGAAAAAAATAGAGAGTATACGTAAAAATGAATAAAGGCGAAAGTGTATGGAAACTCCTCAAATAAAAAATTTAGCTCGAGTGCTTATAACTCGAATAAGTGAAATTGTAAACTTGTGTGCTTAAATGTATTGACCAAGAAAACTCGTGAGTAGTTGATGGCATTTTTCTTGACCGAGTCTATGTCTTTAAAGTGTGATCTTAATTGTGTTTGGGTTGCGGTTCTTGACACATCATAACTCTGAAATTTCTTGAGTGGCTTGTTAACTTGGCGGCTATGTAAATCAAAGGAACTCCATGAATTTTTGAATTGGGTGTATTAATTGAATCAGTGCATAGTCATATTAGGAGTCTAGTTTATTTGTGTGTTTTTCATTTACACATTTGCTCGGGATGTGCAAAGTCCTAAGTTTGGGGGTATTTGTTGAGTCGTTAATTATGTAATATTATATATAGTTTATTTATATATATATATATATATTATGTTTAAGTCTCCAATACTAGTCTAATTGCGTTTATTTATTATTTTCAGGGTTGACGGAGTGCCCAGTTAAATCCGGAGCGAAAAATTATGCAAAATTGAGTATTTACATGCAGTGTGAACAGCAACAGTTCGATTTGCCTCAAGACACGCACTGCAGAGTTGATGAATAAGCCAGGCGACGCAAAAACAGGGCACTCTTAGGACACTGCGAAACGTCTATCATTGATCCTGCCTCGAGAAACCATTGCTGCACATTTCCAGATTGACGCACGCTTTATGCGATTTTCCATTCTTCCATCATCAGAAGCTACGTGTCTGCCTTCCATTCGCCAGCTGTTGCACGCGTCATTACAGCAGTTGTCGTCAGCAACTATATCTCTTCTCTCCAGCAACTTTGGGATTAACCTCGGGTTACGCATTAATGCTGTCTCCCACGAATTTGCTAACATTCGTGCGAGTCTTGACCACGCCAACCTGCTGCCATGTGTCCTCTCCACGTTCCACCAGCTGTTGCCTTCTCCAATCACGGATCGCGATGTCATCAGCAGCAGCAGTTTGCAGCTAATCAGCTCATGCCACGTGTCCCTAGACTTACAATGAACGCACAACAGCTAGTTGATCATCCTTGGTGCACATGTCAAAGATGATGCTACGGAAATCACTCTCTTTCACTTCGGTAGACCAATTTTTAGTAGTTCTTTATATTAACACTTTAGGAATTAATTCTCCTCTCTCTCGACTCAACTCGGGGCAACCTCACTTGGCCGGCTTGTCTCCTCCCCCATTCTTTTTTTTTTTTTTTCTTTGTTCTTGGTGTTCTTCAACCATGAAGGGCTAAGTTCATAATCTAGGCAAGACTGCGAGGGAAGTTCGATTTGTGTTCATCAATGGATTTATGAGATTTATCTACTTTAATTGCATTGCTTTTCATTATATTCTGTTGCCTTTGGTATTGTTTGAATAATTAGAGTTAAATTCATATTTAAACTCTAATTTACTTGCCAGTGAGTCGTAAGCATCCGACCGTATGCGATAAGACCACATTAGTGGTGATTGACCCTACTTATTGATTAACCTCTTTTGGGACCGGTTGAATACCTTAGGAATCTAGGCTAAATCGGATACATTAGTGATCCGGTTGTCTAGGTGTAGTGCCTTCACGAAACACATTGCGCTCATTGTGTTAAACCTAATGCGCTTGAGTATAAGGTTATATGATTGACTAGAGAAATAGTCACCGTCGTACCTTGGCTATCGAGATTAGGAAGTGCGAGGAATGCGTACGTTACCGATTCTATAGCTACACTAGGATATTTTGATTTGCATATTTTACATAAATCAAAGACCAAATCCAATCTTTTTCTCGAACCGAACTTGTATGTCTTGACCTAGGTATTTTTATTAATTGTTTTCAAATTATTTTCATTGCTTTATTTATTTTATTGATATTTAGATTAGTTATATTATTTATTCTCTCTAAAACCCCCGATTTCCCTTTTTGTTGTTTTTGACCTTAGAAAGAATACCAATTCCTGTGGGATCGACCTTTTGCCACTATTTTGCAAATAGTTGGTTTAGGTAATTATATTTTATTGACCCGTTCGGCGTGCGTCATATATACAATATGCGGTAATACAAATTTTATCAAAACCCAAAACCTTAATTATAAATCTCCCAACCTTGTTTATATACATCAAAATATGTCAAACAGTGTATATAAGTACATAAAGGCTCATTACATAGTATAGAAGATACAAAAACTCATAAATATTCTCTTTTCCCTTAGTTGAAGCGCCCGATTGCGAACCTGAAATATTAGATTTGGGTGAGCACACCAACTTTCTCAGTAAGTAAGGATCCGCATAGCCATCAACATTTCATATAATAATCAAGAACATTATGCAATAACAATATCCACCAATGCAACTAACAAGAATATGGAAAGCATATAAATTCAATACATAAACGGATGCAAAGCAAGTTATCATAGACTATTACACTGTGATCCTCATTTTATTTTATAAAACTAGGGTCTATTACCCACCGACGCCATTAATGTGATTGCTAGACCAACATATTAGCCGATATGATGTCTAACTAATCCATTAATGCCCAATGGTTCTATCCCAGACCCTCTGTATGTATGTAATCCACGTAATCTATCAAATTGAGTAGGAGTTATATATAGGACGGGAAGGGAACCCATCTCCTATAAACCTATTCTCAAAACCAGGAGTTATAGTTATGGTCACCTTAAACACCGTTTTCCGTTTATTTGAAAACCATCATAGTGTAAATAGTCCCCATTTTAGTTCAGCAACTACATGAACTATATATACTAGAATAGACATGTAATATTGATGAATAAGCGAAATCGTACTTACCTCGGTCTAGGTTTTCTTCCAAATTCCTAACTTTTTTCGGGAACTAATGCTCTCCCGGGGATCCAACACCTATCATAGACCATTTGTAATCAATTTAGGTTTAATACACTTTAATTAGAACCCCTAGTCTAGTCACTAAGGCCACCAGAAATCCTCAGCAAAATTCAGCAGTATTGTTGTTTTCTAGGGTGAGAACGCGCTCCCTCAATGGGTGAGGTGCGCTCCACCTACTGGGTTCATCTCAGTTAATGAAGGGAGCGCGCTTCTCTGATAGGTGGAGCGCTTCTCTGATAGGTGGAGCGCCCTCCACCCTGTGCTATTAAAACATAACACAGGGCAACAACCACTGTTCCACTCACAAATCATCCAAATAGTTGTATAAACTCCCAAAATCAATCAGGGAGGACTTCTGGTGAGGTAACAAACCAAAACCCAATATCAAAAAGTATAATTAACAGAGATTCTAGCATCACTATCGAATTGAACTTTAACTAGCATAGAAACAAATCATAGCAAAATGATGCTCTCTGGTTGTTGATTCGATTAAGCTCCTCAATCAACACTAATTCGACTCATTAGATAACTTCTCTCGATCCAAATCAAACCCTTAAACCCTATTTCTCTCATTAATCAATCGAATTGAAGAGATAAACATAAGGTTTAGTTTATATATATATGGATTTTCCTCGAGTGTGCACATTCACCGAACGTGCCTACGAATGTACTCGGGTGTGTGCATTCATGCCACGACCGGTAATTCATTGTTTATTGTGTATTTTCTTAATTATAGGCTTATATATAATCTTTTATTATACTAAAACCTATATATATAATTTCGTTTAACAATTCAAACAAACACAATTCAGCATGCATACACACGCACATACTAATCGAGGTACGCTGGACTTAACCCTGAGCCTAACTCGAGTTAATTAGGATTTGGATTAGTACTAAACACCAGCTTAAGATAACAGGTTGTTACAGCTCACATCAGCACGCAACGGACTTTGAGCATCTTCTTGTTGAATTTCATGCATATCATGTCTTTTACCATCATCACTACTTGTAGTCCCAAATAAATTCATCATTATTAGACTTGCATTAAAATGATGTGAAAATGTAGGTATCTTGTCAAAATGAAAGGCTTCCGTAGTCTCGAATCCAATGTTGGGAGGTACGGATGGAGTATGTAAAGTAACGAACTCGTTGAAAGGTACTGATGGAGTATGTGTAGTCTTAAATTCGTTGTTAAGGAGTACGAATGGAGTATACACAGGAGTATCATGCCTCAAACATATATCTTCATGAGAAGATTGATGAGATTCTTCAAAAAAAAGTGGGCACATCATAGATCCAATAATCTGCATTTATTGCAATCAAAGTCGATGCAACTACATCTCTAATACGTAGTGTCAGCACCCGTACCGTGACCCAGTAGTCTGACCGGCCTGAACCGTCTCCTGAGGCTTCTGGTCACACCATCGGCCCTAAAAGACGTTTCAGACCCTCTCATCCATTTTTTACCATTAAGTTAAATTCAAGTGTGTGCGGAATTCGATGAACATATAAATAAATACTGGAAAGTAAACGGGAACCTAAGTGGGGAAAACACCTGTCATATTATCAATATAGTAAATCCAAGTCGAGGAACATGTCCAAAAGTATCCTATAAGCCATACGTAAACAAAATATAAGTTCGGTATATAAAAAGAAATATATACACAAAAGAGATCATCCTACAGTGAATATCAGGGCAGTCTGAAGTCGTCGTCTCACTGGTGCGTCTTGCCTGTCCCTCAATCACTGGAAGATGGGTCTGGGTTCCAAAAGGGCCTGTATTAAGTGAACAACATGGTTTTATAAAAGTTACAGCATAATGTAATTCGACGAGGAATAATATAAGGAAATTTGAAAGAATTTAAACATGATTCAATCCTTCTATAGTATGAACAGGCGGCTCCCATGAACCCCAAATGCAAGGACTTTGCCTGAATCATGTCAGCTCGGTGGTGTTCAACATCGACGATCGGGGGATGTCCCGTCATGCGAATTCGTGAACCCGAGCGGCACCGGCGTAATCTAGCTCCGTCGTAAGAAAGGCCGGAGGGCGGAAACCTCCTCCAACTGCCATACAGGTTGGAGGGTAGAAGATCTCCGTATAGTCATCCCTCGAAGGTGCCCGACTGGCCGGATGGGGAGTCTCTTCGCCGTCGAAGCTGCCCCATCTAATTCTCGGAGACGGCTCCGATAAGTCCTTATGTCTATATGCATGGCCACATAAATCATGATGCGATGCAAACTAAAACTTATGTGATCATAATAGGATGCGTAATAAAGTTTATAAATTCCCAATGTTCACAAACATTGCGTGTGGCGTGCTGAAGCTCGACCGCGCATCTCATACCTCGTGGTGCGTGTCGATGTCCCCGCCAAGTTGTCGTTGAGCCCTAGCCACATACATCGACATTAATGTGTGAATCGAGGTCCCAAAACCTCCAAAAACCTGTGCACGTATCTCAAGAAAACCCCACAATTATGTAATTCTTTGAATTTATCATTATACTTTAAATTTCATACACAATGCATTGCCTTGATCGCTTAATTTGATGATCAAAATCTTATAATTTGGAAAGTACAAGTACACAAGGATTTAGTTCTACTTCTTATATTTCCGAAAAGGAATGGTGTGCGCAATTCTGATTTAAAACGAGGGAGTTATCAAAGTTTTACGAACACTGCGCCCATTTGAATTTCATTTCGACTAGCAAGGTTATAAATTCGATTTCTCTTAGTGTATAGCTCTAAATACCATAAAATTTTATCACAATGTTGTTAACATATCAAATAACAACATATCTAAAGTTCGCTTTAATTGGAATCGCAATGTCGAGTCTAATTCTTGATGTTTGAACATGGTTGTTTTATTCCTTTTGCATCTTGTTTCGACTTGGGGTCTCCATGGGACCCATTGGGTGTTATTTGGGTTCCATTTACACCAACTTATAACAAGAACTCCACAATTTAACAACTTATAGCCAATTTCACCATTAAAGGACCTTAAAAGCTTAAATTGTTCAACTTTTTGAACATACATTTGAACCACCTAAATTTTCAATCAAATTGGGCATAAAGTGAGTTGAAATTGAGTCTTAAACCATTTCATATCAGTCCATGAAATCTGAATTTTGAAATCATAGTTAAATCTTCCAATTCAAGTCAAAAAATCAAATTTAAAGTCATGCAAAGTTTGAATTCTTGATTCTTAGTTCATGCTTGTTTAGAGACATCAAGTTTGAGTTCAAATCTAAGCACATGCATGAGTTCATTAAAAATCACATTCATGAAATCAAAATCCATGAAATTGAAAAGGAAAAGAGAGAGGTTACCTTAGGATTGTTGGGGATCTAATGTTTCTCATTTTCAAGGCTTTAATTGCACTTAAATTGCTCCTTGATCCTCAATCTTCAGCAGCTCATGTTCTTCCACTCAATATTTTTTGGTGTTTTCATTTGCAACATCAATAACTAAGTGTTTCTTATATACCTTGTATCAACTTAAAACAATGGCCTTTAGATGTGCTCCGAGATAAGAGTTTTGTCGCACATCTAAAGGTTCAAAATGGATCCTACACTTCATCATTAGCAACATAATTAGTTTAAGTTGAGTACTGAATTAAGCCTCCAAATCAAGTTACTTAGTTGTTAATTTGGAGACATGAATTGATTTATATTGACAAGTGTTGCTTGTAAGTGACAAGTGTTTCATATTGCATTATTATGTCTCCAAACTAGATCTAGATCTTGGCCCTTCATCTAGATGTATTTTTGAATCTCGAGATCAATCTCATGTATAACATAAATTCCATGCACCATAATTCCTTATTTGATTGTTAATTGACACATGTGTTACATTTTTCATAGGCTATGATTTTTAATTTAAAGCATAGGTTATAAGTTGAGATTTATTATATTCCTACCATAGGCATATCAATCAATTTTTAATACACCACTTAGGCTAAATTAAATTAAGTTAGCAATAGGTCATGATACTAGCCTAAGTAACGTATTTCCCGTCCAACGCGTATCCCGAGGCAAAACCCACGCCTCGCCTTGCCTTGTGTCACGTGTGTATTCATAATTATTTAATTATTTATTAAATATTACACGCACACCAAAAATATTATTTTATTATTTATGATACACTATCGTCAAGCACAGCCGCGCCACCCAATCGAACCGAGTTCGGGCCTCCGATCCGATCGGATCGGGCTGAGTCTGATTTGGTTGGTGACGGGATGTCACACGAAGAATAGGCACATCATCACCCAATGTCAACTGATGAATTGATGTCATTCCATGATCCTACATATAAAATATTTATGAAATTACATGCAAAAACAAAAGCAAAACAACTATTAAGAAGACTTCATGATTGAACATAAAAAATTCGTACTTACTAATGCCTCAACAATAGCTCCACGAGGAGACATGAATCGTCGTGTAATGCGACGATACCATACCATGTATGGGTCATAGAATCCTAATGGCTCCTCTAGCAATTCATCATTTGCAATATTAGAAGCACATTCGCTCCACATGGACACATAATCACTATATTCTGCACTCCAATTTTTGTCTGTTTTCCCTCGCAAGTCAATCTTATGTAGCTCCATACTTGTGCTATTTAAATGTGGTATCATTTGTTTCAAACCGAATTGTCGCACGACTCTATTAGGATTATGCATTTCAACAACATAAAAGAAAAGTAGAGGTGTCCTTGTTCGCCAAATAGCACGACCATTACTACAATACTAGGCAAACTCCTTATCACTACAAAAGAAAAGTAGAGGTGCTCTCATACACTGCCACTTCATACAAGTGCATCTACAAGCCTCTAACTTCGTTACTTGCTTGTTAGAACATTTTCTCAAATGATAAACACTTGTTGCAGTGATTACTTCAAATGTGCCGTTTTCACGATTAACTAATGTAACATTGTGTCCTCTTGCTGCCTTTCCCAATGTGACAACTTATCAAGTGTGTATTTGGTGTGTCTTTCGCCCCTTCCTAGGGCTCCACCTATTTCTTCGCATTTTTGTTAAAGTAAGTCATGACACAATAAAATGTTACTTGCCCTAACTCGGTGACAGGGTAAAATCGTGCCTCTTTAAGCACACCATTAAAGCATTCTATATTTGTGAAAAGAAACATTGTAAGTATTTACTTAATTGAACATGACATAAATAAAACACATTAAATAAATAAATAGTATAAATATATAAACACAATTAATACCCGCTAGATTTGTAGTCATCCATCCGTATCGATATCTTTTGTCGTATGCGTTGATCCATTGTGTTCGATCAAGATCATTAAACCACGCAATATTTTCCGCATTAATTTATTGAAGTTCTTGCATGTATGCCTTAAATCTTTGAGGTTGGTGTTGTGCACCGGCTAAGTACACCATATCCTTCAATTCTTTGCTCCCAAATCTCATGTTGAAATTACTGCATATGTGACGAAGGCAAAATCTATGTTGAGTTCTTTTATGGGTCCATCTATTTTGAGGATTATTCATTACCAATAATATACCAGGGTGTCGATCAGAAATGACACATATATCATTTCGATGAGTCACATGATATCACAAACAAGCCATAAACCACCCCAATTGTCTTGGCTTTCCTCATCAACAATTACAAATACTAAAAGAAATATATGACTATTACTATTTACAACAGTAGCTATTAAGAGCTTATGTTTGTATTTCCCATACAAGAATGTGCCATTGATTTGTATAATTGGTCTACAATGTTTAAAACTTGCAATAGACAGTGCAAATGCCCAAAAAATCATATTTGAATATAACCTCATTGTTGGCATTAGGTTCATTTTGCCTTCAATCCACACTTGTCCCTGGATTGCTTTCTTGAAGAGCGGTCATCCATCGCGACAACATTTTATATGATTCTTCATAATCTCCAAAGATTCTAGCAATTGCCTTTTTTTGCCAATCAAAATTTCTTGTAATGAACATCATAACTAAATTTGTCCTTGATAATTTGATGAAGAACTGGAACTGAGATAGATGGATCTCTTCTCACCACATTTTCAATTTCACGACATATAATGATGGAGTCCAAATGAGCATGATCCTTCGATAGTTTTGCATTGACACATGTATGTGGTCTTGCATATTTACTTATCTCAAACATTCCATGTGTTTTTCTTTTTTAACACCGCTACCTCCAAGCACATCCATATGAGTGTTTCTTATAATGGACAACCCACACATTGGGTATTGAATGAGTTACCACAAACTACATATGTCCTTTAATGTTGTACAATTTCACAACATGTTAGATATCTACCTTAGAAAGAAACTGCATGCCTACATGAAATTCTGATGCCTCATTCCATAAAGTCTTGGAAGGAATCATTGCATTCTCATGGATGGGTCTCTTTGCCTCACTACTCAATTTCATAAATACAGATGAAGGTACGACAAATTCACCTACACACACAGGCGCATCATCAATTCCAGCAGCCTCTTGATTGAAGAAATCATCGTTTTCAACTTCGTTCAAGATCGGAGGACAAGATAATGAGCCATCCTTGACTATGACTCGGTCTAATGTATCTCGAATTACACTATCATGACCATGATGAGCATCAATTCCTACATCATCAACATCATCATCGCTACTATGTTCAGTAGTATTCCCATCACTACCACAATAGTCATCATCGTCCTCACTGTTCACACCATCACATCCATGAGCTTCCTCGTCTATATTGGGAATTAAAGTCATTAAAGGCGATGCACAATGATTATGTTCAAATATAGGTTGAGTACTAGGCCCTTCCGCACTACCACTATGTTACAATTGGAACTAGTATATGATTGCCTCAGAACTAAATCTAAAAATAGCTCCACACAACTTGGTAGCGAAAATCCTGCCACAATGTCCCAAACATCTTTAAGAGTCGATTCATCAATTATTCGTAAAGGAACATAATTGTAAGTTCCAGTTCCAATGTACACATGATATCGATATATCATATTTAATATTATTTTTCATTTTCTATCTCCAAAGAATTTACTAAAATTTATTAAATTAAATTAAATGTAAATATTTAAAATATTTAACTATTATATATTTTTTATATAAATGCAAAAACTATTATATATAATATTTAATAATTTTATGAGAATTTTTAAATTCAATTAAAATTAAAATTTAAATGAAATGTTTGAAAATAATATTATTTATAAATAATATCTAAATTTCAAAATTCTTTATAAAACTTTATTAAAATAATATATTTTAATCTATACTATATAATTTATTCGGAATAACTATATGGAGAGGAAAATTAAAGGAAATTAAAGTTAATAACTGAAGTCCATCAATCAAAATGAATTAAATACAACATAAAAGTTAATTACAAGTATGAAAATGTATAAAACAAGATATGAACAACCTAAGGCTAAATATACAAGGAAGTCAACTCAATCGTCGAGATCGTCGTTGGTCTTTGAGTCATCAGCTAGAACATCTCTCGGAGGCGCTGGCGCGAATGAAATCCCAAGTCTGTCCATTAGAGCCTGCTCCATGCGACGCAACTGGCCTTTAACCTATCGCAACTGATCTTGGGTTAGAGTGTGATCCTGCATAACCCGAAGAATGTGTGTCTGCATCGTCTGGAAGTCCCTCTATAAAAGCTCGACGGGCTCATTAGGAGAAGAAATAGGTCGAGAAAATCCAGCTCCATCACCAGCTCCAACTCCTCCTCCAATTCTTCCTCCAGCTCCTCCAACTGTAGCATGTCTGCGCCGCGGCCCCGACGGTGTCCACCCTAGTCCATATGTCCGTCCTTTGTCGTCGCACTCAACGACGAACAAATATAGCTCGGTCTCATCTATCGGGGTGTAAGGCTGCGACTGTGTCAGCTCAATCCACCTACGCTGGATCGCCGTCTAAAATAAGAATTGAAAACATTTACAAGTCATTAATACATATCATTAATTAACTAAATAAAATTTAAAAGCAAAACTATTTACTTACGACGATCTTCTCTACTCTCGAATCGAGGAAAGTTACGCCGTCATGATCTTTCGTATGGAAGTATAGGCATAACTCTAAAGCAGTCGGAGGTCGACCCAACTTCTCCGCCTACAAAACGTATATTTAAAGAGGATTAAGTTAGAGACTAAATCCATGTATATTATATATATAAACTTAATATAACATAACTTATTAGCTTCTCTGCATGCTGATAAATGGATATTGAGCCACCAGTATACATTGTGATCCCTGCACCGGGTCCCCCTGTCTCAGTTCTCCGATTTTTACTTGCTCGCTCTGACTTCTTCTTAAAATCAGGAGTGAACTGCATCTTCTTATAGTGGTCAAAGATATCAGCAGATACATGTGCAGGCTTCTTATCTTTGGACCACATCTTCTTATAGTGATCCCAATTCAGTGACTTTCATCAGCCCTAAAGCTTCAATTTCTCATAAGATATCTTCACCTGATTAATTAGTTGGTGGCTTGTTGGATACTATTCTATCTTTGTGAAAACTAGACTTGTCTTTCCGTTCCTTCGAATATCGCGACAAGAAACGTCGATGACAATTGAACCAACTCGTTTTCCCTCCGAACCTCAACTGGAAAGCGTTGGTATCTTCCATGCAATAAGGATAAGCAGTCCTCTCGTGCGTGCTCCATCCCGATAGCGTGTTGTACACTGGAAAGTCGTTAACAATCCACATGAGTGCAGCGCGCATTTGAAAGTTTGTCTTAGTCAATACGTCGTAGGTAGGCACACCGTCATACTACAACTCTTACAATTCTTTCACCAACGGTTGGAGAAACACATCAATTTTTTGCGATAGATTAGTTGGCCCAGGTACGATTACTATTAAGAACATCACTTCTTTCTTCATACACATCGAGGGAGGCAAGTTGTACGGTGTTAGAATCACCGGCCACGAGGAGTACGGTTTGTTAATTATTCCGAAAGGTTGAAACCCATCAGTGCATAAGCTAAGTCGAACATTACGAACTTCGGAGCTGAACGTAGGGTTCACTTGCTTGAAGTGGTTCAATGCCAAGGAGTCGGAGGAATGTTGCATATTGCCCTATTCTCGGACGTGTTCTGCATGCCACATCATGTGTTTCGCTGTAACTTTTGAGGCGTACAAACGTTTGAGACGAGGCTCCAAAGGGAAGTAAAACATTGTCTTATGTGGGCGTTTGTTAGAGTTAAACCTAAATTCTCCGCAAAATTTACAAGATGTAAGCTCGGAGTCGAGCTCCCAATAAAGCATGCATAAGTTGGGAGAACAGTCAATTCGCTCATATGGGAGACCCAACCAGTCCATCAAGCCCTTACATTTGTAAAAGTTATCTATCAAACAGTTGTCTTCAGGCAACATGTCTTTACATACTTGCAAAATTTCGTCGAATGCTTGCTCCGAAATATGATGATTCAACTTTATCGTCAATAAACGTGCCATTGTTGAGAGTTTATTCATCTTCTCACAACCCGACCAAAATAGTTGATTCACCGCGTCAATCATTTCAAAGAAATGATTCGCTTCAGGGTTCGACTCCTCTTCATGATTCCAATGGAAACTGGGGCCCACAATGTCGTGTATCATATGCTGATATGATGTCAGATATTCATCCATTAGATCATCACCTTCATCGTCCTCATTGCTCACTATTTTTTCCTCCCCATGCGCAGTCCAACGATAGTAATCGAGAACGAATCCACCCCTCACTAGATTAAGCTCTACGGTGTCTACATCGTAGTATTTATCGTTGCGACATTTTCGACAAGGACATCGAATTTTCGCTTCGTTCAAGTAAGTGGTGTAGTGTTGCATGGCAAATTTTACAAATTCCTTCACGCCATCCACAAACTCTAATCTAATGTAACCGCCTTCAATACGGTTGCACATCCAATCTCGAGACACAAACATCTCGAAAGACCTAAACAACCCCAATTGAATACACGTATACATCAATCACTATATTAATTTTAGTCGAGTGTTAATCGTAATTAGTCGAATCAATTGCATTTGCACATACTTTGCGTAATATATTTTATACATTTTAGTCGATTGTTTACCGTAATTAGGCGCATTGGTTGCAATATATGCACATACTTTTGCGTAATTTTTCCTAATTTTTATTTTTTCCTTTAAAATTTTAAATTTTACTTCAATATTGTAGTTATAATTTTATTTTGTCTCATTTATATAGATATATATATCTCGTATATCAGCATTGTTATATAAATATTATTTGGTTCAACCAATTCTAATTTCCTTATTATAGTTAAATTACTTTTAACTACTTTATATTTATTTATAGTATAATATATTATACTCTTCTATTTCTGTCCTAATCGAAATTTAATTTGTCCAATAAATTTGCATTATTTTATTAAACTTTTATCAGTACAATTTACCGTATTAATATTTCAATTCACTTGTAACTTCATATTTTTTTAATTTCAACTTAACATAATTTTTATATATATATATATATATATATATATATATATGAATATTAATCCTCCCTACCTATACTGTATATATCTATATATATCGTATGTAAGCGTTGTTATATAAATATTATTTTGTTCAACCAATAACAAATTTCTTTATTATAGTTAAACTACTTTTAACTACTTTATATTTATTTATAGTATAATATATTATACGTACTCTTTTATTTTTGGCCCTAATAGAAATTTAATTTCTCCAATGAATTTGTATCATTTAATTAACTTTATACTTAAATGTTTTTTCAACTTAACATAATTTTTGTATTATAGTTAAATAAATTTTAATTTGATTTTTAAAATTAATGTAAAAAACAATTAAATAATAGTTTAATAGACATATTTGAAATTCAACTACATTTAAATCAATTTAACAAATCTTATTTGTCATAAGCATGCATTTTATTTGTCACAAAATAAAGAAATAATAAATATCGACATACAAAATTTATTCCAACCTACATTTAAATCAATTTAACAAATCTTATTCACCTAAAAATACATGAAAAACAAATTTAATTTCCAAAAATTTATTCCAACATAAAATACAAAATTACAACTTTTTAATCAAACTGTTACATTTTTTAAAATTTAACATGCATATATCTACAAAATTTATTCCAAATTTTCATTCTAACATAAAATACAAAAAACCCAATTTTCTCACAGAAAATACATATTTTCACATAAAATACAATTTTTCACAAAAAAACAAATTTTCACAAAAAATACACATTTTCACAAAAAATATTAAATCAACTTAAATAACAAAAAACATAAATAAATAAAATAAATAAAAACTTACCCCTAAATCCTAAATCAATAATGAGATTGGAGTGTGGTGGTTGTGACGATGAGGCTGGGCGGCCGGCCGAGGAGGAGGCGGGGCGAGGCGAGTCGGGCGAGGCGCCGGATCGAGAAGGGTTCGAAGGTTTAGGGAGAAGCACAGAAGCACGGAGAAGGAGAGGGATATGAACCAGCAGTGAGGGTCGTGCAGTCGAGAAGAAAGAGATGATCGAAGCGCAGTGAGGGAGATGAACCAGAGAGGGAGAGAAATCGATTTTATTCTGGAAATCGACGAATAGCGATGGGGTTTCCCGTTGCTATTTCCCCACGTGGCCCTCTTAAACGCAGCCACGTGGCGGCTCTCTTGCTACGTGGCCAAACAGAATTGGGCTTGGGCGAGAGTTTTCCCGCCCAAAAATAGCAACGGGGGGCCTCGCTAACCTCGTCGCTATTTTGGTCAAAGGGTCAGCGACTTTCCCAGTCGTTGACCCGTCGTTATTCCCCATCGCTATTGCAGACCGTTTCTTGTAAGTAAGTTCGATAAAAATCCAACGTTTAATCCCTCAAAATCATATCCCAACATGACATGAATCAACAACAACACTAATTTAGTGAATTCATTGAAATGATCAAGCTAAGTTAATGGACTTACTTTTCTTGGTGTTCTTCCAAGCTTGATCACCAACACTTCTCCAACCTCACTGAATTGCCCAACCTCCACTTCTCTTTTCTCCAGCAAAACCCTCTCTTTTGCTCTCCAAATCGATGAGTGAGAAAAGTGTGATCAATTGGTTGACTTAAAGGTTGTATGAATAAAGATTGAACCTTGGCCCCTGATGATTTGTGCACACGTATCTCGAGAAATATCTAGTGGTCCACCTTCACACAATTATCAACCAAGTCATTCTTAAATGACTCCTATAGTTGACTACTCTAGTATCTAGATTGCTCATCAGTGTCTCGATGCACATCATGTGGCCATTTAATTCATTTCACTAACTTGGGCCCACTTAATTTCACATTAAACATGGCCACATTAAAGCAACTAAAAACGATGGTTTGCTCAAAATGGAACTTACCCCATAAACCGCTACCTCGGTCCCAAGTAAACACGCAACTCGAGGTATGTCTCCGCTTGCTTCGACACTGATATGCCCCGCATGTACTTTCGTCGCACATTTTCGAACTTAATTAGTTTACATTGTTCAATCTTTTGTATAATATAAATAATATAAGCATTAAACAAAAATAGCATACCTCGGTGTCGACTCCCGAGATTTGGACATGCGTATCACGACAAGTGGGTCCCACACACGACCCTAAAATGACACGTGGCATGAGTTAGGTTTTAGGGTCGTTACATATCACATGCAAATATAACAAGGTGGCGAATATAAACAGTGTGATTGTCATAATAAGTCGGAAACTAAACGCTTGACCCAATATACAACCCCAGAATCTATTAAAAGACATAACTGTATAATATATATAATATCAAAATCTATAAATGTCGATGCAGAAGTACGCCGCTGGCAAAGTGGTAGTCGCCAATCTTCTCTTTGTCAGGCCTGCTCGTCGACGGCTCTACACCTACCGTCATAAAAAGGACGGTAAGTACAAAAAGTAACAGTAATCCCTGTTGACATATTCATTCACATTTCCAAAACAAACTAAATGGTATTTAAAAGCATAAGTTAAATAAATAAAGATTAGTACTAGAAATATGATAAAAAATACTACGGTTAAGCAAGTGAAAATGACACAAGGCTAAATAGTTATGATCAAGATCCGGTCGGCCATGACATACGTTAGTGAAGCCTTTAAAACCACTAAAGGACGTGTGTATCATTGCACAGTCTAATATCATTAGGGACTCTAACCCCAATGTCACCAAGGACTCTGACCTCACGTACCGCATCATAGTGGTGAGTGTCGACATCCCTAGTGACTCTAACCTTATGTGTCGATCAACTCTAATATAGTGCAATGGACTCTAGATTATATAACTACTTTACAATTCCAAAGATTTGACTCGTTAAGGATTTCAAGTCTTGGCTATTCTACAAAGCACAATCTCCAAAGAGTACACGTCCATAAAGTCATTTACAAACTCACAATTCCTAATAGCATGCTATTTACACTATAGTCACTGGAAAACAACAAGAAATGACATAAAGCACATGGTTGGATTTCAAAGGAATCCAATTCATCATAATATCGTGAAAGTCAAGCTGAGGAGTATCAAATAAGTTCATGATATGAGAGTACAACGCTGAACATAGTCAATACAGACTACAACAAACAAGCATGAAATGGATATGAAATGCAAATAAAATAATCAACGGGTATACTCACATCAAGCAATGTAAAGTCCTAGCTTTACTGGCCTCTCGACACCACAAATCTCATAGTCGAACCCTTGAGACACTTCCCTAGGTTTCTAATATCATTTAACATGTTTTTGGATATGTTTAGACCTTTACTTAGGGTATTAGGCTTGTTTTTAGTGTTTAGGAAAATTTAGAAAATTGCATATTTTTATGTTGTCATAGCAATTAGCGCCCTGGGTGATTTGATTAGCGTTCTACCGGCCTCATTAGTGCGCTACCAAACTTCCTCTAGCGCTACCCGAAGTTAGCGCTCTAGCTGACCTACCTAGTGCGCTATGTGTAGGAAAACCCAGAATTCTACAATTAGAATTCTGAGTTTTCTCCACATATAAGCTTCACCAATGCCTTAGGAACTCCCATACACACCTACAGAGCCCGAAGACATTAGTCGACAACATAATAACACCCATACACATCATCTAATTCATGAATTCATCAAATTAAGTTAAATAAACTAGTGTAAGTAAATTACCTAGTAGAATGAACACCAAGCTTGATTAACACCATACTTAAACCCTCTGAATTCTTGTTGATCTTCTATGGTGCATCTTCTCAAGCAAGTTTCCTTAGTTACTAAGTTATGAAAATGAAAGGTTTGGTTTGCATTTATTGATCATTAGCTTTATATATGGAATGGATATGATTGATTAATAACCATTGATCTTATTGCACACACGTATCTCGAGACCCATCAAATGGTTTACATATTGACACATTTCTCACTTACTCCCACTAACTTAACCTAGGTAACACCAATGTGTAACTTAATTGATTTGTAGATGTGTCAATACGTATCTCAAGAAATATCACATAGTTATTGTTTTAAAATGCTAACTTAGGTACATTTAATCTAAAATCAACCATAGCCACATTATCTCAACTATATAAGCTACACTAAGCTTAAAATGAACTTACCACATCACTTTCTACCCCGGTCCCACATCAGCACGCATATCGAGGCATGCCCTACTCACGTCTTGACACCTATATATGAGTAGGAATGGCTTAATAGTCTACACATATACAATACACTAGGCATACATTACAAAAAATCTAACATATACATCGGTCATCTCGCCTCGGTCAATGCACGTATCATGGTGTGTGTCCCACGTCACGGGTCGGTAATTATGATTACGGATATTAAACGAGATTAGAAATTTGGGCCATGAAAAATCTTCCCAATTAATGAAAATTTTATCCTTGAAATTAAGATTTAGGTTAGGATTAATACCTGACTCGAAAAGGTACGGAAACCTGTCTACCATATAGTGTTCCCGCTCCCAAATGAGTTTTGTTTCATCATGGAACTGCCACTTGATGAGAACCTTCGGGACAAACTTGTTCCTCGACTACTATACCATTCGATCTAGGATCTGGAAAAGCTGTGTAATGACTCAAATTAATTAACTAGGATTTGCGTTAATCTCAAAGATTAACAGTCGTAATTCGAGTGTTACGTGGATAACCCGGTTAATTCGAATACGAGAACCGATGGAATATGTTAGTTATGGATGATGGCAGTGTATATGTGGTGTTTAGAATTATTGCTATTGTATTGCACCGCATGTCAGACCCCACCTAATTAGGGCATCTGACAAGCCTATATTACCTTAATCCTCTGACAACCTAGCAGCCTTAACCTCACCTTCAAAAATAATTAAAATTCTATCAAAGTAATTATCAAATATGATTCTCAATCAACCACAAAGGTTTCTAAAGTGAATATTGTACCTTAAAGTTTAGTAAAGATAAATTTTATAATCCTCAAAAATTCGTAAAATTTTTCGCCAGCATCTCCTCTATTTATAATCCTACACCGAAAATCCCGGCTTTCATAAATATTCAACAAAACCAGCTCAGCTTGGTGGAAATGCCGAAGGACTCACAATCCACCCCATAACAATGTATATTGCATTCACAAAAATCATTTATTCATTCTAACCTATCTCAGACTTTCAAGATTCTTAAACTATAACCTTAGCTCCGTAGCATTTCAAATCATCCTAAAACCATTATAACAATTCCAATCCGTCTCAAAACCATTTCAAAAGTTTCAAAAGAGATCCTAACCTAAAACGAACCTAAAAAACCAATTTATACAATATTTTATATTCAAAATAATACATACATAAATAGAAATGAACCGAGCAAATCACCAATAATTGGGAAGCTTTTCCATTCCCTTGTCGCCGGTAGAACCTGTCATTATCCAATTATATAAATTCGATAATGTCAGATAAGTAAATCCCATGCTATCCAATACACCTGTAGTAACCAAATGCATAATAATCCAAGAAATTTAAAAAACAATATAATCCAAAGAATTTAAATAC
Source organism: Stephania cephalantha (assembly GCA_039657325.1). Classification (NCBI taxonomy): domain Eukaryota; kingdom Viridiplantae; phylum Streptophyta; class Magnoliopsida; order Ranunculales; family Menispermaceae; genus Stephania; species Stephania cephalantha. The sequence continues at coordinate 39,692,901 of CM077572.1, read as the reverse complement.
AATCGTGAATCCATCCCGTTTCTGTTATCCGACCACAATTAGATGACCGGTCTCCGAAAGTGATAAGTAGGACTCACGAGCAGGGAGAGTAACCAAATGAGTCTCGTTCCTCTAGACTATGGGAGTATGATCTAGTTCAACGTGATTTCATGATAACCATGTGATGCAAAGTATCAATGACTCCAACCCCTTAAGCATAATATAGTTTTCTATAACCCCGATATAGACATTATAAAGAGACTCGTAACACCTTGTCATATCAAGGATCAATGCAATTTGTACGAAATATTAATCATACAATGTAAAGATTACTATGGGATTTACTTAACCTTACAAACAGCCGACTTCGAGCTTAATTTTCAGAAATCCCGGAGCGTTGAATCATCTTGAAAATGGTTCCAATAGCTTCCCTGCATACCCAATTATACTTTCATCAAGCTTTAAGTGAAACCATATCACAAAACCTAATGAAAATCGTGATCAAAGTGCGCTTGAGAACGATTTCCAAAAATATTAATTTATATAACTATTTCAACTAGTTTTCAACTAGCCAACTTGGGGTAACTTTTTAACGTTGAAAACATCAATATTTGTCATTATGACCTAAAAGGAACTTGTAGTACTCATGTCTTACTTCCTATAGACTCCAAGAACACCAAAATCGGATCACCAATGGAGAAGTAATGAATTTTCCCATATGGCCTGCCAACTGGGCAAACTTTATTTTGAACTAACAAACTCTTCCAAATCAATATTTTCGCAATTAAACCCTCAAAACTCGACAACAAATGCCATGAAACCACTCAATACCAACAACAAAATATTTTCACAACCCGTGGAGTCAAATTGGATCAAAATTAACAATCAATTCATCTAGAAACCCAATATAAATCAATATCAACAATTAAAATATCTCTAAAATAGTTATCAACTGAATTGCATTAGTTCACCTTATCAACAACCTAACCTACGTCGGTGGAATCTATACCAAATTGATGCAAATCAATCTAATATACCAATTAACAACAATTCTTACCAATTTCTATCGAAACCTCGCGAAAGAAATCGAAAAATTGCGTGAATTCAAATTGAATTGAGGAAAAATGCTCGGCATTAATAATTTATCCAATTGCGGGCCTGATACCTCGTTTCTACTGCAGAAACCTAGCTCAAACTGACCGTTTCGCGATGCTCTACGGTTTTGCAGAAAGAAACCGAGCGAAAATCGGACGTCGGGAGCTCCATGAGCAAAAGTCCGTATTGATGAGTTAGGGAACGAAAATAACCAGACGTTTTGTTATTTACTAAATGAAATCGTTTGGTTTGATATATTTTTTATATATATTTATACCCACAGCTAGGGGTGGGCAAACCGCGGTTTGGTGGTGAAAACCACCAAACCGCGACCAAACCGAGGGTCTACGGTTTAGTGATTTTCCAAACCACCACCAAAGCCCAACCACCAAAACCGCAACCAAACCGAACCCCGGTTTGCGCGGTTTGGTCGGTTTGGTTGCGGTTTTGGTGCGAGGCAGCGGCGAGGCAGCGGTGCGAGGCGGCGGTGGACGTTCGCGCGGTGGAAGGCGACGACGATGGCGATGGACGGCGGTGACGGCGGAATGAATGAGAGAGAGGAGCGGCGAGAGTGATGGGAGTGAGAGGAGAGAGGAGCGGCGGGAGTGAGAGGAGAGAGAGAGCCGGTGGTGAGAGGAGGAGCAGACGGTGAGTGACGGGAGTGAGGAGCGGCGAGAGTGAGGAGCGGCGAGAGGGAGAGGGAGGTGACGGCGGGAGTGAGAGGAAGTGACTGGGCTGGAAGCGGGAGTGAGAGGGGGTGACGGGGCTGGAGAGCGGGAGTGAGGAGGTGAGAGGGAGGTGGCGGCGGCGGGAGTGAGAGGAGTGAGAGGAGGTGGCGGGAGTGAGAGGGAGTGAGATGGAGGTGGCGGGCGGCGGGAGTGAGAGGGAGGTGGCGGGTGGCGGGCGGCGGGAGTGAGAGGGAGGTGGGGAGGTGACGGGCTGGAGTGAATGAGAGGAAGAGGAGAGGATTGAGAGTTTTGGTTACATTTTAGGGTTTTTTATTTGTATTTACCAAAATGCCATCGGTTTGGTTAAACCGCGGTTTTCTCAAAATGAAAACCGCGACCAAATCGCGATTCTGCGGTTTTTACGTTTTTCAAACCGCGACCAAACCGCGAACTTTAAAAACCAGACCAAACCGTGCGGTTTGGTCGGTTTGGGCGGTTTGGGCGGTTTTTCGAAAACCGCTGCCCACCCCTACCCACAGCTGCTTAATTTCTTTTTATTTATTAATTTCAAAAATTCTTATTTTAACGTGTTTTAACTTCCGATGCTCATTTTCAATCCGATTTTTCACCAAATCGAGTCGACTTCTCAACAAAATAGTCCATCTTCATAAAACGTCTATAACACTGGTTTTGCTCACACCAAAACCCCAAAAATCTTAACTTTGTCCATAACATACTAAAATCGTTGGAACTAATCATCTTCCCATACTTAACCAAACATGCACCAATTTGGACAAAATCTTAACCTTGACTACTGTCAACCGACACAAAACCTAAACAAGACCTCGCACAAACGTCGTTGCATTTCACACTACTTCCAATACCGACTTACATGCATACCGAGGTAAAATCCCCACATCAGCTCTTTAAGCCTACTTAAACTTCAAATTGGAATTTTTAAACTTAATTTACATTTTCTTCACGAAATGCGAAACTATAGTTTGAGTCGATATTTTAACTCTCTCGGCACCCATCTTGACACGTATTTCGAGAGAAAACCCCGTGAAACACTAAATTCACTCGGTCGACTTTAATTTTGAAAAAATAACATAGTATATAATACATTACACTAGGCACACGTCACAGAATAATAAAATTAATTATAAATTTCAATTTCACCGATATTTAACTCCTGACTCGCGGCCAAAGTAGTAATTAGGCTTCCTTAATATCGAATTAATCGTAATTACCGGTTTAAAATTTTCGAGATTTGACAATCTTCACAACTAATAAGAATTTCGTCCTTGAAATTAAAATTGAATCCGAACTTAACTAGACTCAAAGAGATTCGGAAAATACTCTCTTATACACGCCTCTAGTTCCCATGTTAATTCCTCATACAACACGTCACCCTACAAATCAAACTGATTCGATTCAACTTTGAAATGTGAATCAAATTCCTTTCGCCTGAGAATAAACACGTGAAATACGTCATCAACTCCGGCTAACTAAGGCGTTACTACCAATCTATACACAACCTTTCCAATTCATTCCACAATCTTAAACAATCATATAAATAAAAAATGGAGCTTTCCTTTCAGTCCAAATCGCTAATGGCCTTTTGCGAGGGGAGACTTTCAAATACACCCAATCTCATTCAATATATATCACAAATCGGTGATAGAGATCATAATAATCTTTGTATCTTTCATGAACCACTTTCAGTCTTAGACGAATCTGCTACACAACTTCAGTGTGATCTCTAACCATCTATGATCCTAACTCCACCAAATCCTCCAATTCCACCCAACCAGAAAAAGAACAACAAGGTATCTCATACCATGCCTAAAACGGAGTCAACTCAATACACGATTAACAACAATTATTATAAAAGAACTCATACAAAGGTATACATTCTTCCCATGAACCTCCAAATACCAGTACACATGCCCTGAGCATGTCCTCAAACACATAGATCAATCTTTTAGTATGACCATCCACCCATGGATGAAATACAGTACTGAAATATAATTGAGTGTCGAAACAATTCTCTTATGCCCTGCCACAACCCCGATGTGTACCGAGCATCAAGATACGAAATTATCATCAGCGACACTCCAAACAAGCGAGCCACCTCTCGCCCACACAACAAGCTTAGCTGTGTAAATGTATCTGAAATGTACATAGAAAGAAAATGAGCAGATTTCATCAGTCCATCATCAATAGTCCAGACTACATCATGTTTCCTCCAAAAACTAGGTAGATGAATAACAAATTCCATCATAATATATTCTCATTTTCTTTACGATATGGGAAGTGGCTACAACGTATCTTCAGATTTTCACCTATCGGCCTTAACCTGTTGGCAAATCTCACATCTCCTCACATAATCACCCACGTCAGCTTTCATCCTTGGCCACCAATATAATCGCTCTACATCATGATATGTATTAGTCCTGCCAAGATGAATGCTATATATCAAACCACTGAGATTCTCTCAATATCTCATCTCAAATCTCAGTCACCGATGGAATCCACAATCTGCCTCTAAATCTCAAACTTTAATCCGCAGACTCAACAAAATCTGGATTATTATTATCATTAACAAACCCCTTAAACTTTTCATAATCCACATCACTTTGCTGACACTCTATCACTTCTTGAATAAAGACGAGTTGTACTCTACGATGAGCACAAGTCGGTTCATCATCAACCTCAGGAGTCTCCGACAAAGTCATAGCAATGACGTTTTCGTGCAACTCATACTTGTAAGTCAATCAACTAGTTGCACGCGATGTTTTAGCACTCATTATCCTTAATGCGTCAGCAACAACGTTAGCTTTACCCGAATGGTATTCAAGACTAAAATTAAAGTCTTTCGAATGTTCAATCATCGTCGTTGCTTCATATTTAATTCTATTTGAGAGAACAAATAATTCAAACTTTTATGATTTGAAAATAATGTCAAACTTCCCCCATATAAATAGTATTCCACAGCTTCAAAGCAAACATAATCGTTGCTAATTTCGAATCATGAACAGAATAATTCCTCTCGTGAATATTTAATTGCAGAGAAGCATAAGCAATTACCTTGCCATTTTGCATTAACACAACCCAAACCCACTTTCGATGCATCATTATAAACTGTAAGACCTTTACCCAGTTAAGGTAATACTAGAACCGATGCAGAAGTCAAATACTTCTTCAATTCCCAAAATACAACATCACATTCTGTTGACCAAACAAATGAAACATTTTTCTGAGTTAATTTAGTAATTGGCATAGCTATCTTAGAAAAATCTTTTACAAATCTACAATAATAGCCAGCCAAACCCAGAAAACTCTATATCTCCATCACTTTGATAGGTTCCGGCTAACCAATAATAACGTTAATCTTGGTTGTATCCACTAAAATTCCTTTCGTACTAACCACATGACTCAAAAACCTCACCTTATACAACTAAAACTCGTATTTGCTAAACTTTTCGTACAACTTATGATTTCTCCAAGTTTGAATAATAACTTAAAGATATTATTTATTATCCTCACGAGTCTTAAAGTACGTCTAGTTATCATTAATAAAAACTATCACAAAGTGACCCAAATTCAACCTCAATATTCTATGCATGAAATCCATAAACATTGCAAGAGCATTAGTCAACCTAAACGATATAAAAACAAACTCAAAGTAACCATATTTTGTATTAAACACAGTCTTTTGCACATCATCTTCTCAAACTTTCAACTAATAGTAATAAAAACGAAAATAAATCTTTGAAAGGAGTTTTGCCTTATTTAGTTGATCAATCAAATCATCAATTTGAGGCAATGGATATTTATTTCGAACAATGACCCTGTTCCACTATCTATAGTCAATGCAGTGCCTCAAATTACCATCCTTCTTTTTCACAAAAAAGCCTGGTGTGCCCCACAACTGTGTCATCCATCAATTCCTTCAACTGAATTTCTGGAACTCCTGCAATTCCTTTGGAGCCATCTTATAGTACAGAATAGTTATTGGTTTAGTTTCAAGAACCACATCAATTACAAAAATCAATCTCTCTCAGAAATGGATTTTTATGGTAAGTCGTCAAGAAAATCATCCGAGTCATAACCACAAAAATTTCTTCTAGTTTAATTTCAAATCTTGCCTCTGTACTATAGTTCCAGCAAGAGTTTCAATTTCTTCCAAATGACTAGCCAATCCATTATCAACAACACCTCAAACTCCAGTAGCTCCAAAACTCGTAGATCAATGACCATCTTGTGTCCGGAGATCTCAACAACACATTTCTCACAAATAAAGTGATGATCCTCCTTATCCCCAACTACTGTATTGAGTACAACATGAATAGGGACTCACACCAGAGTTAACCCTAACTCAATCACCACACAACCACAAATCGAAATTGTATCTTTGATAAGATCACGATTTGCATCTAAATCTTGTTCAGTCACCACTTGAACATTTTCTTAGATATGTTGTTGAGTGTGTGACACAAAACGATGCTCTTAAGAGTTATGGACACATATTCTTATAATGTCCTTTCATTCCATACCCAAAACACATAATCACACTCGAATTTCAAGGACAATCTCGGCTGATTTGACCCTAATTTTCACACCCAAAACATATAACTGTAAGTTTACTACCTACAAAAGATTCCTTACAAGTTGTCCATCTCTGATTCGAGGCTTGTCCCCTAAGATCCTCAACCCTTACCTTCACTCTTCTGCAGCTAAAGTGTATCTCTATGAGTTGAAGGCTAAAAAAACTGTGATTGAATTTGTTTTGAGCCTTTCTATATTATCTCAACTAATCCTCAAATCTTTCTTTTTCTTTTAGAACTTTGGGTCAAACTTGAAAGGAAAATTTTTCTAAACCCTCAGAACTTTAGCCATGTCTTGCCTTCGCGACGCCCTGATATCGTTGTGATTCGTGCTGAAAAGTCCATATAGTCACATAAATATTGGCCTTATCTTGAACCACTTGCAGAGTGTTTGATTTAATCCTCGATATAATGGTACCAGACTCTTCCTACCTTTCCTCTCGTGACATTCCATTATCCACAAATGAATCAGTTTGAACTAGGAATCACAACAAGTGATTCAACTCTTGAATGAACTGCAATGGTAGCCTGCTATTCCTGAGCGGCTAGAAATGGCATTAGGAACTTCATGAGCCACACGAACCATAAATACCTGAGCTGCCACATGTGGTGGTAAGGTATTTATCGACTCTACCATCTTCACAGCTAAGTTCTCAAACGTATTTGAATCCACACGTTGTGGATCCTTATTATCCTTGCCAGATCCCTAACCCAGCTCTTGTTGTCCACTTATAATTTTTCGCAACAAAAATTGCAAGAAAAGTGGATCAGCAAGCCCATATCCATCGATATCTCAATAATATAAAATACATATAATACAAACATAAAGTTTTTTAAACATTTTAACCTCGTTCCATTGCGTTACTTCCCAACTAATCACTCACTAAACCTCAAACAACAAGATTGTTATAGAATCATAGGCTCTGATACCAACATTGTCAGACCCCACCTAATTAGGGCATATGACCGGCCTAAATTACCTTAATCCTCTAATAACCTAACAGCCTTAACCTCACCTTCAATAAAAAATTTAAATTCTATCAGAGTAATTATCAAATATGATTCTCAATCAACCACAAAGGGTTCTAAAGTGAATCTTATACCTCAAAGTTCTAGTAAAATTAATTATATAATCCTTAAAAATTCATAAAAACTATTCACTAGCATCTCCTCTATTTCTAATCCTACACTGAAAATCTCAGTCTTCATAAATCTTCAACAAAACCCGCTCGGCTTGGTGGAAATGCTGAAAGACTCACAATCCACCCCATAACAATATATATTGCATTCACAAAAATCATTTATTCATTCTAACCAATCTCAAACTTCAAAATTCTTAAACTATTATTACCTTAGCTTCATAGCATTTCAAATCATCCTAAAACCATTATAATAATTCTAATCCGTCTCAAAACTATTTCAACAGTTTTAAAAGAGATCATAACCTCACATGAACCCAAAAACCTATTTATACAATATTTTATATTCAAAGTAATACATACATAAATAGAAATGAACTGAGCAAGTCATCGATAATCAGGAAGCTTTTCCATTACCTTGTCGCTGTTAGAACCTGTAAATATCCAATTATATAAATTCAATAATGTCAGATAAGTAAATCCCACACTATCTAATACACATGTAGTAACCAAATGCATAACAATCCAAGGAATTTAAATAACAATATATTCTAAGGAATTTAAATACAACCATGAATCCATCCCGTTTTTGTTATCCGACCACAATCAAATGACCGGTCTCCGAAAGTGGTAAGTAAATAGTAATAAGGACTTATGAGCGGGGAGAATAACCAAACGAGTCTCGTTCCTCTAGACTATGGGAGTATGATTTGCTTCAACGTGATCTCATGATAACCACGCGATGCAAAGTATCTGTGACTCCAGCCCCTCAAGCATAATATAGTGTTCTATAACCCCAATATAGACACAATAAAGAGACTCATAATGCCTTATCCTTCCAAACTGTGTATACATGTACAACAAAAATGCAATATTAAGGTTCAATGCAATTTATACGAAATTATAACCATACAATATAACATTTACTATGGGATTTACTTAACCTTACAAACAGCCGACTTCAAGCTTAATTTTCAGAAATCCCAGAACGTCGAATCACCTTGAAAATGACTCCAATAGCTTCCCTGCATACCTAATTATATTATGGTTGAGCCTTAAGTGAAACCATATCACAAAACCCAATGAAAATCGTGATCAAAGTGCGCTTGAGTAAGGTTTTCAAAAATATTAATTTATATAACTATTTTAACTAGCTTTCAACTAGCCAACTTGGGGTAACTTTTTAATCTTGAAACATCAATATTTATCATTATGACCTAAAAGGAAGTTGTAGTACTCATGTCCTACTTCCTATAGACTCTAAGAACACCCAAATCGGATCACCGACTGAGAAGTTATGAATTATCCCACATGGCCTGTCAACTAGGCAAACTTTATTTATTTTGAACAAACTTCTCAAAATCAATATTTTCGCAACTAAACCCTCAAAACTCGACAACAAACGCCACGAAACCACTCGATACCAATATCAAAATATATTCACAACCCATGGAGTCAAATTGGATCAAAATCAATAATCAATTCATCTAAAAACCCAATATAAATCAATATCAACAATTAAAACATCTCCAAAATAGTTATCAACTGAATTGCATTAGTTCACCTCATCAAAAACCTAACCCACATCGGTAGAATCTATACCAAATTGACGCAAATCAATCCAATATAAAAATTAACAACAATTCCTACCAATTTCTATCGAAACCCCGCGAAAGAAATCGAAAAATTGCGTGAATTTAAATTGAATTGAGGAAAAATGCCCAGCATTAAGAATTTACCAAATTGTGGCCCGAATACCTCGTTTTTACCACATAAACTTAGCTCGAACTGACCGTCTCGTGATGCACTACGGTTTTGCAGAAAGAAACCGAGCAAAAATTGAACGTCCGGAGCTCCGTGAGCAAAAGTCCGGATTGATGAGTTAGGGAACGAGAATAACCAAACGTTCTATTTTTTACTAAATGAAATCATTTGGTTTGATATATTCTCTTTATATATTTATAAATAAACCCTCAGCTGCTTGTCAGCAGCTTAATTTCTTTTTATTTATTAATTTCCAAAATTTCTATTTTAACGTGGTTTGACTTCCACTGCTCATTTTCAATCCGATTTTTCACTAAATCCAGTCAACTTCTCAACGAAATAGTCCATGTCTATAAAAAATCCATAATAGTGGTTTTGCTCACACCAAAACTCCAAAAATCTTAACTTTGTCCATGACATACTAAAATCGTTGGGACCAATCCTCTTGTCATACTTAACCAAACGTGCACCAATTTAGACTCAATCTCAACCTCAACTACTGTTAACCGACACAAAACCCGAACAAGACCTCTCATAAACTTCGTCGCATTTCACACTACCCCAATACCAACTTACACACATATTGAGGCAAAATCCCCACATCAGCTCTTTAAGCCTATTTAAACTTCAAATTGGAATTTTTAAACTTAATTTCCCTTATTTTTCGTGAAATTCAAAACTATAGTTCGAGTCGATATTTTAACTCTCTTGGTACCCGTTTCGACACATATCTCGAGATAAAACCCCGCGAAACACCGAGTTCGCTCAGTTAATTTTAATTCACAAAATAACATAGAATATAATGCACTACACTAGGCACTCGTCACAGAATAATAAAATTAATTATAAATCTCTATTTCATCGGTATTTAACTCCCGACTCGCGGCCAAAACCATAATTAGGCTTCCTTAATCCCGGATTAATCGTAATTACCGATTTAAGATTTTTGGGATTTGACACCGCATTTGTGTTTGTTGCTATCAGACAAGTTGGTGTGACGAGAAGCTACCTCGAAATGCGTGTCAGGGCGCGAGGCATCAGTTGCCAGGTAGGTAAGGATTGGTGGGACCACTAGTGTATCCAAATGACTTTCTAAAACACCAATCATATGCATTATAATAGGCATAAGCTAATGTAAATAGATCAAAAAAATAAGGCCTATAGTTTGGATAAATTAATTTGGAACCGTAAGATTGATCTAGAGAATGTATTGGCACATCTAGGAACCAATGGAGTTGCAAATTTGTGTCATTTGGAGTAAGTTAATGGAGATTTAGTGGGATAAGTGTTAAGTTGTAGGCCATGAGATGAGTCTCGGGATACGTAAACACATTAAGATCAATAGCTAGCAATCAATTCTAACTTAATATATAAGGATAACTTTATGAACATATGCAAACAAACCATTTTCATTTCCTGGGAGCATACCGATGGAATGAACGAAATACGAACAGTTAACATAATATGGTCATAGATCTTAGGTTGTAACTTGATCATGAGCGAATTGGTTGATGTTGCACCCACGAAGTATGGAAAGTGCCAAACATTGGGAACTACCCGGGGAGGAGTTAGGAACAGGAACAAGGAGAAGCGAGAACCACTTAAATAGAGGAATCGATTGTATTTCGTCCTTTGTTCCCCATAGCAACTGGGAATATAAAAAGTTTGTAGAACACTGAATACATGTATATTGACCTTTTGAAGTACTTATCTTACCTTGATATATACATGTTATCTTTTTGCCAAATTTTCCACTACTTAGGATTGTTAAATATAGCATAACATACTCATTTAAAGACTTCCGCTATAGAATTGTGATATACCTTGATAAATTGATTAACTGGCTAATTAAATCATTAATACTTATATAAAGATTAATTAGCGAAACTAGTGTTAGCTGGAAAAGTGTAAGAAACCAATTAGGTCGCGAGGCATCAAAGGTAAGCGGGCCTTGACGTGGCAGGGTTTGGTGACGTGGGATGTGATATGGTAGGTCTCAACGTTGCCTCAGAATTTGGGGCCGCCACAGTGCTCCTCATAAGTAATATCATCACTCAGGTATATCTTACTCAAATCTACAGTCGGTCGAACACCTGCTCTCGACTCAGCTAATCGAAGCATCGAAATATGAAAGACTGGATGAATACCTGACATATGTGGAGGCAGCTCAAGCTCATACGCGACTTTCCCGACCAGTCTTTTAATCATGAAAGGCCTGATGAACCTTGGTGCAAACTTACCTTTCACCCCAAATCTCTAAAGACCCTTTCGAGTGGAGACCTTCAAATATACAAAGGCTCCCTCCACGTACGTGAAATCAACGTGATATTTGTCTGCATATTTCTTGTCTATCTTGGGCCCCTTTGAGTCTCTGATGGATCAGTTTGACCTTCTTTATGTGGTTAACAACAATGTCAGGCCCAACAATTTCTAGGTCATTTAGCTTAGCCCAACACGATGGCGAGCCATACGGTCTACCATATAAAGCCTCAAAAGGCATCATCTTAATACTGGCCTGATAACTGTTGTTGTAAGCAAACTTACACAATGGCAGGTACTCATTCCAAGATCGCCAAACTCCAATACATAAGCTGTAACATATCATTGAGGACCTGAATCAATCTCTCAGTCTCCCCGTCAATCTGAGGATGAAAAGCCATGCTAAACCGTAGGCGCGTTTCATACTTAGATAGAATCATGTTTCCTTGTTATCCTTGACAATCCCCTCATAATATACTTAGAGATGTCTTCCCATTTCCATTGTGGAATGGGAAGAGGCTGCAGCAACCCTTCAGGTCTGCGATGTTTAGCCTCACTTGTTGACATATCCCACAATTTCTGATGAACTGAGACACATCTACCTTCATCCCAAGACACTAGAAATGTCTCTTCATGTCATGGTACATTTTTGTCCTGCCTGGATGAACGATGAATCGAGAACGGTGTAACTCCTGAAGAATCTCATCTCTCGGTTCGGTATTGACGATATCAACAGTCTGTCTATGTATCTCAGATACCGATCAAACATCTCCATCCAGTCAACACAATCTATACCTTGTGCCAACTCACTAAATCTCAGGAATAACATGTTTATCCTTTGACCCTCTGACACTCTCTATGTAGGCACGGTCTGTACTCTCATCTGTGCGCAAATATTAATCCGAGTGCTTGTAGGAACCTCTGGTGAACATGTTGTCACTGCTGCCTCAAGTAACCCAAACTCATGCGTCGTGTGGTATCTGACAACCTCAACATCTCTAACTGATATCCTACAAGCACATTTGCGACTATGTTAGCTTTTCCTGAGGGATACTCTACAAAAAAGTCGTAATCTTTCAGAAACTCCAACCATCTGCGTTGTCTCATATTCAATTACTTTTATATGAAGAGATATTTCGGACTCTTGTGATCACTAAAGAGTAAGAATTTCTCTCCATACAGATAATGTCTCCACACCTTCAGTGCAAACACTACTACCGCTAACTCCAAATCATGTGTGGGGTAATTCTTCTCATGTACTTTCAACTGTCTGGAGGTATAAGCAACTGTACCATTACCATGTATCAATGACGCGTGTTGAACGCGTCAATAAAATAAAGTTTCTAAACCAGCTATTTTGTAGAATAATGGCAAAGGATCGATCCCACAGAGATTGGTAGTCTTTATAAGGTTAAAAACAATAAATAGAAAAAATCGGGGGTTTAAATAAATATTCTTATAATCTAAATAAACTAAATAAATAAAATAATAAAAATAACTTTAAAACAATTAATGGGTACCTAGGTCTACAGTTCCACAAATAAGAATCAAGATTCAATGGCATACCATAGTCTTCAATCTTTCCCAAAAATTATTAATTTAAATTCTCCTAGATTAGCTATAGAAAATCGAAATCCGCCAAAAATTCCTAATTCCCCCAATCTCGATAGCAGGGTCGTCTGCCTCTAACTACTTCCCTAATTAATGCATAACCCTACAGATCCGCCAATCGGGTTTAACACACTAACCGCAATAATAAGGATTTGTGGGAATACTAATCCTAAATAACCAAATCGCGTCCGCTTCCGATTTAACCTAGATTCAATCGTTGCACACTCAAGAATTGAAAGGTTTTTACAGCAAACAGGTGAGTGTTCGTCACTTTATCGGTCCAAAAGTACAATTACGGACACAATTGGTCCAATTAACTATAGATTGTCCACCTAAAAGCATGCACTGGCCATATACATACCCTAGATCTAAACCATATTCATAAAAATCAACAACAACGAAATAAGAGAAATTAAATCAAATTAAATAATAAATAAAAGATCTCACAATTTATGTCATGAATCAATGATCCTGACTTGTTTCCCCTCCGACCTAGACAAGATTTGATTAGCCGGACATGGTGTCGAAAGCCTTCGGCATACCAAAATAATAAAGTCATCTACAAATATAAAAGTATATTTTAAAATAATACCTAAGTTCCTAATATAATAAACTACCTAAAATTGGTCCCTGGAAGTGAGAGAAAACCAAATCGGTGGTATATTTATTGACACGTGCGCCGATGAGCATCTATGGCTATTTTGGGCTTGAAATTTGGAGTTATGCCACTTGTCAGCAGCCGATTGGAGGAAAAAGCTGTCCTCGCTGACGTATCGCGAGCTGAAAGGCTGGATTTGATACTGGTGACACTATGGACGAACCGGGAGGCGACACGTGGAAGCGTCTGGTGGGGTGAACGAATCGCACAGAATCAGCAAAGAAAATGGGAGAAAACACAGAACGCATCTCGAGGAAATCCTAAGGCTATGGTTGTGAGCAAGGGTAGCTGGTTGAGCTGGTGACGTGGTGATGCATGGACGAATAGAAAACTGACACGTGGCGGGCACTGGTGAAGTGAGAAGCTCGCACACATCGTTCGAAGATATGGGAGAGCGTACTAATACGTATCATTAGGAAGAACCAACGCATGCTAAAGATGAGTGACTTACGAGTGTCATTTTCCTGCGTCACTTGGTCATTCCTTAACACCAAATCAGCTGTGCAGTGCGTTTCTCGAGGCATGTCTTCTAGTAACTGTTCCGCTGCATATAAATACACTATTTCGCGCATTTTTTCGCCCCAGATTCAACCGCGCACTCCGTTTCACCTGAAAACGGGAAATAAATATAATTATATGTATATTTTAGAGACTTTCCATATTAATTATATTAAAATAGACTACTAAAACCTATAAATACCAACTTATCAAATACCCCCAAACTTAAAACTTGGCACGTCTCGAACAAAGGTGTAGATGACAACACAAACTAAACTAGACTCCTAATATAAATATGCAATGACCTAATTAATCCTATACCCAACTTAAAATTCATGGAGTTCTTCTGGTTTACATAGTCGCTAAGTTAACAAGCCACTCAAGAAATTTTGGAGTTATGACATGTCAAGACTCGCAACCAAACACAATTAAGATCACACTTTAAAGACATAGATTCAATCAAAACAAAGGCTATCAACTACTTACGAGTTTTCTTGGTCTATACATTCAAGCACGCAACTTTAAAATCTCACTTAATTTAGTGAAAGCACTCGAGCTAAATCTTTTTATTTAAGGAGTTTCACAACTTCCGCCTTTATTTAAATTTTTTTATTCTCTATTTTTTTCTTCTTTTTTTAACAAATACGGTCCCTGCTCCATTTCCTATGGACCGATTTTCTCATTTTTTTTCCACCACGAGTTTCCGTACTCCATTTCCTGTGGAAACCTATGGGACTCTCTATATTAAGAAAACTCATATTAGTTTTTCTCACTTCCACTATAATCAAGCAAATTCCCCAATATGGGTTAACATAATACCACTTGCACAATTTTGACTGTCTACTCATTTTTGTTATCTAGCACAAAGCTTAACCATCATACTAAGTCCCTAATCTTGAAATCATAAAAATGTAGTGCTACAAACCTCAAAACGCGTGCCCGAACCCCCGATATGTGTTCATACCTTTGGTTAGGGTGTCAGTCTTGTTTAAGGTGTTTGACTTTTAAATTTCGGAAGTGCAGAAAAAGGGCTGCCTAGAAGGCGTAAAGCGCAAGGGGTTGTGTGTAACGTGCTACATACAGTTAACGCGCTAGCGAGTACACCTAGCGAGTTATGAGCAAGAAACCTAGAAATCTTGCACTCAAATTTCTAGGTTTTCTCCTCCAAATGGCCGTCTCCATCGCCTTGGATCCCTGTTCTCCTCCACTAAGGACCCAATAAATCCTCCACAGTAAATTCATATCTTTTTGGTTTTAAATCCAAATTGGGAGCTTCTTAATAGCTCGATTATCAGCTCGAAGTAAAGAACTCAAAAATGCTATTGGTTTTTAAAATTAAACACATCTTCAAATCATAATTTGATAAAATCAGTTTCATTGAAATGAAACCTAAATTTCGATAAACCTTGAAATTTTAAAAATTAAGGTTTTCATACATATATAAGGTACAAACTGAAGTAAATCAACCTTATAAAACTTATAAAATTCGTTTTAATCACAACTTCCTAGTTCAAGACCCTATGCTCATACATTAAAGCATGTATAGATAACTAAATTCATTACCTAGGTGTAATGTGTAGTTTCCTAACTTGAATTTTCAACTTGATGAATTTGATCCCTCTCCCACAGATCCTTAGAGAATTCAAGAAACAACCTCTCCTTCTCTTGATCAAAATAAGATTGAGTTGCATGGAAGTCCCACTTCATCCTTACACATACACACACATACACACACACACACACACACACACATAACATTGAATTAAAGCCCTTGATCTCTATGTGTACCGACGCGCGCCGAATGCGTCGATAAAATAAAGTTCTTAAACCAACTATTTTGTAGAATAGTGGCAAAGGGTTGATCCAACAGAGATTGATAGTCTTTCTATGGTTAAAAATAATAAAAAGAAATCAGGGGTTTTAAGGAGAAATAATTTAATTAACTAAATAAATAAATAAAGTAACAAAATGAATTTTGAAAACATTTAATGAACACCTAAGTAACACCTAGGTCTACGGTTCCAAAATTAGGATAAAGATTCAATGGCACATCATGGTCTTCAATCTTTCCCAAAAATTATTAATTTAAATTATCCTAGATTAGCTATAGAAAATCTACATCCACCAGAAAAACCTCATTCCTCTAATCTTGATAGCCAGGACGTCCACCACTAACTATTTCCCTAATAATGCATAACCCTAGACATCCGCCAATCGGGTTTAACACACTAACCGCAGTAATAAGGATATGTGGGAACACTAATCCTAAATAACAAGATCGCATCCGCTTCCGATTTAACTTAGATTCAGTTGTTGCACACTCAAGAACCGAAAGGGTTTTACGGCAAACGGGTGAGTGTTCGTCACTTTATTGGTCCAAAAATACAATTACACGGATACTATCGGTCTAAATAACTGTAGATTGTCCACCTAAAAGCATGCACTGGCCACATACATACCCTAGATCAAAACCATATTCATTAAAATCAATGACAATGAAATAGGAGAATTAAATTAAGTTAAAAAATAAAATAATAGATCTCACATAATATGCCATGAATCCATAATCCCGACTTGTTTCCCGCCGACCTAGGCAATCGTCGAGAGAAGTCGATGCTAAAAATATAATAGTTGGTGTTCTAAATATAATACATAAGGTTCCTAATATATAAAACTACTAAAAATTGGTCCCGAGAGGTGAGAGAAATTAATTTTGTGGGTTGGTCTTGTGACTCGTGCGCCGAGGAGCATCTGGTGGTTGCTGGGCGTTCATTACATGGCTTAGGACACGTGTCAACAGCTGATTGTTGAAGAAAATGGAGACTGCTGACGTGGCACATTCGGATTGGTGGAAGAAGCTGCTGATGACGTCTCGGGTTAATGAGAGCGCGCCACGTGGCAGTAAGGGAAGTGGTGAAGAAGGCTCGTACAAAGCCATGTGAAAAATCTGGGAGACCGCACTGATGCGTGTCTCGGGGAGCATCCAATGCAGCTGAGGCGAGGAGAAAGAAATAGTGGGACGTGTTGTGTTGTCGAGCTGACGTGGCAGTGTCTCATTGGCGGAAACCTGCTGGTGACATGTTGTGGTAGCAGGAAACGAGCTGGGCCAATGGATGGCTGACATGTGGCACGTTGAGGCGAGCTGGACCAATAGTATGATGCCACGTGTTAATTGGTCTGCTAATCCTCTATTCTACCCACCGAGTAGCACGTAACTCGAGGCAAATAGTTCGGCGTCCGATCAATGCATGTAAGTACTCCATTTTAAGTATTTTTTCGCCACAAATTCAACCGCGCACTACGTTTCACCTGAAAATGACAAATAAATATAATTAAATGTATATTTTAGAGACTTTCCACATTAAATATACTAAAATAAACTACTAAAATTATATAAATACTGACTTATCAAATATCCCCAAACTTAAGACTTTGCACGTCCCGAGCAAATGTGTAGATGACAACACAAACTAAACTAGACTCCTAATATAGTAATGCACTGACTCAACTAATCCTATACCCGACTCAAAATTCATGGAGTTCCTATGGTTTACATAGTCACCAAGTTAACAAGCTACTCAAGAAATTTCGGAGTTATGATATGTCAAGACTCGCAACCCAAACACGATAAAGATCACACTTTAAAGGCATAGATTCGGTCAAGACAAAGGCCATCAACTACTCACGAGTTTTCTTGGTCTATACATTCAAGCATGCAATTTTAAAATCTCACTTAATCAAGTGAAAGCACTCGAGCTAAATCTTTTATTTGAGGAGTTTTCACAACTTCCGCTTTTATTCAATTTATATTCTCTATTTTTTTCTCCAATTTTTTTTTCAAATAATACGATCCTTACTCCATTTCCTATGGACCGATTTTCTCATTTTTTCCGACCACAAGTTTTCCTGCTCCATTTCCTATGGAAACTGTGTGACTCTCTATATTAACAAAAAAAACTCTTGTTAGCCCTTCTCACTTTCACTATAATCAAGCAAATTCCCCAATATGGGTTAAAATAATATCACTTACACAATTTTGACAGTCTACTCATTTTCGTTATGTAGCACAAAATCTAACCATCAACTAAGTCTCTAATCATGAGATCATAAAAATGTTGGGCTACGGACTCGATTGATTGTTTCTCCTAATTTTCCCTAAGTTTCAAGTCAAAAAGGCAACTGTAAGGTATTCATCCACAACCAAAGACATGAAACAAAGTTTCGGGTGACTCTAAATAGTAAAAAAAATAAAAAAAAACTATATTAAATACATGCAAGAAAGTATATCAACTATAAATAAAATGAGAAAGAAATATGAAGGGACAAGAAATAAAAGAAATGAAAGAAATGATATAGAACACTACCATTAGCATCCGACAACCGCATATAACCGCATAAAAAAAATTAAATGATCTCACCTGCAGTCTTTCGTAAACAATCCATCCTACTCAATCCATAATCCCTAAAATACCCCAAACTTATTCAGAACCTTGTCCTCAAGGTTCAAAACAAGTCAAGGAATCCATCCAATAAGAGAAAAAGAATAGAACATGGAGAAAGAATAAGAGGATAATACAAATGCATGCATAAATGAAAGTCTCTAAAAACTAGTGATGCGTGAAATCTCTCATGTCTAGGTGACTAAGGAAACCATAAAAGAACAATCATAACAAGAGCAAGATGAGTAAACATAGGAGTTAACTCTAAAGATTCCTATCAAGTTTTGCGAGCCCGAAGTCTTTCATTTAAGGATGAAATCAACAAGATGATGGAATGAAGTCTGGGGTTTTGGATCTACTCAAATACCCGCCACTAATGCGGCGACTTAAGTTGGATATGACCAAACCAAGTCTCAAAACACCTAAAATCATATAAAAATGTTATTTCCTAAAAAAAATGCTCACGTTATACTAAAAAAATAATCCCTAGTAAAACCTAACAAAACTCATATGGTGCTCCAATTTATAAATGAATAAAAAACAAAATAATAATAATAAATAATAAAAAAAAATAAAAATACCAAAGAAAGAAAATCAATCCCCGACAACGACGCCAAAAATTGACGCGCGCCGAACGTGTCAATAAAATAAAGTTCATAAACTAACTATTTTGTAGAATAGTAGCAAATGGTCGATCCCACAGAGATTGATATTCTTTCTATGGTTAAAAACAACAAAAGGAAATCAGGGGTTTTAAGAAAAAATAATTTAATTAACTAAACTAAATAAAATAAATAAATAAATAAATAAAGTACCGAAACTAATTTTGAAAACAATTAATGAATACCTAAGTAACACCTAGGTCTACGGTTCAACAAATCAGGATCAAGATTCAATGGCACATCATGGTCTTCAATCTTTCCCAAAAATTATTAATTTAAATTCTCCTAGATTAGCTATAGAAAATCGACATCCGCCAGAAATTCCTCATTCCCCTAATCTCTATAGCCAGGACGTCCACCACTAAGTACTTCCCTAATTAATGCATAACCTTAGAAATCCGCCAATCGGGTTTAACACACTAAACGCAGTAATAAGGATCTGTAGGAACACTAAACCTAAATAACTAGATCGCATGCGCTTCGGATCGCATCCGCTTCCGATTTAACTTAGATTCAATTGTTGCACACTCAAGAACCGAAAGGGTTTTACGGCAAACGGGTGAGTGTTCGTCACTTTATTGGTCCAAAAGTACAATTACACGGATACTATCGGTCCAAATAACTATAGATTGCCCACCTAAAAGCATGCACTGGCCACATACATACCCTAGATCTAAATCATATTTATTAAAATCAACAACAATGAAATAGGAGAATTAAATTAAATTAAATAATAAAATAAATGATCTCACATAATATGCCATGAATCCATAATCCTGACTTGTTTCTCCGCCGACCTAGGCAATCGTTGAGAGAAGTCGATGCTAAAAATATAATAGTCGGTGTTCTAAATATAATACCTAAGGTTCCTAATATATAAAACTACTAAAAATTGGTCTCGGGAGGTGAGAGAAACTAATTTTGTGGGTTGGTCTCCTGACTCGTGCACCGAGGAGCATCTGGTGGTTGTTGGACGTTCATTATATGGCTTGGGACACTTGTCAACAGCTGATTGGTGAAAAAAATGGAGACCACTGTCGTAGCGCGTTCGGATTGGTGGAAGAAGCTGCAAATGACGTCCCGAGTGTATGAGAGCGTGCCACGTGGCAGCAAAGGAGGCGGTGAAGAAAGCTCACACAAAGCCGTGCGAAAATTTGGGAGACCGCATTGATGCGTGTCTCGAAGAGCATCCAAAGCAGCTGAGGCGAGGAGAGAAATTGTGGGACGTGTTGTGTTGTCAAGCTGACGTGGCAGCGTCTCATTGGCGGAAACCTGCTAGTGACATGTTGTGACAGGAAGAATTGAGTTGGGCCAATGGACGGCTGACATGTGGCACGTTGAGCCGAGCTGGACCAATAGTATGTTGCCACATTTTAATTGGTCTACTGATCCTCTATTCTACCCACCGCGTAACACGTAACTCGAGGCAAATAGTCGGCGTCCGATCAATGCATGTAAATACTCCATTTTGAGTATTTTTTCGCCACGAATTCAACCGCGCACTCCGTTTCACCTGAAAAATGACCAATAAATATAATTAAATATATATTTTAGAGATTTTCCACATTTTAATCCAATTTGCCTTATGATGGTGTCGACACGTATCTTGAATAACATCAATTGCTATTGTTTTATCTTTTTAAATTAGGTTACATTAATGTAAATTGAACTATAAACACATTGATTTAGCTATTTAAGTCACGTTAACTTAAATTAAGACTTGTCACATCACTCTCTACCCCGGTCCCATGCCGACACGCATCTCAACGTTTATAATTAGTAGAAGTGACTTAATACGTCTACACATATACAATGCACTAAACATCCATCATACCACAAATAAAATATTACTTGGTCTTCATGCCGAGTGTTGGGACTGTGTTCCCGCTCTCGAGCCACAATATGGGTTGGTGACCCTTAATTACGGACCAAATCCACTATTTAGAGATTTGGGTCGTTACAGTGTCGGTAATTGGTGACTACCTCCGAGGATATCAAAACGACTATCCCCTTTGTCCTTTTTAGGTTTCCTTTTATGTTGTATTTATTTATATACTTGATATTTTGTACACCTGGAATACATTATCACTACAAAAATATGGTCAAATAGTGACAGGAAGTAGCGACAAACCCCAATCTCTAGCTAAATAGCGAGTAATTAGCGACAAACTAGAGTTTTGACGTGTTGGATAACGATACCTCCGGTGCGCCTCCCTCCATCGCCGTCGTCCTTTCTCTCCTCTCTCCCTCTCTCGACTCCTTCTCTTTTCTAGTTGGTCGCCTCCCTCTCTGTGGTACACCCTCTCTCGTAGCTCTGGTTGGTCGCCTCCCCACGCTGTGACCGCCGGGCTGTTCACCGAGAACCACCAGCTTCGCCACCTATCTCTCTCTCTTTTCTCCTATCACAGTTATTTTGTTTTTTACTTTTTTATTTAGAGATTTAGGGTTTAGGATATTATTTAATTAAGTTTGAATTGTTATTTATTTGGTTTTGTTGTTGGGGCAGTCGTCGCCGCCGTCGGAGGACACTCGCTGCCGCCTAGCTTGAGCAAGGTAAGAACTAGGTTTTTTTAAAAAATTTGTTCTTAATTATTTTTTTAGCTACTGATTTTGTTAAAAAGTTTTAGGTTTAATTATTTATATAGGTTTTAATAATTGTTGGCTATTTGTTTTTGTTGTTGGGGAAGTTGTCGTTGCCGGGGAGGCTCACTGCGGCAAACTACCACCACCGCGGTTCGCGGGAGCACATTTGCAATTTGGTATTTAATTTTAATTTTTTCTGTTGTTGAATATTATGGGGTGTTTATTTGACTAAAATGTGTATTGTTTCAATATTTTTGAAAAGAATAATGATGAAATTAACCGTGTATATGTGTGTATATTATTGCTAAAATTAAGAAAAAAATGTTTATATGTTGTTGATGATATTTTGCCTTCTTTAATTTGATTGTTAAAATGAAAATATAGCTAAGGTGTTTAGATTTAATTCTAGGTTTCAACGGTTTAGATATTTAGTTTCCTTTTATTTTTTGAAGTGAAGATATTTAGTTTCCTAAATAGAGAATTCCTTATTCGCCATCTACTAATCATCAGGATTACCATCAGAGTGGATATTGGGTCGATCCACATAGAACGCCTCCTCGGGAGGAGAGCTAACTTCTGAATGATCATGACAAGTTCGTGAATATGTTCATGCCATCAGCGCCGAAGCCATCACCACCGCCGCTGACTCAGTGATATATTTTGTTGTTGTAGGTTTTTTGTGGAACACACAAGTCTTTATATTTTTGTCAATTTTTTTTGTGTAAAAATGAATTATTAATTACTTTTATTTATTGGTTTTCCTTTTATTTAATTTGTTATAAAATATTTTTTATTATATATTTGTTATTGTTTCTATTATTATTTTAACTGTTTTTAAATTTACTATTTTTAATTATATTTTTTAACAAAAAAAGACTAGCGACATACATAGTTGTCGTTAATATGTCGCTAACTATTGGACTGACCATTTTGTCGCCATCAAAGCTAGCAACAGATTAGCGACAAATTGTTGCTAATCTTTCTCAAACGGTTATAGTGACAAAAAAGAGATGATATCGACAGACTTGTTTGTCGCTAATCCGCTGCATTTTTGTAGTGTATGGCTACTGAAAAACACTTATGACTTGTATATCGCTTTGTTTACTTCCCGCATTTGGTCACCATATATTAGGGGTGGCAACGGTCTTTATAAAACTGCCCAAACCATCTAAACCGTCTGGTTTGATATGTTTTTTTAAACTAGCGATTTGGGGATGGTTTAGAAAATTTTAAAATCGTGATTTCGCGGATTTGGTTGTGGTTTTTTTTTTGGTTGTGGTTTTTAATAATAGAAAATTACGGTTGACCAAACCGCAAAATCACTCCCAAACTTGGAATAAAGTTGATGCCTTTTCATGTTATTTTAACTTTTGTGATTAACTTAGCGAGGCGTCTTCAATTTGACAAATCCATGGGTTTTTTTGAAATGATGGATTTTTATGGATTTCATGGATTTGGAAGGACTTGATCCAAATTCATTCATATTTAATGGGTAGGGGTGAGATTTGGTTATTTATATTTTTTGAATAGAAATCTACTAAAATTCATTAAAATCCTCTGAAATCCTAATGTAGTTTTAAAATCGAATACACTTAGAATTTTTAGAAATCTATTAAAATCCATCGAAACCCTAATTGAATACCCCTTGACTTTTCAAAAGTCCATTAAAATCTTTTCAAATTCAAATTAAATACACCTCAATTTCGAAATCCTCCAAACTCTTTTAAAATCTTTTCAGATCATCCAATAGAATACAGTACCCCCATTAAACTCATAATTTTGATTGAGTTTTGCATGTTTCATTGTGTTTTTAGTGGATGGTCATGTATGAGCATATGTTTTGTTGATGGACATGTATGGACTTGTATGGAATGTGTGACAGTTTTTTTCCTTGAAATTGTGTCGCAGAAAAATCGTAAAACCAGACAGACCAAAGTGCGCAAACTGCAGATGGTTTGGTTGCATTTTTTAGGATTCGCGGTTTAGTGGTGGTTTGCAAAATGACCAAACCGTAAACATTCGGTCTGGTGGCGATTTGATGGTTTTCACCACCAAACCGCGTTTGCCCAACCCTACCAGATATACAAGTTTATACATATATGCAGCGTTCCACACATAGGTTATCCGACTCTTTCTTTTACTTGTTGAGTTATTTAATTTGATAAATTAATTAAGTTAAATCTTTAAATCCTGCAAAAAATTAATAACTCGACTTAAAATTATGAATTTATTATAATGATGGATCGAAAGGCTGACTAAGTTTGCGTTGACCTTGCGGAGGCTAACTCTGGGGTCCACATAGGCTTAGGCTAGGTAGGGCCAGCATGTGTGGAACTAGGATCATCAAAAAGGCAGACGTTCAACTGGGAGTGAATTGGAATGTGATGGGATGAATGATTTTGTGTTGAAATTTAACACGTTATTAATGGAACGCGTCACCGTGAGTGGTAGAGTGGAGATCATATCGAAAACAACTGCGTTCAAATAAAGAGGGGAATCATCATTGTAGAAGTTGTATTTTGAATGGTATAGTGTTGTATGTGTCCAAGCTGAGATTGAACGAATGATTGGAGTTATTGTTTATTTGATGTTGTAATGTTCGTATAGGACTAACATACTTTTCAATGAATGTTTTAAATGGTTGTGTTATTTTTTGGATGTCTCAAATTATATTATTTTTTAGCTTCTCTAATCATACTTTGTAGGGAGGAACGACCATGAATGTGATGGGATATCGTTTCTCATATCATTTCATAAGTCGTAGGAAATCAGTTGGGTGACACTTGTGATGTAGCCGAAAAATAAAATTATGAAACTCATGTTCTTGCATTAAATAGGGAAGCTTGCAAATCATTCAATTGAGACATTTCACAAGGTCTAACAATACAAGACAAGACATTAAACAACATCGACATTATAATTAACACATTTAAAAATCGACATCCACATGATAAACGCCACGAACTAGCCAACAATTTCAAAACGGACACGAAGTCCCCAACAGTACCAAAAGACCAAAACAATCATCAAAGTTAATACATGCCCAAAATAAGTTGATTAAAATAGTAGAGTAAAGTAGTTCATATTCCTAAGTAACTCCCATGAAGCCTCTTTGCTCACTTCTCGCCTCCCTCGGTTGTTGGGTGCTAAATGGTTGGCATTACATTTCAATCAGTGACGTGCACCTTGGGTTGTCCAACTTCATTCATGATGTCGGACCCGTGCTGTGAAATGTCTCTTCATTGCCCCAACACAAATTTTCATCAGGCAGTATTAGTGCACCAATTTCATAGATAACTTATCATCCATCGTGTCCATGCTCAAAGCGAACAACTTTTCAAGCTCCTCATTGTATGTGGTGCACTCATCTCACATCATGATTGCCAACTCCTCATTTCCTCTATGTTGTTTGAAGAAAATCTTCACACCATTAGGGGTGTCAAACACCATCCCCATCTCAAAGGCAGGGGCACTTGCAGTGTCGGAACCTTCAATTCCATCATCGTCATTAACATCACTAACAATCTGATCACTAACCTTTGTGGTCCCATTGCCTTACTTGATCATATTGCGTCGGTTGATCCTATTGCCTCAGCTAATCCTTAGTCGCTATCACCCCCATCATCACAACCCAAATCAACTGCTAGTTTCAAAGGCTCATTTAAATCGAAATTAGGCTTCATGATGCTACCTAACAATCAAGGGAACCAAGTGGTCAAAAATGCAGGGAGATTAGGTTCAAAATTAATTTGTTACATGCGATTTAATTACTCCTAATGTTCGATCATGCACTGAGATCTCATTAAGCCTTACAAACCCTAAACTAAAATGGGTTCAAGTGTGTACTAAATGCACTAAAACCCTAGCAAAAGCGATACAACTAGCAAATCATTTATAGTTTTTGCCAATCAAGCCTAAATGTGGGTTTAGTTGATAAAAAAAGTCGAGCCCCTTTTGCACTTAGCCCCCAACTTGTAAACCTTAAATGATCCCCATTCACACCCATCAAACAAACAAGAATCTCCATACAAGACAAGTAAAAGAGATGCAATGATTTCTTTACCAAGTCCGGAGCAAGAGAAAATTGAATGGGCTACTTTCACCAGGGGGTGGTGGTCTTATTTATTACTTTAAAAACTCTGAGATTCCCATACTAACTCAAAAGATAAGACCCAAAATTGAAGCAGACGATGAACACCTAGTCGATTCTTCTAGCTGTGTAGGTAAAACCCAAAAAATGTCGTTCAAAACGAGTCGTAACCAGACCAAGAAATGGGAGAACATGAGATTTGAGCTGTGTTGAATCAAGTTTCACAGAGCAAATAAGGCAGATGAGGTTTTGGTCTAAAAAATGAGAGGGAAATTCGAATTTTTAGGCTTTAATCAGATACATTGATCCCAATCAAACCATGCAACCACAAACCAGTCAGTTGTCAGTAGGTCGTCAGTTGGTCATAAGACTTTCTCATTTTTTTTTTTTTTTATTTCATTTGAAATCAAAAGATGAGTGGGGCCCGCACATCAGTGCCACGTAGGAGCCACTCGGTGTCTCAACTAGGTGCCCTATGTATGTTACTCCAGCATTTCTCATTATTGTAGTGTCCAAAATTATCCAAGAATATTTTGAGGAAATACACCCTACACTATAAAATACATGCCTTAAAAAGTTAGATGATTTACACCTATAACCTCTAAGAGGTAAATGTGAATAAGTAACAAATGGAGAAAATGTGAATAAGCTACAAGAAGTAGTAAGTCTCAAGTAAACACTAAGGCAATGACCATCTTTTTTTAAGGGATCAATAGGCATGGTGAAGTAATATAATGTTACTTTGTCATTTTTTAAAAAATATGATGTTACTTTGTTAATCTATTTATTAGTGAGTGATGGAGGCATATCTATACTATATATAAAGCCAATCCTCCCTCCATTTCTATTAGTTCAAAATTGATGACTATTCCATATTTGTCCTGTGATGACCCAAAATTCAATAAACATGTCATAGGGGCAATTTAGTAAATTCTCAAACCCTAAATTTAGCCCTAATATAAATATCAAATTGAAAACCCTAGCCTCTTTTGTTCAAAATCAACACATTTGAGAGAAAACAGAAATTGGTATCGGTTGGATCTGTTAACTCAAAAAGACCACATCAAGAAGGTAACCCTCACCCTCATCTTCTTCATCATGCTTTTTTTTTCAAGTTTTAATGGTGTATACATGTTGGGTTTGTACAAAAAGATAGAAAACCCCATATAGAGGCAGTGCCACCACGACGTCGTCAGAAGTGGGCGGCGCCACCATCATCGGCGGGGACGTCCCCGCACCGTTTCCCAAGGACGTCGGGCGCCCCTGGACAGCCCGTGCGTTGGGAAAGGATCTTGCCCAATACATCCAGGGGCGTTTGGCCCCTGGACATTAAACCACATTAAACCAGGGGCCAAACCCCCTGGTCAATTGACCAGTTGACCGGTCAGCAGTTGACCAGTCAACAGTTGATCGGTCAACACTCCAAAAAAAGATAAAGAAGAAAAATAATAAAATAATATATATAAATATATATCATAAATAAATATAAAAAATAATATATTTTCAAATGGGTCGACCCTCTCAGGGGAGACGGGGGGACCCGCAGGGACAACACTAGTGGCCCCATCCCGAAGTAATTGAATAAATGATTAATTTTGAATTTTGAATTGTCGAGTAATAAAAGTATTGTTTAAATTGTCTAGATTTGCAAGGAGGTTCACATCGAGCCCCGTGCGTGCGAGGTCGGCTAAGAGAGTCTAACTCTACGAGTTGAGGTAAGTGGGGAGCTCCGCTCATTTATTAAATATGGCATGCTAATAGTATAATTATGATTTCATGATTTTAACAAAAATGACTTGGGATGGGGTCGTTACCTACCTTGGTTGACTCATGTAAGGCCTCTTAGGGAGCCATACTCATATGGTGGAACCAAGTCACCTTACATGCTTAAGGGCCTCTTGAGGAGCCGTAGTAATACGGTGGAACCAAGTCACCCATTTCTCCAAGGGCCTCTTGGGGAGTCGTGGATGCACGATGGAACCAAGTCACTCAGGCCTTTTAAGGAGCCATGGACACACGGTGGAATCAAGTCACCCACCCATATTTACTATATTATGATGATTGGTCAACAAGGGAAGGTAATGACAAATGTGACCACGAACTTGCATTTATATCTATTACATTCCATGTATCTCTCTTGGAACCCCTTTGCATGAAAAAGTTGATTTTTCTTATGTTTTACAACCCTTGAAACTCCTTATATCTGCATAAGTTGTTTTATGATTATGATATGCTTATTATATATGGAAATTGATGTCATGCTACAGTTTTCAATGTTATCCTGATTTTAAATGCATGCTAGCTTTATTTTGCTTTATAGGTATTACCTGCATGTTTAATATTTGAGCATAGTTCTTCTCTTATTAGGCCCCGTTAGTTCTTTAGCTCACCCCACTTACACTACAGGTCCATCTACGAGTGTGATAGATCGTGAAAAGGGGAGTGTCATTGCTTGGAGTCTCCTAGCAGCTTGAACATTATATGTTATATCTAATATTTGTTTTGAAAACTATTAATAAGGGTTGTAACCTAGGCAAGTTTGTTGGGTAGTTCAACCTTCCTTCAGTTAGTTTGACACATTTATAAGCTTTTGAAGTTTTTGGAGATTTCGTATTATTTTGATTTGCTTAGGTTAATTTGAGATACCCGATGATTTGGTATATGATGACATATGGTATTTATCGAAATTCAAATTTCGCATTCTTTTGTCATATTGTCTATATGTTATTGCGTAAGTTGTTTAGGCGTGCCAGACCGTGATTGGGGCCTAATTCAGGTTCTGGGCTTAAGTGGCGGTAGGACGACCCGACCCTAAGTCGGAGAATGGTCGTTTCATGTCCTTAATTTCTTTTTTTTATTGTTTCAAAAAGAAGTTAACAAATTATTGATGGCGGCGTTTTTGAAAAATAAACAAATTTAATGTTTTAAATGAATCTAATTTAACTTTTCTTAAATTATCTCCACTCACCCACGAAGCAATTGGTTCGAATTAAAACATTGAGTAAGAGTGGCAGTTATAAAGATTCCTCTATTTCTAAAAACTATAGCGATTTATACAAGTAGTTTAAGAAGTTGTCAAATCCCACGTTTCTTTCCTTTTCTTTAGCAGCTTTCAATCTTCCAATTTCATGCATTGTGGTTTTCTTCTCTTTTTTTCCATTGATCGCAATCACAGAGATCATCTTCATCTTGAAAAGCCAGCTGGACGTTGGATTCATCACCACCGCCAATGCGCTCATCTCCAAGTCGATCAACAAGGGGGAGGTGTTCTTGTTCCCGAGAGGGCTGGTCTTCCAGAAAAATAATGGGGAGGTCCCCGCTGCGGTCATTGCTAGGTTTAACAGCCAGTTGGATAGGACGGTGTCGATTCCTTTGACCCTGTTCGCTGCCACGCCTCCCGTGCCCGATTATGTCCTACCCAAGACCTTCCAAGTGGGCACCAAAGAGATCGAGAAGATCAAGTTCAGGCTCGCGCCCAAGAAGTGAATAATTTCACTCCTCTGCTTGGTCAAGGTTTTGTTTTGCTGTCAAACTGCAATGCTGTCCGAATAATTTTACATTTTACATTTTTAATAATAATAAATGAATGAATGAATGGTGTGTGAATTGGATTTAATTAAGCTTATCTCACCTTTTGTTTTATTTCATGCATTGCGGTGGAACTGAACAAGTTTTTCACCGACACATAAAGGTACATCACACATTCATTCTTCAGTAGCCTCTCTTTTACTACTTTCTTCTTTACTTTCCTCTTTTGATTTCGGGTTCCCAATTCGAAACACCCATTATCATATTATAAATGGCTTTTTCATTAAATTTTTTGGAAAAAAAATTTAAGGAAATACACTTCAGATTTAAGATTTTTTTTTTTACTTTTGTTTGCTGAGCTTTTGGTCGATTTCTTGATGTAGAAATAACATTTTGAAGTCTTTTTTTGAAGAAAGAAGATTGTTATTTTAGAGAGTGTGAGAGAGAGTGAGTGAGGGCCTTGGTTGAATAGTCAGAAGAAGTTATCAACGTAGATGTTTGTTTGTTTTATTTAATAAGAGAACTGACAATATGTTAGCTATTTTAATTTTAGTTTGTAGTGATTTGCCAACATCGATTATTTCCTCTCCATCAAGATATGACATTATTTGTAAGCTATTTGTGGTCTAATTTAATTATAAGATTTTTTATGTGCTAATAAGGTTTTCCTTTTTTAAATAAATTTTAAAGTGCCAATTTATATATGCAATGTCGAGATTTTTTGATGGCATATATAGTTGAACCAATTGATATTTGCGTTAATTACTAATTGAAGTAGTGTGACTATTACATTGCCATTTTATTATTTTCTAAAACACTTATAGTATTGGATCTTAATTTGTGTTCAAATGACCAACGAGTCAACGACATAGTTGCACATTTTAACACCAAGTGGAGCAATCATCATTGCATTTTTTTTTTTTAAGTATCCATTACAGATTGGCCTCTTAGAACTTGACGAAGTCCATATTAATATAATGTTAATTACTACATAGATAGCGCAAAGAATTAGATAAAAACAGGGTACTCCTCATATGTTACCGGCATACCCAAGTATTTGCAAACGCAAAGAATTAGATAAAAATAGGGTAAATCACTTTATTTGTACACCACGTGCAGAACACGTGTTTGTTAACTAACCTCTCATAAGACGAGGTCTAGGGTGCGTCTATTATGAAATAATTACTGTAATCCTTATATGTGCCTCTCGAGATGCATTGCGCAGCGTGAATCCACTCCGTATGCCTATCACATTGCTCAAAGTGGATTAAGAAAACATGGCCCTAAAAAAATATAAAAAATAATAATTGAAAAAAAAAAAAAAAAAAAAAAAAAAAAAAAAAAAAACAAGGAGGAGACGTGCGGGTGGTGTTGGTGGCACATTACATCAAGTCCACTAACAAAAACAAGTGCTTTCCGAGGCAGCGCTTCCGAAAAGTCCAACGCGGGGCGGCGCCTCATACCCCATTCTTCTCACCTAACATTCTCTGCGCAACAAAACCAACAAACTTCAACTGCTCCCACCAATCCCTCTCTCTTGCTCATGGAGTTCCTCTGAAAAAAATAAAACCCTAATTGACACAACGCGCTCGCTCCGTCCACAATGTGTCCTCTGCGCCTGATTCTCCTCTTCATCTCTGCTACTCTCGCCGGATTCCTAGTCTTCAAGAACCTCAAATCTAGAGCTGACGATGATGTTCGCGATTCGGATGAGTTGGTGAAGCCTGTTGACGATGTGCCTCGATCGAAGAAGGTATGTACGGTGTTGCAATTTGGATGATTGATTTCGTTCCATCTTGTTTAAAATTCTAGGGATTCTAGGGTTTCTGTTTCTGAATTTGTGAAGCATTTTGGTTGGATTAGGTTTTCTCTGCAATTGGATCCGGATTCTGGACCTGCGTTGACATGGCGAGCGGACGGTACTTGTGGAGGCATCTCAAGCAGTCTTGATTGATTTCTGCGCAATGAGGTTCGTGAATTGTGTTTGTGTTGTGGTTGTTGATTGATTGTCTGCTGTAATTGATATTGGGAAGGAAGCGAAGGATTTGTAGAGGTGGGGCTGGAATTGTAGAATTCAACGAAAAATGTACATTGTAATGAAGTATGTTTTCATGCTCTGTTGTGACTTCTTTTGAAATTCCACGGAAGTTTGTGTGTTCTCTCGAATTTCCGAAGAGGAAAAGTAATAGAAAGTATTCTTAAATTTTACTTCTTTGTTATTGTATCGAGAGCCTCAACAAGTTCTATACTTCAATTAAAACTAAAGTAACTAAAGACCAATGAAATAGATAGCAGGAAGCACCTTAGTATTGGAAACCACAAGTCCTTGTAATTAGTTAATTCATAAATATCTTTACTAATTCGGCATTAAGATGAAGAAGAATGGACTTTCTTATCATTTTCCATAGCTCGATGCACTGCCAATTTAAGGTATTATGGAACTTCCTGAGTGAATTACATGGGTTTGCAAATCAGAGTCATCTGGTTGTAATAGAATCACCGAGGAGAGCTATAGCATTTCAGCTTGGCTTCCGAATGATAAAACTGTAAAGCAACTCACTTTTTTTAAGCTGAAGAAGAAGAGCAAAAAAAAAAAAAAAAAAAAATCGATATAGATTGGGTTTCTGTTCAATTGTAAATCTTAGGCCGATAAGCATAAGAAAACAAGGAGAGTACATTAGTCGGTTCTTTATGAAGAATCTTGATGTTTGTAAGCCCTCACATTTGTCAGGCCGTTTGACTAGCCAAGATCCAAATGTAGATATTTGTTATTCGTGCTTGTACCCCCAGTTATTGCTGGAGTAGTCTTGTGAAGAACTTTGACAAAATACTCATTGAGCTTGATTTCTCCGAAGTAGATGATGGAAGTTTCCTTGTGCATGTGTGTATTGTTTGTTTCTTTCTTTGTAAGTTTTGAAATAATTTGAAATCCTTCTCCAGAAGCTTTTTCATTTTTGAACTTGATAGGATAAATTACTAGAAAAAGAATGGCTTAATAGGTAAATACGTCCTAATGTTTCAAGATTTTTGCAAAACATCCTAACGTTTCAATTTTTGCAAATATATCATAATCTTTTAGTTTCATGCAAATTGTATCCTTGTTTGTAATTATTATGTATCAAACTACAATCAAAGTGATGAATGGTCACTAGATTACATACCAATTCCATTTATATGATATAATATTCTCAATTGTATGCATAATTTATTATATTTTCAAGTGTAATTCACTAAAAATAGAAAGTGATGATACAATTTACAAGAAATCAAAAGGTTAGGATATTTTTGCCAAAATTCAAACGTTAGGATATTTTTGCAAAAACTTTGAAACTTTATGATATATTTGCCTATTAAGCCAAAAAGAATTACTTATCTGTGATTCTGTGTGTATGTCATATAAGCTTTTTTTTTTTTTTTTTTTTTTTTTTTTCTGGGCAAATGCAACAATTCCGTGAAAGCTCAGATGTTATTGAGATATTGGTTGTGGTGATCCTCTCCTGTGTTTCTATTTATTTATGTTTTCGGCTTTCGGAAATTGTAATGGCAGCAAAGGTATTTTAAATGATTTTTAGGCTTGGAGTCAAGTTCAAGGCTATTATTCTGATTTGCAGTTATATGAAGGTTCATTAAATTTGTGAGCCTTTCCTGGTGCTAAGTTTGACTTGATATATTTTTTTAGCATCTTTCTCCATTTGTATGTTTTGCTTATTAAATATTTTTCAAAAAAAAATATAACTTTCTCGAGGATCGCTTACTGATGGAATTTGGAGGTATGTCTGATACAACTTTAGTTCTATCAGAGTTCTATCAAGACAACAAACTAAACAAACACACAATAAACAATGAATTGAGAGATAAATAGATAATGCAAGAGAGACAAAAAACTTTATTGATAATACTAAAGAGACACAAGAAACCCGCAACTGTTCTAGAGGCTGGACTCTCCCCAACTACTCACCAGAGTAGAACCCTAATTCTCAACACTTTTCTCATGCCTCTCATAAAGCCCTAAACCGCTTATTTATACATTTTTACAAGAGAAGTGCTAGAATGACAACACGTCACACCACAAGACACATTGGCTCACAATAGCCATCCATGCATGCCTCGAGATGCGGGCATACACAGATCTCGATGCATAATACGCGGGTCGAGGTCGCATGGAGGGCTCTTGTGGGCCAATGTGTCTTGTGGTGTGACATTGTTGTTGTCATTCTAGTATTTTCCTTTCTACAATATGAAGATGACTAATATAATCAGCGTCTCCTTTGAAACCTTTGTTCGCTTTACCTGAGAGTCTATCAATGTCGACTGGAGTTCAGGAGCTCCTATGTGCGTGCTTGTTATTGGGCTTCTTAATATGTTGTTGATCTAGTGAGCAATGTAGTGCAGTCTCCTACTTTGTTTTTCTTTTTGTGAAATTACTTTCTATAGCAGTAACTCCAGTTTGAATCAGCTTATGGACGTCTTTGAGCTCCTCTATTGATTTCCTACAACCACTCCAGAGATTTTAGTGTAAGTTATTCATGTGGAGGCTTTAGATGTCGATATTAACCATCTTTTTTAGGGTAAAAAGAATATGTTGTTGATCTAGTGAGCAATGTACTACGGTCTATTACTTTTTTTTTTTTTTTTTTTTTTTTTTTTTTTTTTTTTTTTGTGAAATTACTTTCTGTAGAAGTAACACCAGTTTGACGTATTTAACAAAAAAAAAAAAAACCAGTTTGACTTAGCCTTTGGGTGTCTTTAAGCTCCTTTATTGATTTTCTACAACCACTTCGGAGATTTTAGTGAAAGTTATTAATGTCGAGTGTGCTTTAGATGTCAAGAAACTTTCTTTTAGGGTAAAAAGAGTATGTTGTTGATCTAATGAGCAATGTTATACAGTCTCCTACTTTGTTTTTCTTTTTGTGAAATTACTTTCTGTAGAAGTGACACCATTTTGACTCAGCCTATGGATGTCTTTGAGCTCCTTTATTGATTTCGTTCAACTACTACGGAGATTTAAGTTTTAAGTTATTCATGTTGAGTAGCTTTAGATGTCGATATTAACTTTCTCTTAGGGTAAGCAGAATATGTTTGATGGTCTGCGAATGTGAGATTGTTCCTCTTGATTTCCTCAGTAATTCTGTAACTGCAGGTTTTTTTTTTTTTTTTTTTTTTTTTTTTTTTTTTTTTCAGATGCAACTGTAGTTCAATCTATATAGAAAGTGGTTTGCTTTGGGTAAGCACAATTTTAGTTTCAAGTTTCAATCCATATGCAATTGCTTTCTGTAGGATGTATAGAAAGAGGTTTCGCTACGGCTTTAACTGTTTTCTTAACCTTAGTCAACCATTTTGTTAACTATTTGTTTTTTCTCCATTCCATCAACTGTAAGAATCTCATTTAGAGAGGGAAAAAATATGAACTGATCAAACTCAAACTATCTGCAACAACAAAATCAAGTTCCGTGTTTCAATGCTTGCTTGTATAAACCAAAACATATTTATTTCTCGACTTAAGTACAAAACTATGAACTACGTCTCTAGTTTTTCATTACCCGATGATTATGACGCCATGCTGTGTTTCAGTCTTCGATTATTTTTATTTCCCATGTAAAGATGCTGCTGTTTCTAGAAATACAGCCCATCTTAATCTGAAAATTGACTCATTTATTTGGTTCAAGACAAGTGATAAGGCCAAGGTAATGTATGCCTTAACTTTTGATGTAGTAATTGAGATGAGAATATCTGATAGCAGACCAAATGAAAGAGAGATAAGCTCTTATAGTTTGCAGACAAAATTTGTTCTATCATAGGCTTGCAATTTGGATTCAACATCATCTAGATTCGTTGCTTAGTCATTACCACTGCTATTTATAATGTGGCAACTTCGTGAGGCTTTTGAATAAAGTAAAGACAAAAAGAACAGAATTTGTGGAGAGTTTTTTTTTTTTGGCTGCCGGACAAGCATCTATTACAAATAGACTTTACAACAATGAAGCATTTTTTTTTTTTTTTGCCAAAGTGATTTGTATTGAGGTGTTCTTCGTCTAACCGGACAAGTATCTATTACAAATAGATTTTACAACAATGAAGCACGAAACAAATTCCAAAAACGTGCACAATATAGTGCGACCCAACTCTAGCCCTAAGGCAGGGACAATCACTTCAACAATAGGGACAACTACCCCAATAATGGAGACAACCATCGAATGTAAGCGAAAATTAATTTTAACTAAATAAAAAACACTAGAGCTTAACCCACACAAAGAAAGAAACATGAAATAAACTAGAACTTAGCCACTTCATCGACAAGCCACTTCAACGACAAACGCAACTGCCTAGCACTGCCTCTGGTTGCACAACTTCGCATGAAACGTAGACCCAAATCGATTGAGTCTATATTCCGAAATGAATGCTCATTTAAATGTTTGTAACATACTCATTTTGTTAATACAACAACGAAAACAAAAGCTTCAATCCCATTTATAAGGGGTCAGCTACATGATCAAATTGTACTCGATTTAATACAGTGCAAGTTTAAAATGTTGTGACTTTGATCGATACATTCTAAGTTGTCTTAAGTTGATCACAGTATACCATCAAATTTATTCGATTTTTTTTTTTTATTCTTGAGTTTTTTATTGAGGCATTTCTAGATTGGCTTTGGATGTTCTCATTTTTATGTTGGAGAAAAGTGACAATGAAAATTTTACCAAAAAAAAAGAGACAATGAAGAAGAAAAAGAGATGAAAATAGTGATGTGGTCAAACCCCTTTATATATATATATATATACTAGTTTTCATAACGTGCTCGGCATGCACGTGCTACGCACAAGCTATATAACTTAAATTAAAACTAAAATTAAATAATGTTACATTACATAATTGGGGTGTGAAAAGGGGGTAATTAATGGCTTAGTAGAAGAGACAATGCCAAAGAGGTTGCTCTTGTTTATGTAGTTAGGGATAATAGGTTGTCGTGGAATTGAGAATTTAAAGTTGTTTTAAATACAGGGGAGGTATAGCTTGTAGCTATGCCCCCAAAAAATTCCAGTAGTGTATGGTATAAAAAGAGTTGTCTTTTCTATTCATTACACCATTTTCATTAATAATATATCAGAACATGATTTCCCATATATTTGAAAGTATCCTTAGTCATTAGCGTATCTTAACTTTTTTTAATTTCTTGTAAATGGTCCTCCAATTTATGTTAACATCAAAAGTGAAGATTGAGATTGCAAAGAATGTGTATTTGAATTATTCTCAAAATTTGATTAGAATTAGCTCATGAGTAAAATTTGATGGTAATATACATGATCAATTATATGCTGTGAGTCTATTCACTGACAAGAAAGATGACATGCGTTTTTACAAATGAAAATTTAGTTACATTCCTACTGAGACAACATATTTCATGTAATTCATTACAACTCCATATTTAACTATTCAATCTGCAAACCTTAATTAATTGCTCTCAAAGTGAACATTATTGTTGCATGGCCTCAAAACTCAATTCTTGTCGAATTTTCAGAAGATTTTAGAATAATGAACTTACAGTCTTGTCTAGTACTTTTATTGCATGTCTCCATATCAGTTGTATTGCGGCTCCTATACTTGTCATTAACCCTGCATAGAGTACTTACCACTCACTATACATAGAGTTTGAAGCAATTAACTCTGCATTCGTGACTATTGCTACAGTTACTAACATTCATTTAAGCAAGCTAATCATGGATAGAACAAACCTACAAAAGTGTTCACCATTAGTAGGGGTAGGCAAACCGCAATTTAGTGGTGAAAACCTTCAAACCGCAACTAAACCGAGGGGTTCACGGTTTGGTTGTTTTGCAAACCACCACCAAATCGCGAACTCTTAAAATCGCAACCAGACCCACCACAGTTTGCTCGGTTTGGTCGGTCTGGTTTCGCAGTTTGTGATGAATTGAAGTAAAGTTAACTTTTTTTTTTTATTGAACTTTTGCTCCACAGACTTAACAGAAAACTACATCAACTAAGAAAGAGCACAAATTAACTTCAACTAAACAATCACACATTTAAAACATCATATTCAAAATTGGATCACCAATTTCAACAACAAAACCTAATTTCGGCTGCTTTGAACACGAAATCACAATAGCTATTGAATGAACAAATGATGGTGATGATGATGAGTAACCTTTTTGAAATTTAATACAAAAAAATAAGTCTTACCAGATAAATCAATAAAAGAAAAAACAAGTTTTCATGATCGGAAGATTGAAAAACAACTTAGTGAAGTGAGCAACAATGGAAAGCAAAGCAAGGATAGAGAAGGCGAGGGCTTGAGGGAGAAGAGCATAACAGAGAGAGGAGGTGACGACTTGAGCGAGAAGAGCATAGTAGCGACGACTTGAGCAAGAAAGCAAAGCAGCGACGACTTGAACGAGAAGAGTAGAGCGGAGAGAGGTGTTGTGGTGGTGAGGTGGGCGTGAAGAGCAGAGCAAAGAGATGAGGTGTCGTGGTGGTGAGGTGAGCGTGAAGAGCAGAGCAGAGTGGAGGTGGTGAGATGGTACATTATTGATGCAACAACATTAAATACCAAGAAAATCAATGGTATAAAGCAAAGGTCGAAGTATAGGTCAAGTACTCTTTATAGTAAAACTATTTTATTACTTTGCAATGCTCTTTGAGGAATGGCAAAAATAAAAACACTCTTAAGAGCAATACTAAGATGACATAATGTGATTTGAGAGTGGATAAGATGCAAAAAAAAAAAAAAAAAAGAAACTTAACTACTTTTTTATTTGAGACAGAAAAGCATACATAGTTTACCTAGCAAATTACCTCTCTAAAACTTTGAGCAAGTGGTAGCAACTTCCCTTTACTTCCAACAAACACCAATATATACTTTATTCATTATGTAGTAGAGTTCCTGCGCAACACCATTTTGACTCAGATTCTAGTATGAGGCATCAGCCCACCAAGTACTAATTGCAAATTTCACATTGCGTGTAGAAGATCTATTAAACACATGAATTATTGTTACTCCGGAAAACATGAATTGGGCCATAGTTTTATGTTGACAGTTAATTGGATTGGTGAGTCAATGGAGAAAAAAAAAAAGAAAAACCATCGTTATTGTATTCAACTTAGGAAGATTGTCCAATTCGTTCACATTCATGTAGTTGATCCTCCTAAGATTCAGAGATACATATATCGTTATACAAATTTCTATAAAATGATTAGAAGTTACGAGATCAGTTCAATTGCAAAGCATTTTTCTCTACATATAATCAATGTTACTTTAATAGAAAGTTAAAAGCTTGTGATACATGCACTCTGATTAAGACATTCAACTTGGGCCTCATTTGATTCGTTTTGTTTTTGTCAACTTACAGTGTGAGCGAAGATAACTCCTTAGAGTTAACTCACGATGTAAGTTTATATTTCACGTTTGGTTCAACTTTGAACTTACAGGAAAGTTGCTAATTTTAAAAACAATAAAACATAAGAATTGACATAAATACCCTTCAAACATGTTTTTAAAGATAAAAAAGAATGCGTTATTATTTTCACCACATGCACTTATATTTATTTAATTACTCATAAATAAATAAAAACTTAAAGTAAATAACAATCATATAAATTATTTACAAAAATACTTAAAAACTTTAAATAATTATAAATATTTTATAATTTTCTTGAAATAATATTTTAATAATTATTAATAATAAACATAATAGAATACAACTAATGATAATTTTAAAAATATTTCTCTTACTTGAAAAATACTTTCTTTTTTTATAAAAAAAATACTTTTTTATGAGTTATTTATATAATCTTTATATCCATGGATTAATAACAAGCATTTAAGTTCTTCTAAATAGAATAAAATATGTTTAAGGTTAGAAAAAGAATAAAACATATATTAAGAGAAGAGATGGATGTGGGCAACAAAAAAATAGACATTCATGAGGGACAGTTTTGTCATTATTTTCTAGGGAGATAACTCCTCTAGGGGGTGGAGGAGGTATCTCACACACTTGGGTGTGAGTTGGGAGATAACTCACATGCAAGTTGGGCAACCAAGCAAGATTAGTTGCAACTCCCCTCCAAGTTATCTCCCGAGAGTTAACTCCACCTCCAACCAAACAAGGCCTTGATCTAGTCTAATATATAATCCTTTAAGAGCTTTAGACCAAGCTCTCAAGAGAAGTGGAACATCATAGAGACCCAAAAATATATTAATATGGTACCTCTCTCATCTTGAAAGAAACCAAATAATTGTTATAAAAGTAAGTAATCGTGACTACATTTCGATCAAGCTTTCAATTAAGTAGTATAATTACAATCTTGTAAGTTGGAAATATGACATACAATTAAAAAACTATAAAATAAGAGGATAATTGCAACAAGAACTCTGTAACAAAACTTCACGAACAAGACAATTATAGCACGCACACATACACATATGCATATACTTTGAGAAAGAACCAAAAAAATTATATCACTGTTTTAATAATCAAGATCCATTACAAGAAAATACATAAATTTAATTAGAAACGGAAATTAGAACTTAAAGATTTGGACACAAAAGGAAGCATATGCATATACTCATAGAAAGAACCTCATATTCAAGGCAAACCTTAAAAGATTTGGACACAAAAGGAAGCATATTTGGACCAAGTTTCAGCACATCTTCCATGTCTCTAGAACTACTGTTCTACATTACAACCGCATTCTTTTTCTCACAAAAAAAAAAAAAAAAAAAAAAATCACATCTGTATTCCTCAATGAACTACCAACCCAAATAATGATTGATTCAACTATTTTAGAATTGCTACTCTCATCCACATAACCCCAAAAAAGCATAAATCTCAAGTCCCCAACTATCAAACCCAAAAAAATGCAGAATATACATTCAATCGTACACAATTATAGAAAATTGAAGAACTTACAACAGAGAAAGTAGGATCCGCACTCCAAACGCAATATCCAAGCTTTTGATTAGCGTCTTGCTACACAATCAAATATGATGCAGAAAATAACGAAATAGAGGAACGCCCTAGCTTTGTCAAAAAGAAAAAGCCCTAGCTATGGAGTTGATGATCGATGAGAAGTGGAGAGAGAACGCAAATCGACAAGTTAGAGTTGGAGTAGCTTTAGGGTTATGCTTGATGAGAAGCCGAGAAGAGAGAGCATAAATTGACGAACATGGCACTAATCAATAAAAACCACTAAAGCAACAACTATCCACTTAGGTTCTCGAATTTGAAAGTTTGAACTTTTAAAAGGGGAAAAAGAAAAAAAGAAATAGTTGAGCTATTAACGAAAAGAGATTGAGTGATAGGTTGGTACCTGAGGCAAGGATTGGGAAGTCATCCAAAACATGAAGAAAGCCCTAATTTATTCTTGAGATTAAGAAGAGAAGATCTGGCATTCATTACTGGACTTGTACAGTTGTGAATAAAAAGAGAGCTGCTCCTGAAAAAAGCCATAATTAAAAATTTTAAATGAGAAAAATAAGAAGATCTGACATTCATTACTGGACTTGTTTTGAATGTTTCCGGACGACCCACGTGTACTTCCACGTGGACTGTCCCCCTAAACATGAATGACGCATTCTTGGAATGCGCCATTCATGTTATTCCTATGGACAGTTACACATGGATGTCCACGTGGACTGTCCAGTAGTAGAAACACTAATAGCGCATTTTGCGAATGCGCTATTAAGTTTCTCGGACAGTCCATGTGTACTTCCACATGGACAGTCCCCCTTAACACGAATGGCGCATTCGGAGAATGCGCCATTCGTGTTATAGTATTTCCTACATGTCGTCCACGTGGTAGCCACGTGGACAACACAGAAAACATAAATGGCGCATTCTCAGAATGCGACATTCATGTTTCTAACACTCCACGTGGACGACACGTGGAGCGATTCCATAACACGAATGGCGCATTCGGAGAATGCGTCATTCGTGTTATCCTCATCGTCATCCCATCGTCACGGACCAGCAGAGGTCGAGAACGCAGGGAATATTCCATGCGTTCTCGATAACATGGGCTAGGGGGAGTATGGATGCATAGGTAGGTGGTGAATGAGGTGGTTGTGGGTAGTTCTATATTTAATGGTGTTTGTTGGTGGGTTTAAGGAAGCACAGGAGAGAGACAGTGAGGTAGAGGGAGAGAGTGAATGAGAGACTCGGGAAGGGGAGACTCGGGAGAGGGAGAGAGAGAGAGACAGTGAGGTAGAGGGAGAGAGTGGGTTTAGAGGCCGGTATATAGAGGGAGATAGTAAGAGGGAGACTCGCGCGGGTGAGATAGACAATGAAAGAGAGGGAGAGAGTTGCAGACGAGCTGGAGAGAGGGAGAGAGTTGCAGACGAGAGAGAAAGAGGGAGAGAAGGGAGGTGGAGGGAAATAAGTGTTGGGGACCCACAACAGTGAGAGAGACAGAGAGAGGCTTGGAGGGGGAGAGAGTAGGGTCCAGGGTGTGGCGAGAGAGAGAGAGAGAAAGAAAGGACTGCAACAGAGAAATAGAGAAGAGCTTGCTTGGCCGAGAGAGAGAGAAAAGCTTGCTTGGCCGAGAGAGAGAAGGGGGGGGGATTTTTCTGTTGTTGGAGAGTTTGTTAAAAAGTTAAGATTTTTTGTTATAATGGTGTTAAAAATAACAGTGTAGTTATATAGTAGTTTTTATTTAATAACAACTAACGTAATTTTTTTTTTAAGGGAATAGCTGAAGATTAAAAGAGGAGGAAACTAGCTAGTAAGCATGAAATTTATTTATTTAAGTTTTATTATGTTTGACTTGGCTTGATTGGTATATATATATATATATATATCTACCTATATATTAAAAGTCATTGATATAGCAAAAGTTTCCGTTGTGACTTGAATTATCGTTTATATCATTTAATCACGTATTTATGCCTACTTCTTTAGAATTTGCCTATATTTTCTACGTATTACATTATTTGCGGGTTTAGTTTCTTCAATATTATAACTAATTACATATTTAGAGACTCATTTTTATCTATGCTAAATCAAATAACATATGTAAATGTGCGTAACTTATCCTTTACCCCATGTCTAATTTAAGTTTGACAACAAATTTGAGATTCTCTCTCACCGTGATG
Organism: Stephania cephalantha; assembly: GCA_039657325.1. Taxonomy (NCBI): domain Eukaryota; kingdom Viridiplantae; phylum Streptophyta; class Magnoliopsida; order Ranunculales; family Menispermaceae; genus Stephania; species Stephania cephalantha. Next base: position 39,650,216 of record CM077572.1, on the reverse strand, counting down.
CACAACAAATTTACACATTAATGGGAAGTTGAATAATTTAAATTTCTTGCTAAACTTAAGAGAAAACATAATTTTCTAGTTTAATTGAAGTCCCGCGAGCAAAGCGAGCGGGCTAAAACGTTGAAATTAGTATATATTATATATAATCATGTTACATATTTAGGCAAGGAGGAAGGAAAATGGTATTGCTTGCATGTTGGTGGGATCTTCAATTTTTTAATTTATATTGTTTTCAACTTGATCTTGCTTTGATGTAATACATGCTTCATTTTAATTGATTTATCAGTAGTCATCGTATATGATGGTTTATAAGTTATTAATTGGTGATTCCTGCAGATGAATAAGTATGCTCTGTAGTTGCGCTATTAAGGCGATCATCTACATCATAAAGTTTGCTTACGATTTAAATCCCCAATTTGATCAACATTGGCGTTTGATATATATGCAATCTTTTTACATCATCATTGTTCGATAAATTATGTAGGTCATGTAACATAGGAATATCCCATTTATCTTTTATGCGAACGGGGAAATTGTAAATGGTAGGAATGACATTAGGTACAACGCACCCCCCATCAGCAGTGTTGACGTTTAAGTTTGGGACGAGTAAACTACAATTGATGGATCACGTATGTAACGCATTCAATATCTCATCTACGGAAACTATAGTAAGGATGAATTTTCGTCACGCGATAATCCTCCCCGAGGATTCACAATATTTTGTCCTCGTAATGCTGGAAGACGCGACACACTTTGACTTGATGTGGGACTTATCTACCATTAAGCGCAAGGGTATATATTTATTTAACATTTGAGCCAATCGACTATTTTCAAAATCATACAGTTCATTCGCAACTAGTAGATGAAGATGTCAGCACGTCAGACACTAGATCGATGATGGAAAGATTGCATATGCAATCACCAAGGGTGATGATGAACCCAACGACGATGATGACATTAATGACGCGGACGAGGACGTGCGTCCCCCGAGGATGTTGCACCATACGTCGATTGGGAAAACTTAAATGTTGTTACGGATGACCAAAGGTATGAACCTCCAGGGGCGGAAAACGTGCAAGATAATGAGCAGTTTGCTATCGATGAAGAGAATTTCATGGAGGAAGCAATTGATGATGAAGTTCACCAACCATCGACGGTGTATAATGAAATCGATTGGGAGGTGGCTAACTCCACTGCGACCCAACATTCTCATCAACAACATTTGGACCTGGGGGGACATGTCTAATTTTGATTTGGAAATAGGGATATGCTTATACAACAAAAAAGACTTACAACATGTCATCAAAGTGTGGCATGTTAACAGACATTTTCAATATCATGTGATGGAATCAACTACAAATTTTTGGGCGATCAAGTGCAGAAGTGTGCAAGATGGGTGCATGTGGCGTCTTCGTGCTTGTTTGCAAAAAAAAAAAACACAATTATGGGAGATCACACAATTAGACATGCCGCACAACTGTATAAATCCCGACGTAGAACGCGGTCATGCCCAACTCGATGCCAACATGCTTGCGCGAGAGATCCAAAGCATTGTCCAGATAGATCAAGCAATAACTATCAAGGCATTAATACAAATAATTAAGGAAAATACGGACACGAAGTAAACTACAAGCGAATGTGGGATGCCAAAAGGAAGGCAATTGCAAATGCATTTGGAGATTGGGATGAGTCATATGCTAGATTACCAAGATGGTTGGCGGTTGTGAAGATTAAGAGTCCGGGGACAACAATTGAGTGGTCACATAGACAATGGGCTTCTGATGAGATAAGGACTGAGTATCCTCAATTTCGTCGTGTGTTTTTCGCATTCGAAGCATCAATACAAGCTTTTAGGTTTTGCAGGCCTCTTCTTCAAATTGACGCGACTTTCTTATATGGCAAATATAGTGGTAAGCTAATGATTGTCATCTCTGTTGATGGTAATTGACACATACTACCGATAGCATTTGCTGTTGCAGAAACTGAATCTACGGATTCGTGGGGATAGTTTTTTAGGATGTTGCGTAAACACGTGACGGATAGAGATGATGTTTACATTATTTTTTATCGTCACCCTGGCATTCTGGAGGTGGTCAACACATCGACCAATGATTTTTGTCCCCCAAAAGGATACCACCGTAATTGTCTGCGACACTTGGTCAGTAATTTCAACACTCAATTCAAAAATGAACCCTTAAAAAACCTACTTTCTCGAGCAGCTAGTCAACATCAATTTCGAAAATTTAATGCGTGCATGGAGTGTTTTGCGTACTTATCATCATGAACCCTCAATGTGTGCAATATGTCAATGTCATCCCCAAAAACTATGGATTCAATCGCATGAAGGAGGCATGCGGTACGGATGGATGAATTCTAATGGTGTTGGTATGTATGACATGCAAGTTATGTTTTGCATTCAACGATTTAGTTATCGCTGAAGTAATATTACTTACACGAATTTATTTTCAATTAGAGAATGTTTTAACGATGTATTGAAGGGGCTCGATTCTTGCCAATAACAACGATGACTCAAATGATTTACTATAGATTGGTGACATACCACGATCGACGTAAACAGAAAATCAATGAAGCAATCTCAAACGACCAATCGTACACAAAATATGTCACGGATAAACTCACACATTATGAACAATCCGCAAGGAGGCATCAAGTCAATTTGATAAATCGTGACATATGTGAGTTGAAAGTGCGAGACTTGGACGACATGGAGATCGCATGCATAAAGGCAACAATACCCAAGTCGTCATCCTGAAGGACCGCGTGTGTAATTGCAATAAATAGCAATCGTTTGGTTTCCCTTGCTCACACGTGTTAGATGCATATGCCTTTATTCGAGTGAGCTACTCGCAATTTATTGAACCATACTATAGGATAGATGTGTACGCACAATGTTACTCCTCTAATTTCAAAGCCATTCCGGATGAAAAATATTGTATGGCTTTTGGGACGAAGATCATACATGACCCAAGGTGCAGACGTGGCCGAGGAGACCAAAGGGAAAACGAAAACAAAACGAGATGGATTTTCCTAATGTTTCAAGAGCCTTGCGATGAGGAATATGTCATCAAGAATGACATAAAAGAACAACATGTCCCAATAAAGACCGTGATCGAGTCCCTACTAAGAAGAACCGATGCGGCATTTGTCGTGCAGAGAGGACATAACAAAAAAATTGTCCAGTCTAGAGCTCAATCTTCCAATCAAAACCAATAGTCCATTTTGTATATTGTTTGTTCATGGCTTAAGTATCATAATTTGATTATATTGAACCTTTTGAAGTATCCAAAAATTTTACGTCATGAAATGTTTAGGTATTCGTTATTTTGAACATATAATAATGAATTGTGGTGACTTTTCGAACAACACGACTAATTTTTTAAAATCACTAAATTGTAGTTTGTACACCAATGGATCCAGATCCATTAGATCCTTCACTATTACATCTCCAATCTACACACATATCCTCGTGAGCGTGGAGGGGTCAGGTAAACTTTTTAAGATGGATACATCCAATGTTCATGAATAAACGTATAATATACATATATATTGACATCTTATTTTCAATTATAAGGTGTACGAAACATTGCGCGTGCGTCGAAGACGTGGTGTCGTTGATCGAACGGTGGAGTATCATTCTCGAATGATCCCATATCTACGTTCCAGTGGGTTTTATGGGATTTCGCGCGTATCATTTTTCAGCCTTGATTGCGCTTTAATTACTACATTCGTTGAGAGATGGCGCCTAGAGACACATACATGTCACATTCAATGTGGCGAGTACATTATTACAATCCAGGACGTACAGGTACAGCTCGGCTTACCTATCGAAGGTATGCATGTGACGGGAACCACCGATACAGACTATGTCGAGGTGTGTGAGATGCTACTTGGTTGAATTCTTGTTGGAGATGACTTTCATGGAAATAAATTTAAAGTCGAATGGCTTGAACGTAACGTGCCAGCTATACATGACGACAGCGATGAGGAATCGGTGCGACGTTATGTTCGATCGTACATACTCCAACTTATCGGTGGTTGTTTATTCGCCGACAAGTCAAATCGATATGTACATTTGATGTTTCTACCGTTGCTCGAGGATTTTGACACGGTTGATTTGTATAGTTGGGGAGTGCCTATTTAACTTTTTTGTACAGGGAGTTGTGCCGCGGATCTCGCGCAAGTGCACATGAGGTTGCAGACGCGTCAATTCTTGTGCAACTGTGGGCATGTGATAGATTTTCATTCATAACACCAAGGCGGTTGGGTGTTCCTAGAGTTCAACCTCGAACAATGGATGGAGAAGATATGCTTAATGACGTCCCTTTGGGACACAGGTAATACAAATGTTATATCATAATTTCTATAATACTAACTACATTTTCATTTTACTAATTTATAGTTTTCTATACAGATGGATCGATGCATTTTCGGTTATTCAGAGTGCGACACATGTTTTATCAGCTTACCGTGATGCACTCGTCTTGCAGAATGAAGATGACGTGGTGTGGCAACCTTATGTTGAAGTCATCGGGTCTTTTCCCGAATACTGTACCGAAGGTCACGGTAGTTGGCTATTAACGTGTCCCCTAATTTGTTTCCACATAGTCGAGTGACATCGACCGAAAAAGTTTTGAGACAATTCGAATGATACAGTCGTGCCACTAAATTGTGATTACGACACCCGACTGCACCGCATCGAGATGCGAGGACGTGTTCAAGAAAATTGGGTGGCTTTTCATGCAAACTATATACAGATGTGGGAAAATCGTGGTGACAGCATAGTCACAACGGAACAAGACGTGGTATCGATCAGTCACTAGAAGATTCATTGAACACGACGGGGCCTTACGTGACTATTCGGTAACCTTTAAACTATTATTTTTTTCCTCACGATTTACATCTTAAATTGTGTGTACTAAACTCCTGTTTTTATATCAGTATAACTGGTGCGTCGACTGCAGCGAGTGTTCATTGAGGATGGGTACAATCAAGGTCTTGCTGCGTTTGATGAAGGCATTAAAATTTTAGATGAAGATGAAAGGCTAAGGTCTACTATGGGATAGTGGAATTTATGTCGAACATACCATAAATGAGGAGAATGAAGAAGAAGATGATCAAGGTGAATCAAGTAGAGAGGTAAGAAGAAGAACAACACAAACACAGACTGCGGGTGGGAGCACTAAACGTCCTCGTCCACCACGTCCATCTCATCGGACAGAGATTGCTACTGAGAGTAGCAGACGTTCTCCTACACCACGTTCATCTTGTCTGAAAGCGAGAAGAACAGAAACTGTTGGTGATAGTAGTCAACGCTCATCCCCACCACGTCGTTTTTCTCATGGGTACATTCCTACATTGTCCCCAATGCAACCAGAACCTCAAATGTTTGTACCTAGCGCGCCGATCATGAATCTTCATCCTTAACATTTTGATCCTTATGCATCCGGGCCGTCGTCTTCATATATGGACCATGGAATGCCTAGACATCCAATGTATCCTTCATGGCCTCAATACATGACGAGTCCATTTACTCCACCATGTTATAATTACAATATGTCATATAATGAAGATGGCTCATTCATAAACATGTTAAGCATGCCGCCGCCTCATGTTCCTTTCGGCCAACCACATACAGGAAGTAAGTATTTTAGAACGGTTCAACCTCCTATTTTTGGAAGCATTAGTACCAGAGGTGAGTCGAGTGAACTAGAGGAAGAACATCAATCGACTCAACAAAATTCAATGCAAGATCAGCAACCTCGACAAACTCATCCGGATGTACAAACACAACGTCCAACTCGACATAGAGTACGTCCAGTTTGCATCACGGAGCAACAACGTCAACATAACCGTCGATAGACCTGTATGATAAGTTTTTTTGATAGAACGAAATCATACTTTCAAAACTTCCTTATTGCTTTAATTTTAAATTCTAGACAAAGAGATAACGTGGTTTTGGCCTTTAAAGTTTTTCATCTACATATCTCTTCTTATGATCACGATTGTGTCGCATGTTTTGTAGTAGATATGCATGGGTTGCCCCCTCGAGATACGTGCGTAACGTTTGCATGGATTGTCCATCTCGATACACGTGTGTTCGTTTGTATGGGTTGTCCTCCTCGAGATACGTGTGTGTCGTTTGCATGGGTTGTCCGCCTCGAGACACGTGCGTGACATTTACATGGTTTACTTCGATTGCACGAGATTACATGAGTTGCCCACCTCGAAATATGTGCATGACCTTTGCACGATTTGCATTGATTGGACGAGGTTGTATGAGTTGTCCACCTCGAGATACGTGCGCGACGTTTGCATGGATTGCACGAGGTTGCATGAGTTGCACACCTTACGATACGTGTGTAGACGTTTGCATGAATTGCACGAGGTTGCATGGGTCAGCCACCTCCACATATGCGCGTGTCGTTTGCATGACTTCTCCGCCTCAAGATACATGCGTGACGTTTGCGTGAGCTGTCCACGTCAATATACATGCGTGTCCTTTACATGAGTTGTCTACCTCGAGATACGTGCGTGATGCGGGTTGTCCATCTTGAGATACGTACGTGACGCGGCTTGTCCATCTCGATACGTACATGTCGTTTGCATGGGTTCACCGTTTCGAGTTGAACAAATTACTCCTTTTGAGAAGAAGTAATTAAGAGCTTTTGTATTTTGTATAGATGACTCCCTTTTCAAAATGAGTCATTCATTCCACCTCATCAAAATACAACAACGTATGGATCTACATCATCATTAATGACTCCTTTTCAAAAGGAGACATACCTTACTTTTGTAAATTTAAAGTAAACATCCTTATTTGATGAATAAAAAAGTAATGTTACCTTACTTTGTGAAAAAGTCCCTATGACATTAGTGTTGATGGAGCAATGGTTTTCTTAGAGGAGGGAGAGAGATACAAGTGTGTGACATACAACGTTGAGGAAAAGGGAAAGTGAAGAGAAGCTCGACGTTCAACGAAAGAAAGATCGACTGTTTTTTTTTTCATAAATATAAGAAGGGCAATATCATAGTAGTATTCGGAATTTCTTTTTGTTAATTTAAAATAGTTATGCATATATATAAACAAGTATAGAATAAAATAATATAAAAAGGTAATTGCAATAAATTTTATATAAAGATACCCAAGATATATATAAAGTTTATTTTATTTACATTAATTCCAAATAATGATTTATTTAATTTTTGATAAATTTTATATAAAAATACCCAAGATATATATAAATTTTATTTTATTTACGTTAATTTCTAATAATGATTTATTTTATTTTTGTTAATTTAAAATTTATATATATATCTACGATTATTTTATAATGTACTACGATTATTTTATTTATATTAATTTCATGTTCTACGCATATATATAAACAAGAATAATATAATATATCGATAAAAATTCATCAAACGACCAACTAAAAAAGTGAAATTTTGAAGAGGATGATCAAAACCTAAAGAATTAATCCACAATAAGTCGCAGTTCAATTCCAAGTGGCCTCCAACTACAACACTATCGCCTTCTTCGATTTTGCTCTCAAATCATTGAACATATTTCACTCCCAAATTAATAGAGAGATGAGATTTGAATCAGATGCGAAAAAAAGACAACCCGTTGTCCGAATCCGATTGATGGATTCACTAAAAAGGGCAAATTAGGTATTTCATCACGGTCTACATTCACTCTATTATTATAGTAGTAGATATATATTCGTAGGTATCTGAATTTTTTTTTAGTTCAACTTATCCCGCGGAGGAGATGTAATGTGGTTACCAAAGGGGAACAATCTCTAGCTTAACCTTAATCAAAGTTACCGAGCTCGTTTCCTTGCTATTGAATTGCACCCCTTAAAAATATAAATTGATATTTGCAGTGTAATTAAATCAGAGCCTTGTATTTATTATTTTTTTTGTTAGTTTGAGTTTTGTATTTAATTCATCATTTTGTTAAAAAGAAGTGGCATAATCTTCTGGACCAAACTATTTTTATTTTTATTTCTATTTTTTTTTTTTGGTTAAAGAACCAAACTCATTTTTTTTAGTCAAAGGACCAACCTAATTAACTGCACTGATATTTGAAGTGTCATATATACTAAATATTAAATATGAAAAACGATTCAATGTTTAAGTCTATTCTTAAAAAAATATTAATGTATTTATCTTCGAAAAGAATATTAATGTATTTTTTTTCAAAATAAATGTGTTAGCGTTTTTTTTATTGCAAAATAAATGTGTTTTTTTAACTAAATCAAAGAAATTAAAATTTGTTTATTTGTCCTTTAATTAACGCAAGGAAATTTAATATCTATATTTATTTAAAGGAAGATCTCCTGAAAATGAGTAGAGCATCTCCAATGGTAATGTGGACTTAGAGCATGGATTGATGCCTTGTTATCGAAGTGGAAAATGATGTCTATCCTATGTGGCATTAGATAGACATTCAAATGCCAAAATAATCTCCAATGGCAATGGGAATTTAGGCCATGGATTGTGAATTTTTTTACTTTCTATTAGGGGTGGGCAAACCGCGGTTTGGTGGTGAAAACCACCAAACCGCGACCAACTCGAGGGTTCGCGGTTTCGCCACTTTTCAAACCACCACCAAACCGCGAACTCTCAAAACCGCACCCAAACCGACCGCGGTTTTCGCGGTTTGGTCGGTTTAGTTTCGCGGTTTTTCTACAATACATTCTCAACAAAAAAAAAACAAAAAACACCATCACCAAGCAAGAGTTCGAGGTTTGGCGTCGTCATCGGTGACGAGGGAGGTGAGACCAGTGGGAGAGCAGCCACTAATGGTGGGGGCGGTGGAAGGTGAGATTGGTGGGAGGCACACTGCTGTGGGAGAGGCGACTGGTAAAGAGGTGCGCCGGTGGGAAACATCAATTGGTGCGGTGGGAGCCCTCGGTTGGTTGGCGCGGTTGGCGCGAGGCGGAGGGTAGCGGGAGGCAGAGGCGGAGGCGGTGGCGGGAGGCGGAGGCGGTGGGGAGACGAAAGTGGGACACGGAAGTGGGAGGAAGCGGTGGAGGAGGTGACGGTTTGGAGATGAGGGAGAGGAACGGCTAGTGTGGAGAAACCAAAATATTTTTTTTACATTGCAACTATTAGGGTTTTAACTTTTGATATGTAAAATCAATGAATTTACTAAACTACCATCTATTTACCAAACTGCGGTTTTTTCAAATTGAAAACCGCGACCAAAGCGCGATTACAAGGTTTTCAATTTTTTCAAACCACCCCAAACCGCGAGTTTTAAAAACTAGACCAAACCATGCGGTTTGGGCGGTTTTGCGGAGACCGGTGCCCACCCCTACTTTCTATAACAAATAATGATGATGTGGCAATGGACTAAAATGTCTAAAAGTAAACATTGTGGTAAACACCATCCACTTTGATTCTTTGTCACATCATCTAGACATTCGCAATCCATGGTCCCATTGAAGACCATTTTTTAGGTTGGATGTGGATTGTGTCATAGGTGGATTCATTTCCACCCCAATCCATGGTCCCATTGGAGATGCTCTTAAGGAGGCGCGACACGTCATAGTTTTTTAAGAGTTTCTATTTTATTTTTTAGCCTATTTTTGGGTTTTTCGTTGTCGGGAATCTTTTTGGACAATTTAATGCTTCGAGATTTTCTTTTTTGGACAATTTATGTCTTTTTTTTTTTCGGGTGGGATTTAGTTTTTTGGAATATATATATATATATATATATATATATATATATATATATATATATATATACTAGTTTTCATAACGTGTTTCGCACTTGCGTGCACGTGCTACGCACATTATGTAAATTAAATTAAAATAAAGAAATATTTATTAACATTTTTCTAACTAACTATTTTTTTTTTACTTTAAAAGGAGTTGAACCAATGTCCTCCATAAATTACATTTTAAGAGGTGATACCTTATCTATCTCACCAGAGATAGTTTGGCAACCATAACTTTTTTTTCTTACTTATAAGTATTTGCATAATCTTTAATTTAAAATACTAATTTCATAGTTTTATTAATATTAATTTTATAATTTTCAATCCGCATAACTTGATCCAGTTCGGTCCTCATTTAGTAAATTGGATCAAATCGGATTAGCAAAATAAATAGACTGGATTGGATTGTGATTTTTCAATCCGCAATAATTGGATTTAATTACAGATTGACCTAATTGGATTGGATCTAATCCGTGTGCACCCGACTCATTACTCATTAAATAATTAAACCAGTAAAGGTGGTTTTCACTTTAGACTAATGAAGATGATATGTAATATAAACCAATTAAATAATAAAAGGGCATTGTTTTGATTTGAGTTACTGATGATTGGTTAACAATGAATTTGAATCAAAAGACATGAGTAGAAAATTAAAAAGATGGGATTGATTTGTATTAATACAAATATATATATACATACAAAGATTATCTAAATAAACATATACTTGCAGAAGTTGAATGCCTATCAATTAGATGCGAAAAAAAAAGACAAAACCCATTGTCCGAATCTAGATTTTTTCAAAGAGGAGAACTTGGATTGATGGAGAATAAGATAAATCTGATTGTTATCAGAATGGGAGGAGAAAGAGAACAAAAATTGACTAAAGAGTAAAGACTTGGTTGATTCATTAAACAAAAAAGACACAACTAGAAGAAAGGTATATTCGACCATTCATCATGGTCGAATAGGAAACCGTGTGACTGATATATGGGAGTTTTCGATCATGAGATAAGGGTGCCAAATAGGATACCGCTTGACTAAAAAAGGTAAATTAGGTATTTCATCACGGTCCACATTCACTCTTTTATTATAGTAGTAGATATATTATGGATTTCAATATTCTTAGCTATTTTTTTTACAATTGCTTTTGGAAGCGGCTAAACGGACCCCAGCTTTTGTTAAACGTACCCCTTTTTGAATTTTTACTTCGTCGTGCCCCACTTTTTACTTAATGTACCCCACTTTTTTTTCTCAAAATTCTAAAAACACACTTGTTGTACCTTATTACCCTCACCCCATCTGAAGAGGTGTCGGACACATAAAACCGACCTCTCTTCAGAGGCGTCGGTCACACAAGGCTGACACCTCTAAAGAGGTCTCGGTAGAATTCCTCTGTCACTCTTTGAAACCTAGTTCTTTTTGTAGTTTCGGCCAGAGTCGACTATTACCTCTTTAAAGGTGTCGACCCTGTGTCTTCGACACCTTTGAAGAGGTGTCGCTTCTGTGTGTCCGACACTTGTGAGGCAACAAGAACGAACAAAAAAATTTCAAAACTCCTTAAAATACATGAAAATGACCAAAAAATAGTGGGTTTTGCTCGGAAGCGTTTAATATCTTCGATTCCATCGAAACTTTGCACCCAAAATGCCCCAAATCGAAGCCCTAAACCCAACAACAATCCCACAAATAATACCGACTCAAAAAATTAAGAAAACCAAAAAAAAATCAAAATCGATGCTAAAAGAGATAAGGAATGCACCCACGACGTCAAATCGGCGTGATTTTGCTCAGACTTCGTCGGATTCGAGTTGGTGGTGAGATGCGAGTTGAGAGAAGGGGTGACTGGGGTACGGGGTAAGTGGGGTGAGTGGGGTATTGTTAGTAAAAACTCTTTTATATAGAGGGGTAGTTGAGTCATTTCACTAAAGTGGGGGTCCTTTAAGTAAAAAACTTGGGTCTTTTTAGCCGCTCCCTTGTTTTATAGCAATTCTTTAGCATCGATTAGTAACCCCAACTATATATTAGGGCTATTTTTTTTAGCAATAAATCGTATAAGCTATTAATAAGTTACAATTAGCAGATTAAAGAAAATGGACACCGAGGTTGTAAGGGACGCCGAGGCTGAAAGGGACGCAATGGATCCCACCAAGAAGGTTCGTTTCCGAGATGCAGACACAACACAGGAGAAGGACCCACATGACAACAACAACCTCATGGACACCGATGCTGGCATGGATAGTGCGTCCAGTGCCAAACAGGAGAAAAAGCCATTAACTTGAGTGAGACGGGAATGGCCGGTGGGGGAGTATCTGACAAGGAGAGCCAAAGTATGGAAGGAACTCCATCTTACAAAGAGAGGTTGGTAAGAGATACGATGTTTGGAGCAGGGATACGAATTCCTATTGAAGAGGGAGACCTCGTCTTCGGAGCGGATGACCAAGGGAAGTTTCTTCGCACGTCGGCAAGATTACGGGGAAAACAATGGAGCCGTGGCAATTCTCAGTAGTGGTGAAGCGCGGTGGGCGGGAATATAGGCTATAGAGCTCTATGCAATAAAATCAAAGAGATGTGGCGCCCGTCTGGAGACTTTCGGAGTGATTGATCTATTGAATAATTTTTTCATGGTCCAATTAGCTAACTTGGGGGACATGCAAACTGCACTTATCAATGGGCCATGGTTCATAATGGGCCATTGTCTATCGGTACAAAAATGGACTTCTGCATTCCGAGCATCCTCTGCATTGATTTCAAAAGTTACAACATGGATTATATTCCCAGATTTGCCATTTTATCATTATCATGAAAGTATCCTGTGGGGGCTTGGAAATTTGGTGGGCACGTCCGTTAAGATAGATTACAACACGCAACTGGTCAGTAGGGAAGCTTTGCCGAGTAGCGGTGGAACTGGACATATCCAAGCCATTAGCGGCAGCGGTCAGAATAGACGATGTTTGGCAACAAGTGGCGTATGAAGGGATACCAAATATATGTTTTGAGTGTGGACACACAAGCCATAATTCCGTCTCTTGTCCCTTTATCCCGGTGCAAACGAAAATGGGGGCGCCTGCTGATATACCGAGCTCGTCCACAAGCGGCGCCACCGGCGCCTTCCGTAAAGAAGAAAGAGTCAAAAGACCAATTTGGCCCCTGGATGATTGCAGAGAGAAGACAAAGAAGATCGCCCAAACAGAAGGATCGACCATCTCCACACAATGCGGATTCCTCGGAGCAAATTGAGCATCCCAGCTCGGCAAGATTTTCCCAAACGCCCACTAAGGCAAGCGGATCACGGTTTAGTGTCCTCAATGATCTCACAGAATCGAGAAATCTCATAATTGATACGGAAGACAGAATGCCGACGAATAGTAACAACCCCTGGATATTTGGAAGCACACCTCCCCCACATCTCAAAAATGGAAGCTCGGCCATTCCACATGGAGAGTCAACACACAGAGCTGGCAAAGCTAAAAAGGGCAAGAAGGATGGCGAGCGATCAGAGTACGCCACGACAGATACACAAAGTTGTGAAGAATCTACCTCAAGCCAAAAAGTGAACAAATCCAAGAAGTCCAATAATAAGATGAAAGCCCCACTGGTTAATACCGCCAAGGGCCCACTACAACTGCAGGGCCCAATAGCACATACTATTACTTACAAGCCAGGCGACTTCCCCAAACTAGTTGGTGTGGGGAAGGGTACCGTACAGGTATGGTGTCCTGTTCCATATGCCAATTATGACTTTGCAAACCGATTGAATGAAGGCAGTAAGAAGAGAGCTCGACGATCGGACCATAAGCTTGCTCAAGTTCCGTGCCCCAATGACAAGTCCCGGCCCCCTTCAATGCAAGCAGAAGGAGCTGAGACGATGGCGATGGAGGATTGTTTGGATATGGAAGCCGATAGGGAAGAGGGCCAGGAGGTGCCTCGACTCCTTGAGACGTCACCTAGTTGTGCAATGTGAGTTGCTCCCACCACCATCAACCCTTAATTATGTCTATACTATATTGGAATTCTCAAGGCGCAGGTAGCCCATTGTTCCTTAAAAGTGCTAAGGAGTTACTGCGTCAATACCGCCCTTGTATGTTCGTGGTTGCGGAACCTCGAATAAGTGGAATAAGAGCTCAAAAGGTCGTTCAGAGGATGGGATTTGACAAGTTCTTCATTGTTGACGCGATAGGCTTTTCTGGGGGGGCTATGGCTACTCTGGAATGATGCATATATTATTATCACTATTCAGAATTATGGGCGCCAGTGGATTCATTTCGATTGGAATATGAACGGGGTCTTGGGATCTTACACATTTATATATGCTCACCCATCATCCACATTACGTAAAGAACTATGGAATTTCATGTTTGAAGCGAGCTATCGAGTTGAGCATCCCTGGTTGGCGATTGGGGACTTTAACATCTATCTGACGGAGGATGAAAAAAGAGGTGGGGCAGCCTCGAACCTTCGTAAATGCAAGGAATTCTCATCCGCTATAGATCAGTGCCGCCTCTCGGATATGGGATTTATAGGCCCCAAATATACATGGTTCAGAGGCTTACTTGGGGAAAGACTCGACATGGCGCTTGGAAATGCGAATTGGCACCTCTCTTTCCTGGACTCGTTTCTCTCCCATTTACCCTTAATCAAATCTGATCATCGTCCAATTCTTATGCGGTTAGCTAACAAAGAACGCTCCTCCTCCCTGGTGGAGAAACCGTTCAGGTTCATGGCAAGCTGGCTGACGCACCAGCATTTTAAGCAACTTGTTAAGGACTCTTAGTCCGATCTCACCGATTATTCGGAGCAATGCTACATCATTTAAGGCAAATTTGCAACAAACTAGAATCGACGGGTCTTCGGCAATACTTTCTTCCGTAAAAGAAAGGCTTTCCATAAATTACAAAACCATGAAAGGCGAATGGATTTGGATACTTCCCCGACACTTGTTGAAAGATGGCAAACTTTGAGAAATGAGTATGAGGAGATTCTTCTTCGGGAAAAATTGTTACGGTATCAAAATCACGCTCCAAATGGGTGGCTTTCGGAGATAGAAATACACATTTTTTTCATTTAAGCGTAATCTCTAGAAGAAAGCAGAATATGATATGCAGACTCAAGGGCAATAGGGGGACTGGATTAAAGACCAAAAGGCTCTCCAAAAAATGGCTCTTGAATTCTACCTCTCTTTATATACCGACGATGGTGCGCCATTTGCACCTGTTTCTTGGCCTAGTTTATTCTTAACCATACTGGACATAGAGAAGCAACAGTTAACAAGAGAAGCGTCTGTAGAGGAGGTGAAGCGAGTTATCTTCGACATGGGATCTTACAAAGCCCCGGGGCCAGATGGCCTCAACACGCTCTTTTTCCAATCACAATGTGATCTGGTAGGGAGTTCGGTCGTTGAGCTGGTGAGGAATTTCCTTCGTCATGGGGTATTTCCTACATCTTTAAACGACACCTTGCTAGTGCTTATTCCTAAAGTGAGGCAACCCGAAGAGATCACCCAGTTTAGACCTATAAGTCTGTGTAATGTGGCGTATAAGGCCATCACTAAACTACTTGCCTATCGAATACAAAGCCTAATGCCAGATTTGATCTCGGATACACATAGTAGTTTTGTACCCGGTCGACGGATAACCGACAACATTATCATTGCTCAGGAGGTGATTCACTCTATGAAACATAAACAAGGAAAGAAGGGATGGATGGCCATTAAAGTCGACCTCGAAAAAGCTTATGATCGACTTAAGTGGTCATTCATCAAGGATACATTAGTAATGGCAGACTTCCCACAAGACATCGTAGACCGCATAATGTACTGCATAAGTTCTTCATCAATGAAACTCATCTGGAATGGGTGTGTATCGACAATTTCATTCCATCCAGGGAGTGCGTCGAAGGGACTCTCTTTCGCCTCTTTGTGCTCTGTATGGAGAGACTTGCTCGGGGTATACAAGACGCCATCACCAAGAACACATGGCGAGGAATCCAACCGAGCCGTGGAGGTCCGATTCTCAGTCATTTATTTTTTGCGGATGATCTTTTCTTGTTTGCCGAAGCTTCGAATGATCAAATGGCTGTTATTCAAGGTATATTAAATACGTTTGAAGCAGCTTCTGGCCAAAGAGTGAACAATGCGAAGACAAGAATCTATTTCTCCGCGAATACCCCTAATGAGTTGAAAAGTTCCATTAGTGCAGGGTTGAATTTCACGTCACTGATGACCTGGGCAGGTACTTGGGATCTCCTCTATTACACGCCAGAGTGTCCAAGCAAACTTATGGAGATATTATATGCAGAATGCGAGCAAAGCTGTCAGGGTGGAAAGCTCAGCAGTTGTCACTAGCTGGAAGAGTTACACTAGCCCAATCCTGCCTGCAAGCCATTCCTATATATCAAATGCGAGACGACCGAATCCTCGCTTAAAGTCGTGAAGAGATCGACCAAATAGCAAGGAATTTTGTGTGGGGAAGTACCTCAGAAAAAAGAAAGTTACACCTGTTAAAGTGGGATACCATATGCAGAAAGCCTGGGCACAATTGGGTTAAAAGGACCAAAGCAATGAATGAAGCTTTGTTAACTAAATTGGGGTGGGTCGTCTTACACAAGCAGAGAGCTCTTTGGGCCAAAGTGTTAACATGCAAGTATGTGAAACAAGGGTGGGCGTCCTTCGATCCGAGGAGATAAGGACTCATGTCGCCTACTGGAGAGCAATAATTTCAGTATGGAGATACGTTGGGCAGGGACTTACTTGGTCAATTGGGGATGGTTCTACAACACGTTTTTGGAAAGATAAATGGGTTGAGCCTGTAGGTATTTTATCGCCATATGCAACAACAACAAGCAGGATATCCACTGAAGATGATGCAACAGTCAATCAGTTTACTCTACCGTCGGGGGGGTGGGACTATGAGAATCTGCGTGCTACTCTGCCTTACGAAGTGGTCAAGGCGATTCAAGCAATTCAACCTCCATCGAGTGACAAGGGTCCGGATCGGTTGGGGTGGCTATTCTCTAAGTCTGGGAAGTTTTCAGTGGGGAAGAGTTATGCGATGATCACTAACCGGGAGCATGGTACATCTAATGATGATTGGGAACATATATGGCGATGGAAGGGCCTCAACGTATTCGAAGTTTTCTCTGGTTGCTAAAACATCGAGACTCGCCACAAAAGTGTTATTGCAAGAGAGGGATCGTGACAGATGATGTTTGCCCGCGGTGTGGCTTGGATAGTGAGACAGTAGAGCATATCTTTCGAGATTGCCTATTTGCAAAAGGCATTTGGACTCACCTCCTCCACCAAGAAGAACAAGAAGAATTTCAATCCTTGGAGTTCACTGCATGGTTGAAGACCAATTTAACAAGTACATCCAGATGTAACTTTAACCAACTAAACTGGCAATTGATATTTGGAACCGCGTTATGGTTAATCTGGAAGTGGCGCAATGAGTGGGTGTTTAAGGAATGTGAACTTCAAAGTGTAGACCATGTGAAAGTTATCCTCTACACTGCAGGGGAGTTCTTGTTGATAAATAACCTCACGGCGAAGATATCTAAGGAATCGGAGTTGGGGTCAGGCTGGCAAAAGCCTGACCAGGGGTGGTACAAACTGAACACGGATGGTGCAGTTCGAGGAAGGGATGGGGATGCGGCAGCTGGGGGAGTCTTGAGAGATGACGAAGGCCATTGGGTTCGGGGTTTCCATGCCTTCTTGGGCACATGCTCAACAATTGATGCAGAACTGGCGGGTATTCTCATAGGGCTACGAATAGCTTGGCAAATAAACATTGATCGTCTCATTCTTGAGGTCGACTCAATGGAAGCGCGACACTCATTACGAGCACCTCCTCTCGGACTACTCATCCACATATCATCGATCAAATTCGCGGACTATTGCATCGAAGTTTGGAAGGTCAAAGTCCTACGGACGCCAAGGATCAACAATATGTGTGCCGATTCAATGGCTAAAAGATGTCTACTTATAAAGGAAGGAACTGTGATTCATGTAGATCCTCCATCTAATTTATCCATATTATTGGACAATGACTGTATGAATGCTACTAATAGCACCATTTGATAAATAAAAGCGGCCATTGCCAATTTACCAAAAAAAATAAGTTACAATTACTATATGCCCACACTATGACTCTAATTAATAACATACTTTTGCTGATTTTTTAGCTAACTTTTTTCTTTTAAAACTTAAAATTTATGCGCACACTACAACTTCTAATCGATATAGTTACTACTTATTTTATTTTTAAAGATTTTCGTTTTTCACATAAACCCTACAAATAAACCTTTATTTTCATAGGTATTTTTTTTTCGGGTTTTTCGAGTATTGTTCGATGTTTTTCCCTTTTAATTTTTATTCTTTTCGTCTTAAAATTTATTCGCACACTATAACTTCCAATCGATATAGTTACTATTTTTTTCGATTTTTAAAGATTCTTGTTTTTCACATAAACCCTACAAAAAAACACCTTAATTTCATATGTATTTTTTGGGGTTTCTCGAGTATTGTTCAATGTTTTTTTATTCTTTTCGCCTTTATATTATGAAGTATATATAACATAGAATACTTCCGAGGTCGCGACACGTGGTGCGACACATGTCATATTTTTGAAAGAGTTTCTATTTTGTTTTTTTAGCCTATTTTTTTAGGTGTTTTCGTTGTCGGAATTTTTTTTGGACATTTTATGCACGTATTTTTTAGGGGGTTTTAGTTGACACATGACATATGGATATATATATATATATATATATATATATATATATATATATATATATATATATATATATATATATATACTAGTTTCATAACATGCTACACTCGCGGAAATTTAATTAATCTAATAATCTATTTTTTATATTCCAAAAGTATACTACTTCATTTTTTTAAGTCTTTTTAAAAATTAATTACAATTATTTGGATTTAATACTGAGAAGACTCTTAATTAAGGGTATAATAATAAATTTAAGTGAAGGTTGAAAGACTTAATCAAAGGTAAAATAACAAATTCAATTGACGATTGAAAGATTGATTATCCCCTTAATTTGTAAATTTAAGTGATGGTTGAAAGACTTAATTAAAGGTAGAATAATAAATTCAAGCGACGGTCGAAAGATTGATTATTCAAAAGATACATGTATATGAGGACATGTGTATGAATTTCGTTTTTGGTTTCATACATGTATATGAATTACATATATGTCTCCATAATATGTTGATTTTGTTCTTTAGTGAGATAGATGATGCACGATTTCAAAAAAAAAAAGAATGATTTAAAAAAAAAAAGTTTTTTTGGTAGAATTTTTTACTAATTAATTAGTTGGCATCAATTGAGACAACAAACAAATGTTCTCTTGATTTGGTCAGCAACAATGTAATCGTGTGTATTTAATTAGAAGTTCAAGGCACACCAACACATTGAAAAAAGTTGTGCAAGTCTAAATTAATTCTCAATTGATGTAAACACATGAGGTAGTGAATGGAAGATTAGCAACACGAGAATAGAAAAAGGAAACATTAAAAAGGCTATTTAGAAATAAGAGTAATTGGGAGATTTTAAGTGACGAAGGAAAATCTTAACATTCGTGCTTTTAATATATATATATATATATATATATATATATATTATGGATTTTAATATTCCTAGCTATTTTTTTACAATTGTTTTATTGCAATTCTTTAGCATCGATTAGTAACCCCAACTGTATATTAGGGCTATTTTTTAGCAATATATCGTATAAGCTATTAATAAGTTACAATTACTGTATGCGCACACTATGGCTCTAATTAATAACATAATTTTGCTGATTTTTTAGCTAATTTTTTTTTCTTTTAAAACTTAAAATTTATGCGCACACTATAACTTCTAATCAATATAGTTACTACTTTTTTTCGATTTTTAAAGATTTCTGTTTTTCACATAAACACTACAAAAAAAACCCTTATTTTCATAGGTATTTTTTTTTCGGGTTTTTCGAGTATTGTTCGATGTTTTTCCCTTTTAATTTTTATTATTTTCTTCTTAAAATTTATGCGCACACTATAACTTCCAATCGATATAGTTACTACTTTTTTTCATTTTTTTTCCATTTCTAAAGATTCCCGTTTTTCACATCAACCCTACAAAAAAACCATTATTTTCATAGTTTTTTTTTTGTTTTTTTTGGGTTCGATGTTTTTCCTTTTTAATTTTTAATTATTTGGTCTTTATATTATGAAATATATATAACATAGAATATTTACATTTCAAATTATCTATTATGTTATATGTAACTTTAAGTAGAATGTTTTCTCATTTATACTTGAAGAGTTTATGTGTAACGGTCCAAAATTTACTAATAGTAAATTAGTTCTTAATTAGGGTCACTGACCCGTGACGTGGCCCAAAAGCGGGTACGCGATCCAATACTCGGTGCGAAGACCGAGTAATATATTATTTTTGAGTGATGAAATGCTAAGTGTGATGTATGTGTGTACCTTATACACGGAGTTTTAATTATTTTGATTGTTTCGTTGATTCAGCGCAAGAGCGGAGACACGCCTCAAGATGTATGCAGTCGTGGGGCCGAGTAAAGTGACATGGTGAGTCTTCTATTTAAAATGAATGAATTAATGAAACCAACTTAATTGTTTAGATAAGCCTATGGTTGAACTTATATATTAATGTGTCTAAGTTGTAGCTACAACAAAATTTAAAAATTTACAACCATTGATCTGACCTCGAGATGCATACCACCACAACCAAATGAGCCATATGAGTGAGATGCATGTGTTAGTGAGCCGATTTTGGTGAGTGGTAGGAGTGAATAAGAGCCCTTGGATTTTATTCAATGGATGGCTAAGATTTGACCAAAAATCTAGAACAAAAGAAAACTATAAAAAAGGGATCCCTTAATGGGATTTCTTCACATGCACACATCCTTGTTTGAGAAAGAAAAATCAGCTGAACCTCGTAAAGAAGAAAGCTTGCTGGAGTGGTGGAATTTTTGGTGTCCGAAAGCTAATTTACCTTCATCATAAGGGTGTTCAAGTTAGGAGCAAAGAAAGCCAACCCTAGATAAAAGTTTCTACACTTTATATGCTTCCAATTTTGAAGAATAAAGCTAGATGATAGAGTTTTTTTTTTGTTCTAAATGTATTTGAAACTCTAATTCACTGGTTTTATGAACTTATTGAAGCATTGATTTGAGTTTGAAGCCCCAATTTTCGGATTTTGAAGTTTTGGCCAAATTTGAGATTTTTCTTATGAAATTGATTTCTCAAGATTCAGTGGTATAGATGTATTTGTTTTAAAAATCTAAACTCATATTTGAATTTTTTATGTTTACCTAATAATCCTACTATAAAGAAGTTCCCAAAACAGTTTTGAAATCAACAAGTTATGGTTGTTCAAAGTTATTATGTATTCTTGATGGTTTTACTCAAAATGCATGTTTTAATCTTGATTTTAATGCAAATTGTTGTATTAATATTTTTGTTAGTTGTTGTTTGGAGATGGTAATTCTCCTATGAGGAGAGTGCAGGGGGTCGACGGCTTTGGCGAAGGCCACGGGAAAAGAAATCACAGATTTTTCGAATTGGAAATTCTGGATTTCAAAGCATCTAGCGCTAGCCATGCACCAAAAAATTAGACAAAATGAGTTTAATAACGTGGCTTGCAAGATCTCATGTTTAACACACCGACTTTCCCTTTTTACGGGTTTTTGACTCATTTTGAAGGAATTAAGCAGATAATCGAGTTTTAATAAATTTTGAGTTTTGAAGTGGATTTTTATTTAAGGAATTAATAGATACTAAATTGACCCCAAACCAATTATATTTAAACTAATAAGAATACCGAAAGTTTCGAGAGTCCGGGTGCGAGTTTTGGGGCGTCGGGAGACCGGTAAATCTAGGAACTCTAGCGTGTGATGTGAGTATACCCGTTGATATTTTATTCTACATCTCATTCCATTTTATGCTTTGTTTATGTAGTCTATTTTGACTATGATTACCATTGTACTCTCATATCATGATTCTTTATTTATTCTTCACTAGTTGAGTTGATTATCATGATATTGTGATGAATTGTCTTTTCTGAATCCATTCACGTGCCTTATGTCTATCTTGATGTTTTGTGGTGATTTATTTATAAATAGCATACTATTATGATTAGAAATATTATGAAGAGTTAATGGACTTGTACTCTTTAGTATTGTGCTTCGTAGCATAGCCAAGTCTTGAAATCCTTTAAACAGAGAGTTTTTCTTGAAATTATAAAGTATTGGTAGAATCTAGGATCCATTGCACGATATGAGATGCGCGACACACGGGCCTGTGACCACTCGCGATTGTCGGCACTCACCACTACACTTGTGCGACACACGGGGTATGGGACCTGGGGTTGTCAGCAAGAATGATATATAGATGATTTATTATGCGTAGAGCACAACATCGCCATAGAAGATTGATGGGAATGATTATAAGTGTAGATTTCAGCTCCACTACATTTGTGAGATAAGGCTTCATGATAGTTCTCATAGGCCGACCAGGACCTAGATCATTACTACTAGTACGTGTCAGTCTCAATTTATTTAACAGTGGTATTTTCTAGCATATTTCCTTTTTAGCACTTCTTTGCTATATTTATGCTTTTAAATACTAGTCGGTTATATTTGGAAATGTGAATAAATATGTCAACGGGGATTACTGTTTCTTTTTGCACTCACCGTCTTTTTTATGATGGCGGGTGTAGATCAATCGAATAGCAGATCAAGAAAGGAGAACATCGACGAGTACCTTTTAGCCCTTGACGAGTAGTTCTTACTACTTTCGTAGGTAAACATTTTGCATATTTATTATTTACGTCTTTTATATAACTTTGGGTTGTATAATGGGTAGAGAAACTAGACTCCCCGACTGATGCATGGATTACTCTATTTGATTTCATGTGATTATCTATTTACTTAGTTTCTACAATATGTATTTTATAATGCTTCCGCTTAGTTGTTAAGACTTTCGCTGAAATAATTTATAAATGTTAATAAGTTTATAATTAACTATGAAATCTAATAATATAATAACATATGTATTACTTATCCTGAACACGCAAATCGAGGAGTATATGATAGAAATGCTGACTAATACGTAGTTAAGTCCTAGGTTTATGTGATTAGGGCTTAATTACGAGATTAGACCGGGCGGTGCCCTGTTTTAGGGAAGGGGCCGTCATAGTTGGTATCAGAGCAAAGATACCATAACCTTAGGGATAGAGTATAGAGTTGTCTGAAATTGTAAATACCAACATCATAGTCGATAAAAAAAAGGTTGTAGAGCCTAGACAGTGGATTATAGTTTATTCTATAATGTGATTCTAATATCACGGTTGATGTTAGAATCCGTGTTCTTGATAAGTACGAAACGAAACTTGAATAAAACACAAATCTTAGAAGTGGAAACCAGACGATCCTTGTTTGGAGACTATTAGTTGGGAAGTGAGTAAAAGTGAGTTGGGGAAATTGTATATGTACATGTTATGTTGTTTATGTATGTATATATACGATATACCCGTAGAAGCTGATTCTCGATTGCGATCGATTTGTGAAGTACATTGTGAGATCAGCTAAAGGTCAGATATGCTTGCATAAAAAGCAGTCAGCATATCGTTGTTGCCGCCATATGAGACGTGGGACAGACATAGTAACGGTTCGAGGATAGCAATTGATCGAACTCCTTGCGATGATGCGAGCACACTTAGCTACACTAGCTCCAACAGAAAGCATGAGGATGAAGAAGAAGTTCATAAGCTTACGTTAGTTTGCTAGAGATATTTGCCGAGAATGATGTTAATGACGTTTTCTACTTTAGCGATAGATTGAGGTTAGACATCGCACACCACGTAGCCCACACACAATATCGGCGGTGGGTTTTCAAAGGCTATCTGATAGAGTTGCGGCACAGGTTCACCACCTGATTGACATCGTGTCTTTTATGACGGCACACATTTTCGCATTTTCATAGGCCGCCATCACCACCACTACTTCGACTGCAGCACCTTCGACAGCTGAGGCTACTGAAATTACTACTGACGACATGCGACATTGGACCGACATAGTCACTACTCAGGGACAACAGTTGACCTAGCTTACCACGATGTTGACGACTCGGTTTCCTACGTACGCCTTCATCGGTCACCCCAGTACGACTACTATGATAGTGTTTCCACTGAGATGACCCTCCCCCGACCTAGGGTCAGGTCGCTCGGCCCAAACTGTTACCCAAGCCCGATATCTGAGCTAGGCCCAAATAATGCCTTGGCACGCCTAATTCAACCTGTGGAACTGCACAACTGTACATATGAAACAATAATTGCAGAATTTAAAACTAAAAGGTTCCATATGTTAAACAAATAATTCTAAATAAAGGTGTTCAAGTATCCCTAAGTAACTGCAAACGTATACTACCATGGTACTAAGTCAACAAGTCTCAGGGATTAGAATCTACCCCATTAAGTACTTAATACAACCCATGTTTAGACCTTTTGAATATCGATAATATAAATAGCATGCAAAGTTCACATCAAAGGCAAAACTCTACGCTACCGCCTTCCCTTTATCCCGAGCTGGTATCGATGAAGACGAACTGGAAAGTAAGTGGGGTGAGCTAAAGAACCAATGGAGCTTAGTAAATGCGGAAAACCCGCTCAAACATCAAACACGCAAGTACTACTTAATAAAAATGCAAGATCTAACAAGGGGTTGAAATCAAATCATCAAGCATTTAGTAGAAAGCATGGAAATAAGATTCATATATATAATTAAATGTAAACCATCCATTTTATTCATTTAAGACAAGTTCCAAGATGCATTTAAACCATAATAGCAAAAGGTTTGAAAATCATAAATGAAATTAAAGCATTCATGTATAGGGGCCCACAAGAGATATACCATAAAGAATAATAATATTTATAAGTCATTAGTCCATTCAATGCATACTAGTTATTGACTTGATTCCGGTGACCGATTCCTCTACTCTCGAGGTGATGAAGATCACTAGTGAACACAATGGCCGTTGTGTCCCCTCAATGGTCCCATCAAACCAATAGTAAGTTCGTTCAAGCCGTCGCCAATATGTGCACCAAGATCACTTAGAGTTTTCATGAGAAGTTTACTACTGCTCATGTCTTTAATAATTTAACCCCATCTCCTTAGCTAGGAGAGGTAATTCAACTCCTTACCCAGGAATAGGTAATTTCATCTCCTTGCCCAAGAGAAGTATTCTCAATTTTTTTGGTGCAACACATATACAACCATAGATAAGTAAATCAAGCCAATAGCATAATGCAACCCATTCCCAATCTTGAGTTCAAATCATGAATCTTAATTATCTAATAACATGCCATATTTGATACTTGACCGAAGCCGCCCACTTACCTCGACTCGCCGAGTTAGACTCTCTCGGCCGACCTCGCATGCACGAGGCTCGATGTGAACCTCTTTGCGAATCTAGACAATTTAAAACAATAGTCGCATTATTCGACGATGTGAAATCCAAAATTAATTATTATTTAATTACTTCGAGGTGGGGCCCACTACAACGGTCTCGCGGGTCTCCCGTCGCCAGTGAGAAGGTCGAGTATGGGGGCCCACCCCAACCCATTTGAAAACATATTATTATTATATTTATTTATAATATATCTATATATATTATTTTATTATATTATATTTTTTTATTTTATATATAGATATTTCTATTTATATTTTATATTTTATTTTATTTATTATTATTTTTAGTTGACCGGTCAACCAGGTGCTGTTTGGCCCCTGGTTCCTCCATCCGCCAGACGGGAGAGCCATAGCTGGCTAGGGGCGCAACCGCGCGCCCCTGCCAGTTGTGCTCCTGCTAGCCATGGCTGGCGTGCCCGTGGAGGGTGGGGTGGTCACGACACCACCCCCTTCCCTTTCTCCTATGCATAAATGGTGGGGCAGCCTGATGACGCCCCCATTGTTCCGCCGTCGCCGGTAGGGCCTTTGGTCGTCTCGTCAACGCTACAAACCACCAACAAGGTGTTTTTCACCATTTTTTTTGTCAAATTTAAAGTTTAATTCTCATTTAAAACGTGATTAAAAGGATGAGGGGGGATGCATGTACCTTTGATTTATGTTCTCCTGGAGTTAGACCTCGATCTCCCTTTTTCCTCTCGTAGTTAAAATTTCAAAACCAAAAGGAGGCTAGGGTTTTTAATTTGATTTATATAGTGGGGTTATTTTGTGTAGGGTTATGAAATTCCTTAATTGCCCCTAGGGCAGTTTTTTTTTTGTTTTTGGGTCATCACATCCGGCATTCGAGACTTCGATTGTGTCGGATACTACCGCCATCGTACTACGAGCACCCGAGCCACCTATATAGTCAGCATTACCTATTTCACTAGAGATGTTTTCCGTGAGTGTACTAGTAGTAATTCTGGTTGACGACATGCGCGTTTCGACCAAGAACAATAGGAAGTCAAGGATAGCTAAGAGGCAAAACAGAATGAACGAGGGATCCAATGGATCTAGACTGGTAGTACCAACCACCATAGTAATGCATCACTTACACTACTGCCCTTAGTCCGCGAGTAGATTTCCTTGTTACCTTCGATAAGATTGGCATTATCGCCTTCTCAAATTGAGAAAACATCAGGTGACCGAGACCGAGATACAATGAGACAGGGGCAGACTCAGACTGAAATTACGGAGCAGAGGAGACCATTGACATGTTACAATTTTTGTCAGGTAAACACATGTCACGCGAGTGTCCACAATTGTCGAATTTGCTTCAGCAGAGTAAGTACTGAGAGCACAGTCAGGAGTACCAGCATCAGTCCACACGCGCTATCACAGAGACAGTGGATGACGCATAGTCAAGTGGCCTCGACATCATCAAGCGACCTCGACATCATCAAGTGGATGGCCGACATGTTACAAAGGTGGATGGATTGGACACATGGTTAGACCTCCGAGTAATGAGCCATATGAGATCCAACCACATGCTAGAGGTGAGCGCACGTAGTGGCAGAGCAAGACCTAGAGGCGGCGAGCGACCATATTGAGGATAAGCTTCTATTTATTTTCAGTTGTGCACGAACTGTCAAACTTAAACACAACAGTGGCTTGCACGAGATGATTTGCGGGAGATATGGTCATCGCACGGTCTAGAGTGACTTGACATAATCTGAGGTTGAGAAAAATAATAATGAAATGCTGTAAGTAGTTTAGCCTGAATAAGCACACATAATCTTCCTAGAGAATTACGCTAAACAAAATTTCCCTTGAGTACTACGACCGAAGTTCCATATGGAGTTGTGATGATGAGAATGTGGTTGCTGAGTGGAGCTCGCGCACCGTGGTATGATGGAACCCAGGTTGAAGTGGTCACTGGATCCACCTGTGGTATTTGAGAAATACAAGCTTTTGGGCTAATATTAATTGAGATTTTGGCTAGGGTACTTATCATGAGAATGAAATTGAAATAAATTATCTCATATTCTTTAAATTATGAAGAGCAAAGAGTCGACCATTGAGTGACTCTATTTTTAGGGATATGACTGAATTATGAGATTAAGCATTATGAGATTAAATCAAGTTAAATTTCAAGGATGAAATTTCTATTAGTTGGGAAGATTTGTAACGGCCCAAAATTTACTAATAGTAAATTAGTTCTTTATCAGGGTCACCGACTAGTGACGTGGCCTGAAAGCGAGTACGCGATCTAATACTCGGTGTGAAGACCGAGTAATATATTGTTTTTGAGTGATGGAATGCCAAGTGTTATGTATGTGCGTACCTTTATACTCGAAGTTTAAGTTATTTTGATTGTTTCGTCGATTCAGTGCGAGAGCGGAGACATGCCTCGAGATGCGTGCAGTCATGGGACCGGGTAGAGTGACATGATGATTCTTTTATTTAAAATGAATGAATGAATGAAACCAACTTAATTGTTTAGATAAGTCTATGGTTGAACTTATATATTAATGTGCCTAAGTTGTAGCTACAACAAAATTTAAAAATTTACAACCATTGATATTACCTTGAGATGCGTACCACCACCACCACCAAATGAGCCATGTGAGTGAGATGTATGTGTTAGTGAGCTAGTTTTGGTGAGTGGTAGGAGTGAATGAGAGCCCTTGGATTTTATTTAATGGATGGCTAAGATTTGACCAAAAATCTAGAACAAAAAAACTATAAAAGGCTCCCTTAGTGGGATTTCTTCACATGCGTACATCCTTGTTTGAGAAAGAAAAATCGGCTGAACCTCATAAGGAAGAAAGCTTGCTGGAGTGGTGGAACTTTTGGTCTCCAAGAGCTAATTTACCTTCATCATAAGGGTGTTCAAGTTAGGAGCAAAGAAAGCCAACCCTAGGTAATGGTTTCTACACTTTCTATGCTTCCAATTTTTGAAGAATTGAGCTAGATGATAGATTTTTTTGTTCTAAATGTACTTAAAACTCTAATTCACTAGTTTTATGAACTTATTGAAGCATTAATTTGAGTTTCAAGCCCCAATTTTCGGATTTTGAAGTTTTGGTTAAATTCAGAGTTTTTCTTATGAAACTGATTTCTCAAGATTCAGTGGTGTAAATGTGCTTGTTTTTAAAATCTAAACTCATATTTGAGTTTCTTGTGTTTTTCTGATAATCTTACTATAAAGAAGTTCCCAAAATAGTTTTGAAATCAACAGTTATGGTTGATCAAAGTTATTATGTATTCTTGATGGTTTTACTCAAAATGCATGTTTTAATCTTGATTTTAATGCAAATTGTTGTATGAATATTGTTGTTGGTTGTTGTTTGGAGATGGTAATTCCCCTACGAGGAGAGTGTAGGGTCGACGGCTTTGGCGAAGGCCACGGGAAAAGAAATCACAGATTTCCCGAATTGGAAATTTTGGATTTCAACGCATCTGGCATGCTATGAAACACCTCTAGCGCGCTAGTCATGCACTAGAAAATTAGACAAAAATGAGTTTTAATAACGTGGCTTGCAAGATCTCATGTTTGACACACCGATTTTCCTTTTTACGGGTTTTTGACTCATTTTGAAGGAATTAAGCCAATAATCGAGTTTTAATAAAGTTTGAGTTTTGAAGTGGATTTTTATTTTAGAGAGTTAATAGATACTAAATTGACCCCAAACCAATTATATTTAAACTAATAGGAATAACGGGAATCTCGGGAGTTAGTGTGCGAGTTTTGGGGTGTCGGGAGGCCGGTAAAGCTAGGAACTCTAGCGTGTGATGTGAGTATACCCGTTGATATTTTATTCTACATCTCATTCCATTTTATGCTTTGTTTATGTAGTCTATTTTGACTATGATTACCATTGTACTCTCATATCATGATTCTTTATTGTTATTCTTCACTAGTTGCGTTTGATTATCATGATATTGTGATGAATTGTCTTTCTCTGAATCAATTCACGTGCCTTATGTCTATCTTGTTGTTTTGTGGTGATTTCTTTATAAATAGCATGCTATTAGGATTAGAAAGATTATGAAAGATTTAATGGACTTGTACTCTTTAGTATTGTGCTTCGTAGCATAGCCAAGTCTTGAAATCCTTTAAACATAGAGTTTTTCTTGAAATTACAAAGTATTGGTAGAATCTAAGATCCATTGCACGATATGAGATGCGTGGCACACGGGCCTGTCACCACTCACGATTTTTGGCACTCACCACTACATTTGTGCGGCACACGGGGTATGGGACCGGGGTTTTTGGCAAGAATGAGATATGGATGATTTATTATGCGTAGAGCACAGCTCCGCCATGGAAGATTGATGGGAATGATTATAAGTGTAGAGCTCAGCTCCACTACAGTAGTGGGGTAAGGCTTCGTGATAGTTCTCACGGGCCGACCGGACCTAGATCATTACTACTAGTATGTGTCAGTCTCAATTTATTTAACAGTGGTATTTTCTAGCATATTTCCTTTTTCAGCACTTCTTTGCTATATTTATGCTTTTAAATACCAGTTGTTTATATTTGGAAATGTGAATAAATATGTCAACGGGGATCACTATTTCTTTTTGCACTCACCATCCTTTTTATGACGGCGGGTGCAGTCCATCGAAAAGCAGATTAGGGAAGGAGAAGATCGACGAGTATCTCTTAGCCCTTGATGAGTAGTTCACACTACTTTCGTAGGTAATTATTATGTATATTTATTATTTACGCCTTTTATATAACTTTGGGTTGTATAATGGGTTGAGAAACTAGACTCCCCGACTGATGCATGAATTACTCTATTTGATTTCATATGATCGTCTATTTACCTGGTTTCCACAATAAGTATTTTATAATGATTCCGCTTACCTGCTAAGACTTATGTTGAAATAATTTATAAATGTTAAAAGTTTTTAATTAACTCTAAAATCTAATAATATAATAACATGTGTATTACTTATTCTGAATGCGCAAATCGAGGAGTATAAGATAGAAATGCTGACTAATACGTAGTTAAGTCATACGTGGCTGATATTAGGGCTTAATTATGAGATTAGGCTGGGCGGTTCCCTGTTTTAGGAAGGGGCCATCACATTGTGTGATAAGAAAAAATATATTTAATTTAAGTTTTCTTCGCTATAAACCACTGGAATAAAGAAATGCATAATATATACATGTGTGTAGGTAATAAAGTTTGATTTATTAACCTCTTCCATATATAAGATATATGCTTTGCAACTCATACTAACTTGGATAGTTAATATATAAACGCATTTACGTTATATTTAATATTATATAAAAATTAAATAGGAAGCATTTTTGATGAAATAAATACAAAAATAATTTTTACTTTGATATTTTTTTTATAATTTACTTAATAAATAAATTAGCAGGTTTAGAATACATATGAATAATTCTAATTAATTAATATGGTTAAGGCCAAGTATGAGTATCCAAATATGCATATGATAATTTAGATTGAGATAAGAATGCATAGGTACATGTATTAATTTCATAAATAGGGGTAGGGGAAATTTCGTGAGTACAGAATACCATACCTATTTACATTCATAGAAAAGTTTCTTATTCTAATATGGTTAGAGCTGGGTACCAGTACTTATATGCATATTATAATAGGGTTTGAGATAAGTATGGATTTCAGTATCATAAAATGAGTACGTGTAGAGGAAATTTCTAATAGACTTAGGGCTGGGTACGGTTATTTTATAATCGGATTTGAGACAAGCACGAATATTATAAAAAAAAGGAGTTCAGGCATATGAAAGATTTCGTGGGTACCCTACCCATTTTCATATTTACAAGTGTTTGGTAATTCTAATAGGGTTTAAGCTAGGTAAAGTTATTTATATGCATATTATAATCAGGGTTTATACAGTAAATGTATTAGTATTATAATCGGTTACGAATAGAAAAAACTTCGTTGGTAACCTATCCATTTACATCCAAGAAAATTGAATGATATTGTTCTTAACTTTTAGTTCATTTCGAAATTACATAATAATTGATTTTACACTTTATTTCTCAACAAACTTTATTCATATAATATTTTGATACTTAATTGACTAGTTATAGAATACTATGACAGCTAAGTGACAAAATAATACTTTATACGATTAGTTATTTTGTTTTTTCAAAAAAAAAAACTTTATGCAATTTGTATGAAATTAAAAAACTAGAATATTTGTATGCAATTATTAGAAAAAGACTATAATATTATTGGTCGTTTTATGTGCACTCCACAATTTTGTAAGGGCAAGCCACTGGATTTGAACACCCATTGTTTTGATTAGGTCACATCAATGTAGATGTTGAAGCCCCAAATCACCCTTCTTGGTCGAGAAAGGAACCTCATCCACTAGGTCTTTGATTCTTCATTGACACTTTATTGACACCCTCATCCCTTCCACGAACCGAGCCCTGGGTCTTCGGTCTTGCATGACCAAACCATATATGATTGGTCGATCATGTATGACTGACTAAAATAAATCACATTTCTTTATATTGGATTAGTCATATAGGGCCGAATGAACACATATAGATCGGTTCCGCATGATCGAACCACACATGATTGGTCGACCATGTATGACTGACCCAAATGGATCACATCTCCAAATATTGGGTTAGTCACACATAATAGACTACATATATATAGTTTGGTCATACATGATCGAACATTATAAGATTGTTCGGTCATGTATGAGCGACCTACTACATGTGGTTCAACCTTGCGTGGTCAAACCATAGGCGGAACCCATGTTTTGAACATAAAAGGAACAAATCAAAGGAAAACTCAAGAAATATCTTTCCATCATGCACATCCGCATTCCCAACACGTTCATCCTCCATTTTTTAAGGTCAATAGCCACCAAATAACCTTAAAACGAACAAATGCCTTGCAAACAAAAAACTTTGTTCAAACCCCATAAATGTACACAAAAATAATAAAAATACAACATTTTTCCATTATAAAGCATGAAGAAATTGACTCTAACGATGGTAGTGGACTCTAAAATTGCAAGTTTGCGTTGCTGGTAGTAGGAGGGGATCGTCGGAGTTGAAGGGTTGTCAGTTTGTGTGAGGTGCACAAGAGAGAGAGAGAGAGAGAGAGAGAGAGAGAGAGAGAGAGAGAGAGAGAGAGAGAGAGAGAGAGTGACATGTGAGGGACTGTGGGGGTTGTAAGGGGTAACTAGGTCATCTTGTTTGAGGCTAAATATGAAATTGGAGTGCCAAGCAATTTGTGGCTTCCCTTTACAAAATTGCGGGGTGCATATAGAACGACCTTAATATTATTCACATCAAAAGATTACAATGGAGTCCAAAAAAAAGATTACAATGAGTGTGTTGGCGTGGCGATAAGTAGAATGTTAGTACTCTAATTAAAGTAGAGGTGATGAGTTTGGATTAGTTGGACTCGAGCCATGATAGGTAGGGAGGGAGGGAGGGATGAGGGATGAGGGAGGAGGAGGGTTATTTTTGCTAAACCTCTAAAGAAGATAATACATTTAAGCCCATCTTCTATATGATCTCAGAGTAAATTGTAAATTTATAATTAGTATTCGTCTACATAGATTTACCCCATTACACATTAAATTAGGGGTGCAAGCGGGTGGAGAATCCCCACAATAGGGACGGGTACGTGGAATCTAAATGGGATGGAGGCGGGGATGGGAAAAAACCTCATACCCATGCAGGTATGGATATGGGGATGGAAAAAAATATATCCTTGGGGATCCCCATTGAGAATCCCCGCGAGTATTCCCATTGGTAGAGATCCACGGTGATCCGTATATATCAATTTTATATATGTATACACATACCACATGATATATTATAAGGAAATTCTACAATGAAACCCAAATATATACATATGCCATGGGAACCCCTCAAAATATGTTGTGCATTTATGACTCATAGAGTAATGTATTGGATTATAATCCAATGGTTATAAATGTGGTTCCCATGACATGTGTATTTTTGTGGTTTCTATGGTAGTAGTACACTATATTATATATAGATATATATTATATGTATATATATTAATATTCCATAGTTTCCACCCAAAACCCTAGTGATACACATAACAAACAAACTATAATGAGATATATAATTATAACTTATTTAGTTAAATAAATAAAATATTTTTATTACCAAACTACATTGATTATATGTTTTGTTTTGAATTGTTTGCAACTATATTTACATTTTACAAATTTTAAATCAAATGAAAAAAATTGCAAAACCTTATATTACAATTTATCAAATGTGATGGCCCGAATTTAATTAAACATGTTTATGCCCTAATAATAGAATTAGCGAACCATAATTAGTGGCGACGTGTAAATCTAAGAACCTCGGGTGTGAGAATTGAGCATTGATTTTTATTATTGTGTGATGCTTATATATCGTGTATATATTAATTAAAACATAGCATTGCACATGTAGGGTTTTAGGGATCAAGCGCAGCGGAAGTTTTTGAAGCCTTTTCGAACATCCCCGAAATAAGATTCTATTGATTCTATTAAATTGATGTACTAATAGAGAAAAATCATACCTCAACAAGAACAACTCCATGTCTGCCTTATTTGGTGTCGATCGATTCATTTAAGACGCTGCCAGAGACAAACGTCCTCTATCAGAAATCCACACATGAACGAACGATCACGATCCAGAGTGCTAGCCTAAAAAATTCTAAGGC
Organism: Stephania cephalantha; assembly: GCA_039657325.1. Classification (NCBI taxonomy): domain Eukaryota; kingdom Viridiplantae; phylum Streptophyta; class Magnoliopsida; order Ranunculales; family Menispermaceae; genus Stephania; species Stephania cephalantha. Next base: position 39,616,282 of record CM077572.1, on the reverse strand, counting down.
AAAAGTTCTCAGAAAAACTCTTAGAAAAATCTCTACAACAATTGTGACCTTAATGTCTTATTTATAGTACAATAGGTCGTGTTGTAAAGGAACTTCATCTCGTAGTCACACTCCAAATAGAGTCTTAGATAAAGTCCAACTCTAAAAGGATAGAGTCATAGATAATCTACAACACTAATCCAACAAGATTTGTAATTTATCTAAACTCAACTAAGAATTAAAGCGATACTATAATTCCAATTAGAGTCATATTCAAAATAAGATTTACCAAGAGACAAAAATTTCTAGTCGCACTAGAAATGTAAGACAATTTTGAATCCTAGTCAAACAAGGACACTTAATGAAAATCTTCAAAATGAATTTCATCAAATAACATTCATCAACCTAGAAAATATTAAATCGCGCAAATCCGTTCTTTGAATGCGACCCAATAGGTTCATACAACGTTGGAAGTGAACCAAAACCCTTTTCGGCACACAAATTATAAGTGGCCTCTAGCAAGACATTATGACTACCCAAGTTGCATAAAGATTAATAAATTGATACAACCTAATAGACAATTTATATCATATCCCTTTGTTACGTGATATCTTTTGATCGAACATAAGACATGGAATGTCGCCCTTATAGTTCAATCTACTAGTCTCGATCTTTGAGTAGACTGAAATTGTCAAGTGACATTGATCTAATCAATTCACTAGACTTGATCATTTATCAGTCTAACATATCCAGGGGCTCAATAGATATCTCTCTAAAAGAGAGGGACAAATTGCATCTTGATCATACAACATCCACACATTAGTCGGACAAGGACCAATTACAACTTTTATAATCATCCAGTTAAAGACGACGTTTAATTGTGTCAAATCATTGGGCTCATAATGTTAGTCTCTGGCGATCTCAAGTCCAATGACTAAATGATATAACTATCATGAGAAACACTTATGACATTGACAATGTAACATTCTCATAACAGATCGGTCTAGCATCTGTTCCCAACAGATACCCATAATCTTGATATGTATCCGTATATACATAATCACATGACTATCAATTAAGACTCATACTAGTCTTAATTTCTTATTGTTCCCACAATAATAATTGACTATGGACGTTTAGAAAGAAAAGGCTTCAATACATTCCAAGTTTAGGGGTGGTTTTTGCGGTTTGGCGAACCGTAGTTTTTTGTAAATGAAAACCACCACCAAACCATGGAATTGCGGTTTTCAAGTTTTCTAAATCTCCCCCAAACCGCAAGTTAAAAAAACTGACCAAACCATGCGGTTTTGCACGGTTTGGGCGGTTTGAGGCGATTTTGTGGGGACCAATGCCCACCCCTATTTAGAATAATGCAATAATTATTCATGGATATCTATACTATTATAATAGCAAACCCAAAGCGGTTAACCGTGAAGCCTTTTGCCAAAATCTCCCAAGTATGCCCCTACCTACTTAAATTTAGAATAATGCAATAATTATTCATGGATAGGGGGGGTCACAACCACCGGCTTGATGAACTCGCCGCCGAGACCACCGCCGCGATGACCGCCAACCACCCGGATTACGCTTCGGTTAATGTTTTGGTGTTGGTTTGGGTTTTGGGTAGATGGGGTTCCGGAATTTTAATTGGGGTTTTGATTTTTTGGTGTTGTAGTTGGCGGCGAGAGTTGTAGTCTCAAATCTTCACAAAAACACGCACGAATTATTATGTGGAGTTGGCAGGGCCTGGTCTGGGGAGAGGTGATTCCGGTAGCTGAGGCGGCGGTGGGCAGCGGCGGAGGAGGAGTGATTGTGGATTTGGGGACAGCGGTGACCAGCTGGAGACGGCGGTGAGGATGTGTTTCGGGGGTGCGAGGGGTTGCCGGAGGCGGGAGGGTGGCGCTGTTCCACACGCGTTACGATCCGAGTCGGCGGGAGAACGTGAGCGTGCCGACGTTGGACTTGGATTTCGGTGGGGGAAGTCGGTGAGGCTTCCGACGAGGAATTATTATAAAACAAACATGCATTTACTTATAATAGTTAAACAACATTTATAGAATTGGCCTAGGGCATATACCTCAACATCTCGCACTGCACTAGGTCCAATCCTACACGTATCCAATAATGCGTGTCCTTAATGCGTTCTTAGTGGAATAAGTTTATTTATGTATCTGCTACATTGCTTAATATTGATGTTTAGTAAATCTTCACGTTCTTTCTCTAATAAGACAAAAACGTTTTAGTGATTATTTAGATCTATAGTGTGATTTAGGTTCCATAACCAAAATCTGTCCATTGGTTTTACAGAAAAAGCCAACGTTGTTTCCAACATTTAGAATCATACCTTATTGAATCATGAATCTTATAATCTAAACATTTTTTTTTACTGTGTCATGTTGCTAAAACTCAGTTTATGTTTTTGAACTTATTAGAGTGAGTTTATAATATTTCCAACTCACTGTATCTTCCCACAAAGTTAACATATATCCATATTACGATCATTAATCATTTATATTAGGTTGAAAGTTTGCATTTTGTAACCATTTACAAGACTCATATCTTTCGAACCTCTACAAATCCAATAACATTTCTCAAGTGCTTCCGAAGTATTTTAAGAATGTTATTAATAAATATCCAGTGACCTTCATTGGAATCTATTAGATATACGTATGTTTTTCCGAAAGCATATGACATATTGAGTTGAATGCAAAGTATAACATACGTGATGATTCTCATAGCTAATGCGTATGGAATCATATTCACATTTTCCCGCTCATCATTTGTCCTAAGACTTTGAGTTTTGCAAAGACTTACATTATAAGATATAAGTACGAATTCTTTTAAGAATCTTGCACACTGAAACCTTTTCAGTTATTTGTCTATATAAGCACTTTAATTTAGACCAATTAGCCTCTTAAATCTATCTCTATAGATCTATATCGCAAGGATATAGGCCTAATTGTCTAAGAATTTCATTGAGAAACTTTTCCTTAACAAATACTTGAAATTCTGCAAGGTTAGGACATCGTTTCTAATGAACATTATATCATCAACATACAGATTCAGATAATTGCACTCCCACTAATCTTTGTGTATACATAAGGTTAATTTTTTTATTCAATGAACATAATTCATTATTTATTTCCTCATCAAAACAAAGACCGCAACTCTGATAAGTTTACTATAATCCACAAATGGATCCTTTAAGCTTGCATACCTTTCTAAAATTCTCAAGATAATCAAAACCATTAAGTTGTGTCATACACATCTTTAAGGAGCATAGAGCAATGCTATTTTGACATTCGTTTGTTATATCTTATAGTCAAACTATGAAGCAATGACAATTAGAATTCTAGAACTTGAGCTTAGCTACCAGTGAAAGATCTTATCATAATAAACACATTGATTTAGATTGAAAATTCTCGATAAGCCGTGCTTTTAAGTATGCACCCTTTTGTTTTCATGTCATTTTAAATCATTTATATCCAATTGTCTTTAAAATAAATAAGTCAAGTTCCAAACTTAAATAAAATACGTGAATTAAAATTCAGAGTTTATTAACACTTAGTCTCTTCATCCAATCTAGACGAGACATTTCTTTTGATAAGTAGTGATTTATTTTGATCCAGTATAAAAAATGATATTACAACTATCAATAATAAGAAATTCCATATTTCTCTGGCCAATTTATTATTATTCTAAATTTTCAAAAGATATATGTTACTTGTGTCTACTTAACTAGTTCAAACTTTGTTGAGCATCCTAAAGTGGTCCAGTTCTCATTTGTGGCTCTTGAACATTTCAAGATTTATATTATTCCCAATAGTGTATTTGAAATAAACTCTTTACTTAGAAAGACATTATTTTGAGCAACAAACAATTTGTTATGAATTGTATAAATTAGTATTGTAGCATCCCATAACCTGATTAGGGCAATACCCAGCCTGAAACCCTAATTAAGCCCATATTACCCTTACCAGACTTAACTAGAGCTAGCAGCCTTACCACCTACACCTGATAAGCACTACTATATATCGACTATCGAAATAAAATAATTAATATACGCAGAGAAAATTTAAAACCTTTTCAATAATCAAAATGAGATATACAATATTTAAAACCAAACCGGAATAAACTTCGGTTATATAAATCACCCATCCCATATGATATTACAAAACTGTAATTCAATACCAATATATAAGACTAGAGGAAGTCATTACATCAAAGAGAAGTTCAAAACTCCTATAACTTCTTTATCCCGTAGTTACAGCGTTTGTCGAATCTACCTGTAATGTTAATTGGGGTGAGCGCTCGAACTTACTTAGTAAGTAGGGATTCACACTAATCATCAACATTCCATATAATAAACAAGGATATCATGCAGTGACAACATGCACCAATGATATCTAACAAGAATATGGAAATCATATAAATCAATATATAACGAATGCAAAGCAAAGGTCTTGGACTTGTACACTATGACCCTCATTTTATTTGTAAAACTAGGGCGATTATCCACCAACGCCATTAATGCGATTGCTAGACCAACACATTGCGCTCATGTACTCTCTAGCCCATCCATTAATGCCCAATGGTTCTATCCCAAACCTCTAGTGTAAATGTAGCCCATGCCACCTATAAACTGAGTAGGATGTTACATAACCGCGTACATAGTCCCTCATTTCAATCAAACAACTACATTAGCTATATATACTAAATAGCCAGACAATATTGATAAATAAGCGAATCCGTACTTACTTCAGTCTAAGTCTTTGTTTCTTAAACTCCCTAACTTTTTGGTCATCTCACTTTTCCTCGGTGTTCCTCAACCTATCACCAATCATTTGGGATCAATATAGGTTCAATACACTATGTTTAGAACCCCTAGACCATTCTCTAAGTCCCCCCAAAATTATTCATAAAACACAACACAGTTGATGGTTACAGGGGTCTGGTAGCGCGCTACATGACATGGATAGCGCGCTATCCATAAGTCAACCATCTTCCCCAGTACACGTAGCGCGCTATGGCCAAAGCCTAGAGCACTATGCGCACTGACCTGCAACAACGACATACCTCTGCTGATCCAATTCGATCCAAATCACATCCAAACTCAACAATTACACTCCCAATCAATCCGGGAGGACCTCTAATGAGGTTATAAACCCATTCAAATCAACAACAACCTCAATTCAACAAATTTTGATCATCACCATCGAATTGAACTTCAACAAACTTGAAAACCAAACTTACCAAAGTGATGATCACTAGCTTCTAATCTGTTTAAGCTCCTCAACTTCGTTGAATTCGGCTTCAGGAATGATCTCCCTTCAATCCGAATCGAAATCGAACCTTCCCGAACCTCTCGAACGATCAAAATGAAAACGATAAGAATGAATTTTTATTTTTATATATGGATTTTCTCGAGATACGCATCGCGCTATCTCGAGACCGATCGCGTGATTGATGTGTTAAAGTGACACTCCTTTAAGTAACACGAAATTTGACACATCAAACACTTATGCTTCGTTCGAGACGATCCGATAATCCATATATTTCTAATATTCTTTTATTTTCCAATATATATTTTATATATTTAAAAACATATAAATATATATATATATCACGTATTAATCACCAATAAACTCACCGGACGTGCCTACAAGTGTCCTTGAGCGCGCACATTCGTGCCATGACTCCCTCGTCACACTTGGTGTCTTGATAAACCTTAGTTTATTGGGTATTTTCCATTTTATAGGCTTGTGTATAATTTTCGTATTATACAACAACCTATATATAAATTGAATTAACAATTCAAACAAACACCATTCATCATACAAATGCACACACACACTATTCGAGGTATGCCGAACTTAATCACAAGCCTAACTCGAATTAATTAGGATTTGGATTAGTACTAATCACCATCTTAAGGTAATGGGTCGTTACAAGTATTATAATGTTCAACCACAATTAGACACAAATGACTTAGGCATCAAACTTTATGTGACTTAACGACTTACGCAAGTCTCGCAGCCTCAAATATCAAGAAAAGACAAATTAGGTCTTTTTATTCCATATCGTATATGGAGTTTTATCAACCAATTTAAAGAAAATAAGGTTTAGTGCGAAATGCAGTGGTTTCTAAAGTATAGCCTCAATCGGACATCATAGGAAGGTCTGTGAGACATATCATAAGTCGAATTATATCCTATATAGTTCGATTTCTCCTCTTAAAACATCATTTCTCAATTGACGTTCCTAGTGGAGTTAATTGCAAGACAATCCCACAATTTTAAAGATGGTCATTTAAACTCTTGGCTCAAACATTATCCACCTTGATCTCATCAAAGTATGTTAATAGTTTGCCAAGTGATTTTTTTTTCAATACTCATTTTGAAATATTCGCAACAACTCAAAATTATGTCTTCCTAATAGGATTTGTAATTCATTATAAAATGAACAATTCCATTCTATGAATAACTAAATCCGTTCTTTAAGGCTTATCTTTAGAACAGGGCAAAGCCTAGCTCACAACTAAGGTTTCGTATCCGACACAAACACATTTATTAGCTTTTACCTTCCCTTTATCTTTCTTTATTAAATTCATTTCTGTTACGAAACATCAAATGCATGTTTAAGGCCTTTTTTAATATTTGTCTTACAATTTTAAACATCATATACAAATTTAAACAAATTTCTCCATGTCATTCATATTATATAGTTCAAAACTATTTTGATGAATTATAGATCAAATCTACTGTCAACTTTTGACACATGAAGATTCTTGCATTTTGAGATAATTAATATAGTCCTTTCACGTTCCAAACATAAAGACATATTAATAGGTTCTCAACCATTTTACAAGAATCCAGAAATTTTAGTAATATTATACTTTCTTCTATTGTGACTTACTATTAGAACATTTCATTTAGTGTCATCATTGTTATGTTATTAGCTTCCACGGTACTGAATCTTTCCGAAAGATTGGTTTGTATTTTCTACCATGACACATAATTCTTGTAATAGTAGAAGGTATTTTTAAAGGAACCATTAATTTAAGACATACTTCCTTGTTTTATGGTTGATAAATGTAACGACCCATTTTAATAATGTCGTTAATTATCTTGAATTTACAGACGTGGACGCCAACTCAGATCTACGTGGATGCCGCGGTAGGCTAGGACACACGGGGACTTAGGTATGGTAGTTATTGTGTGTTGGTTGCTTATTTGCGGTGTAATTTATTGAAATACATCACATGTGTGTATGTTGCATAAAAAATACGTGCGAGATTGTGTGAATTGTATTCGCCTCGATATGCGTGTCGACGCGGGTACCGGGTAGTTGACGAGATCGAATATTAGGTCGGGGAAACAAAAACACACAAATTATATAAAAATTGGCCAAGTAACTAATATGGAATGGGTATTAGGCGGCTAGTGACGCGGCGGTACGCGTATATCGCGGTTTGGACCGAAATCGGGCGTCGAAACGCTCGAAAACACGGGCGAGTGTCCCAGTTGTGTCACATTTTGGTGTCAAGACACGAAATCAACAACACTTATCCATATAAGCCATCACCTTTTCTCTCACCTCACCTACACCCACACACACACACACACACACACACACACACACACACACACCGATCGGGAGACCGAGAGGAGAAGAAGAAAAGAGAGGAGGAGGAGAAGAAGAAGCCGGGAAGGAGAGAAGAGAAGGTGGAGACGTCACGGTCGAGGTGAGTCCTCGTTGTTTGTTGTGATTTCGGTGGGCTTTAGTGGGGTGGCCGAGAGTGGGGTTCGGCCATGGAGGCCGAACCGGGCCAAGGTGGAGATGGCAGGGGTGTCTCCCCTGCCATCGATTCCACCGGGGTTGGGGATGAGAGCAACCCCAACCTAAACCACCGAGGAGAAATTAAAAAAAAAAAATGATTTCTGATCGAACCAGCGAACTGGTTCGATCGGATGGGGAAGATGGTGCACACGCGCGTGTGCACCCACCCATGGGCCGAGCCCTGGACCGGTTCGCCCTGTGGTCGTCCGACCGGTTGGGTCGACCCGACCAAACAAAAAAAAAAAAAAAAAAAGAAAAAGAGGAGAAAAATGAAAGAAAAATTTGGAAAAATTCGAAAAAATTGGGAAAATCTCGAAAAAAATATATTTCGATAAAATAAATAGAAATTGATAAAGTTCTATGAAAAGAAAATATGTGGGAATGTTGGACGCGACTTTTTGCAAGGTTTTGTCTCGAAAAGCGCGAAATGGGTAATTTGGCCTAAAATTTTTAGAAATTTGTTGTAAATTGTAATGCTAAATTAAATTATTGATAAATGGACATAGGTTGACACGGGTGATCAATTGGCGACCAAGGACTCAGTGGACTTAGACCCGGGGATTGATTACGGGGTATTGGAGTGCGTTGTGAGGTTTGTAAAACCCAATGGAAAAACTCTTGAGTATTTATTTTGCTTTGTAATTCCATTCAATTCCAGTATTTCCTTGTGGTCGTTCCTATATCTATATCTTGTCGTTGTTTGCACGGTTGGTTGAGTTACTCCCCACCGGATTTTCGTTGTGTGTCTATGCATTCTAGACCATAGCATGTGTATCAGGAGTTCTCGGTGGATAACAACCCGAGCTAATGAACTGCTACATGTGTCGGTGTGTCGTAGGTCTACGCCGACCACCGAGAGGGATTAGGTGATATCTAGTTGGGTGCGCCCACTAGTGGGATCCTGGAAGGAAATCCCGAAGTATGGTTTAGTATGACTGGAATAGACACACACATTTGCACTTTATTGTTATTTATGCATGCGATGCCCTACTTACTGTTGCATGTTTACATTTCGCATGTTTATTTAACAGTATTTATTGAATTTCATTTGCTTATTTGAATGCTCGGAGGAGTTCCTTGGGATTTTACTGACTGGACTCGTCATCCATTTTCTTCTGTGATGATTGAGTGCAGATCCGAGTACAAGTAAGGGCAAGGGGATCTTACGCGACTACCTCTGACTGCCTATCGTTGATGATTACTTGTACGTGTGTTTTGTTTTGATATTTTGATTCTTTTGGGAACTAGGGAGTATTATGACCTTGTACATGGCTATACCTTATATGGTACAGTTATCTACCTCTATACATAATATTTTTCAAGGTTTTTCCACAATAGGATTTGTTTAATTGATTATTAATAATTCTTGCATTTAAGTACGACTTCCGCTGAATATGTCATTTATACGCTATACACACAAGTGGATACGAAATTCGAGACAAAAATAGGACGGGCAGGTGTCGTACACGTGTAGTAGGGCCAGATGGTAAGGAGTACACGGAGACACGTCACCCCGGGGCGGCGAGGGCCGCTACAGTTGGTATCGAGCAAAAGAGGAAGTCCTAAGACAATAAAACTTAATAAATGAACTTAGATGTGGAAACCCGAAGTTAGTGCCTTAGAACTTTAGTTGGGAAGTGATGTGAGGCGGGTAGAGTTAGAACTTATATGTGTGTTATATTTTCATCTTATTATATGATATACGTATATACCTCGAGACTGATCCGGAGCACATTCTCGATCAAGATTATGGACAGATAGTCTGGTACGCCTTTTGAGACTGGACAGACTAGCGATGCGGCTAGGGATGTCTCGGTTATGGAGAGAGTGGAGGATAGACTCTCAGCCCAGGAGACACTAGATGGGCGAGGTATTACGGCTATTACGAGAGCAAACCGCGGTACTGGCGGCACTCACTTCAGCCTAGAGAGTCGAGGTCGTGACCATACTAAGCGGAGACAACAGTGTTGTTCGATGGTACCCCGACACCGATTCGGGGGTAGCGGCAGAGGCACCCACAGAGACAACTACCGCAGTTGTCGTTCCTTTAGAGACGTCGACTCTTACGCCTCCACTCACGACGACGGACCAGGTTACTGCCACTCCCAATGCTGATACTCCTACTGCATCGACATTCGTCCTAGCACCAGAGGCGAGGTTATTGAGGGAGTTTTTGAAGTTCCAGCCTGGATTCTTTTATGGAGGTGGTGACCTTGAGGCTGCAGGGTGATGGGTAGTGTCCCATCAGCGTTTCCATAAGATGATGAGGAACGACGAGACTGTACAAGCACGACTTTCTGGAGCCTGTTTAAGAGGGCATGCAACGCTCTCTGGTGGATGACATATACGGATACTCATCCGAAACCGATGACATGGGTTGAGTTTAGGGAGCTATTCTACGATCAGTACATACCTATGGAGGTTAGGTTGAGACTGAGGGAGGAGTTCCTGGCCCTGAGACAGGGTAATCGGACCTTACATTTGCTTCAGTTCTCTCTAGATGTCGCTCGGACAGAGCGCTTACAGATCTATTATTTCACCAGAGGGGTTATGATAGGATTGCGTCAGCAGTTGTCTCGACCGGAGCCACGACTCTACAGGAAATCTTTGACTGGGCATTGGCTCATCAGACATACATACTACAGAGGGCTGGCAGACGTGTGACTGGTAGGGAGGTACAATCAGGGCAAAGTTCTGGGTCGAATCAGATGCAGAAGAGACTGATGGATCGTCCGGATAGAGGCTAGAGAGATGATAGACGGGATAAGGGCCGCTGGGATGATTATCAGGCCGGTCAGTTCCGCTATGAGGATCCACAGCCAGTTCATGCTATTACCTCAGCACCAGTGGATAGGCAGAGGTCACAACCACAGGGGTACCGTCAGGGTCGAGATCAGGGAGGACATGACAGGGGTCAGGTAGACCGGGGTCAGGGTCCGAGATCTGGAGACGGACAGACGGGCAGACTGGAGAGCCGTAGATGTCACCGGTGTGGGCAGAGGGGACGCTTGAGGGCTGAATGTCGGGTACCACTATCGCCACGGCGAGAGGCATACCAGGCCAGAGATAGAGCGCATGCGTTAGCACAGCCAGATAGCGGGGCGACTAGGCAGCTTATTGAAGGTACATTACTTATATTTGGTCGTCATATGCATGATATGTTTGATTCTGGTAGTACTTTATCGTTTCTTGCTGGACGTATTGTTGGTTGTTAGGGTAAGTTACGCAGACACTAGAACCACATCTGTCCTCCTCGATGCATTTGTTGATTGGGGATAAGATATACCCTAACCGAATATGTAGAGACGTGATGATAGAGGTGGAGGGACATCATCTACCAGCTGATCTTCGAGTATTAGAGTACTTAGAGTTTGACACATTACTCGGGATGGATTGGTTAGCATCCTATCATGCACGGATAGATCTGACATTGTTGCAAGAGGATAGAGTTTCGTATTCCTGGAATACCGAGTTCGTATTACTTGTATCTAAGAACTCGACTTACCCATCACGAGAGGTCGACTAGCTACAGCGCAGGAGATGTAGGCGTTTACGGCGATAGTTGGGCCGGAGGTTCGGACGGGGGTACTGATCGAGGACGTTCCGGTGGTTAGGGATTTTGTTGATGTATTTCCAGATGATTTACCCAGATTGCCACCGCCACGAGCTGTTGAGTTCATAATCGAACTGATACTTGGGACGTAGCCGATTGCCAATCGACCTTATCGGATGGCACCAGCGGAGCAGGAGGAGGTGAGACGACAGTTGGATGAGCTTTTAGAGAAGGGTTTTATTCACCCTAGTATGTCACCTTGGGGAGCTCCAGTATTGTTTGTGAAGAAGAAAGATGGTACGATGAGGATGTGCATCGATTATAGGAAGAAGAATCAGGTAATTGTGAGGAACCGTTAACCACTTCCTAGGATTGACGATCTGTTTGATCAGTTGACGGGCGCCAGATTCTTCTTGAAGATTGACCTTCGCTCAGGTTATCACCAGTTGAGGATTCGAGAAGAGGATATCCAGAAAACCGCTTTCAAAGCACGAGATACGGGTTATTTGAGTTCACAGTCATGCCGTTTGGGCTGACGAACGCTCCTAGCGATTTTCACGGACCTGATGCACATGGTCATGAGGCCATATTTGGACAGATTCGTCATCGTGTTCATCGACGATATCTTGATTTACCGCAGAACTCGCGAGGATAACGAGGGACATCTCAGGACAGTTTGACGACACTGAGGGAGCACCGATTGTACGCCAAGTTTAGTAAGTGTGACTTTTGGCTAAGTGCGGTGAGATTCCTAGGCCATGTCATCAGTGAGCAAGGTATCTCAGTGGATTCAGAAAAGATTCGGGCGATCATTGATTGGAAGACGCCTGAGTCTGTGGCTGATATACGGAGTTTCCTTGGATTGGCCGGATACTACCGGCGATTTGTGCATGATTTTTCCTCGATCGCAGTACGATTATAGACTGACTAAGAAAGATGTCATATTTGACTGGACAGATGAGTGTGAGCAGGCCTTTTGTGAATTGAAGCGGAGATTGACATCTGCACCAGTATTGACATTGCCGGAGCCGGGCAAGACCTTGACAGTATATACAGATGCGTCGGGCATTGGTCTTGGCTGTGTGTTGATGTAGGATGGTATACCAGTTGCCTATCTTTCCAGACAGTTGAGACCCCACGAGGGAAATTATCCAGTGCACGACCTGGAGCTTGCAACGGTCGTCTTTGCACTGAAGGCTTGGAGGCACTATCTCTATGAAGAGCGATTCGTGTTGTTTACAGATCACCAGAGTTTACGTTACATTTTCACTCAAAGGGATCTGAATATGCGCCAGCGGAGATGGCTGAAGTTGCTGAAGGACTACGACTTCGCTATTGAGTATCACCATGGCAAAGCGAACGTCGTAGCAGACGCATTGAGCATGAGTGGACTCAACAGTCAGACTATTCTGCAGCAGATGACACATGAGCATGGCTTATTACAGGCAACATCAGTTATGTGCATGGCTGAGTTGTCGACGACGGCGGAACAACACATTTGTTGTTAGATGAGGATACCGACCGTATCGATTGAACGGGTTGTCGAGTGTCAGAGGGCTGATGGGCTCTATGAGCGGGTCGTGGTCTGTCACGGAATCCGAAATGCACTGATTGGGCAGAAATCATAGATCGGTGTTTGAGATACCGATGGAGATTGTGGATACCTGCGGATCGAAGATACGGGGCAGGATTTTGGAGGATGCACACCGGTCTCGTTACACAGTTCATCCTGGTCGAACCAAGATGTACCATGATTTGAGGCGACTATTCTGGTGGCCAGGGATGAAGGCTGACGTTGGTGCGTATGTTAGGAGTTGTCACATTTGCCAGCAGGTGAAGGTTGAGCATAGGAAATTCGTCAGAAGTTGCGAGACTGCATAAGATAGACAGAAGAAATACCCGGATAGGTATCACGAGGGTCTGAGCTATGACGAGGGCGATATGGTGTATCTGAAGGTTTCTCCTTAGAAAGGCCAACAAAGATTTGGCATTAAAGGGAGACTGGCACCGAGATACATTGGGCCATACCGGATTGCACAGAGAGTAAGCACTATTGCATATCGGTTGGAGTTACCTGCCGAGTTAGCTGGGGTTCATCCGACATTTCACATTTCCATTTTAAGACTCGCTAGGTCAGGGCCGAGACCGACGATTGAGTTACTCGCCGAGTTACCCGCCGAGTTAGTGTGGAGATACAACTGACGTGACCTATGAGGAGAGACCGATAGAGATCGTCGATCGTCGAGTACAGATTCTCCGGAACAGGGAACTCGCGAAGGTCCTGGTTTTTTGGCAGCATCATAGGACGGAGGGACTCACCAGGGAGCTCGATTCGACGATGAGGACACGATACCCTCAGCTATTATCTGGTGTGGGACTTTAGTTACAGTTAAATTTCGGGACGAAATTTTATTTAATTGGGAAGAACTATAACGGCCCATTTTAATAATGTCGTTAATTATCTTGAATTTACAGACGTGGAGGCCAGCTCAGATCTACGTGGACGCCGCGGTAAGCTAGAACACACGGGTACTTAGGTATGGTAGTTATTGTATGTTGGTTGCTTATTTACGGTGTAATTTATTGAAATACATCGCATGTGTGTATGATGGATAAAAAATACGTGCGAGATTGTGTGAACTGTATTCGCCTCGATATGCATGTCGACGCGGGTACCGGGTAGTTGACGAGACCGAATATTAGGTCGGGGAAACGAAAACACACAAATTATATAAAAATCGGCCAAGTAACTAATATGGAATGGGTATTAGGCGGCTAGTGACACGGCGGTACGCGTATATATTGCGGTTCGGACGCGAAATCGGGCGTCGAAACGCTCAAAAAGGACGAGTGTCCCAGTTGTGTCACATTTTGGTGTCAAGACACGAAGTCAACAACACTTATCCATATAAGCCATCACATTTTCTCTTACCTCACCTACACCTCACACACACACACACACACACACACACACAGTTGATCGGGAGACCGAGATGAGAAGAAGAAAAGGAGAGGAAGAGGAGAAGAAGAAGCGGGAAAGAGAGAAGAGAAGGTGGAGACGTCACGGTCGAGGTGAGTCCTCGTTTGTTGTGATTCCGATGGGCTTCGGTGGGGTGGCCGATAGTGGGGTTCGGCCATGGAGGCCGAACCGGGCCAAGGTGGAGATGGCAGGGGTGTCTCCCCTGCCATCGATTCCACCGGGGTTGGGGTGGAGAGCAACCCCAACCCAAACCATCGTTTAGAAATTAAAAAAAAAGGATTTCTGATCGAACCGAGAACGGTTCGATCAGATGGGGAAGATGGTGCACAAGCGCGCGTGTGCACCCACCCATGGGCCGGGCCCAGTACGGGCCAGGGTCGGGTCCGACCCGGTTGGGTCGACCTGACCCAAACAAAAAAAAAATTTTAAAAAAAAAAAAGAAAAGGAAAAAGAGAAGAAAAATGATAGAAAAATTTGGAAAAATTCCGAAAAAATTGGGAAAATCTCGAAAAAAATATATTTCGATAAAATAAATAGAAATTGATAAAGTTCTATGAAAAGAAAATATGTGGGAATGTCGGACGCGACTTTTTGCGGGGTTTTACCTCGAAAAGCGCGAAATGGGTAATTTGGCCTAAAATTTTTAGGAATTTGTTGTAAATTGTCATGCTAAGTTAAATTATTGATAAATGCACATAGGTTGACACGGGTGATCAATTGGCGACCAAGGACTCAGTGGACTTGGACCGGTGATTGATTACGGGGTATTGGAGTGCATCGTGAGGTTTGTAAAACCCAATGGAAAAACTCTTGAGTATTTATTTTGCTTTGTAATTCCATTCAATTCCAGTATTTCCTTGTGGTCGTTCCTATATCTATATCTTGTCGTTGTTTGCACGGTTGGTTGAGTTACTCCCACCGGATTTTTCGTTGTGTGTCTATGCATTCTAGAACATAGCATGTGTATCAGGAGTTCTCGGTGGATAACGACCCGAGCTAATGAACTGCTACATGTGTATCAAGAGGGATAAGGTGATAGCTAGTTGGGTGCGCCCACTAGTGGGATCCTGGAAGGAATTCCCGTAGTATGGTTTAGTATAACTGGAACAGACACACACATTTGCACTTTATTGTTACTTATGCATGCGATGCCCTACTTACAGTTGACTGCTTACATTCTGAATGTTTATTTAACAAGTATTTATGGAATTCCATTTGCTTATTTGAATGCTCGGAGGAGTTCCTTATCTCGAAACCGTGGACACGTGGAGGACGTAGGAGACCGGACTAGAAAGATCGAAACTATTAGAATCGTATTTAAGCCACCCCTAACCCAACATAGCCTATACTAGATAAAACACATGTCCATATGTCGTGTATGCTTAATTTGGAGAATTTGGCGCGAGTGTGTTGTGTGGAGGGGCGAAGTTGGAAGTAAAAACAAAGTTTGCATTGCCTTTTTGTCTCTGAAACCGTGGACACGTGGAGGACGTAGGAGACTGGACTAGAAAGACTGAAACTATTAGAATCGTATTTAAGCCACCCCCTAACCCAACATAGCCTATACTAGATAAAACACATGTCCATATGTCGTGTATGCTTAATTTGGAGAATTTGGCGCGAGTGTGTTGTGTGGAGGGGGCGAAGTTGGAAGTAAAAACAAAGTTTGCATTGCCTTTTTGTCTCGAAACCGTGGACACGTGGAGGACGTAGGGGACTTTGGACTAGAAAGACCGAAACTATTATAGCCGTTCGCTTCACCGTCTTAGTCGGATTAGCCACACAGACCGGTTAATCCGGTGTTCGCTTAGACATTAACTAGGCCACGGGATTAGCTAATGGGCAAGAGAGGGGACTAAACAAAACCACCAATTTTGGTGGGATTAACTAATCCCAAGTGGTTGGTTATTGGAGATTACCAATTTACCCTCACATATTTACACTCTTCCTTCTCCATGGCCTCTCTCTTTGAAGGTATGGTCCTCTTCAATTCCTCTCAAATTCCCGACCTAATCGACCCATCTCCAACATCAAACCTCTACTCCTCAGACGAAAACCTCTTCTCTCGATCTCACTCTCACCTCCCCATCTCCGCAATCGCCCCGCCACGCTGCCGCCGCTCTTTGCATCAACGCCTCCGCCGCCGCCCGAGATCCCATCCGGGTCTCGACGGATCTCGAGGAGGAAGAAGAAGGGCGGGTTCTTAAGAAGGAATTGAATCTAAGGTGCCCACAATTGAAAGTGAGGTTCGTGAGAGGAGTAGTGAAATACCTACTAATGAAATCGAAGTTAAAGAGATGGGTTATGTCGAAAGCGACGAAAGAAGAGATGGGTTGGTTGTTGAGAGTGTGTCAAGTGAGGAGAAATTGGAGGGGATTAGGGGTCGGGTTATGGAGAAGATGGGCGAATTCGAGGGCGCTTTCGGAGGTGGAGAAGGAGAGATGTAACTTATGAAAGGATATTTTGGTAAATGTACCATTACAACCACATTTACTCCCACCTTAAAACTCCCAACCGAACAAGATACACAAATGAGACTAAACCATCTAAACCCATGTGTTAGTCCCATCACAAACTAATCCCATGACCTTAGGACTCCCTAAAATGTGAAGCGAACAGGCCATTAGAATCGTATTTAAGCCACCCCCTAACCCAACATAGCCTATACTAGATAAAACACATGTCCATATGTCGTGTGCGAGAATATAGGCATCACTCACGCATGCATAGTCATCCAATTGTTTCTCTACATTAGAGACTAATAAGGATAACAGTGACGGCCCCAACCCCACAAATTGGGCACCGCCGGCACTAAGCCTCCATTAACCCCCGGTAAATCAGTTCGGAGTTAATAAAGGCTTAGTCACCTCTCAAACCGGTCTTCAGTACCTAATAGTCCACGCAACAGACTATATGCGTGAAATCATATGCAGCGGAATTTAATTGCGGTGAAAATCCGATAACAAATAAATTAAACAAACAACAAGTTCTAGGTGTGGAAGCTAGAATGTGGAAACCTCATACAATGAATACAATATACAAAGTATAGTATCTCTCAACCCAAATACCCATTTATAAAACATAGTAATTTTAATATAAATACATTAAATGACCTACATATACTGCGCATTAATGTTCTCGAGCCGGAGATTATGCCTGCAATTGTCACCAAAAGTGGAGACAATCCCAGTGAGTAAATCCAGAAGAAGTGCAACAGTAATTCAGATTAAACAATAAATATGCCTATAAATCATGCATGGAAATAAACGAAGCTGAAAAGAACAATAAAACGCATGATAGACAGACTACAATGGTCAACGATAGAGACCAAGTGACCCGAAAACAAAGGATACGCACCTAAGTGGTCTTGACACTCTACACATGGGCTTAATGCCACTTAAAACATGAAAGTGTCAAATACTGGTACTGCATGACCAAGTCCGCTTCAACCACACCAAATCCATTCGGCAATGTCGGCTCATTTGAGCCGCAGCTGGGAAAACATTCCAAAGGGAGCCATAGTCGCAACCGGATGCTCAGCCGTAATTGAATCCTTAAAGTCTGTAAGGAGCCACGACACTTGGCAGATGCTCACTCTGAGGATTCAATCTCGTCTAGGAGCCACGAGCGCGACTCGGATGCTCAACCCACGAATAAACAACGACTCAATTCTACCACTTAGACCCTTAGTCACTCGGTAGGGAAGTAGAGTTCAACAATATGTATCATTTTCATCAAAAATCGCAAGGAAAGGAAAATAATTAATATTGAATTTCTTCGTTGGTTTACTTACCTCCAATCACGTCGATATATTTCGCCCGAAAGTCGATCTCCACTACTGGTTCGCATCCAAACTCCTTAAATCATTTAATTGTCTCTGATTATTATCATTTCTAAGATTAATTCATATTTTATTTAAGTCACGCATGCATTATGAGGTTGATCTAGGTATGTGTCAATTGTTACATGCTTATCGATACAAATCTCATTTTCGACAATTACATATTTAAATTCTATTTTCTTCCTATTTACCTCAATCCCAAAAATAGGAAACTTTTTCTTTTCGGATTGTGGACACATTGAACGTGTATTGGGTCGAAACATATTAGCTTAAGTTTTGGCTCGACCAATTTTCTTGTATTTGCCATTTATTCTTCCTAACCAATTTCCTATATGATACATATTATTTTTTTAGATCACATAAAGTATACATTACATATAAAATATGTATCATATACCTATATGTGTATATATGTAACATCTACACTATATAAAAATATATACGTGTATATACACATATTTAAATATATGTAAGTATATACATTTTATTTATACATGTAATCTGATTTTTTTTTTATTTTAAAAATCAGCATGCATCTCGAGGCAGTCTTGAGATGCGTTCAATTTAAGCGCACATCCCGAAAATCTATCTACGCCTAACACTTTAATACGGATCCTAAGGCAAATCGAGGATCATCATAAACACGACACATATCTTGAGGTAGCCCGTCACACACATTTTTATCTCAGCACTAATCCCGAGGCATTCATTAAACACACCCTATAAACACTAAACACACCCCATCTCATTCCTTAAAATACCAAAATAACCACTTACCCAGGGGCGTATCTAAATGGGCAGCCCAGGGCAAGGCCCAAATTTTTTTTTTTTTTTTCTTTTTTTGTTTAAGCCCAATTTGCCCAAACATACATTTGAGCCCACCCCAAAAATCTCCTAAACCCTACGTGAAGAACCAAAAAATTAGCAACGCACATACGGCCAAAACGAACGCAAGGCCAAAAAAAAAAAAAAAAAAAAAACTCTCGGCACATTCGCGTCAATCTCACACTCACCGAATGTAAGTTCTTTACATTTTTCGAAGTTTTTTGGAGCAATATCTTTTCAAATTCTATTGTCTTGTGTCTTCTACCTCTATTCTTTTTGTGTTTGAAGAAACCAATCCATCTCTTTGAGATTAATTTCATTGCTCCACATTTAATATTTTTCATTAGATTGCACTATAATACAAGGATAGATTAACGGTTCTTTTACAAAGTGCGAGCAAAGAGGTATGTTAGTTCATAGATTTTTTTTTGTTTGTATGTCTTTTTTTGAAGGGATATTTTTTTAATGTGGAAATCATTGAGCAAAAATATATGCTAGTTCTTAATTTTTCTTAACTTGTTGGTTTTTGATGTTTTGTTAGTTGGGTTTTTTTTTTTTTTTTTTTTTTATAAGAAAAAGATTGATTGTATAACTATGTTGTCAAAAATCTCATATTTTTTGACAACATAGCTTATTTGCAATAACATATCACACAAAAAGAATAAATCATCATCAACAAGTCTCAATTATTTTCCTTATTAGATATTTGGCTAGAGGAAGAGAAGTCTATCATGGAAGTAATTAAAAGTAGTACCTACATGCTACATAGAACAAAGTTATTTATAGTTCCACTAGTGTTATTTGACCATTCAAAAAAGATAATTGTTAAAATAATCAGTTATTTTCAGATAATCCGTTAAATGTCAATTAGCCTTATTTTCACTTCTCCTACTTGGCTACCTTCACATAAATCAAACACATTAGAATGTCATTGACACAAACGCACACACACACATTAGAAAGTTATAAATATCCTAACAGTAGCGTATAGATTATATATATTAAATAAAAGAGTATATATACATATATATTGTATATAATGTTATAATATATATATATATATATATATATATATATTGCAAAACTAGTTTGAAGTAGGTTTATATATAAATTAAGATAAAAATTGATAAAAAAGGGTAATTGAGACACTGAAGTTTGAAGTAGATTTTGTACCGATAGAAGTTTAATTTGTTAAGTACAAACTTAACAATGCATCAAATCCAATTTTTTCAAAAGTTATGATAAAAAATGTATAATTAAGATAAAAATTTAATTTATTATGTATATAAATTAGCAACATTAGTCCATTTTTATTTTATTTTTATGTTTCACATGTTTTTTTATATCTTTGATCATATACTATTTACATTGATTGAATTAGGAGAATAAAAAGGAAGTTTTCACGACTTTAATATTTATGGAGACATTTTTTCTTTTAAGGATAGCATACTAGCTTTGGACTAAACTCTATGGAGCGTCATGGTAACAAAAGAACGAAGACAATTTTTCCTTTTTAAATCAAGTGGGAGACATCTAAGGTTGACAATCTTTCTCCATCGCTTGTTGAGGCTTCATCTCGTGAGGAAGCGAGACCTTTAGAATCTCCAACTCGAGAAGTTGATATTGATTATAATTCTCTTGAAAGAGATCCGGGCTTGCGTAATCTAATACGACAATATTCCTTCAATGTGCGAGATGAAATTAGACGAGCATATATAAAGATGGGCCCTTATCAACCTAGGTTGCCGTAATACCCAAGAACTTTATTCGGAAATCAATATTGTCGCTTTCAACCAAAATGGTTTGGAGAATTTCAATGGTTGGAGTATTCTCCTTCAAAGGACGCCGTATTTTGTTTCCGTGTTACATTTTTGAAAATGGTAATGCACCTCACCGCACATTAACTAATGGAGGATTTAAAAATTGGAAGAGAGTTAATCAAGGGGTTAATTGTCCATTCTTGATACATATGGGAAGTATTAATTCGCCGCATAGAAATTATGTATAATCTGTTGAGAATTTGTCGAATGTTACTCGACACATTGACATGGGGTGATAAATGCACAAACTTCAGAGGATGTTTGAAAAAATCGGTTGCGGCTTAAAGTTACAAGTGAGGATGTTCGATGGCTTAGTTTACAAGGATGCACATTTCGAGGTCATCGTGAAGGTTCAACTTCAAAAATCGAGGAAATCTCATAGAAATGTTGAAGCTTATGGGTAGATTAAATGTTAACATTGAGGATGTTATACTTGACAATGATCCAGGGAATGCAAAGTACACCTCACCAAATATTTAAAAAGAGATTTTGCATATTATGGCTAACATGGTGAGAAAAAAATTCGTGAAGAAATTAGAGATAACAAGTTTTGTCTATTAGTTGATGAAGCGAAGGATGCAGAGGCAAAGAAGAAGTGGCAATTGTGTTGAGATTCGTGGATGGTCAAGGCTCAATTAAAGAGCGTTTTTTCGATATTGTCCAAGTCGAAAACACCGCTGCTTTAACACTTAAGAAAAGTGTATGTGACTCTCTTGCTCGGTATAACTTACTTATAGATGACTTGCGTGGTCAAGGATATGACGGTGCTATGCGTGGGGCATGGAATGGGTTGCAAGCTTTATTTCTCAAAGACTGTCCATATGCATATTATGTGCATTGTTTTGCTCATCGACTACAACTAGCATTAGTTGCAGCTTCTAAAAAGGAACCGTCGATTTGGTTACTCTTTTCATAGTTGTCTTCTATTGTTAACCTTATAGGTTCTTCTCCAAAACGCCTTACTGAGTTGCAAGCATTTCAAGCTGTAGAGATTGCACGTAAAGTAGCTAGTGGTGAACGTGAAACTGGTAAAAGAGCTAATCAAATTGGAAGTTTACAACAAGCAGGAGAAACACGGTGGAGCTCTCATTTTGATTCTATTTTAAAGTGTGATTGATATGTATTGGGCAACGATGCAAGTGCTTAAAAAATGGTTAGTGATGGATCTATCGATGATATTCGTGGTGAAGCAAAAGGTGTTTTAATGATGATGGAAACTTTTGATTTCGTATTCATGTTGCATGTAATGCATAGAGTTATGGGAATTACGAGATATGCTTTTTTTGCCGAGACTTGCAAGAAAAACTCTAGATATTTTGAATGCAATAGATTCAATTGCCACAACAAAAGTACTTCTTCTAAAATTACGAAATGAAAGCTTTGATCACCTTTTGATGTGTGTGAATTTAATTTGCATAGAGTATGAAATTGAAACACCCGATATGAATGCTTGGTACAAAGAAGGCACAGGTCGTTCTTGTCAGCAAAAAAGTCTCGTCACAGTTGAGCATCATTACCACTTTGATATATTCAATTCCGTGATTGACTATCAATTAGAAGAGTTGAATTACAGATTCAATGATAATGCATTGGAAATCCTTAAGTTGAGTTGTGCTTTACAACCAAATGATCAGTTCAAATTATTTGATGTTGATCAAATATGTATTCTTGCAAGAAAGTTCTATCCTGCTGATTTTAGTGATCAAGAAATGCATCTTGAGATGTCAATTGGAGCATTATGAGGTTGATGTACTTCACCACAAGTGTTTTCAGAATTTGTCATCAACTTCTGAGTTATTGGAGATATTAATTCGAACAAATAAATCGCATCACTACAACTTGGTTGAGAGATTGATTCGTCTTATTTTGACTCTACCTGTATCCACGACATCAACAGATCGAGCATTTTCAGCTATGAAGTGTATTAAGACGATTTACGAAATATGATGGAAGAAGAATTCTTGACGATGATACTATGATCATTCATATTGAACGAGAATTCGCTCAAAATATCGATATACATGAAGTAATTGATGAATTCGATTCTTTAAAGCAAATGAGGGCACAACTTAAATAGGTTATTTTTCTTCATATTCTGATTTTTATATAATTTATTATTTAAGTATTATTTTTATTCTTTACCTAACAATATAATTTATATGTGATTCTATATTGTTTGTGTTTTGTACCGATACACTTTTCATTGATCGCGTCATGTTTGTGACAAATAGACAACAATTTTTTATTTAAGATACTTCAGTTGAACTCATTATCTATTGCTTTCGTTTCGATTTGATCTATTACAATTGTTTGTGTTCAAATGTTTTTTTTTCTTTGCTTAATAGTTTGTGGCTTAATTTATGCGATAACCATGCTAATTTTATGTTTGTCATGGATGCATATATATTGTGGTATAATTTATTTAAAGTATACATAATAATATATAAAAATAATAATTTAAAAAATATTTATAGCCCGGGGCTATCAAAAATCCTGGATTCGCCCCTGCACTTACCTAAGCGATGGGTGTGACTCCAGCGAGGAGGCCAAGAGGAAGTGATTGAGAGGGAGGCCAAGGGATGGACGCCGAAGAGGGACGCTGGAGAGGGACGCCGTGGGTCAGGGACGTCGAGGGAGGCCATAAGCTCCAAAAGGAGAGGTGGCTGACTAGAATGGAGAGGGAGGGATGAAGAAGAAGGTCCAAATGGGAGAGGAAGAAGAACATCGATTACAGAGAAAAGATAGACTTTTTTTTTTTCTTGGTTATAGTATGGAGATGAGTGGGAGAGAGAGACATCACGGTTAGAGAGAGAGTGTGTATGTGAGAGTGATTTAATGAGGAGAGAGACAAAGTAAGATATTAAAAGAAGTTAATATGAAAGTCGATTGAGAAAAGGTGGTGAGGTGTCAACAATTGAGAGGTTGAGTGTGAGAGTAACTTTTTGACTTTGCTTGTTTAAATTTTGTGTCATGTGTCACTCACATATTTGTTCACATCAACTTTTACACTACATCCAACCATACAATATCATTTCATTTTTTATATATATTTGAGTACGTCGACTAACCGCAACTTTTGGTCTGATTTTGGACCACTTATAATTAGTGATTAGCGATTAATTGATGAATTAACAATGCGGGTTGTTACAGTCTTCCCAACTAAAAAAAAAATTTCATCCTCGAAATTAGAAGTTATGCCCATGACTAGATCAAGTAGAAACAAATGTTTATGTGCATATGTCTCTTCCCCCATAAATCTATAGTGTCCTTATATTTTAACTTGAGTGCTCTTATGTGGTAGTTTGCATGATCAATCAGTTTATAATGCTAAAAAGGAAAGTTACCCTTTTGTTATTATTTTAATTAGACCTCGTCTAATCATATTAATCATAGAATACCTAAATTGGACCCATTATTACGAAACAAAAAAAAGACCCAAAGTTGATCGCGTACTGTGCATAGAGTGGACAACATCGTTTATGAAAATAAAATTAAAAATTCACGTGTGGTATGTGCGTTAAGATTTCTCGACTTATCTCAATGCGGAAGTTAGATCTTAATATCAAAATTTAACGGCATCCCAACCAATGCTCTGATACTACTGTAGATTTCGGGGATCAAGCGCAATGAAAGTTTTTGAAACCTTTTCGAACATCTCCGAACTATGATCCTATAAATTTCATTAAATTGATGTACCAATAGAGAAAAATCATACCTTAACAAGAACAACTGTCAAATCTGAAAATTTTTAAATCAGTAATTACGGGTAATTAAGGATTAGCGCAGTCTAATTATGGTTTTGGCTGCGAGTCAGGAGTTAAACACCAGTGGAAATTAAGGTTTTTAATTAATTTTATTATTGTGTAATGTTTGTCTTGTTTTGTGTATTATATATTATATTATTTTGTGAAATTCAAGTCGACTGAGTAAATTCGGGGTTTCCAAGGTTTTGTCTCGAGATATGTGTCGAGACGGGTGCCGAGAAAATTAAACTATTGATTAGAACTATAGATTCAAATTTCACGATGAATAATTGATTTTAAATTTAAAAATTCAAGTTTTGGACTTTAATTAGATTTGACAGGTAGACGTGGGCCCCATTTTTCGATTTGCGTGCAAAAAAAAGTTTTTCGGAAGTTTTGGAGTAGTTTGGAAAATTCTCAAATATTTGGTGAAAATGGGGTAAAAAATTAAAAAATGGAAAAATTACCAAAAAGGGCAATGAGATTATATTCGAAGGGATTATAAAAAGAGGGGTAGAAAGGTCATTTAGCCTCTTTTAGCAAGAGAGAAATCGAAACAAGGGGTGCCCCTATTCACATCTCCCTCATCGTCCCTCCTCACTGTTGATCGACTCTCTCTCTCTCTCTCGTTTCTCTCTCACCCGTCTCTCTCACTCGTCTCTCTCGTCTCTCTCACTCGTCTCTCTCGTCTCTCTCACTCGTCTCTCTCTCGCTACTCTTTTGGTTGAAGAGGGGTCGTGACAGTGGTGGCGGTTTTGAAGGTTTGAGGTAAGGTTTAATGGAAATTCGATTTGAGTTTTTGGTTTTTGAACTGTATGGAAGTCGATTTCGGGGATTGGGTGTGTTTTTGTTTTTGACCGTAAGGATAGAGAAAAGAGGAGGAGATTCGGATTCATAAAAATAATTAAAAAAACAATGAATTAAAATAACAAAACGTAGAGGCGTTTTGTACAAAGAACAAGAAAACTTAACATAATTTTCTTATTCAATCAAAAAGTGCTACGATACATTTACAACAACCTTTATATAGTACACTCTTACATTATTCAGTGTCACACAATGTTACTTAAGTAACTAACACTAAAATGAATGATCAGTGACAACATAAAACAATGATCGCCTATAGTCACTCACTACGAAATCAACATACTTGTACATCCCCTCAAGATGGAGTTAGGTGTTAGGTGTCAGGACTAGCACATAAACCCATCTTGGACAAAAGAGAAGAAAAAAGGACTAGCTAAGGATTTCGTAAACAAATCAAAGCAAGTTGAAGAGACGAGAATGAATGAACTTGGGAAGAACAAAACCATTCTTGAACTGATCACGAACCAAATGGCAATCAATATCTAAGCGCTTAGTCCTTTCATGAAAAACCGGATTAGCAGTAAGATGAAGAGCAGCCTGATTGTCACACCAAAGAGGGATAGGCAGGGAAATAGGAATGTGAAGAATCCTTAAGCAAGTAAGAGAGCCATAACAACTCACAGACAGTAATGGACAAGCAATGATACTCTGCCGCAACAGATGATTTCGAAACTGTAGGTTGCTTCTTTAATTTGAAAGAAATCAGAGAAGACCCCAAGAAAATGCAATAACCAGACAAGGACCTTCGTGTTAATAGGCAAGCACCCCTAATAAGCATCACAATAGACAGTGAGAGAGAGACTGGATTGCACATGAAAGAAGAGGCCTTTCGAAGGAGAGCCCTTCAAATATTTAAGAACATGTAAAGCTGCCTGTCGTTGTTGCTCAGTGGGATGTTGAACAAACTGACTTAACTGCTGGGTAGAATAAGTAATGTCTGGTCTCGTAAAACCAAGATAAAGCAATTTACCATTCAATCTTCAAAATTTATCAGGTTCCAGCAGCAATGGGGAATCACTATCATCAAATTTGCAGTCCCGTGGCAAAGGTGTAGCCATGGACTTACAAGTAGATAAACCAGCATCAGTGAGAAGATCTAATATGTATTTCCTCTGATTAACATACAAACCAGAAGAAGATCTTGCCAACTCAAGACCCAAAAAATAATGGGCTTGTCCAAGGTCCTTAATGGTAAATTGTTGATGGAGGAAGTCTTTGACATGATGAATTGCGTTGACAGAAGAACCAGTAAGGAGAACATCATCTACATAAACCAGTAAGGCCAGAAACACATCATCTTTCTCCAAAGTAAACAGGCAAGGATCATTTGAAGATTGAAGAAATCCATAAGAGTGAAGTGTGGAAGTGAACTCAATATTCCATTGACGAGAAGCCTGCTTGAGACCATTATAGGATCGTTTGAGTCGGCACATCTGATTTGGAGAAGAAACTGAATAACCTTCAGGAGGCTTCATGTAAACCTCTTCAGTAATGTAGCCATGCAAGAAAGCATTGTTAACATCAAATTGTTGAAGAGGCCAATTACGTGCAGCAGCAAGAGCCAAAAATACTCTAACAGTAACATGCTTGGCTACTTCAGAGAAACTCTATGTGAAATCAATACCTTCAATTTGATTGTACCCTTTTGCAACAAGTCGAGCCTTACACCTATCAAGTGTACCATTTGGATGAAGTTTAACTTTGTAAGCCCGTTTTGATCCAATAGCTTTCTTACCAGGAGGTAATGGAGTAAGAACCCATGTACCATTAGCTTCAAAAGCTTGTAACTCTTTGGACATAGCTTCCACCCAACGAGGATCAGATTGTGCTTCAGTAAAGGTAGTAGGCTCCTTGATTAAGGCAAGAGCATTTAAGAAAGTATGATAAGGAGCAATAAGGTTGGGTGAAACAATGAATGGAAAAGTAGGTGGAACAGTGGGGTGAAAGTCAGACTGCAAAAGAGAATGAGTTGAATGACGTTTGGTAGAAGTAACAAAATCATCTAACCAGCTAGGAGGTTTGGTAAGCCTGGCACTTTGTCTGATAACAACAGGGGTAGGAACAATAGCAGGAGATGGTATAGGTGAACCATTATGAATATCAGCAACAGGAACATTATCAAGAGCAGCAGCATTATTATTAGGAACAACATTAATATCATCACAAGTAAGATCATCATCAGTATAATCAGTAGTAGAAGTGACAGGAGGGAGAATAGGATCCACATCATCTACAACAGCAACAGGAAGAACTGGAACAATAACTGGTGAAGAAGAGACTGTCTTGAAAGGGAATATGTGTTCATGAAAAACTACATCTCAAGAGATGAATGTAGTATGAGTATCCATATTATAAAGTCTGAAAGCCTTCTGACCATGAGAGTAGCCCAAAAAATGGACTTAATAGCTCGAGAATCCAGTTTATCCCTGTGAGGAAAAAGATTAGCTGCAAAACATAAACAACCAAAGGTCTTGAGGGATGTATAATCACGGAATTTATGAAACAAGGGATGGAAAGGAAAGTGCCAATGAAGTAACTGAGAATGTAATCTATTCAAGATATAAGTTGCTGCTAAAAGAGCATTTCCCCAAAATTTCTTGGATAATCCTGACTAGAAAATCAAGGCTCTAGTGATCTGTAGAAAATGTCGATGTTTTTGTTCTACAACACCATTTTGCTGAGGGGTATATGGAGCTGATCTCTGATGAGTAATGCCCAGCTTAGAGAATAAGGAAACATAACCTTGATTAACAAACTCTGTGCCATTATCAATTCTAATACATTTAACAGTTATCTAAAACTGATTCTGAACAAAGGCCAAGAACTGCTCGATTAAACTCAATGTAGAAGACTTGCAAACTATTAAGAAGGTCCAAGTATACCGAGTGAAATCATCAACAATAGTCAAAAAATAATGTGATCCTTGCAAAGAAGATTGTCGATAAGGGCCCCAGACATCCATATGTAGCAATTGAAAGATAAAAGTAGACTTTATTGTACTCAATGGAAATGACAAACGACATTGTTTGGACTGGTGACAAGCATCGCAAGGTACATCAAGAGAATCAAAATGAAATCCCGGGATCAAAGGACTCAATTATTTTTTTACAACAACAGATGGATGACCAAGCCTATGATGCCATGAAAAGGCATGTGTAGCTACATTACAAGTAGGTACTGTTTTATGGGAAATACATGAAAAATCAGTAAAGGATCGAAGGAAATCTGGATCAAAAGATGTTGAATCAAGGATGTACAATCCAGCTATGACTCTTCCAACGCTAGAACCCGAGAACTCTCAAGGTCCTGTAACACACAAAACTTTGTGAGGAATGTGAATTTAACATTAGAACCAGCAATGAGCTTACTAACTGAAAGTAAGTTGTGTTTGAAAGATGAGATGTGAAGATAAGACTTAAGAATCAAGTGAAAGGTAAGTGAAACATCTCCTATATGTTCAACCAGTTTAATACTGTCATCAGGAAGATAAATAGGGGTATGCTGAGATGGAATAGAGAAATTGTGTAGAGGAGCAAGATTTACGCACATGTGATTCGAAACCCCAGTATCAACAATCCAACTAGCTGAATGAATCACAACATTAGAACTAACATGATGATTAAGAAGAGTACCTTCAAAATCATGAAGATGAGCCATATTGAAAGAATTAGAGACACCATCAGTTGCAAGTCCTTTGCCTTTAAAGAACTTAACAATCCCTTGTTCAATCATTGTAGCAATATTTGCTTGGATAAAATCACAGTTTGAAGCCTCTTCACCAATGAAATCCATAGGAGTTTCCACCATTTTTGCAAATCCCTTGTTTTGATCAGATAAAGCTATAACTTTATTCTCTTTTTCTGACTTGAACCAGCCTGGATAGCCATGTAATTTGAAGCATGTTTCTTTTGTATGTCGTTTCATTTTGCAAAAATTACAGTAAAGCTCATCCTTATTGACAAACTTCTTGAAGGTTCCTTTGTGAAAAGGCTTGGAACTCGGATTTTTGACCATGATGGCTGCATTCATATCAGGAGCAAAAGTGACACGTACTTTTTTTGTTTCTCAACTCTTATCACCATTGAATAAGCCTTATTAAGGCTTAGTAAAGGATCCATAACCAAGATTTGATTCTTAATAGGATCATAGACATCATTCAATCCCATTAAGAACTGCATAAGCTTGTCATTATACTCCATTTCATTCAGCTTTGATATAATCCTACTGCTACACTTAGGCATTGGTGCTAAACACATCAATTCATCCCATAGTTTCTTCAATTTGATATAATACTTTGAGATTGTAAGATCACCTTGACTGATTGTGCTAATATCTCTTTTCAATTGATAAAGCAAAGGTCCATTGGACTCTCCAAAACATTCCCCAATTTCATTCCACAAATCTATAGCAGTAAAGCTATAAAGAAATGTATCTACAATGTCTTTAGAAATAGAGTTCAGGATTCAAGAGGTTACCATGTAATCTGCACGAGTCCATTTGTCAAAATTTGAATCAGCTTCATCTGGCTTGGAGAATCTGCCATCAATGAAACCAGTCTTCATTTTTGCCCCTAAAGTAATCTTCATAGCTCGACTCCATGTTAATAATTCAAACCAGTACGTAGATTGGTTACAAGAACCATTCTTGGATGATCTAAATTCTGCAAATGCAATGCACCTTCAACATCAAGTCCAGTTGTTTCTGTTTCTTCTTCATTCACCAAATTCTCAGATTCTTGAACAATCACCATGATGAAACCCTAGCTTTCGTCAGTGAAATCAAGAATCTTGTCTTTTCCAATCGAAAGATGTAAGCAATCAATCGATTTATCAATCAATGAAGATCATGAACTCAGATCAATTCGATGATCAGCTCAATCTTCACATAAGTCATAGATCACACGAAACTCTCATGAGCTAAAGCAATGCCTGCTCTGATACCATGTACAAAGAATAAGAAAACTTATAACAAAATTTTCTTATTCAATCAAAAAGTGCTCTAATACATTTTACAACAACCTTTATATAGTACACTCTCACATTATTCAGTGTCACACAATGTTACTTAAGTAACTAACACTGAAATGAATGATCAGTGACAACATAAAACAATGCATGCCTATAGTTACTCACTACGAAATCAACATACTTGTACACGTTTAATGAGGAGGAAGAAGAAGGATTGAGAAGGAAGATGACAGGGAGGATGAAGACGTTGAGGGAGGAAGGGAAAGGTCCCAAACAAAAATCGAAAAAAAGAAAAAAAAATGATGAACATAGCATTTGCTCTGTTATATGTCGAATGGGAGGTAGGGGACCGGTTCAGGGATAAACCCTCCTCCCTAATTAAAAAAAAAAAGAAAAAAAAGGTTTTAAATGGAAAAAAATTAAATAAATCCCTGGAAAATTATGGAAAATTGAGAAAATTCAGAAAATTAGACTTTTGAACAAATTGATGAAAATTGAGGACTTTTATGAAAAATAAGGATTTATGGATTTTCTCGAGGGATTTATCCCTCGAAATGCGTGTTGTGATACCCAAAAATGTCCAAAATCTGGAAAATAATCTTATGGCCTTGTCTAGGGTAATTTTTGATTTTGGACCACAATTTGAAATCAAAATTAGGATCCGGACGTCCGAGGATATAGTTTGGACTCATTTCGGGGTTTCGGGTCGAGTTTGGACCGATAAATATACAATAAATTGAAAAAATTATATTTAAGCCTAGACAACATAATTTTCGACGCCAAACAATAATTTTGAGTCGAAAATGAAATCAGGGCATCAGAGAATATATTTTGACAGTATTTTAAGGGTTTTACGATGCGATTCAGTCGATTAAACAATAATTAATTGGAAACAATGGTGGAATTGTTATGGAAACTTATAGAGCTTATAAATTAATTGTAGGACCGCAATTGGAACCCTGTGTAGACTAGTTGACCGACTTGGAGCACAAAGAAGCGTTGGTATAGCGGTTGTAAGGTTAAGTAAGTCCCATGGTAACCTTTACATTGTATAAGTATTTCTCAATTATAATTGCATGCACGGTTTATCGCTGCATATTTGTTGATCATGCGTTCACAGACATGAGAGGAAGGAGACATTTGGGGGTCTCATTGTGTTCACTTGCTGTATGTGTGGTAGGATGAACACCGTGGTGCTCTGCAGCTGGGGTCACTGATCGTTGTAGACACTTGTTTAGGATGGATTATGATTTTGATGCTGGCCAGGATCATACTCGATGGAGAGTCGAGAGCATGGATTCTCAAGGGACTTCCTTTCAGACTCATGAATCTTTATTATTGTTTACCTACCACTTCTGGAAGTGACATCTTCTGATTATGGTCGGTCAATAGAAACGAGATGGATTGCATACTTGTATATTTACGATTCCTTGCAATATGATTGTTTTTTAAAATTCTTGGAATACTATACATTTGATTATTACAGGTGTACTGGATAGTGTGGGATTTACTTATCTGACATTATCGAATTTCTATAATTAGGTAATGACATGTGCGAGTAATGACAAAGGAAAAGGAAAGATGTCAATTTCTCTGTAACTTGAATAGTTCCATTATCTCTCTATATTTATGTTTTTTTTAATATAATATATTGTATAAATGGGTTTTTAGGTTCGTGTGTGGATATGATATCCTTTGGAATGGTAGGAAAGGTGTTAAGAAGATATTGAGATTATTTGGAGACAAGGTAATGTTATTTAAGGTTTTTGATCCTTTAAGTTAGGTTAGAATGAATATAAAATCAATTAATGCAATATATATTGTTATAGGGTGGATTGTGAGTCTTTCGACACACCCACCAAAGCCGAGCAGGTTTTGTTGAAGGTTTTTGAAGACCAGGATTTTCGGTGTAGGCTTATAAATATGGGAGGCGCTGTTAGAAATTTTTTACGAATTTTGAGGATAATATAGTTAACCTAAATGAACTTTGAGGATTATATAATTAATTTTTTTGGAAACTTGTACAAGATTCGCTTTCAAATTCTTTGTGGTTAATGAAATATCATATTTGATAATTACTCTGATATGTTTTATTTATTTAATGATGGAGAGGTTAAGGCTGCTAGATTATCAGGGGATTAAGGTAATCTAGGCCGGTCAGATGTCCTAATTAAGTGGGGTATGACAACATTGGTATCAGAGCCTAGAATTCTAAAGGAATCTTGTTGATTGAGGTTTAGTGAGGGATTAGTTGGGAAGTAATGCGATGGAACAGGGTTAAAAAGTTTTAAATTTTTTTTATGAAATGTGTTATTTGTGTTTTATATTATCGAGATATCGATGGATATAGTTATGTTGTCCACTCATTGTACAAAAAGAGTCTGGTCAGGGATCTGGCGAGGTCAATAAGGATCCCAACGTATGGATTCGAAAGTGTTTCAGAACCTAGCAAGGCAAATGTCAGAGTTACTGAATATTTTACGAGCACAAGTGGCAGCTCATGCACCTATAGTTCATGTTGCTTATGAGGAGCAGGCTACCTCTGCAGTTCATCCCGGAGTTGAACCGGCGATTGCGGTTCTGGTTCGGGCTGATCTTGCCGTGGTTAGTGGAATGTCGCGGGAGGAAAGACGAGGGAGAGAGTTTAGGAAGTACGACCCAATGTACTTATATGGTGAATTAGATTTTGAGGACTGTGGAGACTTGGGTTCTTAATCACGAAGCTTCATAATATGTTGAATACTGACGAACACTTGAGAGCTTCGATATCTTCGTACTATTTTCAAGCCGATGCTGAGATTTGGTGGAGATCTTTGCAAGATGGACATCCCATATTCGAGACTTAAGCTAACTTTCTGGAGGAGTTCACTGAGCAAGTATTTTGATGAGAGTTTGGTTTTGCAAAAGAAACTAAAGTTTGATCATCTAGTTCAGGGAGATATGACATTGGCTCAGTACGATGCTCAATTCAATTATCTTTTGAGGTTTGCTGGGGAGTCGAGAATGACCGAGAAGGAGAAGATGCGTAAGTATATGTATGGGTTGCAGGAACAACTTGGTACCACTATATCGGCGATTAAGCCGAACACTCTGCGAGATGTTCGAGATAAGGCCGAGCTTATGTGACTACACAAGCTTTCAACGTGAATCGCGATGATATCAGGGCATTGTAGAGCCAGGACAAAAGCTTAGGTTTCGAGGGTAAAAAAGACTTCCAACAAGTTTTGACTCGAGTCTCCAAAAGAAAAGAAAAAGTGGAGAACCACCATTCACACCGATGACACCTGTGGTTCCTTCATATGTACATCATAATCCTTTTCCGAGTATAGCCATTAGACCCTCGGAGTTGACACAGGCAGGGTCAGACAAATGCGAGCACATTCCTTTCAGCCTGCGACTCAGATTGGTACATTTCGTCGCAAAAGAGTGGAGGTAAGGGTCGAGATCTCACGGACAGGCTAGGATTCAGAGACCAACGACTAGCTAAAAATCTTCTATAGGTAATAAATCTACGTTACATGTTTTGGGTATGCGAAGTAAGGTCACATCATCAGAGATTGTCCTCGGAAGTTGAGTACAATTACTTGTTTTGAATGTGGAAAGAAAGGACATTACAGAAGTGCATGTCCACAACTTTTGGGAGTGTCCTCTAGTATGTCACAACCTCAACAACATATGAAGGAACGTGTTCAGATGGTGAATAAACCATATTTGGAGGCAAATTGAAATCCAATTGAAGGTATGATTTCGGTTTTTGGTTAATATATGCATGTTTTAATTGATCATGGTTCTACGATTTGTTTTATATCTGGTCATGTGATAATTGAGTGAAGGTTAACTCTGTTTTGAGTCCCTATTCATATTGATCTCAACATAGTAATTGGGGATAAGGTGTGTCCTCACTTTGTATGTTAAGAATGGATTATTAAGATCTTTGGACTTGAGATGGCCGCTGGTTTATATGTGTCGATGTTTGTAAGATTTGATGTGTTTTAGGGAGAAGAGATTGGTTAGTAGCTTATAATTTATTTATGGATTGTTTCAGTAAGACAATGTTCTTTTATATTATGGGTTGTACAGTATTTACTTACACCGAAATATTAACTGAGTTACCACTGGCTAGGGTTAAGATAGCCATTGATCAAGAAATGGAAACTCTTGTCGGAATTATTGTATTGAGGTTAAACTTGAAATTAAACTAGAGGAAATTTCAGTTTTTTGTGAGTTATGGTTGTTTAAAATGAAACTTCGAGTTTGGCTAGCTATTATTATAGATTTGTGAAAGATTTTTTTTTGATATAGATGCGCCAATTAGTATTGAAACTCAAAAAATATTGAATTCATATGACTAAAAGAATGTGATGATGAGATTTGGGACTGGAAGTGACAATTGACTTGTGAGTAGAGTTTGTTTGAAAAAGTCATCGCATTGACTTTATTAGAGATTTTAGAGTTTAATGTGGAGTATATGAAGTTCAAAAAGTTTGCGTTTGACAACAATAATCCAGATTGAGGTGAGTTTGCATTCCAGAGTTTGAGGTTTAAAGGCATACTATGAATTTCATTGGTGGTTGAGGTTTGGGATGAGATATTGAGAGAATCTCATTGGTTTAGATATAGTATTCATTCTGGCATGATCATAATGTATCATGATGTAAAGCGATTTTGTTGGTAGCCAGGGATGAAAGCTGATGTGATTGATTATGTAAGGAAATGTGAGATTTGCTAACAGGTTCAGGCCGATAGTCGAAAACTTGGAGGTACGTTGTGATGGATTTCGTTATTCATTTGCTTACTTCATGGAGGAAACGTGATGTGGTCTGGATTATTGTTGATGGATGAACGAAGTCTGCTCATTTTCTTCTTGTGTCACTTTCCGATACCTTTACACAGTTGAGCTTGTTGTTGAGGGCGAGAGGTGGTTTGTTAGTCGAGAGTGCTATTAATGATATTTTTATCTTGATGCTCGGTACACATCGGGGTTGTGATAGGGCATATAAGAATTGTTCGACACTCTGTTTTATTTCAATACTGTATTTCATCCTCGGGTGGATGATCAGACTAAAAGATTGATCCAGGGTTGGAAACAAGCTCGAGGCTTGTGTACTGGGATTTGGAGGTTCATAGGAAGAATACATACTTCTGTGTATTCTCTTATACAATTATCAATCGAGTGTCAAAGTGGCTCCGTTTGAGGTTTTGTATGAGATATCTTGTTGTTCTCTTGTCGGTTGGGGTGAACCGAGAGGATTTGGTGGAGTTGGGGCCACAAATGATTCAAGATCACACTGAGGTTGTTCAGCAGATTCGTCTAAGATTAAAAGCGACGTGAGAAAAACACGAAAGTTATTATAATCTCTATCAACGGGTTGTGGAATATAGTGAAAAAGATTGAGGTTATTTGAAAGTCTCCCCTTGCAAAGGCCATTATAGGTTTGTACTGAAAGTCTCCCCTTGCAAAGGCCATTATAGGTTTGTACTGAAAGGAAAGCTCTTTCTCAGGTTTGTAGGACCGTTCGAGATTGTGAAATGGGTTGGGAAGGTTGTGTATGGATTTATAGCACCGCCTAAGTTAGTCGGAGTTGATGACATATTTCACGTATTTATGTTCAGTGGAAGGAAACTTATTTGTATTACATAGTTGAATAGAATCAGTTTGATTTACAAGGGGACGTGTTGTATGAAGAACAACCTATTTTGGTTATGGATAGGAAGGTGTAAAAGCTTTGAAATAAAGAAATTTCACTTGTTTTGGTAAGTGGTAGTTTCATGGTGATTTGGAGTTAACATGGAACGAGAAGCGTATGTGAGAGAACATTTTTCAAATCTATTTGATTACAGTTAAATTTGGGTTCAACTTTAACTTCGAGGACGAAATTCTTATTAGTTGGGAAGATTGTCAAATCCGAAATTTTTGAATCGGTAATTACGGGTAATTAAGGATTAGTGGAGTCTAATTATGGTTTTGACAACGAATCGGGAGTTAAACACCGGTGGAAATTGAGATTTTTAATTAATTTTATTATTGTGTGATGTTTGCCTTAGTCATGTGTATTATATATTATATTATTTTGCGAAATTCTAGTCGACTGAGTAAATTTGGTGTTTCGCGGGTTTTGTCTCGAGATACGTGTTGATACAGGTGTCGAGAAAGTTAAAATATTGATTCAAATTATAGTTTCGAATTTCGCGACGAATAATTGATTTTAAATTTAAAAATTCAAGTTTTTGACTTTAATTAGACTTAACGGGCCGACTTGGGTCCCACACCTCGATTTGCATGCGAAGACAAGTTTTTCGGGAGTTTTAGAGTAGTTTGGAAAATTCTCAAATTTTTGGGGAAAATGGGGTATTTTCGGGGTTTAATTCGGACACAAAATTGAGGAGATAATTATGAAAAAATAAATAAAATGGCGAAATTACCAAAAAGGGCAATGTGATTTTATTGGAACGTATAATAAGAGGGGTAGAAAGGTCATTTGGCCTCTCTTTATCAAATGAGAAATCGAAACAAGGGGGGTGCCCCTGTTCATCATCTCCCTTATCGTCCCTCCTCAATGTTGATCGTCTCTCTCTCTCTCTCTCTCTCGTTTCTCTCTCAACCGTCTCTCTCACTCGTCTCTCTCTCGCTACTGTTTTGGTTGAAGAGGAGTCGTGACTGTGGTGGCGGTTTTGAAGGTTTGAGGTAAGGTTTAATGGAAATTCGATTTGAGTTTTTAGTTTTTGAACTTTATAGAAGTCGATTTCTGGGATTGGGTGTGTTGTTGTTGTTGTTTTTTGTTGACTGTAAGGATAGAGAAAAGAGGAGGAGATTCGGATTCATAAAAATAATTAGAAAAAAAAACAATGAATTAAAAGAACAAAAAAACGCAGAGGCGTTTAATGAGGAAGAAGAAGAAGGATTGAGAAGGAAGATGACAGGGAGGATGAAGACTTTGAGGGAGGAGAGAAGCCGAGAGGGAGGAAGGGAAAGGTCCTAAACAAAAATCGAAAAAAAAAAAAAAAAAAAAAAATGATGAACAGAGCATTTGCTCTGTTATATGTCGAATGGGAGGTAGGGATGACCCTGAACCGGTCTGGTTCAGGGTAAATCCCTGAACCGGACCGGTTCAGGGATAAACCCTCCTCCCTAATTAATAAAAAAAAGAAAAAAGGTTTTAAATGGAGAAAAATTAAATAAATCCCTGGAAAATTATGGAAAATTGAGAAAATTCAGAAAATTAGACTTTTGAACAAATTGATGAAAATTGAGGACTTTTATGAAAAATAAGGATTTTGGGATTTTTTACGGATTTATACCGGGTATTTTTCTCGTAATGCGTGTTATGATACCCGAAAATGTTCAAAATTTGGAAAATAATTTTATGGCCTTGTCTAACATAATTCTCAATTATGGACCACAATTTGAAATCGAATTAGGATCCGGACGTCCGAGGATATAGTTTGGACTGATTTTGGGTTTTCGGGTCGAATTTGGACTGATAAATATACAATAAATTGAAAAAATTATATTTAAGCCTAGACAACGTAATTTTTGATGTCGAACAATAATTTTGAGTTGAAAATGAAATCCAGGCATCGGAGAATATATTTTACAATATTTTCAGGGTTTTAGGATGCGATTCGGTCAATTAAACAACAATTAATTGGAAACAATGGTGGAATTGTTATGGAAACTTACAGAGCTTATAAATTAATTGTAGGGCCACAATTGGAACCCTGTGTGGACTAATTGACTGACTTGGAGCGTAAAGGAGCGTTGGTATCGTGGTTGTAAGGTTAAGTAAATCTCATGGTAACCTTTACATTGTATAAGTATTTCTCGATTATAATTGCATGTACGGTTTATCGCTGCATATTTGTTGATCACGCATTCACGGACACGAGAGGAATGAGGCCTTTGGGGGTCCCATTGTGTTCATTGGCTATATGTGTGGTAGGATGA
This sequence comes from Stephania cephalantha, assembly GCA_039657325.1. Taxonomy (NCBI): domain Eukaryota; kingdom Viridiplantae; phylum Streptophyta; class Magnoliopsida; order Ranunculales; family Menispermaceae; genus Stephania; species Stephania cephalantha. The sequence goes on along the minus strand of CM077572.1, from coordinate 39,577,923 downwards.
ACACCGTGGTGCTCTATGACTGGGGTCACTGATCGTTGTAGACACTTGTTAAGGATGGATTGTGATTATGATGCTGGCTAGGATCATACTCCACGGAGAGTCGAGGGCGTGGCTTCCCGAGGGACTTCCTTCCAAACTCATGAATCTTGATTACTGTTTACCGACCAGTTTTGGAAGAGACGTCTTCTGATTGTGGTCGGTCAGCAGAAACGAGATGGATTGCATACTTGCATATTTACAATTCCTTGCGATATGATTGTTTGTTTAAATTCTTGGAATACTATGCATTTGATTATTACAGGTGTACAGGATAGTGTGGGATTTACTTATCTGACATTATCGAGTTTCTATGATTGGGTAATGACAGGTGCGATGACGACAAAGGAAAAGGAAAGGCGTCAGTTTCTCAGTGACTTGAATAGTTCCATTATCTATCTGTATGTATGGTTTTTTTGAATATAATATATTGTATAAATGAGTTTTTGGGTTCGTGTGTGGATAAGATATCCTTTGGAATGGTTGGAAAGGTGTTGAGAAGATATTGAGATTATTTGGAGCCAAGGTAACGTTATTTAAGGTTTTTGATCCTTTAAGTTAGGTTAGAATGAATATACAATCATGTAATGCAATATATATTGCTATGGGGTGGATTGTGAGTCCTTAGGCATTTCCACTAAAGTTGAGCAGGTTTTGTTGAAGGTTTTTAAAGATGGAGATTTCCGGTGTAAGCTTAAAAATAGAAGAGGTGGGGTCGAAAATCTTTTTATGAATTTTGAGGATAATATAGTTAACCTAAATGAACTTTGAGGATTATATAATTAATATTTTTTGGAAAGTTTGAGGTACAAGATCCATTTTCGAATTCTTTGTGCTTAGTGAAGTATAATATTTGATAATTACTCTGATATATTTTATTTATTTAGTGATGGAGAGGTTAAGGCTGCTAGATTATCATGGGATTAAGGTAATCTAGGCCGGTCAGATGCCCTAATTAAGTGGGGCCTGACAACAACTCCATGTCTACCTTGTTTAATGTTGATCGATTCCTTCAAGATGTTGCCAGAGATGAACGACGTCTATCAAAAATCCACACACGAACGGACGATCACGATCCGGAGTGCTAGCCCCTAAAATTGTAAAGCAAAAGTTCTCACAAAAACTCTCTAGAAAAATCTCTACAACAACTGTGACCCTAATGCTTTATTTATAGTACAATATGTATAGTTGTAAAAGAACTCCATTTCGTAGTCACATTTCAAATATAGTCTTAGATAAAGTCCAACTCTAAAAGAATAGAGTCAAATATAATCTACAATTAGTAATCCATTAAGAGTTGTAATTTATCTAAAACTCAAATAAGAATTAAAGTCATACTATAATTCCAATTAGAGTCCCATTCAGACAGGATTTACCAAGAGACAAATTTCTAGTCACACTAGAAATGTAAGAAAGTTTTGAATCCTAGTCAAACTAGGAAACTTAATGAAAATCTTCAAAATGAATTTCATCAAATAAAACTCAACCTAGACAATTTTAAATCGCCAAAACCGTTCTTTGTGTACGACCCAATAGGTTCATACAATGTTTGCAGTGAACCAAAACCTTTTTCGGCACATAAATCATAAGTGGCCTCTAGTAAGACAATATGACTACCTAAGTTGCACGAAGATCAATCAATCAATACAACTTAATATATAGTGTATATCATATCACTTTGTCACGCGATATCTTTTGATTGAACATAAGACATGAAATGTGTAGCATCCCCTATCCTGATTAGTGCGATACTCGACCTGAAACCCTAATTAAGCCTCGGTAACCCAGCCAGACTTAACTAGAGCCAAGCAGCCTCTCCGTTTGTACCTAATAAACTCAACTTGTATATCGATATTGAATAAATAATTCAAAATATACACAACATAAAATTAAAACTTCTTTGATAATAAAATGATATACACAAATACAGAGTTTATCGAAACCCAAAACTCGATTATAAACCTCCCAACCATGTTCATATACAACAAAATAACTCAAACAACATATATATAGGAAGTCTCATTACATCATAGAGAAGATATTAAGACTCCTAAATTTTTTTTTTCCTTCGCTGAAGCGCTAGGCTAAGAACCGAAATATTAAATTTGGGGTGAGCGCTCCAACTTGCTTAGTACGTAAGGATTCACAAAGAAATCAACATTCCATATAATAATCAAGAACAATATGCAATAACAATATGTACCAATAACAACTAACATGATTACCCACTAACACCATTAATGCGATTGTTAGACCAACACATTTGTCGATATGATGTCTTACCAATCCATTAATGTCAAATGGTTCTATCCCAAACCCGCTTGTGAATATTTAATCCACACAACCTATCTAAATGAGTAGGAGTTACATATAGGCCGGGAAGATAACCCATCTCCTATATAACCTATTCTCAATTCCAGGAGTTACTCTCGCGGATCACATTAGACACCGTTTTCCATTTAGTAAATACATCACAGTGTACATAGTCCCCCATTCGGTCAAAAACTATATGAACTACATATATTAACATATACATGAAATATTGATAAATAAGTGAATCCATACTTATCTCGACTTAGATTTCCGTTACAAATTTCTAACTTTTTCGGGTCACTCACGCTTTCCCGATGATCCAAAACCTATCATAAACCATTTGTGGTTAATATACGCCTAACACCTTATGTTTAGAACCCTTAAGTTAGTCCCTAAGACCTTAGGAAATTCCAACTAAAACATAACATAATTGTTGTTTTTTGGAGTTGCAGCGTGCTCCCTCATTTGATGGGGCGCACTTCACCAACTGATGAAGGGAGTGCACTCCTCTACTAGGTGGAGCACGCTCCACCCTGCACTGTCTCGACACTAAGCAGGGCAGCAGCTAATATCAAATCCACAAATCATCAAAATAGTAGTTAACACTCCCAAAATATAATAGGGAGAACCTCTAGTGAGGTATAAATCCATTTCCAATAATTAATAACAACAATTCACAAAAAATCATCCTTAACTATTTAATTGAACTTCAAACTTAAAACTCTAACTTACCAACTAATGATATCTGATTTAACTATGACTTCATATCCTTTAATCAACCCAAACACTTCTCAAATTGATTTCTCAAATCAAACCCTCCATTGCTTACCTCTCACTCACTCTTTTGATTGATTAGTAAGGATAAACTTGAAGTTTTAGTTTACATATATGATTTTTCTCGAGATGCACATTACACTATCTCAAGGCTGATCAAGTAATTGATGTATTAAAATAACACCTCTTAAAGTTACACATATCTTAACACCATCAACACTTGCGCTCATCTCGAGGCGATCCAACGATTCATATAATTCAAGCCAAACTTATAGTTTTAATATATATATATATATCAAATATATATACTTTATGTATTTTCTCTCCAGTAAATTCACCTGACATGCCTACGAGTATCTCGAGTGTGCACATTCATTTCACGACCCCTCGTCGCATTTGGTGTACCTACTATTTATTGTTTAATTATTTATTTTCTGATGATATGCTTATATATAAATTCTCTTTTTATACTACAACCTATAAATTCGATAAAAATTCCAAACAAATACAAATCATTGCACAAACCCACGCACATGACAATCGAAGTACGTCGGACTTAACCACGAGCCTGACTGGGTTAATTAGGACTTGGATTAACACTAATCACCAGCTTTAGGTAACGGGTTGTTACAGTCTCCCCAATTTAAAACAATTTCGTCCTCGAAATTAAAGTAAACATAAAATTACATATAGTCTCGAAGAGAAATGGAAAACGCTCCCTCATATAAGACTCACACTCCCAAGTTAGTTCCTCATCTCCGTGAAATTTCTATTTCACCTTAACCAAAGGAATCTTTTTGGTTCTCAGCCTCTGAATCTTATGATCAAGTATTTGGATCGGCTGCTCATCATAAGATAAGTCTTTCAGAAGATCAAATTCATTCCAATCTATCCCTAGAGTGAATTGAGTATCCGTTTTACGAAGCATAGACACGTGGAAAACATTATGAACTCCAGCTAACTGAGGAGGTACTCTAACTTGTAAGCAACAGGACCAATCTTTTTATGCACTCTAAACGACCCAATATACCTTGGAGTTAGTTTACCCTGCAATCCAAACTTGTACAGTCATTTCATATGTGAGACTTTCAATAGGACAAGATCGTCTTTTGAAAACTCCAAAAACCTATAATGTTTATCGGGGTATTTCTTTTGTCTTAGCTGTGTTGTAGTCAAACGCTAGCGAATCTACTGAGTTCTCTCTGTGTAGTCCTGAATCAACTCCGACCCCAACTAAATGGTATCTCCAACCTCTGCCCAACACGTAGGTGAACGAAAAGGCCGACCATTCAGAGCTTCAAAAGGAGGCATTTCAATGCTAGCTTGATAGCTATTATTATAAAAGAACTCACACAGAGGAATGCATTTCTCCCAGCTACCACCAAACTCTAAGAAATAAGCTCGAAGCATATCCGCTAGCACCAATATGAATCATTTAGTCTGTCCATTTTTGCTAGATGGTATGTGTACTAAGGTTAAGAACAGTTCCCAGTTGTCTCTACATTCACTCCACAGTTTGGACGTGAGTCTCGGATCTCTATGTGAAGTAATAGAAACTAGAACTCCATGAAATCTCAACACCTTACGTACGTACACCTCACATAATCGGTCAAGGGGATCTCGCATGGAAACTGGCAAGAAATGCGCAGACTTCGTCAACCTATCAACTACAACCCATACTGCATCGTGCTTACACTGACTCAAAGGTAGATCGGAAACAAAATCCATCGATATATGATCCTATTTCCACTTAGGAATAAGCATAGAATACAATAACCCTCCATGTTTCCTATACTCAGCCTTAACTTGCTGAGAAATCTCACATCTCTTTACAAACTCAATAATATCGTTTTCATCTTAGGCCACCAATAAATATGCCTCATATCATGATACATCTTAGTATTACTTGGATGAATAGAGTAAAAAGATCTATGAGATTCCCATAGCAACTAATGCCTTAACTGATCCTGTAAGCTGGAATCCACAATCTATCCCATAACCGTAACACACTATCATCAAAAATTGACCAATCATGATGCTATACACTAGTTGCTAACCTTTGACGAGCTATACAATCATGATCAGCTTTTCGACAATCAATCACCCGTTGAATCATCTCAATTTCAGCTCGAATCGAGCACAAAAGAATAGATTAGTAGCTCTAGAACTAGCTGTCTCAATTGATGATGTGCCAGTTGGATTTTGATGAACCATCATCACTAATGCTTCCTTAAAAATTCTAAACTGAGAAGCTTTGGCAGTAGTTACATTCTCTCTGCCTGTTCTTCTCCTACTCAAGGCATCAATAACTACATTTGCTTTGCCTAGATGATAATCTAGAGTAAAATCATGATCTTTGAGGAACTCAAGCCATCTACGTTGCCTCATATTCAATTCACACTAAGTAAACAAGTATTCCAGACTCTTATGATTTGAAAATATTGTGAATTTCTCATCGCATACAAGTAGTGCCTCCAAATGTTCAAGGCAAACGAAACTGCTGCTAGCTTAAGATCATGAATTGGATAATTTCTTTCATGAATCTTGAGTTGCCTTAAAGCATATGCTACAACCCTTCCTTCCTGCATCAATACACAGTTCAAGCTTGAATGAGAAGTATTTGTACAATTCACTAACTCTTTCACTAATTCAGGTAATGTAAGAACAGGCGTGGTATTCAAACTATCATTTAAATCTTTGAAGGCAGAGCCTTGCACTCATCAGACCAAACAAAGTTAACATCTTTCTGTGTTAGCCGAGTCATTGGCATAGCAATACGAGAAAAACCATCAAAGAATCATTTGTAATAACCTCGCTAATCCCAGGCAACTCCGAACCTCTAACACTATGTTAGTAGTAGGCCAATCCTTGATTGCCTCAACCTTTGTTGGATCAACTGATATACCCTCAACATTTACCACATGTCCAAGAACTTTGACCTTTGAATACTAGAATTTGCACTTACTAAACTTGGCATACAGTCGATTATCCTTTAAAGTCTACAATGTAACTCTGAGGTAGTGTGAATGCTTTCCTGAGTCTTCAAATATATCAAAATATCATCGATAAGCATGATGATGAACTGGTCAAGATAGGGTTCAGACACCCTATGCACCAAATCCATGAACAAAGTAGGATCATTAGTGAGCCCAAATAGCAACACTATAAACTCGAAGTGCCCGTAGCGAGTATTGAAAGCCGTCTTCAAAATATCCTCATCCCTGATCCTTAGTTGATGATAACCAGACCTCAAATCAATCTTTGAGAAATATCTGACACCCTTCAACTAATCAAACAAGTCATCGATCCTGAGCAATGGGTATTTGTTTCTGATAGTAACTCGATTAAGCTGTCTATAATCAATGCACATACGTAAGGTTCTGTCCTTTTTCTTCACAAAAAATAATCGGTGCTCCCCACGGTGACATATTAGGATGGATAAACCCATTCTGTAACAACTCCTCAACCTGAATTTGCAAATCATGTAATTCCTTCGGTGTCATATGGTATGGAGGAATAGATATAAGTTTGGTACAAAGAATAAGATCTATGATGAAGTCAATGACATGTGGCGGTGAAATTCCAAGCAAGTTAGATGGAAAGGCTTTCAAAAATTCACAAACTACAGGTATCTCACTAACCTTAAGTTCTTGACCAGGTTATCCAAATGTAACAACTCCCGCCATAACCTCTAGGTCTCGAGGAGTAGCTTCCTTCCATGAGTTGCAAGTCGTGAAGGATTATAGCCTTTATAAACTATAATTTCTGATTTGTTAGGGATCTGAAAGTTTATTCTCTTATGAAAACAATCAATACTTACATGGTATGCTGATAATCAATCCATTCCTAGTAGTGCTTCATACTCAGGAACTCCATTACCCTAAGATCAATTGGGAGTTTATTCTCCCCAATTTTGACTACACATCCCTCGCAAACCAGGTTAGGATAAACCTTGTCACTCACTGTTGTGCTCAAAATCAACAACGTACTGGCTCTAAAACATTTCAATTTCAACTCATCAACTATTGCACTCGCAAAAAGGAAACTACAGAACCAGCATCAATTAAAAAATGCATATCTCAACCACAAATATTTAATATACCTTCCATAAACCTCCTATTATCCTTTGGGTTCGCCTCAGCCACTACATGAGTCGGTCCTCGTGTCGGCTGTGTTGTACTGCCTACCGATGTAACCGGTGGCATATAACACTATCTGAATCTGCCCTGCCTACCCACACCGACAACATATTGTGGAAGCCTTCTGAGAAAAACCACTGACCTATGAAGCCTGCATAGATCCACTTGGTTTCGTGATGATTGTGCCCTACTCTTATCATTACCTCCAGACTGAGGTGGTGGCAAAGATGGTTTGGCTACTGAAGCCTGAGAAGCTGGTGGAACCGGTGCACTAACAAATGTTGTCCCTACAGACACTGATTGTATAGCTACTCCAGCAACACTCCTCTGCCTCTTCTTTGGACGAAAGTAAGCAAATTCATGGGTTCTCTAACTCTTAAGGAGATATGGTACTGGTGGTGGCGTAGATACTGCTTTGGAGGGTCTGGCTAATATGTCTGCTTCTACCTCCATCACATTCTCGAATATAAAAGCAGAGTTAGTGCGAGGATGAAAGGAAACTACAACTCGAATCTCATAATTCAACTCACCAAGAAACAAATCTATTTTGTTCTCCTTTAACTCCACCATCTCTAAAGCGAATTCACTCAACTATGTGAACCTCCACTCATACACTCGTACAAACATATCTCCATGTTTCAACTAAATACATTCAATCTTCTTCCTGTTCTTGATTGATTTTGGGAAATACTGCCTGTAAAACACGATCTTAAACCTTGGCTAAGTGGTGACAATCTTCCTATCTCTCTATGGAATTCCACCACTTCAGTGCAGAAACAATTAACAAAAATGTGACCAGTTTAACCTTAAATCGGTCCTCAACATCCACAAGAACAAATCTTTGCTCTATCTTCGATATCCAGGTCTCGGCTACCCATTCCTCTATTGTGACATTAAGCCTCATAATGTCATATTTCATAAATTCCTTGGGCATTCTGAAAATGCAGTCTTCTCATAATCAATTGGCACAACGACAGTTGTCTTAGACACCTGAACATGTGCTAAAACTAGTTAAGCTGGAGCTTCAGCTCCTCCCTCTGCTCTACTAACCTCTGGACTAGTTACAGGCTGTGCCTCAGGTCGCTGTACTTGTGGTCCCATTTGAACCATCAACATTTCCATAAGTTTCATTTGAGACTCCATATGTTCCTTCGTTTACTGCTCCACTCTAAATTTCCATTGATCCCTAGTTTTCTTGTTACCCTGAGATCCAAGCTTTTGTGAACCTCTCCTTGATCCACCATAATATTTTGAAGTCAAATAAGAGATAAGATCATTAGGTAACATTCATAGAAGAAAAGGAAATCGTATCTATACATCAAATAACAATAAGTACAACAAGTAACGTATAATAATGTTTTCATTTTCATTTTCCCTCTAAAACATGATGAAAATCATTTATCATACCCTAAGCTTATTCATAACTTAAGACAACTCTCAAAGTTAATAAACTTAGGTTCTGGTACTAAGGATTTGCTATCACTTATTTTGAAAAAAATTCGAAAGTGAAAATGAGATCAAAGCCTTGTCTCTGATACCAAACTGTATCAGAATTACCACTTAATTTGAAAGTGATAAAACCTTAGGCTCTGATACCAAGCTGAAGCTATTAAGACTCCTAAATCTTTTTTCCCTTTGTTGAAGCGTTAGGCTAAGAACCTAAAATATTAAATTTGGGGTGAGCGCTCCAACTTGCTCAGTAAGTAAGGATTCACAAAGCCGTCAACATTCCATATAATAATCAAGAACAATATGCACCAATAATAACTAACACGATTATGTAAAGCATATAATTCAATAAGTAACATATGCAAGTCAATCTGTCAATGACTATTACACTGTGGTTCCCATTTTATTTGTAAAACTAGGGTCGATTACCCACTGACACCATTAATGCGATTGCTAAAGCAACATATGGCCGATGTACTGTTTAGCCATATTAATGTCTAATGGTTCTATCCCAAACCCTCTAGTGAATATGTAATCCACGCAATCTATCTTACTAAGTAGGAGTTACATATAGGTGGGGAAGGTAACCCATCTCCTATATATCATATTCTCAATTTTAGGAGTTACACTCTCGCGGATCACATTAGACATCGTTTTCCTTTTAGTAAATACATAAAAGTGTACATAGTCCCCCATTCAGTCCATAAACTATATGAACTACATATACTAACATATCTAGGATATATTGATAAATAAGCGAATGTATATTTACCTCGGCTTAGGTTTTCGTTACCAAATTCCTAACTTTCCGGGTCACTTACGATTTCCTAGTGATCCAAAACCTATCACAAACCATTTGTGGTTAATATATGCCTAATACCTTATGTTTAAAACCGCTTAGTTAATCCCTAAAACCTTAGGAAATTCCAACTAAAACACATCATAATTGTTGTTTTATGGGTGGGGAGCGTGCTCCATCACTTGATGGAACGCGCTCCACCAACTAGGTTCATCCCAATTGATGAAGGGACCGCGCTCCTCTACTAGGTGGAGCGCGCTCCATTCTGCATTATCTCGATAGTGAGCAAGGCAGTAGCCTCTATCAAATCCAAAAATCATCAAAAAAATGGTTAACACTCCCCAAATACAACAGGGAGGACCTCTAGTGAAATATAAATCCATTTCCAATCATTAATAACTATGATTCACAAAGAAATCATCGTAAACTATTGAATTGAACTTTAAACTTTAAACTCTAAGTTACCAACTGATGATCTCTCGATCTAACTATGATTTAATTTCATTGAATTAACCATAGCACTTCTCTGATTGATTTCTCAAATCAAACCATCACTGCTTGCCTATCACTCTCCCTCTCTTTATCGATTGATAAGTGAGGATAAACTTAAAGTTTTTAGTTTAATTATATAAATTTTTCTCGAGATATGCATCGCGCTATCTCGAGTCTGATCAAGTGATTAATGTGTTGAAATAACACCACATAAAGTGACAAATTTTAGCACCATCAACACTTACACTCATCTCAAGACGATCAACCGATCCATATAATTCAAACCAAACTTATAATTTTAATATATATACACATATTTCCTCGCCAATAAATTCACCGGATATACCTACGAGTATTCTCAGGTGTGCACAATCATTCACGACCCTCGCACTTGGTGTACTAACTATTTATTGTTTAGTTATTTATTTTCCGATTATAGGCTTGTATATACATTCTCTTTATATACTATAACCTATAAATTCAATAAATATTCAAAACAAACATAAATCATCACACAAATCACCAGCTTAAGGTTACTTGTCGTTACAGAATGTCACCGTTATATTTCAATCTACTACTCTAGATTTCCAAGTATAATGAAATTGTCAAGTGACATTGATATAATCAATTCACTAAACATGGCCATTACTTAGTCTAACATATCATGGGACCTAATAAATATCTCTTTCTAAAAGAGAGGGATAAATTCCATCTTGATCACACAACATCCACATATTAGTCGGACAAGGAACAATCACAACTTTTTTAATGTGTCAAATCATTGTGCTCCTAATGTTAAAGTCTCTGGTGATCTATAGTCAAAGGAATAAATGATATAACTATCATGAGAAACATTTATGACATTGACCATATAACGTTCTCATAGTAGGTCGATCCATCATCTGTTCCCTAATAGATACCCGTAATCTTGATTCGTATCCGTATATGCATAATCATCATATGACTATTAATCAAGACTCATAATAGTCTTAATTTCTTATTGTTCTCATAATAATAACTGACTAGGGATGTTTAAAATAATAATACAATAATTATTCATGGATACTATTATAAAAGAAACATATATATACTTATAATAGTTAAACAACATTTATAGAATTGGCATATGGCACATACCCCAACAACACATTATTTATTCCATTTTTGCATTTTTTGCTTAAGTTACTAGAGCATTGAGTAATGCCTTGAGATGCGTGTATCGCGGGTATGGAATGAACAGGTAACTTAGTGAGATTTGAGAGCTTAGTGGAGAAAAATATAAGTGTCTATAAATCCTAAGCTATATTAAAGAATCAAATTAAATTACCTAAGTTATTTAATTGCCATAATAGCTAATAATAGGCTCGACACGCCTCGAGATACGCATTACGCGTCGGGCGTCGAGCAGACCCGAGAGAGTAAGGATTAGTCACGTGATTGGAAGGTTAATTAAATAAAACCCATAAAGCAAAGCTATTCAATTGTATCAATGTGCCTAATGTTGTGATTTTTGGCTAAAACAATTCTTAAGTTGAGATCAATAACTTGAATTATTGATGCTTATAGGTTCAACAAATTGATTAACTACGATACATCTTGTGAATATGAGGACAAATAGGGACAAATGTTATATATTTTCTATAGATCTACATGAGGGCATTATGGTCATTTCACATGAAGTAGGACACTTGTCCATGTAAAGATGCAAGGTGTCACCATGAGCACACAAGTGACACATGGGATGATGGAGTGTTAACTAATTTTTCACCATAGATGAACTTAGAGATGTGCCCAAAGATGAATGTGTGGGTAAGATCTCTTAGCTAGAGAGTATAAAACCCAAGTTTTTGCTTTCAAGTAAACAAAAATAATAAAAAATTTCAGGAATCTAAAAATCAAATGAGAGCATGAGGGGCTGAAATTCTTAGGATTTCAAGAGGATCCAAGCTTGGAGTATCAAACTTTAAAGAATCAAAACCATAGGTAACCATTTATCTTCCTCATTTATTTCGATTTTGATATATATGTCTCCATTCATGCTCATGTTGTGTCAAACCTTTAACTTGCCAATTTCTCCAAGTTTTCATGGCTTTCTAAAGTTAAGGATGAATCATACACTTGTTACATAACATTGGTTTCAAAAGAATTAAGTCTAGGTTGCTAATAAATCAATTTGGGTTCATCAAAATGGTGTGAACTTTGAAAAGAAATAACTCCCCTAATTCTTATCGTATTGAGCTGATCTTTTAGTATGTTGTTGTTGGATATGTGAAATGACTTGAGACCAAAAATCACGATTGTTGGAGCTATATATTGAAAGAAATTGTAATGACCCATTACCTTAAGTTGGTGATTAGTACTAATCTAAATCCTAATTAACCTGAGTTAGACTCATGGTTAAGTTCGATTTACCTCGATTAGCGTGTGTGCATTTGCATGATGTATATTGTTTGTATGAATTTTCAAATCAATTTGTATATAGGTTGTGGTATAATAATAAAATTATACACAAGCCTATAAAATAGAAAATACATAATAAACCATGGTTTACCAGGACAACAAGTATGACGAGAGGGTCGTGGCAAGAATGTGCACGCTCAAGGACACTCGTAGGCATATTCGGTAAGTTTATTGGTGAATAATACATATATATATATTTACATGTTTTTAAATATATAAATACATATATTGGAAAATAAAGAATATTGAAATTATATGGATTGTTTGATCGTCTCGAACGGAGCGTAGGTGCTTGATGTGTCAAATTTTGTGTCACTTTAAGGAATGTCACTTTAATTCATCAACCGCATAATCGGTCTCGAGATAGCGCGACGCGTATCTCGAGAAAAATCTTTATATAAAAACAAAACTCATCCTTATCAATTCATTCGATCGATCATTCGAGAAGCTGAGGGTTCGATTTTGATTCGGATCGAAAGAGGATGATCCGAGGAGCTAAATCAATGCAAAGTGAGGAGCTTAATTGAATCAACAGCTTGAGAGCATCATATATGTATGATTTGTTTTTATGATTATCAAAGTTCAATTCGATGGTGATGGTAGAATCTTAGTTATTCATGCTGTTTGTTGGTTAATTATGGTTTCTCACCTCACTAGAGGTCCTCCCTGATCGATTTTGGAGGTTTTATAGCTGTTTATGTGATTTGGAAGAATTGGTAGAGTGATATTGGCTGCTGCACTGCGTGCTGTTTTGACAAACACAGGGTGGAGCACGCTCCGCCTTATGGAGGAGCATGCTTCCTTCATCAACTGTAATGAACACGGTTGGTAGAGTGCGCCACACTCATTGAGGGAGCGAGCTCATACCCCTGAAACCATCAACTTTGCTAAGTTTATCATAGAATTTCCTAAGGACCTAGGGAGTAACTTAGGGTAATGAACCTATATTGCTCCCAAATGATTGGTGATAGGTTGAGGAACACCGAGGAAGTGTGAGATGACCGAAAAGTTAGGGAGTTTGGGAAATTGAGACTTAACCCGAGGTAAGTACAGATTCGCTTAATATATCTAGTTCATGTAGTTGTTGGACTGGAATGGGGGATTATGTTCACTATGATGGTTTTAACTAAAGGAAAACGGTGTCTAATGTGATCCACGAGTGTAACTCATGAGGGCTTAGACTAGGTTGTGTAATACTTGGGGTTGATATCCCGATCTATACGTAGCTCCTACTCAGTTTATAGGTTGCGTGGGTTACATATTCACTAGAGGTTTCGGATAGAACCATTGGGCATTAATGGACTGGCTAAACATCACATTTACGCGATGTGTTGGTTTAGCATTCCCATTAATGGCGCCGGTGGGTAATCGACCCTAGTTTTATAAATAAAATGGGGATCACAGTGTAATAGTCCAAGACATTTTCTTTGCATCCATTATATATTGATTTATATGTTTTCCATATTCTTGTTAGATATCATTGGTGCATGTTGTTATTGCATGATTTTCTTGACTATTATATGGAATGTTAATGGTTATGTGAATCCTACTTACTGAGCAAGTTAAAGCGCTCACCCCAATTATTATTACATGATAACACCGACGAGCGCTACGACTACGAGATGGATAAGATATATGAGTCTTGATCTTCTCTTTGATATGATGACTCTCTCTTGCCTTATATATTTATAATGAATTACAATTTTGTAATATCACAAGGGATGGGTGATTTATATAACCGAGGTTTATTCCGATTTGTTTTAATATTGTATATCATGATTTGAATTATCAAAAAAGTTTTAAATTTTTGCTGCATTTATAAATTGTTTTATTTCGATAATCGATATACAGTAGTGCTTATCAGGTGAAGGTGGTAAGGCTGCTGGCTCTAGTTAAGTTTGGTAAGGGTAATCTGGGCTTAATTAGGGCTTCAGGCCGGGTATTGCCCTAATCAGGTTAGGGGATGCTACAACTTGGTATCAGAGCCTAGGTTAAAGTCGGTTTACAACTTTGGTATTAGAGACAAGGTCGACCATGATTTCACTTTCGAATGGTGTTTGAAGTGAATGTAAGCCTACTTTAAAGTTTAAGGTACTCTGATTGTCTTAATAACGAAACTTAAGTTTATTAACTAAGAGATTTGTCTAGAGTTATGAATAAGCTTAAGATTTGATAAACGATTTTTATCATAATTTTGGGGGTAACCAAAAGATAAAAGACTGAGATATGTTATTTGTTGTGTATAATATATCTACGTGGTAGATATGAGAGTTATGTTTTTCCTGAACGATAATAAGATGGTTGAAATCCATCTATTTCTCATGATATGAGAAGGTGTTGGAGGAAAGAGCTCAGGAGAGTCTTAACCTCGGGGAGACAAAAAAGAAAGGCATAAGAAAAGTTACAAAGATGAAATAAAACTCTTCTCCAAGTAACATCTTCTATGGTCTTTGTTCTTACTGATATTATTAGACAAATAATAGTCAGTAAAGAAGTATATATTGGATTAAGACCTTGAAATGTGTATTAGGAGAATGGAAATTATGAAACAATAGATTATTGAATGGTTTTGGGATGAAACTCAAATATGGTAAACCACTTTGAGAGGCGATTTAATACTAGTATTGAGACTAGTAAGGTATTAATGAAAGTTATTCAGTAAACAAATTAGTGGTTAATGATAAAAGCCTAATGGGGGTTACGAAACCACTAATGCAGTTACACTTCATAAGTTGTTATGAAGTGGGTATTCCAATTATGGTGTAAATCTATATTAGAATGATAAGTGGTTCGTCAAATAATAAAAGACACTTTAATCCAGAATATATCAGTGAGTTGGTAAGATATCCTAGTTTGATCTATTAGACTGGTATAGTCTAAATTGAGGAGAATAAGTGGTCAATGAATCAAGATTTGAGGAATCTAAAGAATAATGTATAGTAGTGGGAATGAGTATTTATTGCCTAGAGTTGACAACTCAACCTGAAAATAAAGTGAAATCAGTTGTTCTCAAGAGTTAATTGAGATTTGATTGTCACAATGACATAATCAGAGTTAAGGATATATGTATAAAATGATATCAGGGGGTTGCTGGATCATTTTAAATGGATGGTGAAAACCACTGGAACTACCTAGAACTCATGTTATGTTCATAAATAAACGGTGTTGAGTTTAGAAAACCCTATTGTAATGAAATTGTTATTGTGTTATCAATAATAACATGTAATCTTTGAAGACTTAGAAGATACACAAACAATTACCATACAAAATTGTAATTGGTAATAGTAAATTGGTCCGACCATATTTTGCAAGTGCCAGTGCTAAGTTTCAAAGGTTAATTAGTGGTATGAGTGTTGAATATTAACAGCAAATCAGGGGATTTGACTGTGATTAAGACAATATAAGGTTGTCATATATTCAACACAAAGGTAAAAAGAGGAAAGTAAGCTTGAAATCATTGAATATTACAAACGATTGATTCAGGTATCAGTGATATCGTTATGTAATTTATTCAGTTAACTTAAGTATGAAAATTGTTATAAGTTGGAATTAAATGCAAGGATGCATTGGAAAAAATGGAAGTATAATTTGACTACGATGTTTGCTTGAGGATACCTAAATTGTGGAAGAAGTTAGAGGTTCATCCTAAGACTTTTGATTTAAGTAAGGATGTGTGATGACACATGAAAGCAAAATTATAGGTATTACTTCTACATATATAGTTCCAGAATTAGGAGGAGAACTATTGGAAATTGATAATCTTAAGAAAGCTATTTGGTAGTTGTACCAAATACAACGAGGCATCACTTGTAAAATAAGAGAAAAGGTTATTGAGAGTCTTTTAATCATTCTTTGAGATTAATGACAATCTTAGAGGAATCATTAAAAGACAATTTGGAAAATAACACCAGTGGATTGACGTAAGGTCCAAGTAGTGAATTTCAAACTGTGGAAGTTTGAAAAGTGGAACTGTTAGAGTGATACAAATAGAAGGTAAGATAGTTACCTTGAAATTTCCTAAGTGTTAGGAATTCACTCTGAAACATCACTCATCAAGGTGATTGTGTCGAAAATGCCTTGAATAGGAAAAAGACAGAGGCTATAGTTATGATAAAAGTTGCTCAGTAATATCTCTTAAGTGAGATGTTTACTGGTGACCAATGGAAGTCCTGCATTGGCACATCATCAGATGAGTTGGCTAGGCTGATAACTATAAGTCTATTCTTTGGAGCTCAGATTAGAGCTGAGCTAATAAAGGTTGATTGAGTGATGCATTATTGAACGAATTGATTGAGATTATCTTGTAGGTTAAGGTTGACTACTAGTTATTAACATTTGAAAATGATAATCTTAAATCAAAACATTGAGCATGTAAGGAAAGTTATTAGAACTTGAAACAAAAAGTGAGGCATGAGGAAGTTGAATGATAATAACTAGGAGGGTTATATTATTCTTGCCTTATATGAATGACATTTCATGCTCAGAAATTAATGATGGATCAACCTAAGTCGTGGTGACAACTGAAGGTTATTGATATTATAATTGTAAAATTGACAGAGTTTGGAAGTTTCTTGCCAGTATTGTGGTTTAAATTCTCGTGGAAAAGTAAGCGGGATGTATGTGTGGAAGAATTGAGAGTTATGGAAAACCAGGATTATTATTTCGGTAAGGAACCGGAAGTCTGCTTCTCAGGGGGGAAGAGATGTATAATAGTTGGGATGGACCTTTCTCAATCTTAACACAATATATCTCACGGCTAATCTTAGTTCCAGCGAATATAAATTTTCTGAGCTTGTGACTGGGAAAATGTTAGTTACTTGAAGGAATATTTATTGCGTAAGTTCTCTTAAAAATTGAGGTATTTACCTTAAAAATTTGTATGCTTTACTTCGTCGTTAGTTGGTAGGACGAGAAGTAATGATGCAAGTTAATTAAAGCATGAGTAATTTGAAACTACACAGAAAAGTGTTATCGACTGTCAGTATTCAATTAAAACTCTGATATATAGAGAAAATGTAGCTATTAATATAGCTTCTCAGTTTAGACTTCATGAAGAAGTGACGGTGATGATGATTTATGTGAGTTTAGTAGACATGTCATCAACCGAAAGAGCTGATTTTAGAGCTACTAATCTGATCTTTTGAGTTCAGATTCAAATTAAATGGGAGATGATTAAATGGTGATTGATTGTCAGAAAGCTAATCAGGATTATATAGAGCATTAGGGGTTAATAGCTAGTTTAAATTATCCTGATTAGACAATGTCTGATAATAGTGCGTTACAATTCAGGGATAGATGGTGGATTCCAACTCAGGATCAGGTGAGGCGGGAAACGCTATGGAAATCTCATAGATCTCTTTATTGTATTCATCTATATAGCAATAAGAAATATCATGAAATGAGGCACCTTTATTTATTGTTAACCTAGGATGAAGACTGATGTTGTTGAGATAATAAATAGATATGAGATATATCGGCAAGTTAAGGCTGAGCAAAGGAAACCTAGAGGGTTATTGCATTCGCTGCCTAATCCAGGGTGGAAATGGGAACATAGATCGATGGATTTTGTATCCAGTTTATCTCTGAGTTAGCATAAGCACAATACGATATGGATTGTAGTTAACAAGGTTGACGGAGTCTAAGCATTTCTTGTCAGTTTCTATGTGAAGTCATCTTGATTGGTTTTGTAAAATATACATACATGAGGTGTTAGATTTCAGGGTGCTCTAGTGTCGACTATTTCGGATAGATATCCGAGATTCATGTCCAGAGCATGGAGTGAATTGCTACGACAGCTAGGGAACTATTTTTAACATCAGTATAATATACTACCGCCAGACCGATGGGTACGGAATAATTGATTTTTAATGCTAGAGGATATACTTCGAGCTTATGTTTTGAAGTTTGACAGTAACTGGAAGAGATACATTTCTTTGTGTAAGTTCTTTTATAAAAACAGCTGTCAAGCTAACATTGGAATGCTCCTTTGAAGCTTTATATGATCAACCATGTCATTCACCAGAGTGTTTGGACAAGGGTTGAGATGCAAGTTTGTTGGAGCTGGAATTGATTCAGAACTACACAAAGGGAATGTAGCAGATTCTCCAGCGTTTGAGTACAACATAGCTAAGACATAAGTGATACGCCAATAAATATCATAAGTTGTTAAAGTTTTCAAAGGACAAATATGTTCTGTTGAAAATCTCACATATGCAAAAATTTGTATAGATTTAGATTGTAAGGTAAGCTAGGTCCAAGGTGTATTGGGTCGTACAGAATACAGGGAAGGATTAATCCTGGTACTTACAGTTAAAGTTACATCTTCGGCTAGTTGGAGTTCTTAATGTCTTCCATGTGTTAAGGCTATGTACAACAAAGATTTAGTTCACTCCAAAGACTGATTTGAAATGAATGTAATCTTCGAGAAGATTTATCTTACGATGAGCAGTCAAGTGGGTTACTTGATCGTAACATTTAAAAGCTGAGAACCAAAGAGATTCCTTTAGTTAA
This sequence comes from Stephania cephalantha, assembly GCA_039657325.1. NCBI lineage: Eukaryota > Viridiplantae > Streptophyta > Magnoliopsida > Ranunculales > Menispermaceae > Stephania > Stephania cephalantha. Next base: position 39,558,951 of record CM077572.1, on the reverse strand, counting down.
AGTGAAATAGTGATTTCACAAAGATGAGGAACTAACCTGAGAGCGAGAATTCTATAAAAATGAATAGTTTTCATTTCTTTTCGAGATTACATGTAACTTTAAGTTTACTTTAATTTTGAGGACGAAATTGCTTTACATTAGGGAGACTGTAAAGACCCGTTACCTTAAGTTGGTGATTAGTACTAATCCAAATCTTAATTAACCCGAGTTAGGCTCGTGGTTAAGTTCGAGCGTACCTCGATTAGTGTGTGTGTGCGTTTGCATGATGTACGGTGTTTGTATGAATTGTCAAATCAATTCATATATAGGTTGTGGTATAATAAGGAAATTATACACAAGCCTATAAAAAGTAAAATACACAATAAACCATGGTTTACCGGGACACCAAGTGTGACGAGGGGGTTGTGGCAAGAATGTGCATGCTCAAGGACACTTGTAGGCACGTCCAGTGAGTTTATTGGTAAATAATGATATTATATATATATATATATATATATATATATATATGTTTTTAAATATATATATATATATATATTGGAAAATAAAGAATATTGAAATTATAAGGATTGTTTGATCGTCTTGAACGGAGCATAAGTGCTAGATGTGTCAAATTTATGTCACTTTAAGGAATGTCACTTTAACGCATCAACCACATGATTTGTCTCGAGATAGCATGATACGTATCTCGAGAAAAATCCGTATATAAAAACAAAAACTCATCCTTATCAATTCATTCGATCGATCATTCGAGAAGTCGAGGGTTCGATTTCGATTCGGATCGAAAGGGGATGATCCGAGGAGCTAAATCAATGCAAAGTGAGGAGCATAATTGAATTAACAGTTTGAGAGCATCATATAGGTATGATTTGTTCTTATGATTATCAAAGTTCAATTCGATGGTGATGCTAGAATCTTAGTTATTCATGTTGTTTGTTGGTTAATTATGGTTTCTTGCCTTACTAGAGGTCCTCCCTAATTGATTTTGGAGGTTTTTTATAGATGTTTATGTGATTTGGAAGAATTGGTAGGGTGACAGTGGTTGCTGCCCTACGTAATGTTTTGATAGACACAGGGTGGAATGCGCTCCACCTAGTGGAGGAGCGCGTTCCCTTCATCAACTGCGATGAACACAATTGGTGGAGCGCACCCCACCCATTGAGGGAGCGTGCTCCCACCCCTGAAACCAGCAACTTTGGTGAGTTTTTCATAGAATTTCCTAAGGACCTAGGGAGTAACTTATGGGTTCTAAACTTAGGGTAATGAACATATATTGATCCCAAATGATTGGTGATAGGTTGAGGAACATCGAGGAAGTAAAAGATGACCGAAAAGTTAGGGAGTTTGGGAAATGGAGACTTAACCCAATGTAAGTACGGATTTGCTTATTTATCAATATTGTCTGACTATCTTAATATATCTAGTTCATGTAGTTGTTGGACTGGAATGGGGGATTATGTACACTGTGATGATTTTAACTAAAAGAAAACGATGTCTAATATGATCTACGAGTCTAACTCCTGAGGGTTGAGACCAGGTTGTGGAATACTTGGGGTTGATCTCCTGGTCTATACGTAACTCCTACTCAGTTTATAAGTTATGTAGGTTACATATTCACTAGAGGGTTTCGGATAGAACCACTAGGCATTAATAGACTGGCTAAACATCACATAGGCGCGATGTGTTGATTTGGCATTCCTTATTAATGGCGGCTGTGAATCGACTCTAGTTTTATAAATAAAATGGGGATCACAGTGTAATAGTCCAAGACATTTGCTTTGCATCCATTATATATTAATGGTTATGTGAATCCCTACTTACTAAGCAAGTTGAAGCACTCACCCCAATTAACATTACAGGATAACACCAATGAGCGCTACGACTACAGGATGGAGAAGATGTAGGAGTCTTGATCTTCTCTTCGATGTGATGACTCTCCCTTGTCTTATATATTTGTATTGAATTACAGTTTTCTAATATCACTAGGGATGGGTGATTCATATAACCGAGGTTTATTCCGGTTTGTTTTAATATTGTATATCGTGATTTGAATTATCGAAAAAGTTTTAAATTTCCGTTGCGTTTATAAATTGTTTTATTTCGATATTTGATATAAAGTAATGCTTATCAGGTGAAGGTGGTAAGGCTATTGGCTCTAGTTAAGTTTGGTAAGGGTAATATGGGCTTAATTAAGGTTTCAGGCATGGTATCGCCCTAATCAGGTTAGGAGATGCTACAGAAATATATTTTTTAAAACAGCTAGTCGGAAAATGTTCTAATTTTATTTGTCTTGATAAAATTACAATATATCTCTCATTTTAAATCAAAATTATGCAAACCATACCTTTTTCAGAAAGCTAAGACATAAACCAACAACTTGTGTCTCTAGAATTTTTTGAAATTTGAACTTTTCTTGCCCAAAAATGCTCTTCAACATAGATAATCAATACTAAAAAAATTTGTAAGTTTTATAGGCCATCGCGAGTTAAACTACAAAGCCACCACAAAAGCAACATCGACTAATGGTTAAATATATGAATGAATGAAATCTTATCCTTATGAAAAGAAATGAAGATGGTTCACTGACCAAGGGTCGAACAACTAAAGAATCATTGAACAGTGGTGAAACCATTAAGAGAATTAGGAGCATATTTTTCTAAAATGACATTGTACACTATTTAATAGTCTAAACTAAATTTTAAGACATCTACACACACCTAATTTGACTTAATTGGACACTATAGCGTATCATAGTCGAGTGTATGGTACATATTTCTAAATAAGAGCGGAACGTTTTGGAGTGCAGTACGCGATTTTTTGAGGTAAGTAATCCCATAAAAAACTCTTTTAGAATTCTTTTGATTCTTGTCAAATTTACCTCTTTCTTATGATATAAATTGCGCCAGTTTAGGCTTGGTTATACTCCATTCCTGCAGTTGCATATGTTTGGTCGACGAGGAGAGCATGACATTGATCTCAGCACCCGTAGATGGCAATCCGGCTGTTGTCATGCGATATGTGTCTTGTTAGTGACTACACGTGAGACTGGTCTTCGTGAGTCCAATATGTACAAGAAAAGAGTTGGCGTGAGGCTTGCCTCCGTCATATGTTTATTCTCGAGATGCGTCGATCGGAAGTCTAACTTCCATCTACGAGGCCCTCTTTTGATCGTAAAGCATTTGGTGGGAAATACCTGCCAACATGGACTTTTCAGTTTATTGAATCCAATCCTCGAGGTTTGACAGACATTCATTACACATGTGTTCCGACTTTGCTTATTCATTTGCGACTTATATTCATGCATTATCTGCCAGTTTTACTTTAATTATCTCGCATGGATTGTAGCCATTTTATTTGGGACTCTTGTGAATACTTGTCAAATCCCAAAATTTCTAAATCGGTAATTGCGGGTAATCAACGATTAGGGGATCCTAATTATGATTTTGGTTGTGAGACGGGAGCTAAAAACTGGTGAATTTGAGATTTATAATTAATTATTTTGTGATATTTGCTTAGTGTTGTGTATTATATATTATTTTATTTTTGAAATTCTAATCGACTGAGTGAATTCGGTGTTTCACGGGGTTTTGTCTCGAGATAGTCAAAATATTGACATGAATATTAGTTTCGAGTTTCGCGACAAATAATTGGATTTAAGTTTAAAAATTCGAATTTCAGACTTTAAATGGACTTCGCAAGTCTACGTGGGTCTCACACCTCAATTTGCGTGCGAGACAAAGTTTTTCGGAAGTTTTGGAATAGTTTGGAAAATTCTCCAATTTTTTGTCAAAGTTGGGTATTTCTCGGGGTTTAATTCGGACTTATAATCAAATAGATAAATATGAAATAAAAGAAAAAATGGAAAATTACCAAAAAGGACAATAGGGACGTATTGGAAAGATTAAAATAGAGGGGTATAATGGTCATTTGACCCCCATATTAAATCGAAATCGAAATAAACAAGGGAGTAACCCCATTGTTTATCGATTTCCTATTCGTTCTTCTTTTGTCTTCTCTCTTCCTCCCTTCTCTGTTTGTTCATCAACACATCTCACTCTGTGTGTGTGCTCTCTCACAATCTCTTTCGATCTTCTCTCTCTCTTCACCGTTTAATTTCGAATTGAAGAAAAGCTATAGAATGTTGGTGGAGTCGATAAGGAACAGTTGAAGGGAAGAGAATGGTTTTAAATTTGATTTTTTTTATTTTTATTTTGGGACGGTGGGGATTGGTATTGAGTTTGAATTGAGATGGATTTGGATTAGTTGATGTTTGTTGTTGAATTAGGACAGTAATCCCATAATGTCAGAGCAAGAAAACAAATTGTTGTTTCCTATATTGATCACTAAATATGCTTGAAGGCCAGAGAACGACTGTGAAATGATGAAAAATTCGATATTGAGGCCCAAACAACCATGGATGAGGCTTTTATGCTTACACTTAAACCAACACCTAGTTATGAAGACTCTGAGGAGGAGAGAAAAAGCCGAAAGAGGTGGATTTGTAGCCGAGTTGTTGGCTAAGCAGCAAGTGGATCAGGCAACATCATCATCAACAACAACAACAACATAGCCTCAGCCCCAAATTAAATGGGGGCTACATGGATCAAACTTTTCCATTGTGCTCGATTAAGTGCAATTGATGGTGAGCTTTGCAAACCATTCAAATCCCTCCTAATTAATGCATCCCATGTTAACTTTGGTATGCCCCTACCTCGTCGAATTTCTACAGTTTCTATTGAGTCAAGTTTTTTAGTTGGGGCATTTGTAAGCCGTCTTTGCAGGTGACCAAACGATCACAATCGCCTTTCCCTAATCTTTGTATCAATTGGTGCTACTCCTACTTGTCTTTAAATTTATATATTTCTTATTCTATCTTTATGAGTTTTACCGCACATCCACCTAAGCATCCTCATTTCTGCTACGTTCATTTTATGTAATTGTTGTTGCTTTACCGCCCAACATTCACTTCCATAGAGCATAGCTGGCCTAATTGCGGTCCTATAAAATTTTCCTATTAACTTAGTAGGAACATTTCGATCACAAATCACCCATGTTGCACTCGCCATTTCTTCCATCCAAACTTGAATTCTATGTGTGACATCATTCTCAATGTTACCATCATTTTGTATGATTGATCCTAGGTATCAAAAGTGGTTTACCTTAGGAACTTCTACTTCCCTAATTTTACCGCTCCGTCATCTCAATGTCTAGTGTTTCTAAACTCACAGTGCATGTACTCGGTTTTCGTCCTACTCAACTTAAAGCCTTTAGATTTTAATGTATTCCTCCAGAGTTCTAATTTCCTATTCACTCCATCTTTAGTTTCATCCACTAAGACAATATCATATGCAAATAGCATACACCATGGTATATCCTCTTGAATATGTTTAGTTAGTTCATCCATAACTAAAGTAAATAGATATGGGCTTAAAGCCGATCCTTGATGTAGTCCTATCGTGATGAGAAATTCTTTTGTAGCTCATCCAACTGTCTTTATACTCGTTACTACTTCATCATATATATCCTTAATAGTGTCTATGTATCTAGGATGCACTCTTTTTCTTTCTAGAACCCACCAAAGAACATCTCTAGGGACCCTATCATATGTTTTTTCTAAATCTACGAATACCATATGAAGATCTTTTTTCTTATCTCTATATTTTTCTAACAATCGACTTACAAGGAAAATCGCCTCCATAGTTGACCTCTCAGGCATGAAACTAAATTGGTTCTCTCGATATTGTTGTTTCTCTCTTTAGCCTATTGTCAATTATCCTCTCCCAAAGTTTCATAGTGTGACTCATAGGTTTAATTCCCGATAGTTTAGCAACTTTGAATGTCTCCTTTGTTTTTGAAGATTGGCACAAGCGTGCTTCTTCTCCAATCCATTGCCATCCATTTTGATTTTAAAATTTTATTGAAAAGTTTTGTTAACCAAGTCAATCCAATTTCTCCTAAGCATTTCCAAATCTCTATGGGTATTTCATCTGGGCCACATGCTTTCCTATTTTCATTCTTTTCAATGCCTCTTTAACTTCTACAATTCTAATATTGCGTGTATAGTTTACATTTCTTTCTTGGTGTGGGTTTTCATCTATTATAATATTAACTTGGCCATCATTAAATAAACTATCGAAGTAACTTTTCCATCTCTCCTTAATATCCTCCTCGCGCGTTAAAACATTTTGATTTTCGTCCTTAATACATCTTACATGACTTAGGTCTTGTTTCTTTTTATCTCTTAATTTGGCTAGCCTATATATATTTTTCATCATCTCTATTACCTAACCTTGTATATAGATCTTCCATGAAATTTGTTTTAGCTTGACTAACTACTTTTTTAGCTTGTTTTCTAGTTTCTCTATATTGATTGTACACATCTTCATATTGACACTTAGGTATTTTCCTATACATCTCTCTTTTAGTCTTAATTGCTCGTTGGACATCCTCGTTCCACCACCATGTTTCCTTCTTTGGAGGTATTGATCCCACTCTCCTTATGCTACTCATTTCTAGCCACATTGTATTAGCATGTAAGTCAAGATTCCAAACATTTTCCTTTAGTAGTTTTTTCTCTAAACTCTACTTGTTTACTATGTTTTAGGTTCCATCACTTTATTCTAGGGTTGCTAACTCTTTTATTCATATTATGTCGTCGTGTTAGCTTAATATCAAGTACTACTAACTTATGTTGGGTAGTAAGTGTTTCACCAGGTATTACTTTGCAGTCTCTACATATTTTTCTATATATTTTTCTTGTTAAAAGAAAATCTATTTGACCCTTGTTATAACCGCTACTAAAAGTAATTATACGCGACTCCCTCTTCCTAAAACTAGTATTTGCTAAGACAAGAACATATGCTGAAGCAGATTCTAAGATTGATTCTCCTTCTTCATTTCTATTACCATAACCAAAACCTCCATGAACTCTCTCAAACCCATCGTTACTTGCCCCGACATGCCCATTTAAATCTCCTAAAATAAAAACATTTTCATCTAATGGTATATTTTGCATAAATCTATCCATATCGTCTCAAAACTTGAGTTTGACGATCTCGCTTAATCCTACTTGTGGTGCATAGGCTCTAAGTATGTTAATTTCTTCGTCTCCAATAATTAATTTAATTAGAATCAATCTATCCCACATTCTTTTAACCTCTACGACCTTATCTTTATAATCATTATCCACCACAATTCCTACTCTATTGCATTTTCTATCTATACCAGTGTACCACAATTTAAACCTTGTGCTTCATATTTCTCTACTCTTTTCTCCTACCCATTTTGTCTCTTGGAGGCAAGCAATATTGACTCTCCTTCTAATCATGCTATCTACTAGTTCTATTGACTTCCCCGTAAGTGTTCCTATGTTCCATGCTCCTAAACGAATTTTTTTTCCCCTTTGTATTTGTTTCCCTTTTCTATTTCTATTTTGTCTAAAAGATCTAGTGTCTGTATCTATGATTTTGTTTTTGTTTTCGTGTTTGTTTTGAACTAGCTTCTTTACCCACACCCATCCTTTGTGTGGGAACCCTTGATCGTTTTCTTTACATCCAGGGTGACGATGTGAAGGGACTAGCTTCTTTACCTACACACGTCCTATGTGTGGGAACCCTTGCTCATTTTTCTTCACACCCGGCGGCGATGTGAAACACACACCTCGCTCATTTCTCACTACATCCGGCTCGGGTGCAAATGCGCGTCGCTAGGTGGGAACGCCCAACGTTTATATATGTTTGATCCATTTCAAGAAAAGTGACAAAAGTTTTACGTTGGTCGTCAACCTATCGCAACCATCCTCCATTTTCCAAGACGATGCTACGAAGGTCATGAAGGATGCGCATAATAAGCATATCAACGATTCTACGATTTTGAAGGAAATGTTCCAACAAAGACAAGCTAGGCAAGAAAGGTTCGAGGCAGTCAAAAACCTACATTCTTGCAAGATATGTTCGAAGCTGACTGTCAATGTTGCTTGATAGACTCGGATTTCCCATGCTCCAAGCTGAGAGTTGGCTACTGATTTGATCCCTAAATTCATTAGGAAAGTTACTCACAATTTGTGATGAACTACAATATGAATAATATGGAGAAATCAAATCGCAAAGTTCCTATGGAACAAGTCAAGACCCGGCTGTTCTCGCTTCAAAACACCCTAAAGAAAAGCGTAAAATTTCTGACAACGCTGACTCTTGTGACATTGTCGTCTCGGACACATAAACGAAACGCATAACGAAGCTCCATAAAGATGGGTTTCTTGATTCATTTGATTTAAAAACGAAACGTATGCGTATCTTGTTTACTAGGCAAGATGACTAAAAGTCCCTTATCTTTGGACACGGTGAAAGAAAGGCAAGTGATTTATTGGGTCTAATACATACGATGTATGCGGTCCTATAAACACAATGGCTAGAGGAGGTTATCAACTTCATTACATTTTGATGATTTCAAATGAGATATGGTTATGTATATCTTATGAAACATAAAATTTTGAATCATTTGAGATGTTTCGAACGTTTCAAAATGAAGTGCGTTAATCAACTTGATAAAACTATCAAAACAACTTCGATCAGATCGAGGTGGTGAGTATTAAGCCAAGAATTTGATGATCATCTTAGAAATTGTGGGATTGTCTCCCGATTGACTCCACCAAAGAACTCAGCGATGGAATGGAGTTTACGAAAGGAGAAATCGAACCTTATTAGATATGGTTCAATCTATGATGAGTCATGCAGATCTTCCATTATCCTTTTGGGGTTATTCATTACAAAGCTGTGAGCTTTCACTCTAAATCGAGTTCCTTCTAAAGCGGTTGATAAAACACCATATGAGATATGGTACGGGAAGAGACCTAGTTTGTCTTTTCTTAAGATTAGTGGGTGTGAGGCTTACATTAAAACGACAAGTCTCGAAAAACTAACACCTAAATCGATAAGTGTTTATTTGTGGGGTATCCTAAGGAAACAAAAGGATATTACTTTTATAATCTCGCGAGAATAAAGTGTTTGTTTGCTCGGTATTCTATTTCTATTTTCAAGAATCTAAAAGATCTAAAACTGGTATGAAAAATCACACGATATAGATGATTTTAGATCACGCTGGATATGTGTTTACTTTGAATGGGGTGCGATGGTGGAAAAGTTGTACAACAAATGTATTTGAAACACACCTCGCTCATTTCTCACTACATCCGGCTCATGATGGTCATGTTAGATCATTAGGCATTAGATGCATGTATGATTGGCCCTAGTGCAAGTGGGAGATGATGGGGCATGTGCCCTAGGTCAATCCATTAAGCTGTCACCCATTTTTCGATATGAAAAAAATGGGCGTCGGAGTCCTCCTCCTTTATCCGGACTTGGGACCGGCTATGTAGCGCACATAATGTACAACATAGGTGGAGTTTGGATCAGGCAACATCAGCAGAAGCAATTGAGTTAGCACGGGAGGTAGAAGATGAAGGATATGGAGAAGAGGTGGAGCAATAACAGGTATTTGCTGAAGGCTACGAGTTCATAGACCCACCGATTGAAGAGCATGACTTGGATATTCTTGAGGTTTTTCCATCACCTCATCCACTATAACCACCAGTACCACCACCAAAGGACTTGACTCCATGACAGCAAAGGTTGTGGATTACAGAGATGAGGAGACAGTATGAAGAAGACATGGCTCAGTATCGTGAAGCCTTGAGGAGATATGAGCAAGACAAATGAAATGGATAACGAAACTTCATGTTGTTTACAGATCATTAGAGGGACGTAGCTAAATACGAGAGGAGCAGATAGATTAGACCGACTGATAGGTCTTTTGGTTTTCCATCAGCATCAGCTTACATATTCGATCCGGATGTGGTGCAGAGTATAAGGGTGGAGTGTCCATTGACACAACTCTACACTGGAGATGATAATGCAGATGATGATGATGATGATGATGCGCTATTCTGATGTCGGTGTCTTAGGATTTCTTTGAACCTAGGGAGTTGAGAGATACATTGATACCATTTCATTTGATTGGGCTTCTCTACCTCTTCATATGCTTCATGACATGTTTCTTCACTCGATAACGACTCCTCGGCTTGGTCTTCCTTAGACTCAACTACAACTTCTTGTTTTGAATTTATGAATATTGCAATTTGCTCTAAATTCTTTTTCAAAATCAATAACGCTTGATCATCTTCTTCCTCTTTTATATTAAATAATTGTGTAGAATTATCTTATATTTCCTCATACTTCTTGAGATCATTCTTGCTCAACTCTGCTCTGCCATTTTTCTTAACATTTTCTCTAGTGAAGTAATAGAAGATTGTTCGTTCATCTCTTTATCTTGTCGTGATTGCCAGTTCTCATGAAAACTCCATGATTATTAATAGACATTTTCAATGTGCAGGTTGTAAAAACTTTAATAATTATCATATGATTCCTTTCCTTCTATGATTTTGCAATGCTCTTGATTTCCCACAAATCCTTTAAATCCATACGGGTTATAATATGGTTGTTTATATCCCTTCCATGTCAAACCATTCGCGATTGGTTATGCTTATTATATGGTATTGTCTCGAATAGCTTCACTTTGATAAACTAACCTAAAGATTTTATCAAGGATTTCAATGTTTAATTCTTTAACTTGATATCCACACATTCTTTACATCCCTGAAACACCAAAGACAAAATAAAGTAGATAAAGTTCAATAAGATCAATCAAATTTAAAATAAAAATTAAAAATTATAGAGAATTAAAAAATTTTAACAACTTCGTAAACTAACTAAGTTTAAGTGGATACCAATCCCCGTCAACAGCGCCAAAAACTTGATGTGCATGTCGCAAGTATAATATTTTGCTTGTAGTAATAGAGTAATCAACTTACATTGATAACGGATATCATCCTCACAGAAAGGTGTATGCACTCACTACGTACTTAACTACAATTACTTTATTGCTAAGGAAATCCTTTTAATTGGTTTTATAACTAAATTAAACTAATCTATACTAATAAATCAATGCAATTCATTTTAACTCTTATATTAAGACTATCTTCGTTCACAAATTCACTTAGGTAATGAAATATTATGCTTTTCAACCCATTTGGTCATCTTATTATGTTGTGTGCAATGCTTAATAAGAATAGATAGATTTCCTTCAAATCCACTTTAACCTAGTGTCATGACGAAAAAGATTCTAATATGCAAACTAGAACTCCACCTATCGGTGCGAATAACGTAAGCTCCACATTGCTTTAATGCTCCAAATCTTTAGATTCATAACCAATTAAGTTTATTATCCATGCATCCCTAATTAACAACTATCACTCGATGTTTTGTATTTTACGGTTGTACCGTCCATGTCCAACTTAAAAGCTTCAATGACTATGATAACTTCTAAAACCTAATATCAATAAACATGTGATCAAGATGTCTATAGCATTATGCTCAGAATCTAACCATTGCACTTTTTATATACAATTTCTACTCATGTTCATCGTATAACATTCATACCATAGGATCCATTAATCCTTAAGATTAATAGACTACTTACATTTCATTGAAACAAAAACAGGCACATAGTGATATTCATTGAAATTAGATATATATTGAAATACTTCAAATAAATCAATAACACAATACCCAAATCACCACATGTGAATCTTTAATGTCTTCTCTCCACAATCGTCTTAATATTCAAAAATAAGTAAAACATATGCTAAACTATGTCAATGGTGGGTAATCTCTTGTATGCTATATGTTTATCATATTTTCCTATCTATTTATACTCCTTAATCACGTTTCCAAACAATTAGAATACTTCACAATCGAACACAAAATAGAACTCTAATTTTCTATTTTTTTTGTCCCAACGCTGTCACTTAACCCTCTGCGCCGTGTGTCTAATGTAACGGCGCTGCCACTGCGCCACCTCTTTTATATGCGTTTCCTCTCTTCAATGACCTCGGCGTTGTCCATCTGGCCTCTGGCACCGTCCTTTCAATCTCCACAACGCTACCACTGCGTCGAGTTTCCTATCTCATTTTATTCACATGCCTTCTCTCCCACGTCGTGCCTATGTCCTCCATGTTGTGCCTTGTGCCCTGACAGCGCCATTCCTTCATTTCACAATGTCAACCACACTTTGGTAAGTTTTACCTCTATTTTTTATCGTTTTTGTTCGTTTCCTTCCTTTATGCCTTATTTACCTGAAAATGCATAAACACCATTAATTTAAGCTCATTTAGGGATATTTATACTAAATATACTACTAAACTAACCTTATATATAAGTTTAAATAATCACTTATCAATTGTAGTCAATTGAAAGATGAGATCGAGTTTCATTTAAAGGTCATTTGGATAAATTTGTTAAACGTGAAGATAAAAGCGCGGAAGAACCTTTAAGTCAATATGTCGAGTGGAAAAAATTGAAAAGAAAGAGGAAGAGAATATATAGAAAATCAAAGGGTGAGTCATTAGTTTCATATCCGATAGACCAGAAATTGGAGGCATTACCTTTTCCTTTAGGAGTGAATTATGCTTAAGAATGTCTTAGTGTTGAAGCCCTACCCAAGAAGGCGCGTCTAGATTTAGACATGACCTTCACTAGCGAAAATTCGGAAGGCATGAATTTTCCACATGATCACCCTCTGGTTGTGGAACTAATGGTGAGAAAATTTGTGGTTCATAGAGCTTCGGTAGACAGTGGCTCTTCATTCGATGTGATATATTATGAAGCCTTAAAGGGAATGGGCTACGAAGATAGTCAATTGACCCCCCATCATGACACCTCTTTATGGTTTTAATGGGGCAGAGGCGAAGGTAGAGGGTTCAATTTCACTTCAAATGACTTTAGGAGACTCATTGTTGCAAGTTACTCATATGATCAATTTTATGGTCGTAAAAGTTTTATCTACATACAATCTCATCCTTGCTAGGACAAAATTGGACATCTTTAGAGCAATTCATTCGACGTACCATCTTAAATTAAAACTCTCCACACTAGGTGGAGTAGGCGTAATACAAGGTGATCAAAAGATGGCTTAGACTTCTTACTATCAAACTAATAGAGCGAGCAAAATCGGTGACCAAGTGTTGCCCATGGAATCAATGGACCTTTACGAAAGAAAGTTGAGACGGGAACCTGTTGAGAAGTTAGTTCAAGTCGTACTGAGCAATGAAGACATTGAAAAGGTTACTTACATTAGATCTTATCTCAAATAAAATGTCTCGAGAAGTCTTACCCAATTTTTGAAGGCAAATTGAGACATTTTTGCATGGTCACTGGTAGACATGCTGGGGATAGACCCGAAGGTTATCATACATCGCCTTAATGTCAATCCAATAAGGAAATTGGTGAAGCAAAAGAAAAGGTTTTTCACTCCTAAAAGGCAAATAGCAATTGATGAGGAAGTCGACAAACTATTGGACGCACAAATAATTAAGGAAATCATGTACCCAAAATGGATAGCAAATACAGTGATGGTTAAAAAATCAAATGACAAGTGGAGAATGTGCATAGATTTTACAAACTTGAATGATGTATGTCCAAAAGATTACTTCCCACTATTAAGAATTGATATTTTGATATATGCAACAGTAAGCCACGAACTATTGACATTCATGTATGCTTTCAGTGGATATAATCAAATTCACATGGAAGAAATTGATATGCCCAAGGTCTCATTTATCACTGAACGTGGTCTTTATTACTATCGTATGATGTCATTCGGGTTGAAGAATGGAGGCGCTACATACCAAAGACTTGTAATGTGACGGCATGGTTCCCCAAACCAGGTATTGCTCGGCCTAATCCCATCATTAAGCCCTAATCACTCCACATATGACTTAACAACGTATTAGTCAGCCTTTTGTCTCTTTCATATCATTGTACGTGTTCAATAAAGGTATTATACATTTCTCGTAATCATGATTTTTAGAGTTAATTAAATTTTTTTAATCTTATCAGAGGAAGACTTAATAAGATTCGCAAAAGCATTTATAAAAACACATATTGTGAAAACCAGGTAAATAAATGATCACATGAAACCAACAAAGTAATACATGCATCAATAGGGAAGTCTAGTCTCTCAACCCAATATACAACCCAAAATCACATAAAAAGACGTAAGTAATAAATACACAAAAGGATCACCTACAAAACTAGTAAGAACTACTCGCCGATGGCTCAGAGCTAATCGTTGAACTTTTGTTTCCCTAGTCTGCTACTCAAAGTATCTGCACCCACCGTCATAACAAAGGACGGTGAGTACAGTAAAGTAGAAAGTAAAACCTGAAGGCTATTCATCAACATTTTTAGTATATACAAAGAACGGTAACTAAACGCATGCAATAGCTATGAAGAAAGATAAGCTGAAAGGAAAGTATGCAAACATTTGCTAAGCTTCTACAATGAATAATATACAGATAAAACATGCAATTCTAGGTTTAGGTCAGCCGACATCCCCAGAGACTCTAACCCCGTGGGTTGCACTAATAACATCAGCTGTGAGGAATGCCGGCACCCAAGACTCTAACACCGTGAGTCACAAATCTTGTAAAATGAAACTATATCAGCTGTGTGAAGTACCGACATCCCTAGGGACTCTAACCCCGTGAGCCACGCATATCATAAAATTAGGCACCTACAAAGGTGGGTTCCTCAGGTCATGCCTATTGTAATGTTCATGTTGTAGATTGTACAAACAAGTATCACACAAGTATAATGACATAGGTGTGTACATACACCAACTAGAGAGAAACAAATCATAGCATGCTATTAAGAAAACATTTCAATAGCTCCGAGATCAACAACAATAAAGGAACCCAGTCAAAAAACGAAACCAAAATAAGGAATGTCATGCAACAAATCATTATACGACGATTATAGCCAAAGAAATCATAGACCCAAAAGTATATACAAGGCATTGTATTAGGAGTATAAGATCGAAAATAAAACAGTCCAAATGATTGAATATCAACTCAAAAATAGAAATGAAATTGAGATAATTGCCTCAACAGGTTTACTTACATAGCACGCAAAGTTCATAGGCTAATCCGGCCTCTTGACACCCCATATTGCATACCCAAACTCCCGAAACTCTCCTCTAAGTTTTGAGGTGAATTAGGGTGCTTTAAGACTTGTACAAGATATTAGAGTTGTATAAATGGTTATACATTCCAATATTTAAAATTAGCCCCATTAATAATTTGGTTATGTCCAAATCTACTTTAATAAAATAGGGATAGGTTTTGGTGCAACAACTTTTGAGTTGATTTGAACTACCAAAACGCTAAAATTATGTATTATAGCTCAAAAGAAGTTTTTAGAGCTATGTCTTAGCTTTTCAAAAATATAAGGTTTTTGCAATTGTGATAAGAATTGAAGGAGATATGAGAATTCTACCACAATGGCTCAAAATAGTTTTAGTTTTCGACTAGCAACATTGGAAAATTCATTTCTCATAAACCATAGCTTGAAAACTCATAAACTTTTAACTGAAGCCTATAAACATATCCTAGAACATCATACTAAGAGATGAGCTCAATCCAAAAATATATGAGGGAGTTATGCTTAAATTAACAAGCCATTTACAAAACTGTGAACCAAGAAATTTTAAATTCATCACCAAAGTTGAAAACGATTTTTAGACATGAAAACATTCGAATTTCAAAATATTTCAGTATGCAAAAGTTGTTCCCCTTTGAGTTAGCTTTCATATGCCACCTGGTTGGGTCCATTTCGATTTAAAATGAGGAAGTTATGATGAAATTATTGAGGCTAGTTCATAATATAACATGCAGAATTTCAATTTTGATCTTTCAACTTCAGAAATTCATAACTTTATGAAAATAAATCTAAATCCCAAACTTTTTTTATAGTAAAATAATGTAATTTCACAAGGAATCCAAATATGGGATTATATTTTGAAAACAAAGTCATTTGCCCATTGTAATTGCTAAAAAGCCAAAATTGAACTAAAACCTACAATTTTTATCAAAACTTAGTTAAATAGTTGTGTAAATTGTTTTACCTAGTGGTGTGACTTCCTTAGCTTGATCATCACCTTCTCAATTCTCTGAATTTTCATCACATATGGTAGATCTCCCTCTCCAAAATATATATATATATATATATATATATATATATATATATATCAAAATGAATGTAATTTGCATGAAAAATCCATTCCATCCTTTATATATGCATGGGAGGTGAGTTTGTAGCCCTTGATCAACATGTGTACACTCATCTCTAGCTTAGTCTAATGGCTTATAATGTGACCCCACAATCCATTATCCATCTACTTATTCATCCTTGATGACACACATGTGAACACAAGTTGCCTAGTGATGACATCCACACGTATCTCGAGGTACATTAATGGATATTATTTTATTTTTCTAACTTAGGTTACATTAATATCAATTCAAATATAGCCACATCAAATTAACTATTTTAAATCACATTTACTAATTTATGACGTTACACATCACTCTCTACCCTGGTCCCATGCTAACATGCATCTCGAGGCATGTCTCTGCTCGCGCGTTGAATTAACAAACAATTCAAAACCAATAAAACATCCGGTAGTGTACACACATACATTACACTAGGCATTCATCACTCAAAAGTAATATGTTTCTCAGTTCTCACGCCGAGTATTAGTATCGCATACTTGCACTCTTGAGTCACATCACAAGTCGGTAACCCTGATTACGGACTAATTTACTATTAGTAAATTTTGGGTCGTTACACATAAACTCCATTTTTAAACCCCTGATAGGAACGATTATGGATGTTTATGTCGACAATATGCTAGTAAAAATTTTACGTGTTGAAGAGCATGTTGAGGACTTAAACAAAGGCTTCCAAGCGTTGCGAAAGTATCATATGAAGCATAATCCAGCCAAATGCGCTTTTAGTGTCACTTCGGAAAAGTCCTTAGGGCTAATGGTATCTAAAAGTGGGATAGAAGCAAACAATGAGAAGATCTAAGCAATAATGGATATGTGTCCACCAGAAATAGTCAAAGATGTTCAAAGGTTGCGGGACGCTTAGCTGCTTTAGGATGATTCTTGTCACCATCGGTCAATCGATCGACACCATTTTTTGATTTATTGAAGAATCGAAAACAGTTCGCATGGAATAACGAGTCCTAGAAGTCATTCGTAGATCTGAAGTAGTACTTGGCAAGCTCACCCTTGCTCTATATGCCGTTAAGGGGAGAACCTTTATTTTTATACCTAACAATCTCTAATGTGGTAGTTAGCTCGGTTTTTATTCGAGAGGAAAATAAAGTACAAAAATCTATGTATTACATTAATTAATCGAGTCTTGCAAGGAGAAAAGAAAAGGTATTATGTCGTGGAAAGATTTGCCATGGCTAATATTACAACTGCTAGAAAGCTGCACCCATACTTTCAAGCTCATCCATTCACAGTTCTCACTAACACACCCTTAAAGAAAACTCTTCATAGCCCCTATACTAGTGGTTGAATGCTCAATTGGGAGAGTTTAATATCGGTTACATGCCTCGACTCCCAATCGAAAGGCAGACATTAGTCGATTTCGTTATGGAGTGTACTTCTCAAGGTGAGAACCTTAAAGACTCAGAAGTCCGAAATGAGAAATGTTGGAGCCTATACATAGATGGAGCTTCGAACGACACAGAAGGTGGCGCAGGATTACTACTAGAAACACTTGAAGGCTTCACTATCAAGTACGCAATAAAATTTGCGTTCTCTACGACAAATAATCAATATGAGTGTGAAGTGATGGTTGTAGGTTTAGGCCTTGCAAGTGTTTTACATGTTAATAGGTTGAACATATTCAGTGATTCTCAATTAGTAGTCATGCATACCATCAGAGAATATGAGGCCAAGGATAAAAAATTGAAACGCTATTTGGACATGGTAAAATCAATGATGTCAAGCTTCAAAGAATGTCAAGTTCATCACATACGAAGGTTATAAAACTTGAAAGTTGATTCACTTTCGTAGTTGGCCATATATGAAGGGGACGAATGCAAGCCAATTTATTTCGAGATATTGGGAGAACCAAGCATTGAACGTCACAATGTAGCAAATGTCACAGTGGAACCTTTATGGTTTGATCCAATCAAAAATATATAAAAGAATGATTAGCATAAGATCGGAGCGAAGCAAATGCACTGAGACATAGGCGCAAGCCGCCTAGGTGATCATGATCCGTCATGCTCTCCAATACCTCCGCAACCAACTCTCGGCTTGATTCCGTGTCCAAGTTTCCCAACAAAGTTACCTAACAACAGGTAACCGTAAACCTTTCCTATCATGTATCACAACATAATAGACTTAACCATCTATACCATGATATACCATGACATACCATGACCCACCTTAACTTACCATGCATGCATGAACTTTAACAACAATTATTCAAAATTTTAAATCATGTACCCTAAACCCGCTGTTGGGACGTCTCCGCCTGGCTCAATCACCACGTGCACCAGCTCTTAAGGTTGCACCGGTGTCACTGCTGCTAGAGTCGTCGATCTCGTGGAAAGTCCTTCCTGACATGACTGTCCTGCCCACATCTCCAACACGTGAGTCCTTCATCCCGGTCTATATTGACGACCTTGACCCCCGAGTCGGTCTCTACGGTGGCCTAGTAGTCGCTGGCATAACATAAGCTCTAGTTGTTTGATCATCATCCCTACAAACTCAACCGTAATGTCTGTCATTTCTGCCACCCTGATCTTTATACCTCTTTTGCCCAAAACTCTATCTAGTCTGTCTCTCCAACTCAGTATATGAACGCCTGTCACCCTATTGCATCTGATGTGTCTCATGTGTAAGTGCTCTATCATACATCTCTTGCAGTGTATGGGCTCCAATGGAAATAATGGCTCCGGCTATATCCTCAATCAATCCTCGAACAAAATAATAAGTTTGTAGTCTCTCGGTGCCCATGATGTCCATGGCAAACTGTAATAAGTACAGGTACCTATCCACGTACTGTAACACTGACCGGCTGCCCTGTCTCAAAGCTAAAAACTCTCTCTCAGCCTCAACCGGATCTCGATCAGAATGTACTAATCGTAGAAGACCAGTTGAAATTCAGCCCATGTGGTCGGATATAAATGAGTATGTGTATGTTGTCCACCACACGGCAGCATCTCCTCTTAGCATATGCCCTGATATCATGGCATGTATGCTCTCATGAATCCGCAATAGCTTATGTAGCTTCTGATGCGCAATCAACCATTTCCTGGCTGCCTCTGGGTCTTCGCCTCCATGGAAATATTCGAGATTAAATTTGATGAACTCCCTCATCAACTTGACCTCTGGTGTCATCGAAGTCCCAAATACGTCTATCTATCCTAGCATAGTTATCGATGTCTTAGTCTGCATTACTCTCGCTGCGACAACCACAGCCGGAGTCTCTTGTACTACTGCCTGCGTCGGTATAACCTAGATAGTTGGTGTAATTGTCCTCGAAACAACTGTCGTCTCAGTCATGCTATATATCCGAGCGCTGGTGATTGATGCAAGTGTCGTTGCCTATGTGTGCATCATCTCCATCAATATCTCAAACTACCTATCGTAAGCTACGAATTACACGGCTATTGCAGGATCTAAGCCATCATCTATGGTTTGATCGCTCATCTGACCAACATCGATAATAGGTGGAGTCAGTTAGGCATCCATCGTGATCTACATCGAAAAGTTTGCTCTGGATCACCTTTTCTATTTGTGCACATAATATATACAATAAAAAACATAACATATATATAAGCCCTATCTCTACCCGACTCAATTTTGCTTCCCAACTAGGATTCTAAGTCAGGATCTTCAGGTTTTCCACATCTAATGTTTGTTTGTTGAGTTTTATTCGATTTTTTTAAACTATTCCCGATGCTCCATCGACCTCGCTCGATATAAAACTATGGCGGCCCCAAACTCCGAGGCCGCCATGGGACCCACCACGTCGCATCACACGTCACCTAGCTCTGCCATGCAGTGGCCTACTATCTATGACGCATCGCGATCTAACTGGTTGCTTACACGTTTTCCATTAAACCTTAGCTTAGCTAATTAATCTTCATTTAAGTAGTAGTGATTTAATTAGACAGTTAATCAATTTATCAAGTTATATTACAATTTTACAGCGGAAGTCTTTAAGTGAATAAATTATGCAATATTTAACAATCTTAAGTAGTGGAAAACTCGGCAAATAGATACCATGTATACATATCAAAGGCAAAATAAGTACAACAAAAGATCCATATACAGGTATTAAGTGTTCTACAGTCCCCAAAACCCAATGAAAATTAAATACATACATAATGTAATCAAACACGAGCTAACGTCACTATCTCAGAGGTAGTCACCCAATACCTTCCTTTCATTTCCTTGCTCGTCGAGGGATCTGCACTCGGTCACCTAACAAATATAGTAATGATTCTAGTGAGTAAAATCCTAAGAGAAGTCTACACAATATTCATGAAATAAAACAAGTATACTACGAGACATGTGAATATAACATTTAACAACAGTAAATCATATTCCCATGAATGCGGGCGCATACGACAAGCAAAAACAACAATGAATAAATTTAACAACATATACCAATAAAGCGGGCTTGGAAATAAAGCAATAATGAATAAATAAGCAAGTGAATAATCCAAGAAAACGCCGACCTAAACCAACTAGTAATCGATAAAACAAGACAAAACCATTATATACTCATATGCTTACACTGACTAAACCCCAACTACGGTTAACGGATGAACCCCTCCAGACGCTATTTCAAGTCAAGGAACATCTTACATCCCTCCTGACGGTCGTAGATACATTCTACTGTCGTCAACACGAGTGCTAAAAACAGGCAAACATGTGCAAGTGATTTAGCCACAACAAATATACACGCAACCGAATTGGAGTGTAATGAAAACAAAAAACACATGAGTTTTTTGAATGTTTGCTCAATGAATCAATGAGATCTACTATGTATTTATGCTATCTTTACTCTATTACAACTGTTGATTACGGTGACACATGTCCCAATCTGGGCTTACAAGAGATTTGCAAGAGAATGTGCATAGGGTGCGTGGTGCTGCTATTGTAGTGACTGTTGATGATGGAGTAGGTTGAGGACCACAGTATGTGGGGACCAAGGACACGTAATGGTGGTCCAAGGCGATGTGCAAATGTCCTTAATGATTCTCGCTTACATCCCCCTCAAACTCGGCGGGGGAGAAAGTAAGCCGAGTTTGGAACACATAAATTGATGGCGAGAGCAAGGCAGTGGCTTAGTCATGCAATCAGCTATTTGGTCGTCTGAAGGGACATAACGAATGTCCAATAGATTGTGAAGGACCCTATCTCGAATGAAGTGTACATCGATCTCGATATGTTTGGTGCGAGCATGGAAAACTGGGTTCTTGGCAAGAGACAAGGCGCTTTGGTTATCGCACCAGAGAACTGACTTGGTGGAGGGACTGAAGTATATATATCCTTTAGTAAAGACTTAAGCCACATTATTTCAGCGGTGGTGTGAGCAAGAGATCAATATTCACTCTCCGTGCTGGAGCGAGCTACTACTTGTTGTTTCTTAGCTTGCCATGAGATGAGGATGTGGCCAAAGTAGACGCAATACCCTGCTACTGATTTGCAATCATCTTGAGATGAGGCCCAGTAGGCATCAGAATAAGCAACGACGTTGAGATGGGAGCTTGGCTTGATATGTAGACTAAGATGAAGGGTGCTAATGAGGTACCGAAGAATGCATTTTACAGCTTGCCAGTGGATTACTTTGGGATCTTTTGGAATTGACTGAGATGGTTGACGGCAAAAGAGATATCAGGACGAGTGTGGGTGAAGTATTGAAGTCCCCCCGATCAGACGACGATAAAGAGTGAAATCAGAAAAAAGATGGACTTGATACAGAGACCTCTAGTTTTGAGGTAAAGCAAGGAGTGGCAACCGATTTAAAATTTGAGTATCCAGCATTTTTAATGAGAGAAGATATGTAGTTGCGTTGAGATGAATAGATACTGTTAAGGAAATTATAGTAGTTGTTATATTTCGTAGTTTAGGTATTTAGGAAGTTTCTATATTTTGATATATAGGTAGTTTTGGTAACTTTCCTTATTTTATGATTTGTTCAGCTCTATAAATAAGAGCACTCTATTGTACTCAATTTGCCCATATTAATACGATTTTTAGAAACTTCTTTGAAATCTATCATGGTATAAGAGCTTGGTTTCTAGTGCTAGGTCGGTCGACTTTCGAGTCGACGACCGCTCCGTGGTGTTCTCTTCCGCTTGTGCTCGTTTGTTTTAGTTTCTCTGCTTCTGTCGTTTTCACTCTCTTAGTTGTTTTTCTTTAATTGCCTCTGCCCAACACCAGTACACATATTTTGGTGTGTTCACCATCATTCGTTTACAATTTATGATGTCGGTGTCATCATTGCATCTAGCCACATTCCGTTGTCTGCCTGCCGTCGACTACATTGATTTCGTTGTCTGCTTGCCGTCGACTATGTCGACTCCGCTGTTGCTGTTTCTGTCGTCGACTATGTCGACTCTGCTATTTGTCCGTCGTCGACTCTGTTGACTTTGATATCCGTTGTTCTACAGTTCCGTTGTTCTAACTCTACCACATCAGAATCTGTTTCATGTCGTCTTCGGTGGTCGTTGATATGTTCCACAACGAACCTTAGATTTGTCGTCTTCGGTGGTCATTGATCTGTTCCGCAACGAACCTTAGATTTGTCGTCTTGGGTGGTCGTTGATCTGCTCCGCAACGAACCTTAGATTTGTCAAGGTTTATATTGACAACCTCAAGTTGAACCAACTTGAGTTTGAGGGAGGGTGTTAAGGAAATTATAGTAGTTGCTATATTTCGTAGTTTATGTATTTAGGAAGTTTCTATATTTTGATATATAGGTAGTTTTGGTTAACTTTCCTTATTTTACGATTTGTTCAGCTCTATAAATAAGAGAACTCTATTGTACTCAATTTGCCCATATTAATACAATTTTTAGACACTTCTTTGAAATCTATCAGATACCATAGTGATCCCTCTTTACTTCAATGCCAAGAAAATATTGTAAATCCCTCAAGTCTTAATGAGCAAATTGCTTGTAGAGTGAGGATATGAAGCTGTTGATAAAGGTGCTTGAGTTTCCTATAACAATGATGTCTTCAACGAATATGAGAAGGTAGGTGACCGAGTTGCCATGTTTGTGTATAAACAGGGAGTAATCAGTAGCTGAGTTTCGAAATCCCCAATGAAGAAATGTGTTGCGAAACTTGTCGAACCAAGCTCGAGGGGCTTGTTGTAGGCCATAGAGAACTTTGTGAAGGTAGCAAACATGATGGGGTGCAAAGGGATCAGTGAATCCAGTAGGTTGAGGGATGAATACCTTTTCGGAGAGATTACCATGGAGGAAGGCATTGTTGACGTCTAGTTGTTTTAGAGGCCAATTGTAAGATGTAGCAAGAGTGAGGATGATTCGAACTGTGGAGGACTTGATCACTGGGCTGTATGTTTCATGAAAGTCGATGCCCGGCTGCTGTTTGTAACCTTTCACCACTAAACGAGCCTTGTGCTTGTAGATGATGCCATCAGAGTTCCTTTTGATTTTGAAAATGCACTTGGTGCCAACTACTTGTTGTGTGTTGGAGGGAGGAACTAGGGACCAAGTGTGGTTGCGATAGAGAGCTTCAATTTCTTGTTTCATGGCCTCTTGCATACAGGAAGGGAGAGAGACTCAGTGGTGGTGGAGGGTATGATATCGTAACCTGTGAGCTTTGATGCAGAAAATGTCGTTAGTACTTTTCATTATTTGTGTATCCCATCTTTGGCCCGCGTTATCATAGGGTGAAGGTTCATAGGTAACGGGGCTTGAGTGGGAGGTAATGGTTCTATTGGGGAAGATGGAGGTGGTGGTGGTGAGGGTGGGGAAGTGATGACAGGGGTTTGTATGGGTGAAGGGGTATAATAAGTGATAGTAGTGTGTTGAACAGGGGTTATTGGGCATTGAGGAGTAGGTGGAGCAAACAATGATGTGTAAGGAAATTCATGCTCATCGAAGATCACGTGGCGTGAAATATAAAGACGACTGGTGTGTGCGAGGCATAAGTATCCTTGATGAGACGAACTGTACCCCAGAAAAATGGATTTTGTTGACCGAAACTGAAGTTTGTGACTGTTATAGGGATGTAAACAAGGGTAACACGCATAACAGAATGCTCGAAGGATGTAATAGTTTGGAGGGCGTTGATAGAGAACATGATAAGGGGAGAGGCCCTGAAGAACAAGGGTGGGTAGGCAGTTGATGGTGAAGACAGCGGTGTGGACAACCGGTGTTTTTTCAAAAGTAGGGTTGTTTTACAATTTATTTCACAAAATATGGAGGCTTTTTTTATCACGAAAGTAGCAATAACGCCTTCTCAAAAGGCGTTATTGGGGTGGATGTGGGTTCGTGGTGCTGACTTGGCGATGACGTGGCGGCGTTTTGTACGTATAGCGCCTTTCGTACATGTGGCCGCCACGTAATCGCCACATCGCCGCCACTCACATAGATCAATAACGCCTTTTGAAAAGGCGTTATTAGCCAAAGTTGCGTTTGTGAGGTGGCGCCGAGGTGGCGGTTACGCGGCGGCCACACATGTACGTATAGCGCCTTCTCAAAATGCGTATATCGTACAAAACGTCGCCACGTCGCGTCACGTCGCCGCCACCTCAATAAACAAAACTCGCCCACGTCATCGCCACCTCACCGCCACGTCAAGAATCGGACTCGATTTGTCCGCCGACACCGCGAGTCGCTGGGATCAAGGCGTGTCGTGGTCGTAGTCGAGCGATCTCGACAATTACAACCAAAGGAGTTTAGATTTGTATAAAAAAGAAAGAAATTTTGAATATATATATATATATATATACATTGGTTTCAACCTTCAACTTTCTTTTCTAACCTAACTAATCTAACCTAACTAAACTAACTAACTAACTAACTAACTAAACTAAACTAACTAACCTTAACTAAGGGAACCAAACCAAACTAAACTAAATAACTAACTAACCTTAACTAGACTAAATAAGTAACTAACTAACTTAACTTAACTAACTAACATTAACTACCCTAACCAAACTAAACTACCTAACAAAGTAAACTAACTAACATTTAACTAACCAAAGTAAACCAAAATAACTAACCATAAGTAACCTTACCACACTAAACTAACTAACTTAACTAACTAACTAACCAAGTAACTAAACTAAACTAAACTAACTAACCTTAACTAACCTAACCAAACCAAACTAAACTAAATAAGTAAGTAACCTTAACTAAACTAACTAACTAACTAACCTTTAACTAACCAAACTAAACCAAAATAACTAACCTTAAGTAACCTTACCAAACTAAACTAACTAACTTAACTAACTAACTAACCAAGTAAGTAAACTAAACTAAACTAACTAACCTTAACTAACCTAACCAAACCAAACTAAACTAAATAAGTAAGTAACCTTAACTAAACTAACTAACTAACTAACTAACTAACTAACTAAAGTAAACTGAAATAACTAACATTAACTAACCATAAGTATTCTTAAATAAACTGGAGTAAACTAACCTTAACTAACCTAACCAAACTAAACTAAACTAAGTAACTAACTAACCTCAAGTAAACTAACTAACTTTGTGCATGACATTGTGGTGTTTTTTGTGTCGTAGTTCAATGAAGACCGTGACGATTCTCACACAAACAACAAAAAATAGACTAACTTAATTGCAAACTAAACATACTAACTAAATGAAACTAACCAAACTAAACTAAGTAACCTTAACTAACCTAACTAACCTTAACTAACTTAACCACGTAAACAATAAAAACTACGTAAACTAAAATAACTAACTTAACTAACAAAATAAACAACCAAAAAACGATCCACGTAAACTACGAAACGAAACTAAACAAACATCCAAGTAGCTCGAGAGTTACTTTTTAACAACCTAACCACACCAGTTCTATGCGAACTAAACTCGACTAACCTAACATAACCTAAGTATGTAAACTAAATTAACTAAACTACACTAACGAACATACCCTAACTCAACTACACTAAAGTAAACTAACCTCAACACCTAAACTAAACTAACTTAAGTAACTAAGATAATTAACCAAACGAAACTAATATAACCTAACCACCGACACCTAACTAACTAAGCTAACCACTTAAGTTAAATTAAACAAAGAACCTAAACTAACTTAACAAACTAAACTAACTATTGAAGAGTAATCACATATACAACATTTTAATAATATAGAAAACATGAGAAATAAGTTTATTGAATGAGAAGGTTGTATACACGTACTTCGTTCACCCAAATCGATAAGCTATCTACAAATCACCATGACTTGAAGAAAAGTCATCATGCGGTCTATTCTTGCGGTTACGTTGACGTTGTTGCTCGGTGATGGAAACCGGACGTACTCTTTGTCTAGTTGGTCGATGTGTTTGTACATCCGGTTGAGGTTGTTGAGGTAGCTGGTCTTGCATTGAATCACGTCGAGTAGATTCATGCGTTCCCTCCGGTGCTTCACTCGACTCACCTGCCTCGATGCTCCCAAAATTGGAGGTGGAACCATCCCAAAATATTGGCTCCCTGTATGGGGTAGGGGAAAAGGAATATGAGGTCGCGGCATGGTCAACAAGTTCATGAAAGAGGGATCTCCACCATATGGCATATTGTAAGTATGAGGAGTAAGAGTATATGGACTAGGCAAGTACCGAGGCGATGATGGATACATTTGAGGATGAGGCATTCCATGGTCCACATATGAAGACGACGGCCCAGTGCGTATGGATCAAAATAGTAAGGAGGAAGATTCACGCTCGGCGGCACGGGTACAAACATTTGAGGTTCTTTGGGGTGGCGACGATCGTTGGCTACTCTTACCAACACATCTCTCTGTTCTATTCGCTCTCGAACGAGATGAACGCTTTGGAGGAGATCGTCGCTACTCTGCTCGCAATCTCGCCGTCCGAGTAGATGGACGTGGTGGACGAGGACGCTGGTGCGTTCCCGCACAATATCCGGTCGTGATCGTCTTCTTCTCACCTCTATGTTTGGTTCGCCGATCGTCTTCTTCATCGTCCCGTTCATTATCCTCATTAATGTCTTGCTCGACGTCAATTCCGTCATGCGAAAGAGTAGACCTTCGCCTTTCGTCTTCGTCTAAAATTTGAATCCCTTCATCAAGCGCAAAGAAGACCTTGCTCGTACCCATCCTCGATAAACACTCGCCTCAATCGATGCACCAAGTTACGCTGATATACAAAATATAAGAGGTCGAGCACGCAATATAAGACCAAAAATAACGCAACTTAATTGACTTAAACTAACTTAAACAAACTAACCAAACTAATACATAAACTTAAACTAAACTAACCAAAATTAACCTAAATACCTCAACTACCTAAACTAAACTAACCAAACTAATACATAAACTTAAACTAACTTAAACAAACTAACTAATCAAACTAACTAAACTAACTAACCTTAAGACCAAAAATAACGCAACTTAATTGACTTAACAAACTAAACAAACTAACTAAACTAAATTAACCAAACTAAACTAACTAACCTTAACAAACATAAATACATATAATACACTAAACTAAACTAAACAAACTTAACTAACTAAACAAACTTAACTAACTAAACTAACCACCAATACCTAAACTAAACTTCTAACCTAAACTAACTAAACTAACTTAAACAAACTTAATTAACTAAACATACCTCCTCCTTGGTAAATTAACTAAACTAACTTAAACAAACTAAATTAACTCAACTTAATTAACTAAACTTATTTAACTAAACTCACTTCAACAAACTAACTAAACTAAACTTAACTAACTAAAACAAACTAAGTAAACTACACTTAACTAACTTAAACAAAGTTAATTACCTCCTCCTTCCACTCCACCGCCGGATTCTCTCGTCGTCGCCTCCGCGCTCCTCCTCGCCGCATTGCCATGGAGATCCTCCTCCATTCGCCTTGGCGCTGTTCTTCCTCCACGTACCACCGCCACGCAAATGCCTCCACGTACCGCGCTGCGCCGCTGCTGCAGAGCCGCCGCTCCTTGCTTCGGTGAGCCGCCGCTCCTCCTCTCCTCCGTCTCCGCCGCGCTTATGCACCGCCGCGCTCAAAAATCGAATTACAGCCGCCTCCTTCTTCCTCCCTCGGTGTCTCTCTCCACGGATCGCTCCCACCCTCCCCTCCTTAAATAGCCGCCCCACCCCACCCGCCACAAGAAACCCGTGACCTACCACCCCCCCCTACCCCTACCCCTACCCTCACGAGAAAGCGAAACCGACGCAGAGATTCTCTGCGTCGCTTTCGGAAGACGACATTGGGGTGCGATAGCGCCTTTTGAGAAGGCGCTATCTGCGCTCCTTTGTCACGGTTTTCCTGGCCGACGTGGATCCACGTGGACCGGAAAACCCTTCATTGTCCACGTGGACACGATAGCGCGCCTTCGCAAAAGGCGCTATCGTGTACATGTCCACATCGCGTGGACATGTCGACGTGGACATGTACATTGATAGCGCCTTCGCGAAGGCGCTATCCGATCCACGTGGACCGGAAAACTTTCGTTGTCCACGTGGACACGATAGCGCCTTCGCGAAAGCGCTATCGTGTACATGTCCACGTCGGTCCACGTGGACATGTCGACGTGGACATGTACACGATAGCGCCTTCTCGCGCGGGCGCTATCGTTGTCTCCAAAAAAAAAAAATTTGGCCACGTCACATGCCACGTAGATGGCGCCTTCTCACAAGAGCGTTGTGCCTACTCCCGGAATAAAAAAATGTTCACCCCTAATTTCCTCATTAAAAGTAAATACATTTGTACTTTGGTGAATTCTTCGTGGACAACTTCCCACCAATAGGCCATTGGGATATTGGAATGGGCAAGTAAAGATAGAGACATCTCAATGATATGTCGGTGTTTACGTTCCGAGCGTCCATTTTGTTCATGGGTGTAGGGGCAGGGATGTTGAAAATGAATCCCATGTGAGGATAGGTAGGATTGAAAGGGCCTATATTCTCCGCCCCAATCTGATTGAATAGCTTTAATAGGGGTGGAGAATTGTTTCTTAACAAATGCTTTGAATGAGAGAAAAGTGGTCAGTGCTTCAGATTTAAGTTTGAGTGGGTAAAGCCAAGTGAATCGGCTGTCATCGTCAATAAAATGTATCTAATAGCGATAGCCCGATGTTGATGGAGTAGAAGCCAGTCCCCATAGATCTGTGTGAATGAGATCTAACATGTGAGAAGCCCATGAAGGATTGAGATGAAATGGAAGAGCATGGGATTTCCCAAGTTGGCAAGGATTGCAAAAGGAATTATTATTGATTCTCAAAGACTTATTACATGAACTCAACACTTTACTAACAATGGGTTGAGGGGCATGGCCCAATCTCATATGCCAAACATTGTAATCGGTGGGAGCACTGGAAGAGTAGAATGTCTGAGATTGTGGCGAAGATAGAGGTGAGCCAGAGATGGTGGGAATACGGTACAGTCCGTCCTCAAGGATCCCCCGAAGTAGAACCCGATTGGAACGAGCATCCTTCACAAGACAATTGTTAGAATGAAATTCAATAAACACATCATTGTCACTAGTTAATTGTGAAACAGAAAGCAAATTTTTCTTGATGGAGGGGACAAGTAGGGTGTTGGGAAATTTTAGGGATGGGGAGTTTGGTATATGAAATGAACCAGTTGCGATGATGGGAATTCGAGAACCATTACCAACCACAATTGATTAACTGAGTAATCCGATTTGTTGCTTAGGAAGGACTAATCAGCGGTGAGATGATTGGTGGCGCCACTGTTGAAATACCAAGCAGAATCAGGAAGAGAAGGAGGGGCTGCCACAAATGCAGTTGAGGGAGGTCCGATTGGTTGCCGAGGGAGCGGAGGCTGTTGTGGAGATGAAGGGACAGAGCCCATATAAGAAGAGTTGTTGCGGTGATAGCATATAGCAGCAATGTGGCCTACTTTGCCACAAATCTGGCAGGTAGGTCTGTTGGAGGAGTTGTAGTAGCGACCGCCACCACGTCCGCGGCCTCGATGACCACCCCCTCTGCCCCTTTGAGAGTGATTGTTATGGCTAGAGCCCGAGTTGTTGTGTTGGGAGAAGTTGGTAGAGGGGTTCAAGGAGGGTGGGAGATGAGAGGGCTTGAATGGTGTGAAGTTGTTGTAGCTTAGCCTCAAAGCTGAGTAGAGAGGCTTGTATTTCTGGCCATGATATATTGATCTTCTCTTGAAGGAGGGTAGTGATTGGGAAATATTCACCATCTAGGCCGGCTAGTGTGCACGAAATCAAGTTAGCGGTGGAGATTGGGGCTCTAGCAGTGGCGAGGCTGTCTGAGAACTTCTTCATTGAGTTCAGATATTCTAACATGGTAAGGCCTCCTTTCCTCGTGGTTTGCAAACCCGTACAAGAAAGTAGAATGCAGGCTCGATTGTGAACACCACACAGAGTTGCAATTGCCTTCCAGGTAGCCGCAGAGGAACTATGACCGAGGACTTGGTTGGCGATGTCTGGTGTGAGTGAATTGAGTAGTAGGCTGATAAGCATTTGGTATTTGCTTACCCAATCTTCATATTCAGGATTGGTTATGCCAGAGGCATCAAGGAATTGTTGAGGCTGAGCCTTTGTTCCTAGCAGATATTCATCAAGTTTGATGCCCTTTACAAAGGCCAAGATGATGGACTTTCACAATAGGAAGTTTTCTTGATCAAGCTTGACGGTCATGCCTTGAGAAAGTGAGTTTCCAAATGGATTGAAGGGAGCTGCAATTGGTTGCGACGCCATTGAAGGCGCTGAGCCAGTTGTCGAGCTTGAGCTCGGCATAAAGTTGGGTACTTCTGCCATGGCATTGGCCCAGGACTCTGATACCATAATGAAAACCAAAAACACAGAGGAATTTGTTGAATGTTTGCTCGATGAATCAATGAGCTCTGCTGTGTATTTATGCTATCTTTACTCTATTACAACCGTTGATTACAGGGACACATGTCCCAATCTGGGCTTACAAGAGATTTGCAGAGAATGTGCACAGGGTGCGTGGTGCTGCTGTTGCAGTGACCGTTGATGATGGGGCAGGTTGAGGACCACAGTGTGTGGGGACCAAGGACACGTAATGGTGGTCCAATGCGATGTGCAAATGGGTCCTTAATGATTCTTGCTTACAGACTGAAACCCAATATGTGTCCACCAGCAGTCACACATGTAATTCGAGATCAATAAAATAAAACCATGATTTTTGTGAGGGATTCTAATAAGTTTACACACCTCAATACATGCTCTGAATTCCCTAGACTCTCGAACCTGACCTCGCCTAGCTCTCCGGTACCCGAGCTACGTTCTCTCAGTTCCCTGAAATCAATTAAGTGTGTTTATTATGCATTCAAATTGGTTGAATATGTTTTAAATTGATCTTTCCAAATCAGCCCCTACTGACTAAATTAAGTCTCAATTTTGATCATGTGTTGCAACACATTTTTTAGGCATGCAATTGTCCAAATCTCAAATCTGCCCTTAGTACAAAGTTTTTGGTCTCTATCTTAGCTTTCTCAAAAGGTTTGGTTTGCAAAATTCTGATTTAAAATGAAAGAGATATCGCAATTCTACAAAAAATGGCTCAAATTGGAACCTAATCCGACTAGCAGACTTATAAAATTTATTTCTCCCAATCTATTGTTTCAAAATCGTGATTTTTTGTCATAAGGCAATTAACATACCCAATAGCAACATACTAAAAGATTAGCTCACTTGGATAAGTAATTAGGGAGTTATGATTTTTAAAAGTTTAGTTTTAAAAATCCCGTAATGCATTCAATCACCTATTTATAGAGCACTTTTGGACATGAAAACATTTGAATTACAAAATTTTCAGTAGGACAAAGTTGTCTTTGAGTTAGCTTTCAAATGCCACCAGATTGGGTCCATTTCGATCTAAAATGAGGAAGTTATTAACATATTACATAGGCTGGTTCATAATACAACATGCAGAATTTCAATTTTGGTCTTACAACTTCAAAAAATCATATTTTTTATTTCAAAACCAAATTAAGAACTTCATAATAGCTAGATTATCAGCTTGAAGTGAGTAATCCAAATATATAAACCAATTTCAAAGACTCAAACATCTACCCTCTGAAAATGACCAAAACCCAGAACTGATTTCAAACTTGAAATAGAGAGATGTGTACCTAAAGTTGATGACACTTTGATTTGAGCTCCAACTCTCCTTGATCTTCCCTGAATTTTTCAACTAAGACTCTCCTCAATTCCTCTGATTTTTCAGCTCAAATGTATATGTTGAGCTCTTCCACTAAGTATAGGCTTTATATACTTATATTAGTAAGTGGATTAATTAACCAAATCTTTGATTTACTATTAGTTAATTACTAGGACATGTGTCCCCTCAATGCAACTTGTCCCCAAATAAACCACTTGTCCCACATGAAGCCATTTTTCCCACATAAAAGCCACTCATCTTGCCTTGTTTTATGTATTCTAATATTATCACTAGGTTTATCAAAGGTTCAATTAATTCAAATTAAGAATTTATTTTATCTTAAATCAAATTAATTCACCTAGGCACATAATTACATATGGTTAGTGTGTTTAGTCATATATTTAACATATTTGCAATCACATTAACCCCCGATTACTCGACACCTGGTGCCCGGAACCCTCGACACACATCTCAAGGTACGCCATATTTTACTTTATTGAATGAACTAATTGAGGCTATAGTTTTAATTAGACACCATATCCTACTATTTAGATTAGTCTAACATCTCCGGGTAACTCCTATCTGATACCCGCGTCAACACGTTTTCTAGTGTACCTACCCGTCACACCAATTCTCCCGATAACAACGTACACACATGTAATGCAATACAATAATATAATGATTTTAAATATAAACAAACATCATCCATAAATAATATATACCCTCGATTCTCATGTTCGAGTAAACCGAGTTGTCTACATAACGCCCGAATTACGATCGTTAATCTCGAGATTAATGCTAATCCTAGTTTAATTAATTTGGGTCATCACATAGACCCTCAAGGATAAACAAATTTGTCGTCACCTGTCATGACTTCCTCGAACACACTCACATCAATTGTTTCATTACCAGTATTCATCCCTTCACCAAAGATACAAGTATTAAAATCTCTTACAATTTTACTACCTCTTTCAGCCACAATTTGATTATTGGCGGGACGGGGTTGATTCTTCTCGTAATAAGCTCATTGTGTAATGACTCAAATTAATTAAACTAGGATTAGCATTAATCTCGAGGATTAACGGGCATAATTTGAGCATTACGTGGACAACTCGGTTGGCTCGAACACGAGAATCGATGAAATATGTTATTTGTGGAATGGTGGTCGTGTAAATGAGGTGTTTAAATTTATTATTATTATATTGCACTGCATGTGTATATGTTGATATCGGGCGAGGTTGTGTGACGGGTGTTCGCATCGAAAGACGTGTCGACGTGGGTGTCGAGTAGGTGAACTACGGGTACACTAGGAAACTCCACTAATTCACATTAAGATGATTAGTTGATGAATTAAAATAGGTAATGAGACCATAGACTAAGTTAATTCAATTAAAATGATAGGCTATGGTGTACTTTGAGTTTCGTGTCGAGACGCGGGCACTGAGTGCCGGGTAGTCGAGGGTTAGTGGGACCACAAGTTGATGATTTTTGGTGAATAAAACCATTAACCATAGATATTATGTGGGCCTAAGCTAAGGTGAATAAATTTAATAAATCAAGGCCTATAGTTTGAGTAAATTAAATGGAAAGCATAGAATT
Organism: Stephania cephalantha; assembly: GCA_039657325.1. Lineage (NCBI taxonomy): Eukaryota > Viridiplantae > Streptophyta > Magnoliopsida > Ranunculales > Menispermaceae > Stephania > Stephania cephalantha. The sequence continues at coordinate 39,525,050 of CM077572.1, read as the reverse complement.
GGTCTAGAGATACATATGGAGACATCTAGGAGCCATGTGAGTAACAAATGGTGTCACATGAGGTGAGTAAGTGGGAGTGAGTGGGCTAAGTGGCTAGAGGTGAGCCATTGGATAATCCTCAGGATACGTAAGTGCATGAGGATGAAGGGCTATGAATTAACATCACTTTAATATATAAGCAAGGTTGATCAAGCATGCAAATGAAATCAAAATCAGTTTTGCTGGGAAATCAGAGAAGAAGAGCTCATTCAAGCTGGGATTCAACCACTTTGGAGACAAGTTGAGGAATCGAAACTTAGGTAATCATCTTCTTCATCATCTCCTCTATCTAATGAACCCATTTTTGAGAGTTTTGATGAAAATTGAATTTAAGGGTTAGATCTCTGGTTTTTTGTGATATTGTGATTAATTATATGTTAAATGATCATTTTATATAAGGATTTATCACTGGTTTTGATTGAATTAGTATTTTGATGAAATGGGGAAAACTAGTGAATTTATGAGATTTGAGGAAATTAATCAAATTGTTGTTTTAAGGATTGTTCTAATTGTTGTTTTGGGTCAATTTGATATGGAGGGGGTGTTAAATGGGGTTTAGTTAGCCAATAGCGGGCTTTGGGATATAATTTTCGAGTTGAAAATTATGTCACAGAGGGAAATTATCGTGCTAATGAGGAAAATTAGTGCACTAATGATTCTGGGCAGAAACTCGAATTTAGTTTCGCGATTAGCGCGCTAACTCTACACCGAAAACTCAATAAAAAATGTGTTTTAATAACGTAGCTAGTTGAAACCCACTTTTGACACACCGATTCTTAGATTTACTATTTTTAACTTATTTTGAAGGAATTAACCTAATAAAAGACTATTTAATAATTTTTAGGTTTTGAAATAAATATTGGTTTTAAGAGGTAATAGACACTAAATTAATCTTAAACCCACTATATTTGAACCGATAAGACACTGAACTCAGGGATATCGGGTATCGGGAGCTAGTCGGATCGGATTCGAGAATCCGAGGAAGTCGGAGCGCGGATTGAGGTGCGTAAACCCAATGAGAATGCTTCACAAAATTCATGATTTGGTTTTATCGATATCGTATTTCATGTGTGACTGTTGGTGGGCACACATAGGTTTTCACTCCTATTTGGTTTACGTATATATTAGTTGTGGCTAAGATCGCTTGCACGAGTTACTTGTGTTTAGTGCTCGTGTCAATGGCAGTAGAATATATCTACAATTGTTGGGAGGGATTTAGGGTGTTGCGTTGAATTGAAATAGCGTCTGGAGGGGTTCATCCAGTAACTGGAGTTGGGGCTTAGTCACTGTAAGCCTGTAAGTATATACGTGGTTCCTATTTAATTTATCGATCATTGGCTGGTGTAGGTCTGGGTTTTCTCGTGATTAGACGGATGTTTACTTATTATTGCTTCATTTCCAAGCTTATTTAATTAGTACATGCTGCTTATTTATTTCACGCTATTGCTTTTGCTTGTCGTATGTTGCCTACATTCATGGGAATATAACGTACTGTTGTCAGGAGTTATATTTGCATGTCTCGTAGTTTATCAATTTTATTTCATGAATATTGTGTGGACTTCTCTTGGGATTTTACTCACTAGACCCGTCGCTATATTTGTTGGGTGACTAAGTGCAGATCCTTCTACGAGAAAAGGCAAGAGCAAGGAGGCACTGAGCGACTACCTCTGAGACAGTGGAGCCAGCTCGTGTTTTGTTGGGTTTTGGGGACTGTAGAACACTGATTACATGTATATAGAACTTTTGTTATACCTATCTCGCCTTGGTATATACATGATATCTTTCGCTGGGTTTTCCACTACTTAAGATTTTTAAATATTGCATAAGTCACTCATTTAAAGACTTCTGCTATAAAATTATAATATAACTTGATAAATCGAGTAACTGGCTAATTAAACTATTAATACTTATGTAAAGATTAGTTAGCATAAATAGGGTTAGCTGGAAAAAGGTAAGCAACTCGTTGGGTCGCGATGAGTCAAGGATAAGCGGGCCATAACGTGGCAAGGCTAGGTGACGTGGGATGCGACGTGGCGGTAGCAAGGCGACCTAGGATTTGGGTCCGCTACACTTTGTAAGACTTTGGTTTGCTTCGAAGTGAAGTGGTAAACATGACTAAGAACATCCATAGCAGTATCCCATCCTTTATAAAAAAAGATGATTGTCATTTTCCACCAAGTGATCATGGAACTTCTTTTTATAAACTTCAAATTCTTCATATTCGGGGATTCACTTGTCCAATGCATATTACAAATCCGATGTGTCACTATCATATTTCACAACTTCATTCGCAATTCCTTGTCTTTCTCTATCAACTGGTGCTCCCTGGTGGGTATCATTTCATTTGTCGCCTCAAGTTTTGTAGTTAAGTCACCAATGCACAAGTTGTTCTGTAAAAAAATATATATGAGTCGTAACACTTGAAAGTTTATACAATACCATTGTAGCAGCTTGCAGTGTTATTTCAACATTCGCAGACACATCAAGTCGGGATGCTCTTCAGTGATCATAAGGGGTGCTCCCATACATCAGCAAGTCACGGGACATTTTGTTATCCCCAATGCACTATTCATTTACTTTGACCTCCCAGCTGGGCACATAGTCTTCTTCAAAACTTCGAGAAGGGTGTAGAGCTTATACCCCTTGCTTGAGAAGGGTCGATAAACCCTTCCTCCTCAATTACAATCTCGACTCCGACGGTCCTATTTCTCACATATTTCGTCTCTTGCGTCCCTTTTTTCTTTACTTTACTTGATATTTACAGCTGCAACGACGACATAAAACCACAAAAGTGAGATACCACCACAAAAGTGATATTTACTTGATATTTACAGCTCTCCGGTACCCGAGCTACCTTACCACTGTTCGCAACTAAAACATTCAAAATTTTTTCTTCCTCTCGAGCTAAAACAAATTCGGAGGTGTCGTCGACAACAATAGACCAAGACACGGGGAAGACATCAGACCAATCTCCGCCAACCCATTCAATATAAAAGAACTCGCTTTTACAAGAAGAAGTATAAGCCTGAATAAATCGAGTATCGAACATTTTTTGACACATTGGGCAATGACGAAGCATAACAAAACCATGGTGTTTGTCACGGGGCCGTCGAGTGAGGGTTTATCCTAAGGAATTTTTCGCACTCAACCCAACCCTGTGGTGCCTAGGGACCGCCCTAGTTCAGCACAACCAATACACAATGCGGAAGATAAACACAACAAGCAATAACAACAAGGCAATGGCAGCAAGGAAATGTTTATTAGCTCTCTATGGAATTACAAGCCTTTCCGGATGCTCTCCGGATCCACTCCGCATCCCGAGATGCCTCCCGATCCCCTCTCAAGCATCCCTACCTATGGCTTTATAGCCTAGCCAATCTACCAGCAGATTACAAAAACCCAATTAAGACTAATTAAACCGCCACCTCCTTAATGGCCAAGGCAATTCCGTAATTGCCTTGCTTCAATGCCGCCACTTAGCCTCAACCGCCCACAATTTCGGGACGGCCTTGATCATGCCCATGATCAAGGTGCTTAATGAGCAGTTCCGTAACCGCTCTCACTTGTAACCGCTACTCCTTGTAACCGCTACCCACTTGGTCTCCCCACGCCTCGTGGTCCATGTTTCTCGAAGGGACAGGGACTGCTTAACCATGCCTGGGTCCGTTCAGGCGCGTCGGTGCTAGCCGGTGGCTCGGTCGAGTCCCACCGGCTCGGGGTGGTCGGAGCATGGGCTCGAGGACTTACCTTGGCATGGTGCCCAAGTCATGCTCGAGGTCCACCTTGCTACCGTGCACACACCACCCCTAGGAGAGACCACCTCCCCTTATAGTAGATGTTAAGCCGTTTCCTCCGCTCCAATAGAAAACATCCCAAAGTGAGACCAAGCGTACTTTGACCAGGGTCAACGCCTGTGTCAAGATTTGTCAACTTTGGCTAAGGCATGCCTTGCCCAAGCCTTGCTCGTGCCTAAGCACAACAAAGGTGCCCGAGAAAATGTGCCCGAGCCTTGCCGTGCCCGTGCCAAGGTTCGTGCCAAGGAATGTACCTAAGTCCGCCCGTGCCTCGCGCCTAAGTCTGCCCGAGCCTCGCGCCTAGATGTGCTAAGTCGTGCCAAGGCGCCGTGCCAAGGAAAAACACGCCTCGCGCTCATCCAGTGCGCGCGCCCACGCGGGCTCGTCTATGCGTCCACGCGCGCTCGCCAGCGCGCGCGCGTCCGTCCGCGCGTGCCCATACGCCCGATCGTGACCGCATCATACGCCAAGTGCTCGCCGCGTCACGCGCTCTCTGCGCGTGTCCGCGCTCGCGCCGCATTCCCGCATCTCGCGCTCGTGCCCGCATCTCGCGCTGCGTGCCGCGCTCTCGCGCTAATGCGCCTCGCGCGCTAAGGCACGACGCTATCACGTCTCGTCTGCACCGCTCGGGTGTTGCGCCAGGCCGCGCCTAGACGTGCCCGTGCTCTCTTTGGCGTTGCGCGCCAGCCCGCGCCTAGGCACCCCCGCACTCCGCTAAGGCGCCGCTATGCCCTGCGCGCCAGGCCCCGCGCCTAGGCGCACCCGTGCGCCATCGTGCTCCACACTTAGCCCCGCGCCTAAGTGCCTTTGTGCGCCACGCCTAGCGCCTAGGCGCGCACCACACGCCGCCCATCACTCGCCGCATGCAATTTCCCAACTACACGCGCGCATCACCGTAGGCCATGCTTTGCAACCCTCCGAAGTCCAAAGATCTAACCTTCATGGAACCAACCGAATCCTCCGAACTCGGTCATCTCGTTAGGTTGCATTTGCCCACCAGCCTACTCGGGTCTCGTTATTGGGGGTGTGACATTTACCATCCTGATAGCTCATTGTGAATTTTTTAAAAAAATATTGATGTTTGTTGGAACACTTAACTTATAATATCGTGTAATGAAACGAGTGATAAGACGTCAAGAATTCGATAACAACTGGGCAGGATGAACCCCGTAACTAAAAAGCAACTCAAAGACAAACGCATAAGGTGGAAGTCTCATACCAGCTTCAAAGTAAGATTTACAGACATACAACTTTTTACTACCATTACAGACCCTATCCGACGGATATGCAACTCGACAAGAATACGGATGATGAATACAAAATTGTTTGGCAAGAGACTTTACAACCGTATTGTCTATAATTTTAGATGTGATCTTAAATGCCTGTATAGAGGAATGTAGTTTCCTACTATTGCAACCCTCATCAACTTTCGGCAAGATTAAGGGCATTAGCAGCTCTTAAACCTATACAAATTACATTGGAGGAACAAGTGCTTGAAAATATACTTGGTTTCTCCGCCGTATTCTTCTCACAAGTGATCAAACATCTTCCCCAATTATGTAAGTTGATCAAAAAGTAAGTTTTTCGAAAACAACTTGAAGAAACAGAAAGAAAAAAATCAAACAAGCAAAAATTGAAGAACACGAAGAACATATGAAGAACACGAAGAACATATGAAGAACATGAACAACAAGTGAAGAAAATGAAAAACTTATAAAGTTTACTCCAACTCCAAAAGAAATAAACTTGTTGAGATGAAATGAGAATAAATGAACTTACCCCCTTTATATAGGAAAAAGTGGCACGACGAACGGAGTCAACCACGTTCGAAAAAATTGTCACTGCGATAACTCGAGACTGCGCCGGTTGCAAAAACACTGCAGCTCCAATTTTGGTCAACGCATGTCAAAAAGAAAAGTTTGAGTGCAAAAACTTGAGCACAAAGGGCCAAACAAAAAATGTCGAAAAAAAGTCAGAGCACCCAAACAATGACCAAAATGGGTAAAAAAATATGACCATATTGAAGCATCAGCACAAAAACAATGACCGAGTTGGGTAAAAAAACATGACCATGTCGAAACATGAGCACTAAAATAATTACCAATTGGTTAAAAAAACATGACCATGTCGAAACATAAGCATGTCGAAGCATGAACACCAAAACAATGACCAAAATGGGTAAGAAATATGACCATGTCGAGGAATGACCAAAATGAGTCTAAAAAATATATGTCGAAGCATGAGCACCAAAACAATGACCAAAATGGGCCAAAAAACACATGACCATGTCGAAACATGAGTACGTCGAAGCTTTAGCACCAAAACAATGATCAAAATGGGTAAAAAAACATGACCATATCGAAACATGAGTATATCGAATCATAAGCATGTCAAAGAATGACCAAAATGAGTAAAAAAAAGCATGACTATGTTGAAGCATGAGTATGTCGACGCATGAACACCAAAACAATGACCAAAATGGGTTAAAAAACATGACCATGTTGAAACATGAATACTAAAACAATGACCAAAATGAGTAAAAAAACATGATAATGTCGAAACATAAGCATGTCGAAGTATAAGCATCAAAACAATGACCAAAATGGGTAAAAAAAAAAACATGACCACGTCCAAGCATGACTATGTCAAAGAATGACCAAAATGCATAAAAAAATATGAGCATGTCGAAGCATAAGCATCAAAACAATGACCAAAATGGGTCGAAAAAAAAACATGACTATGTCGAAGCATGAGCACAAAAACAATGACCATAATGTGTCAAAAAAAAAACATAACAATGCTGAAACATGAGCATCAAAACAATGACCAAAATGGGTAAAAAAACTCATACGTAACAAACTACATTTATTCCGCAGGAGTAGGGAGCATATGGTGTGAGATAGCATAAAATCTACCTCGAGATTTGTGGAGACACATTTAAAGGTAAAGTTGTAAATAACAAAAATTTCGTAAATCCCCGAGATATTGTTGAATCAATGATGAAATCAAATCAGTGAAAAATACCACCAAAAAGGAAAAGTCAGGATTTGCCAAATCTTACCAAAATATGAAAATCGAATTTGGCAATATCCCGATTGGAAACCAATAAGGAGTGAACCTTAGGGCTATAAATACGCAATAGATTAGAGGAACATGTACTTTTACATCGGAGTGCTCTCCCGAGGCTAATCCAGGATTTTTGATAGCCCTGGGCTATAAATATTTTTTAAATTATTATTTTTATATATTATTATGTATACTTTAAATAAATTATACCATAATATATATATATATATATATATATATATGCATCCATGATAAACATAAATTAGCATGGTTATCGCATAAATAAATTAAGCCACATGCGCCGAGAGTTTTTTTTTTTTTTTTTTTTTTTGCGTGCATTCGTTTTTGGTCGTATATGCGTTGCATTAATTTTTTGATTTTTAAAGTAGGATTTGGAAGATTTTTGGGGTGGGCTCAAATGTATGTTTGGGCTTAAAAGTAAAAAAAAAAAAAAAAAAAACTTGGGGCCTGGAAGGTGACCGAACATGTATACTCAAAATTCCAACCCTAACTTCTTCGTCTTCTCGATTCTTGCTCTGACTTTGACATCGGAGTGCTCTCCCCGGAGACCTCAACTTTGGGTCCGTTTTGCAGCTTGTGGTCGTGGAGGTAGTTGACGTTGACCTCGGGCTTGGTGCCAACATTTTGATTTTTGAGTGACTACTTTTGAGTTTTGACATAGGTTTTCCGCATTATAATATGTATCAAATGCATACCGTTCTTTCCACGCGCGCACGCATCGAGATGCACAACTCAAATATCCAAAGTATGCCACTCATTCTGGCAAAGAAAGGCAAAGTGATTAATTGACTACTTTTCACATTTTGCGACAGTTGTTATGGTCCTTTGACTTTTGCATCAAGATTTGTAAGAATATTTCACTAAGTGTATCCAAAGGACCACAACCACCAGGTTTTCAAAATAAAATAAAATTGATTTTGATGATCACAGAAAATTAGACAAGTTCAAAATAGGGCTCCGAACGGTCAAATTATACACTGCAACCAGATCAAACCCTGGGATCTGAATTCACTCTGTAGTCGACTCTCAAGATGATTAGGAAGAGAAAGGATCGAAATGAAGAGGCTGAAACCCTAATTCTTGATTCCAGAAACCAAGATCGACGGCGCGAAGACGACGACGGCGAAGAGGAAGATGTAAACAACAGTGTTGGAGAAGAAGGAGAAGAAGCTGTGAAAGGGTTCTTCGCATGCTATCTTCTCTGCTCTCTGAGCCCTAGATTCAAAGGCCACACCTACATAGGGTAATTCCACCCAAACACACCATCAAATCTCAATTTCCCCAATTTCTTCAAGGCTTTTATGCGAAATTGAGTCGATTTGTTGGGGGATTGGTCTTGTCTTGATGTTGCAGGTTCACTGTGAATCCTCGGCGGAGAATTAGGCAGCATAATGGGGAGATCACGAGCGGCGCGTGGAGGACGAAGAGGAAGCGCCCCTGGGAGATGGTGCTGTGCGTCTATGGCTTCCCCACCAATGTCTCTGCTCTCCAGGTCATATTGTACCCCCTCAAAGTTATCATTTTTTTTTTTCTTCTAGTTTGTGTTTTTTACTGATTCCTAGTCGCCTGTTTCAGATCCCTTTTGTGTGTATTGACGGAAGCCCTTGATTGATGCTTGCGTGATCTGTCTTATGGATTTTTAGTTGCAAACAAACTTTCGCAAATTTGGGAAGTTTTTAGATAGTGATGCTCTACGGAAGAAATTAAATTATGGCGTTGAAGCTGTTTGATCTTTTTATCTCCTTGGAAGTTATTATCCTCTTTGACTGTTTTACATTGAGCTGAGTAGAAATGATTGATCCATCTAGCGGAACCCAACTAATTTCGGATTGAGGTTTGGTTGTCAGTACCCTCTATCCTCTTATGTTTGGGACACAAATCTACTTTGTAGATGCCCAAGGAAAGGTGTCCCGGAGTGTTGGTGATGTATTGTGTTATGTCGCATTTCCGCCTACAAGCGCCCATTACAATTGCCGATTGGAATTGATAGCTTTTCTTACCATTATGAGTTACAATTGTTTGCATCTTTTTGTCAGCTTAGTAATTGTTCTTTATCCTTCCTTGTCTGGGGTTGATTCTATTTTGTAGGATGCATAGGGAAATCCCTTGTAAAGTTTAGCTGAGGCTTTCTCTAGAACCCAAACTGTGCAATTTGAGTTTTTACTGTTTTGGTATTTGGTTGTATTAAAAAAAGGATGTACATCTCGATTGTTCTAATATCCTCCTCTTACTGAAAGTTTTCTGCATAATTGATGTTTGCAGTTTGAATGGGCCTGGCAGCACCCAAAAGAGTCCCTATGTGTCCGGCAAGCTGCTGCAAGTTTGAAATCTCATTCTGGGATTGCCAATAAGATCAAGCTTGTGTACCTGATGCTCAACCTTTCTCCTTGGCAGAGGCAAGTCAGATTCCTATAGGAGACTCTTTTCCAAATTTCATTGTTGTACTTGTATACTTATATACTGCAGTTAAAATATATTTTATTTATTTATTTATTTTTCTTCGCATTGACAGTTTGAAACTCACCGTGAACTTTTTTTCAACTAAGTACGCAAAACATTCCATTGGTTGCTCGAGCTTGCCAAAGCAAATGAGAGTTAAAGTTTGTCCGATGGATGAACTTCCTTGCTATATTGAAGGGGGGCTGCTTCTAGATGAAGATGAGGATCGGCAATATGATCCCCATCCTAGTAATATAGGCAAGAATTCACATGATGGATTGAGAGGGAAGGCAGCCAGTAGAGAAAAGGATCTAATGGATCCCCATGCTAGACAAAGAGAGCAAACATTACCGTTTTCTCTTGTCGATTCACCAGTGATGCCAGTTTCCATTCCTACCAGTGAGGATGGTTTTGGGAAGACGAAAGAAAATGACAATTTGTTTCAATTTAGTGAGGAAAGAAGCAACTACGAGAGACAATCAACTTACTGCAAACTGATTGCTTCAACTGCATCTGAGATTGATCAACTGCCATCTACAGGAAATCATAGTTCCACTTCAGATCAATCTAATACTTCCTTGGTTTTTATTGAGAATTGTCTGTTGAAGCAATTTACAGAACTGAAATCTGCAATTTCAGTGTCTAAACCAGAAGAACTGCAGTCTGTAAGAAGTCTGTTTTGCTCTTCAGAGTATGATTCCACAAAACAAAAGGACTCCTTCATTTTGCCCGTTGAAGATCATAGAGTAACATTCAATCTGCTGGATTCCCCTTCATCTTCTAGTACTATGAGTTTTGCTGAAAAAACGACAACAGTCGATGATAAAATTCCTTGTCGGCTGTTCCAAGGAAATAAAAGTAAACAAAGAAGAGGTAGTGAACGCCAATCAGCGACTATTTTAAAGGGCAAGGACAATCAGCAACTATCAACAAATTCTTTTTCTCATGGAGTTGAGGTAATAAATGTGGCTACTCCATCTCCGGAGAGGGCAATTTCCTTTCTCCTTAGAAATAATAAAGCTTATTTGATTTCGCATGAGATAATTGATTTGACCAATTCACCTGGTCACATCCAATTATAGAATGTTGGATATCTTTTCATTTTTATGAAGTAGAGTGTTGGATATCTTAATCCTCACAAAAGGCATGTGTTTTTATGCTTGAATCTGTTAACTTTGCAGTGGTTTCTATAGAAAATCGAGTTTGATTGCTCTTGATGTTTTGCACAAACTAATCACTTTTATATTCATGCTTGAGGTGCACTTCCATTTCTTGAAAAACCAATGACCATTCAAGACTTTGTGTTCTTTGAAACTACCGAAGTAACACTGAAGAAAATCATTTACCTTTGAGAGTTTGCAAATACTATTGGTACTCAGGTAGCCTGCATTGTCTGAGAATCTGTCTGGTTGAGCTTTATGAAGCATCCATTAAGAGATGTCACATGACATGAGTTCTACGTTTTACTTCAGGTTTTCTTAGCGAGAAACAGTAAATGCTTTTCTTGAAGTTCTCCATTGTCTAGCTTACCATAACTTAATAATAAGAAGCATCATTGAGTTTAATTGTTCCATCTAGGTCAGTTTCGAATTTGATAATGTGCACTGTACTTGGCTGAATGAACTTTGAGTTGTGTAAAAGATGGAAGCCAACTTACCAAAAAATTAATATAAATTTCTACCAGGAGTGTACAACAAAATTTTTTTGATAGAAACAAGACTTTATTTATTATAGCTGAAATAACGAAGAATGAGGCGAGAAACAATGTGTTTTTTTAAATAAAGGCGAAAAAACCCCTACTTGTGTAATAGGGTAAAAAAATGTGTCGTCCCTATGATGAATAATAAAATAAAAAACTCCTCCCCGCACAGATCGAATCAACTATGTTGAAACCATCTCTTTGTGGCGTCGGCCCACTGAATCTGAATCAGCTAGGCTGAACCGTGTTGGTACGACAGGCATTACATAAGTGGAAAAAAACAAGTATAAGATGTTCCCAAATATACAAGCTATATATATCACCTCTCAGTCCTTCAAATCCCTTATAAAGTTCCTCCTTGATGTCTTTGAATATCTTCTAATCCAGGAGCCAAATAGCCACTGAACGCTGCACTCTATCTCACACCTAAGACCATGAGCATTTTTATTTTCGAAAATCCTTGTGCTGCGTTCCCTCCATATTTCTCATAAAAGCGTCAAGTACCCAGAAATTACCATAAATACTTTCTACTCTCACCCAGGCAGCAGACGAAATTGTCTTGCAAATCCTCTGCAACCCCGATCAGGGAGAATCCCACCAGATTTGCAATTCATCTAATAACCACGTCCACAACCGCAATGAGAATGAACTCTCAAGAAAAATATGTTGCAAGGACTCACCAGCAGCTTTACATAGGTCACACCTTGTATGTTGTTGGCGAAAACTGTGTGGCCACCTGCGCTGCATCAACTCGCTTATATTCACCTTGCCCTGCCATAACGTCCACGCAGAAATAAAAGCTTGTATTATTCACAAAGGGGAACTAATCTTCTTTGTAACAGTACTGTGAAAAGAACATCTCCAAAGGAAGCTCCTAGTACAAACATTGTAGTATATACCACTGAGGTAGACGATTTGGACTCAGTTGCTTAGGTTGCCGTGATCATGCTATATCCCACTGTCTTTCTAAAACCCTTTTCTTTCATGTACATTCTCAGTCTCTCAACATCCCTCCATCGACCACTCTCTGCGTACAGGTTCGACAATATTACATAGTAGCTGGTATTTTCTGGGTCCAACCTTATAAGGTTTTCTGCTGCTAATTCTGCAAGCTCGGTAGCCCGTTGAGTTGCTCTACAGCCTGCGAGTACAGCTCCCCATATACTTGTGTCTGGTTCCAATGGCATCTTGTTAATGAACTCAACCGCTTCTTTGACCCTCCCTCGACGGCTAAGCATATCCACCATGCTAGCACAATGTGCAAGGGTAGGAGTGATACCAAATTCGCTTTCCATGGTATTGAACAACCACCAACCTTCATTTTCCAGGCCACAGTGACTACAAGCAGATAAAATAGATATGAAAACAACCTCATTGGGTCTGATGCCACCATCTAACATGTCATAGAATGTCTTCAAGGCCTCTTTACCGCAACCATTCACTCCGTAACCATTTATCATTGAACTCCAGCAGATGAGATCCTTGGTTTGGAGCTTATCAAACAACAGTTTTCCTTGATTCAGCTTCCCAAATTTGCAGTATAGATCAATCAAAGCTGATGTTATAAACGCATTTGATGAATGCCCTACTCTAACAACATGGGCATGGATGATCTGCCCTTGTTGTACTGTATCCAGACTAGAGCAAGCTTGAATCAAGCTAACTAAAGTAATCTCATTTGGCTTTATTTCCCCAAACTGCATTTGTTTGAACGTGTTCAATGCAAGATGTGCATACCCAGCTTGAGCATATACCGATATCATCGCGCTGAAGGCGATAAAATCTTTCTGATGGAGACCATTATATAAAATCCTCGATGCTTGTAGATCACCAAAATCTGCATACATCCTTAGAAGTGCAGTCCCAACGGAAATGGCAGCGAATAGACCAACTTTAATCACATAGCAATGCAATCCCAGTCCAAATGACAGTTCTTTTGCTTGTGAGCAGGCTCCGAGGGAGTTTCGAAGAGAACGTGAATCTGGTCTGCAGGATGTATTTTGCATCTTCCCAAACACATCCAATGCCTCCCTCGGACGTCCATTTTCCATACACCCACAAATCATGATGTTCCATGAAACTAGATCCTTGTCCTCAATCCCCTCAAAAACTAGCACTGAAGACTTGAAGTCTCTACATTTAGCATACATATCTACTAGTGAGTTTTGTACATTGATGACTGAAAAGAAACCCCTTCTCATTGAGCATCCATGAATCTGTTTTCCAAGAGTAACCGCACCAAAATCAGCACAAGCTGGTAGAACACTCACAACACTTGCATGATTAAGTGGTACACCAGAAAACTGCATTTCTCGGAAAGCATCAACCGCCTCGACGAATAGTCCATGCTTCAAACACACAGCAATCAATGCACTCCATAGGACCACATCTTTTGTGGACACCTGATCAAACAGTTGCCACACCATTGTCATATCTTTCATCGAATAGAGACCAAGAAGAGCAGTAACAACAGAGACTTCAGAGTCGAACCCGAGTTTGATAACAAATCCATGAATCACCCATGTTGTCTCGTTGCAATCTAAGGCGCCAAAAGCATTAATTGCGCTCAAAATCGTCACATGATTAAGCCTAAGCCCATGTAAAATCATTGACTTGAATATCGCAATGGCCTCTTCTTCTCTACCACTCCTACCTAACCTTGAAATAGTAGCTGTCCATTCAATCAAAGCAGACTGTCCATTACAAGAAAACTCTTTTCCTACAAATCCCTGATGAGAAGCCAAGTTAGAGATGCTGAATGTTGAACTACACAACACAGCACTTCTCTGAGGAATTTCATCAAACAGTTTGCGTCGAAAAGTTGAGTACTGCTTCAAAGCTGAAGTTTGGGAAACTGAGATGTGGGTGTTAAATAATCTGCAGAGATATAAAAGCAAATTTGTATTTCTAGTAAGGGAAATGGAAGTGCAAGAAGAACAAAGAGGGGTCATTAGAGAGGGTATTGGGTGCTAAGTATCTTAAGCTTTGGGCATAATGATTGAGAAAGTCTGCTAGCTATTCAAAGCAAGAGCTAATAGAGCTAAGAGGCCAAGGTTCAAAAGGTTATGTTGGTTGCATACAGTAATCAACTTCTTGAAACATACAACTTGGGTTTTTCTTTGATGATCTATCAGGGCATGCTCTTAATTTCTTACATAGATCTCCCCCGGTACCAATACTATCCCCTGCTTAATCACTTTTAACTTATCGGTGTGGGGTTTTAACTCAAATAAAGTAATAAGCGTGGGGTTTTAACTCAAAAGACATCAGCATTTATTCGAGAGACATCCACATTTGTGTACTTCTTTGAAGTGACACTTAATCAATATGAGACTATATTTCACTAACCGCAGCACACGCTAAAAAATTTAGGCAAAACATATTTTTTGGTCTTTGAACTTTGAGGTTTTTATATTTTTGGTCGCTGAACTTTCATTAGTGTACATTTGGTCCCTGAACTTTCATTGTTGTAGATTTGGTTCTTGAACTTCAAAGTTTTTTATGCTTTTAGTCCTTCAACTTTGAGTTTTTCATGTTTTTGGGGGAATTTTTTTTTTTTTTGACTTTTATCAGTTGATGTGAATCGTTCGGTTCAGCAATATAAACCACTTTACTCTTCTTGACTAGTCACATTACATGATACTTTTGTTGCCCACATTGTTGAAATTTAAGACTTTAAATGGTAGAAGGACTTAATGTATATCTTTGTGAAAGTTCAAGGACTTAATGTGTAGTAATAAAAGTTTATGGACCAAAAGCATAAAAAACACAAAGTTCAAGGACCAAATGATGGGTTTTGCAAAAATTTAAAACCAAGATCTTAGTTATGATATGCAACTAGGCTCAAGTTGATCCGTATGTATGGGACATAAAGAGCCAAACTACAGTCAACATGATCATTCAACTCCTTCGCTTTGTGACACCGTAAGAACAATAACAATAGTTTTTAAAGCGTTATTATAACGCACAACGCAAATTCCACTTCAGAACACAAGCTATTTAAAGAAGAATCAGAAAACAATATGCTTACAGATTGACATGCATTATGATTTGTCTCAAATAATAACCATTTGCATTCTTGTCTACGAGCTTCAAAGATCTTCGGTTTGCGTTTATGTGTTCGAATAGAACCAGTTCCAACCAGCCTTGTGACTTCCTATATACATTAATGACAGAACAACAACAAATAGAAGTGTCAAATGGAAGATGATCTATCTGCTTAGATTACAAGCTTTTAACTACAAAATAATTACATAAAGCTTCAGATATGATTGGCATAACATAGGGAGGGCGAAGAATAAGCAGGCGACCTTTTCCATTTGAAGTAAATAATTGACGTGGACTCCTTTCTCAAGTCTCATCTCAGAGAGTTCGCTTTCTTTTGCTGCAATGTTATTTTAGGTATCAGATAGCAGTGGCACCTCAAATAGGGAGGACTCTGCTTCACCTCCACCATTAGAACCCTTGCAGGCATGAATAATATTGCATAGTTCCTTGTTTTCCAGAAACTTCTGTGTTTTTGCCAGTATCAGGGGACCATACTCGAAAATTAGCGCTTTACACTGCATAACAAACCAAGGAAAGGCATAAGAAAGACGAAATCGGAGTTAATAGATTTCCACCAGTTAAACTTCATGCAATACACCTACTCATGGACCAGACGATTGCATTACTACCTATCCAGTTTATCAACTGTCCAAAGTCCAAACATATGCAATTTAAGTAATGGCATATTGTTCAGGACTTGGGCATGACAAATAGAACATATGTGAAAACACGACGCCACTTGGTGGGTTTTGAGAACCCAACAATCATACTCTCACGTAAATTTACATAATCAATCTCCTTGGGTGGATCAGGAGAAAAATGCTTCTGGTATCACTTTAGATCCTTTGGCTGATCTATCCATTAAGAAACGAAAAACGATTCCAAAATTCCGAGTTGCTTCTCAAATTCTCACCTTTTTTTCATAATTCTCCACCACATTACATAACTTGAGGAGGTTCTTGATTATCTCTAGCTGAAATTATAGCCACATTAAAAGACAAATGTTTGATTCATCAGTACAAATTTTAAACATTCATAATCAGATGTGAAGCTACTGGAAATATAATGAATCAGGAAATAGGTTCCAGCATTTAATGATACAAGAAGAATATAAATTTTATCATTGAAATAAATCCTCATGATACTAGGTGTTAGCCACATGAAATAAAATGAAAAATATAATAATTATACGACGAAGTAGAAAAAACAGTCTCAAAAATGAATTATTACCAAAAGAATAGAAGATAAGAATTTAAGTTCGATTATGAAAATATTTGAAAGCTGAGATAAATAATCATAGTATACAATGTATTATCTTGGGGAAATGATTGTACAAACAAACCTGAGTCTCTGGGTCTTCCAGTTTGGCCAGAATCTCTGCCGTAACTATATGACAAACGTCACAGCTATTCGGAGGAGTAAACAGTGTCTCATCACAAAGATTCACCTTCTCACAGAAAGTTTCAGGTTGGATTGTGGCAATCTCAAGAAAGAAAAGAGGAGCATAATAGTCCACCAATCTGGAACACTGCTTCAAATATCACCAAGTAAAACAACAAATAAGCCAAGATTCACTTGGTCAAAAGAACAAATTAAGAATCCCCCAGTACAAAAATGCAATCAAAATCTAATTCAAACTTCAAAATGGCAAAAGATGAATTTATTCCATTATTTTTATGCATTCATACGAAAAAACTATCAGATAATGTTTGGATTTGTGTGGCAGATGGTTCCTTTAAGATAACTGCTTTACTTAAGAAATCACCAAATGAAATTTCCCCCAAGTCTTTCTTGGTACAACTTGCTTGTCTTCAAACAAGTTTTTAATCCTTAAAAAGTTCCATTACACTTCTTTGAATTTTTTTTTAATCACAGAATCAAATGCATGTAATGCGAAAAGATGAACCTATGAAGGTTAGAAATCAAAGTTACAATTTTATTTTAGAAACAAGCATATCTTAATTAACTTAAAAAGTTGAAGTAACTCTAAGGAAACTTTAGAGAGAGCAGTTACATCAAAGTTCCATTGTTATCATTTTACCAATATGATTATATCAATTTGACACTAAAACTATGTGCACTTGGCTCATTTATCTCATTCTTATGAGAAATTATTACATCATTACAACTATAAAAGTGCACAACAACAAAAGTGCTTTCATCTGGTCTTCTAAAATGCTATTTTAAGAAACATTCCTGAATAATTATTATGCACAAATAATTAAAATAGCTTCGCATCAATGAACATTAGTAATTGGCACTCAACTTCTTAATGTGTGCATGCAATGCAAATAAACAAGCATTGGAACGTCATATAACTGTTCATTTCTTAATGTGTATCATGACAAATGGAGCGAACTAAGAAATTCATAAATACTCTAAAGCTGAAAATATTAGTGATTGGCACTCAATTTCTAACCAACGAAAAAAAAAAAAAAAAAAAAAAAAAAAAAAAAAAATGAGTATAATGATTATGGTTTTGGCTTGAAAAGTAGAGTTTTGGGACTATATTATATGTTAATCAACTCATAAATCTCAAACATAGGAGTAAAAATTAAACTATTAACTGATTTTATAAGTAGCCAAATTCATGCTTAGAATGCAAAGATAGAACATAGATCAACCACATTTAAGAGAACAAATACTAGATAAAACTTGAAAAAAAAAATGACAAGTTGGATTTTATTATTTTTTGAAGTGGATAATCATTACTTTTTGGATGGAATTTACGTATAAGTAAATATGGAATGCATTAGATGTCAATTGATAATTGACATTAATAGCGTTTAGTAAAATATCTCAAAACTTTTCTAGTTGACCATTTTTTCAATGATTCTGTCCTGTGTTAACAACTAAAGATATTATCTCATGCCAATACAAAGTAGCTACACACCTCTTTTTTGTAATAGGGCAACTCGGAGCAAGTGTGATGCAGTTTGTCAATTATTTGCGTTTGGGTCTTATTCTCGCCAAGGTAGGTTATTGCCTGGGAAGTGAATTGCTCACATAATGCACAGACCCTATCATTTTTTACCACTGTTTCATGCTCAGCAACTTCAATGTTAAACTTCTGACTGATCTGCGTGGCTAAAATCGTAAGGAACAGAAAATTAGAAAGCATACACTAGTTCCATTTCATGATATATATATATATATATATATATATATATATATATAATATTTCTCCGAACAGTAAAATGAAATGCATACATAGTGCTCGTCAAAGCATAATGGTGTCTGCTTTGCTTCTAGGAAAGCAATGCTGATGCAGCAAACAAAGATATGATTTTTATATTTTCTTGTATGTGCACATTTCGGTTGCATACATATGGTGAAAGTCCTCATTCTCCAACAAAACAAAAGGAGTATAACATGTTCAAGACCATAAGTAGCATGCAGGTAAATACTCATTCATAATGTAACAAAAAAATAAAATAGATGTCGACTGGAAAGTTTTAGGAGATAGCAGAAAATTTTCTAAGCTGTTCATTGAATATATGATGGAATTGACCTAAATTCCATCTTTCCCAAAAGTTTTACGAGGTATTGAATGTGATGGTCATAAAAACAAACATGTATCTTGATCCATGCACATTTATTGACCTTCCAACCATCTGCGAATGGGAGCTTGTCAAATGTTGAATAAATATCAAGCTTTAATTTGACTTCAAATATCAATGATGGTGGTACAAAGAAGCAAGAGAGAAAAATGCGGTAGCAAGGAGAACAGAAACTTCTTTTCCATTAATCATAAACGGGTACAACTTATGAACTATAGTAATTAAAATAAACAAAGAATCAAACTTCCCCTTTGATTGGAATCACAAACTCTTCATGTGATGACTCAACCAAACACTAATAATGAAAGAGCGTACCAAATAAAAAACATGACTAAGACCGTTTCGTGTCCAGCATTACATAGGTCAAGGCTTACAATTCAGTTTCGGTTCATGAAAGTTAAGCTTAACCAAAAAACATCTTTACCGCCATGAAAAAGACGACACTATTACTCACATAAGAGATCTCTTGAATGCAAGAATACAGATTAACTTGAAAGTTGTGAAATTGATCATTCCCTTATGAGTCTAGTCTTCACTCCCAGAAAAATCAAGTCAGAATTGATTTCTTTCTTTTAGATATAAATCTTATTTCGTAAATTTTGCAAGTAGATGCCTAGGTCAAAGATGATTTTCCTCTTTAGAACCCGTAAAGTCATTCTCAGTTCTGTTTTATATTTTGTTAGAGCAAATAAGACTAAAATTGTACACAGATGGCTTGGATTCAAACAAACTTTTGAACCTTGCTAACACTTTTAGAAGCTATACATTGATGTTTGTGATATCACCTGAGTTTAATTTCTCGCTCACCCTAAGGTATGATCGAGAAGAACCTAGTTCTTAAATGAATATCAGTATGCTAACAATAATGCTTAAATTTAACAAAATGACACCAGTAGCTGGTGAAAAAAAAAAAAAGATATGTTCGGATGGCACTATCTATAACTGGACAAACCAATATTGTTGCTCGTATAGAAATTCCATCTCTTTGGGCCAAATTGTGGCAAGGCATATTGATTGTATTCATAATTGGATGAACCAAATAATGTTTCAATCAATTACAAATTCAGTCGAACAACATAACAGGTAGCCTTTTCAAATCACACAATATAAAACATCCTATAAAAAGAAGGAAAAAAGAACACCAAAGTTCTTGCTCACTTGAAAAGTCAGAGACCACTAAGCTCCTTGCATCTGCAAAACCCCAAGTGATGCCCATCACAAAGAGACACAAAAGCCCAACTCTTGGGAGCATGTTGCTTTTCCTGTAACGATATGATGTGTAGAAACCACTAATTAACCTTCCAATAACATTAGCTAAGTATCAGATATAGTCAAGTAGCTTAAACCAGATAAGAAGCAATTCTATGGCTACATGTGAATAAATGTCGAGAAATGTTCAAAACAACCACAAATTTAGGTTAAGAATTCTAAACCTTAGTAAAGAATATCAGAACACAAATTAATCTAATAGTCAACTTGAAAAGTTGCATTTCTTTATCTCATTTAGTCAAAAATTAGATCAGAACATATAGCTACTGCCTTAAGCTCCGATATAGTCTTCAGTCTTCACTCCTCCTATAAAAACGGATGTTACAAATGCAACAACATCATTATCATCATCATCATAGCATGCTCCGCTCACGAATCAAAAACCAATGAACCAAAACACTAAGGAGTATTAAGTAACTTCTTGACAAATTACCATAAGCAGGACTCTTTAACACCCAGCCTCTCATCAGAGCAATAGTAGCAAACCTTGGGTGCTTTACAAAGACCAAAATGTTGGAGATCTGTGGACTGAAAGGTTTAGTCCAACATCAGTTAAATATGACTTCAAAAAGAAGTATGCAAGTTTGGACCCTCAATTAGTACCGAAGCCTTTTGTAGTAAAATCCCACACCTGTGAGTTGAAAGTGGTTAAGTTGGAGACAATCTGGCTGAGATCCGCGGGCTTGCATAGAGATGCGCAGGCAGAAAATTGTCACATAATATCACAATAGGCGCGCGCTACTACTTAAAACACAATAGGTTCGAATTCATAATTTCATCGATGCACAACAAGGCTTTCCCTCCCCAAAATGCAATTAAGACCTAGAAAAGTCATTAACTAAAAAGGGCAAAGAGGATTATTAACGCATAAGAACCCTATCACACCTAAAGTTTTGGATTTTACCAACCAGGCAATCCTATTTTAAGTCTTTGAACAGGTTGAGTAACTCACTACTACATCAAGGAAAAACACAGAATTGGTATGATCAGATTCAACGCAGCTCAACATATTCATAACCAATTCCATCCCCAAAAATTGAATAGAACCCAAAAATTTGAATCCCCAAAAACATCCAATCTGATAACCCACCACAGAGTAGACTGAGCATAACTAATTAAAACTACAATAATAAGATAGTAAGCAAGAGAATTAGAAACCTTGATTAGAAAAACAAGTGAGGATTTGATGTGAACTAGTTGAAATTGCGAGAAAAAACAGAATCGAAAGCTGAGAGAAAGGGGATGATTAACCTGAAGAGAAGAGTTGAAGATTTTGTTGCCCGGTCTATCGGTAGCGTTGAAGCAGGGGAATCTGATCGCTTTTGTCCGAGAGAGAGAGATGCGTCCGCGAGTCGATTTTATTGGACTACGCTTTCCTCCTGCATTATTGGGGTGTTTTATACGCTGTCAATATGATGCGGCAAACCCAACTTGTAGTCTTCTTCTACCAACCAACAAATTTTTTACTTCCTCCGTTTTTATTTAAGTATCGCACAATTGTTAACAAAGTCATTTAATTATTTTGAATGAAAAAAAAATAGTAATTAAATGACTAAATTACATTTTATTTCTTTTTAATTTCACCACTTCTACATACACTTGTTATTAATGTGTAATTAATAGATTTTTCTTTTCAATGAAGGGTATAAAAGTTAATTAAGTAATTAATGTGTATTGAAACTATCAAATGACATATATTGTAAAATATTTCAAAATGACTAAAAAGTCAATTATAAAGAAACGGAGGGAGTAGTAATTTTTAACAACCAAATCAAACTACCTAATCCTAACTTTTTTTAATCAATAACTATTGTGATGGGTTAATTATAAGCTAAAAGGATCATTTTTATAAGTGGTTATGACAATAACCATTTTCTAAATTTTTGGAATTTGAGAATGTATTTATTGTCATTTTACTGTTTTATCCTTATACAACTCATACATTTATTACAATTAAAATTCAACAATTCTTCAATTCATTTTACGTCAAATGACAGATATGTAAACTACACTTATAATTAAGACGACCTTAATTTATGGGTTTTAGTCAAATCGATTTATAATGGTGCACCACTTTATGATTAACCCATCACAAATAATATTTCTTAAAGTTAAGTGACCACTTTATAACTAACCCATCACAATATTTATTGATTAAAAATCACATTGATTAAACTAGTTACAACTTAACAAGAAGTTACAATGTCATTTCTTGAAATTACTCAGTTTAAGGCGATTTTTGAACTACAGATCACCATTCAACTTTTAAGAAATATTTTACGTGATTTTTGAACTAGTCACCACATCCAAATCACCTTAAACTAGTTACAATATTTCTTAAAATTCTTTTAAGGCACTGTTTGATTTGATGGAAAAGAAAAATATTCCAAGAAAAATAACAAATTTCGTGAGAAAATGACATTTTCATGCATTTGATAGCTAAGATTTTCTCGTAGAACATTTTCTCACAATTGTCAATTTTTCATATTAAGACCCATATACTTTTCCACCTATTATGATGGGCAAATTGAGTTTTCTATTGAGAAAAATTTGAGTTTCCATATTAAGACATTAAAATTATATTTTAAAATAGTCGTTTCCCTGCGCATCGCGCAAGTGTTATTGAAACTACAATAGAAAGCTAATTAAATTATCTTACATCCTAAATTAAGTGTCCCCATCCATATCTTTGGATAATATTATAACTATATCATCTGCCCAATACTAAAAATTATACCTATAAAAGTAAATATTTGGACCTCTCGTTCAAGTGCTGAATTCAAAACAACGTCATATTTTTTTATGAATCGGAGGCGATACTCCTATATAGTATATATTAATTTTAAAAATAGTATGTACATGGGTTACAAAATATAGTATGGGTTGTACAAAAATGTGGACAAAATGAGTCTAGTTGACTCCCTTACAATATGTATACACATAGCCCCTCCCAAAATAACAAAAAACACTAAAAAATCAACCCCTGACGCTAGAAATGCATCTCCAAGTGTGACAACCAAGCCATAAACAACAACATCAGGGGTAGATAATCAAAGTAAGGTATTCATTTTGCACACAGAGCCCCCATTCGCCATGCAAACACTACAACACTCCATCAGCCTCCCATGGCTTCTTAAAACACAAAAAACTCCCCTTGTTGATGTTGGGGCATGTGCCCTAGGTCAATCCATTAACTGTCTTTATGAATACTTTTAGTAAGGATTTCATTTGTTGTTTATTATAATTAATTTGCATGTTTACATTATAATAAGATTCATGGGTATTTACAGAAATATCTTAAATGTCCCTAGTCGATCATTATACTGGGAACTATAATGAATAAAGACTAGTGTGAGTCTTGATTGATGATCATATGATGATTATACGTATAGGGATACGAATCAAGATCACGAGTACTTGTTAGGGAACAAAGTCTTTGGACTGACACAGCTATGAGAACATCACATGGATTAAGTCATAGTTGTTTCTCATGATAGGTATATTTTTCAGTCCTCTGACTTGAGATTACCAGAGACTTCAACATTAGGAACACAGTGATTTGACACTATCAAACGTTGTCTTTAACCGGACGATTATAAAGGTTGTGATTTGTTACTATGTGAGCAATGTAATGAAGTTGTGTAATCAAGATAGAATTTGTCCCTCTCATATAAAGAGAGATATCCAGTGGATCCCTCGATGTGTTAGACTGTTAAAAGGCCTAGTCTAAGTGAATTGATATTGATCAATGTCACTTGGATGTTTTCAGTCTACCTAGAGATCGAGACTAGTACGATTGAACATGTTGGATGACAATTTCATGCCTTATGTTTGATCAAAAGGATATCGTGTGACAAAAGGATGTTATATACGCTATTGATTAGGTTGTATCGATTTGATATTAAATACGACTTCGGTAGTCATAATGTCTTGCTAGAGGTCGCTTATGACTTGTATACCAAAATGTGTTTTGGTACATCGCAACGTTGTTGTATGAGCCTATTGGGTCGCACACTAAGAATGGTTTTGCGAGATTTTAAGATGGTTGAGAAAAATGAATTTTATATGATAAAATTCATGACATAAACATCTTGTGTTGTATTACACTTATACTTCTTTAAGTATGGGTATATGTGTAATTTACTTAACCGTCTATATACAAGGGTTGTATAAATAGACGTTTTAAGTTGAACACACATATGAAAGATTAAGGGCCGAAACTCTATTTTCGTTTTAAAACGAACTAGGGTTTTTAAATGACGCTCGGATCGTTTTGGAGAGAAACAAAAAGGTTTGGTATTCTCTCGAAGCTAGCACTTCGAATCTCGGCATTGTTCGTGTGTGGATTGCGATAGAGAGGCGTTCGTCGTTAGCGCTACGCCTTAAAGATCGATCAACCTTCAGAAAGATATTTTGTGACCGAGGTATGATTAAGTTTTCTTGGTTTAAACGTTTTTAATGGAATTAGATTCGGATCCTGTTGGGGTTTTTGTCAAAATTGTTTTGTAATCTCCGTTGCGTATGAACCCCAAAACCCAACAAAGTGGTATCGAGCCTTCGAGTTCGATTCCATTAAATTCATTGCATGTTTTCTTCTGATATATACATGATATATGATTGAAAGCATGTTAATAGTTGATGTATATGTGATATACATAAGTTTTATGTGAGATTTATTATCATGTTTTGTGTATATGATACATATATTCGTGATTTAATTGAAATTAGTTTCGTACATGCTAGTAACCATGTTAGGTTAATTCGAATAATTTTAATGAATTGAGTTTCGTGTTATGTGATCCATGACACCATTAGGTTTGATTGGGATAGTAGTTCATGATTCAATTACATGTTTGTGATTATTTGGATGAGGACCGAAATTGCAAATAATTAATTTTCGAAATTATTTATTTATAAATAATTAATTTTCGAAATTATTTATTTATCTTGTTATATCTATTCTATTATGAAGTTTCTATTTGATAAAGATAGATAACAAATTAGATTATGAGATATAAGCAAAATCGGTTTCGTTATCCCTATTGGATAGGAGATAAATATCAAGAATCTTGTTATTGGTGATATACTAGGATTCAAATATCTTAAATCCAAAATAAATAATTAATTTTTGACATTATTTATTTATCTTGTTATATCTATTCTGTTATGAAGTTTCTATTTGATAAAGATAGATAACAAATTAGATTAGGAGATATAAGCAAAATCGGTTTCGTTATCCCTATTGGATAGGAGATAAATATCAAGAATCTTGTTATTGGTGATATACTAGGATTCAAATATCTTAAATCATAATTGGATTAGGATAAGATGATTAGTTAGATGTGGGCCCGGGTTAATTAAAATGTTTTAATTGACTTAATTTCGAATAAATTAAGGGGTTAATTTAGGATAATAAAATCAGCGAAAAATATGATTTTCTATAGAGAATTTTAATTTTCGGAATTGAGATTCGTCTCCTAAAAAAATAAAAAATAATAATAAAAAAAAAACGGGGGCGCCGCCCCCTGTTCCCTCGTCCGCTGACCGGTCAGCGGAACCACCGTCTAACTAATCCTAGCGCACGGAAATTCTTTTATTAGTGAACAGTATAAAAATTTCCAAATTGTTTAGTGATTGAACAAATCAATAGAATATATGATATTTCATTGTTTACATAAAAATCACTAAAACTGAATAAAATCCCTCTATTAAATTTTAAGTCTCGTGCCATCCATTTTAAACACTTGTCAAAGGCCTCGATCACACTAATATAGTTTCAGCCATAGTTGGGTGTATTGTGTTATCTTGGTGAGACAAGTTGGGTAAGAGTTACCTAAATGTTTAAAATGGTCCGACTTAATAAAGCTATCAAAATAGTTTTGAGCTTTAGGCACATGATGAGATAAAAAACATGATAAGACATAAGATGTCCCGTATCTCATAAAAGTTTCTAAAATTACATAAGATGTAATTGGTAACTGTTACCTACCTAAATAATCTAGTTATGTGTTTCATGCCATAGCTGTCATAGAATTAGGTGAAATATGGATTTTAGTCCCCTAAATAAACAGTATGTTTTAGGAGGGTTGTTAATTTAGTGGGAGTCTATTCTTCTATACTAAAATAAACTTTGCATAATCTTTATTGAAGATCAATGGCCTCTTCAAGTAACAATAATCCCCTGTCACTGCGATCCATCCTTGAGAAGGATAAGCTATCTGAGACTAACTTTCTTGATCGGTTGAAACTTGAGAATTGTTCTTAAGCATGAACGCAAGTTGTATGTCTGGATGCTCCAATCCCCGAGGACCCCACCACCCAATGCTACGAAAGTTTGTGAAAGATGCGCATAATAAGCATGTCAACGATTCTACCGATGTTGCATGTATTATGCGGCAACTATGGTTCTGAACTTCGAAGGACATGGAACTAATGGAAGCCTACGACATGGCTATAACGCTGAAGGAAATGTTCCAAAACAAGCTAGGCAAGAAAGGTTCGAGGCGTTAAGAACCTACATTCTTGCAAGATGACTGAGGATGCGTCAGTTAGTCCTCATGTTCTGAAGATGAAGGGTTATGTTGACCAGCTTGATAGACTCGGATTTCCCATAAGCCAAGAGTTGGCAACAGATTTGGTCCTAAATTCATTACTGAGAGAGTTACTCACAATTTGTGATGAACTACAATATGAATAATATGGAGAAATCAATTTCAGAGTTGCATTCGATGCTCAAAACTGCTTAACAAAATATCAAGAAACCCTCTAGTAATGTGTTGATGGTCCAAAAGGGAAAGGAATGAAGAAGAAAGGCAAAGGCAAGGCTAGAGTTGCCAAGGCATTTCTTTGCACTGTCGCAAAGCCTATGGAACAAGTCAAGCCCCACTGTTCTCGCTTCAAAACACCCAAAAGAAAAGGAAGGAAATTGTCATTTCTGTGATCAAACCTATCTTTGGCATTGTCGTCTCGGGCACATAAACGAGAAACGCATAACGAAGCTCCATAAAGATGGGCTTCTAGATTCATTTGATTTAGAAACATATGAAACGTGCGTATCTTGTTTACTAGGCAAGATGACTAAAAGTCCCTTTACTGGACACAGTGAAAGGGCAAGTGATTTATTGGGTCTAATACATACTGATGTATGCAGTCCTATAAACACAATGGCTAGAGGAGGTTATCGATACTTCATTACATTTATCGATGATTTCAACAGATATGGTTATGTATATCTTTGAAACATAAAGCTGAATCATTTGAGATGTTTCGAACGTTTCAAAATGAAGTGCATAATCAACTTGGTAAAACTATCAAAACACTTCGATCAGATCGAGGTGGTGAATATTTAAGCCAAGAATTTGATGATCATCTTAGAAATTGTGGGATTGTCTCCCAATTGACTCCACCAGCAACTCCACAATGGAATGGAGTTTATGAAAGGAGAAATCGAATCTTATTAGATATGGTTCGATCTATGATGAGTCATGCAGATCTTCCATTATCCTTTTGGGGTTATGCATTACAAAGCTCATAGAATTTTCACTATAAATCGAGTTCCTTCTAAAGCGGTTGATAAAACACCATATGAGATATGGTACGGGAAGAGACCTAGTTTGTCTTTTCTTAAGATTTGGGGTTGTGAGGCTTACGTAAAGCGACAAGTCTCAGAAAAACTAGCACCTAAATCTGATAAGTGTTTATTTGTGGGGTATCATAAGGAAACAAAAGGATATTACTTTTATAATCCCGCTGAGAACAAAGTGTTTGTTGCTCGGTATGGTGCCTTTATGGAAAAACAGTTTATTTCAAAAGACACTAGTGGGAGAGAAATAAATCTCGAAGAAGTTCAAGAATCACAAATAAACACTGAACCGCTACTGGAAGTTCAACAACGTTCTAAACCTGTTGAACCTCCACCAATGACACAAGGCCCACGTAAATCTGGTAGGGTAAGACATGAGCCAGAGAGATTCGGATTTCTCATTACTGATAGTCGTGATGTGTTGCTTATGGACCAAAATGAGCCCACCACTTATCAGGAGGCTATGTCTGGACCAGACTCAGATAAATGGCTAAGTGTCATGAACTCTGAGATGTAATCCATGTATGATAACCAAGTTTGGAACTTGGTTGATTTACTGAAGGTGGTAAGACCATTGGATGTAAATGAGTTTTCAAGAAGAAAAGCGACATGGATGGCAAAGTGCATACTTTTAAAGCAATACTTGTAGCAAAAGGTTTCAGCGGACTCAAGGTGTTGATTATGATGAAACTTTTTCGCGATAGCCATGCTTAAATCCATAAGAATTTTAATTGCCATTGATGCATATTATGACTATGAGATATGGCAAATGGATGTAAAAACATCATTTCTTAATGGAAAGTGCTTGAGGACGTGTATATGACACAACTGAAGGTTTTGTACATCCCGAGAATTCTAGGAAGGTATGCAAGCTTCAAAGATCCATTTATGGATTAAAGCAAGCTTCTCGGAGTTGGAATCTTCGTTTTGATGAAGCAATCAAGGATTTTGGTTTTATTAAGAACGAAGATGAGCCTTGTGTATACAAGAAGGTTAGTGGGAGTGTAGTTGTTTATGCATGCTTGTATGTTGATGATATATTACTCATTGGAAATGACATCCCAACATTGAAGAATGTCAAGTCTTGGTTAGGGAAGTGTTCAATGAAAGACTTAGAGAGATGTAGCCTATATCCTAGGGATAAGGATCTATAGGGATAGATCTAAGAGGCTAATCCTGTAAGTCGAGTGCTTACATAGACAAGGTGTCTTGAATAGGTTCGGTTTGCAAGACTCTAAAAGAGGATTGTTGCCAATGTCTCATGGCATAAGTCTCAAGAAGATTCAATGTCCTAAGACAAATGATGAGCGAGACCGTATGAATAAGATTCCATATGCATTAGCTATTGGATCTATCATGTATGCCATGATTAGGGATAGATCTAAGAGGCTAATCTCTAAGTCGAGTGCTTACATAGACAAGGTCTTGAATAGGTTCGGTTTGCAAGACTCTAAAAGAGGATTGTTGCCAATGTCTCATGGCATAAGTCTCAAAGAAGATTCAATGTCCTAAGACAAATGATGAGCGAGGCCGTATGAATAAGATTCCATATGCATTAGCTATTGGATCTATCATGTATGCCATGTTATGCACTCGACCGATGTATCATATGCTTTGAGCACTACAAGCGCAGATATCGATCGGATCCTCTGGTGAGAGTCACTTGGATAGCAAGTAAAGAACATTCTTAAATACTTAAGAAGGACTAAGGAAGTGTTCTTGGTCTATGGAGGTTTTGAAAATGATCTAGTTGTAAATGGTTACACAGATGCAAGTTTTCAAACTGATATAGATGATTTTAGATCGCAGTCTGGATATGTGTTTACTTTGAATGGGGGTGCAGTAAGCTGGAAAAGTGGGAGATGTATGTATGATTGGCCCTAGTGCAAGTGGGATATGTTGGGGCATGTGCCCTAGGTCAATCCATTAACTGTCTTTATGAATACTTTTAGTTAATAAAATAGAGGATTTCATTTGTTGTTTATTATAATTAATTTGCATGTTTACATTATAATAAGATCCATGGGTATTTGAAATATCCTAAATGTCCCTAGTCGATCATTATCCTGGGAACTATAATGAATAAAGACTAGTGTGAGTCTTGATTGATGATCATATGATGATTATACGTATAGGGATACGAATCAAGATCACGATTACTTGTTAGGGAACAAAGTACTGGACCGACCTGCTATGAGAACATCACATGGATTAAGTCATAGTTGTTTCTCATGATAGGTATATTTTTCAGTCCTCTGACTTGAGATTACCAAAGACTTCAACATTAGGAACACAGTGATTTGACACTATCAAACGTTGTCTTTAATCGGACGATTATAAAGGTTGTGATTGGTTACTATGTGAGCAATGTGATGAAGTTGTGTAATCAAGATAGAATTTGTCCCTCTCATATAAAGAGAGATATTCAAGTGGATCCCCGATGTGTTAGATTTGTTAAAAGGCCTAGTCTAAGTGAATTGATATTGATCAATGTCACTTGGATGTTTTCAGTCTACCTAGAGATCGAGACTAGTACGATTGAACATGTTGGATGACAATTCCATGCCTTATGTTTGATCAAAAGGATATCGTGTGACAAAAGGATGTTATATACGCTATTGATTAGGTTGTATCGATTTGATATTCGTACGACTTCGGTAGTCATAATGTCTTGCTAGAGGTCGCTTATGACTTGTATACCAAAATGTGTTTTGGTACACTGCCAACGTTGTATGAGCCTATTGGGTCGCACACTAAGAATGGTTTTGCGAGATTTTAAGATGGTTCAGAAAAATGAATTTTATATGATAAAATTCATGACTGAAACATCATTGTGTTGTATTACACTTATACTTCTTTAAGTAGGGGTATATGTGTAATTTACTTAACCGTCTATATACAAGGGTTGTATAAATAGACGCTTTAAGTTAGAACACACATATGAAAGATTAAGGGCCGAAACTCTATTTTCGTTTTAAAACGAACTAGGGTTTTTCGGTACGCTCTGGATCGTTTTGGAGAGAAACAAAAATGTTTGGTATTCTCTCGAAGCTAGCACTTCGAATCTCGGCCGCCGTTCGTGTGTGGATTGCTGATAGAGGGCGTTCGTCGTTGGCAGCGTCTTAGAGATCGATCAACCTTCATAAAGGTATTTTGTGACCGAGGTATGATTAAGTTTTCTTGGTTTAAACGTTTTTAATGGAATTAGATTCGGATCCTGTTGGGGTTTTTGTCAAAATTGTTTTGTAATCTCCGCTGCGTATGACCCCAAAACCCAACAGTTGAACTCACGAATAGAGCACACAACCCAACCACAATCGGATCATACTAGATTACCCCACAAATACATATAGTAAAGGTAAACAAAAAAATTAAAATGAAGTATGTGGAATTGTATTGTGTTTTTTTTTCTTTTGATTCTTTGAAGGGGAAGGGAAAAAAATCAAGTAGATTACGAGAAGAATGGATGAGAGTTGAGGTTTATAGGGGAAATAGAACTTGCACTACACTTAATTCCATGTATCTATCAATGGTTTCATAGAACTTGCACTACACTTCATTCTATATATTTGTCCATGGTTTCGAATTGAACGTACTCATTCTATTCATTATTCGTTAATAAGGTAACCATTATTAATTATTAATAGATGCATACATAATATATAATTATATCTTTTAGAGCAACCGATAATAGAAATAAATAAATAGCAAAAAATAAGAAAAATAAGAAAAATAGAAGGAATGATGAGAGGAGGTAGCTTCTTAACTTTCTCTCTCCTATAACTTTATATATGTGTGTACGCATGTATATATATATATATGAAAATTAATATATTTAATATATATGGTAAGTTTTTATATTTATTTCAAAACTTGTTGATGAGTTTTGAAGGAAAAATTCTTATATGTGCAATCAAATGCATATAGGAAAGTTTTCTTTTAAATATTTACCATGGAAAACTTTCTTAAGAAAATGTTCTTTTAATATGGAACATTTTCTATGTAATGA
Organism: Stephania cephalantha; assembly: GCA_039657325.1. Taxonomy (NCBI): domain Eukaryota; kingdom Viridiplantae; phylum Streptophyta; class Magnoliopsida; order Ranunculales; family Menispermaceae; genus Stephania; species Stephania cephalantha. The sequence goes on along the minus strand of CM077572.1, from coordinate 39,493,525 downwards.
AACAGGGTCTAACTCTTTTAGGGCCTAACTCTTTTAGTTCATTTTGTAATGAAAAGCTTCAATACAATCACTAGAACATTTTTTGTCTTTCATAGAGGATTTAAAACCCCTATTAAATTGAGTGATATTAAATACTATGTGAGAGTGTGTTATGTTTTAATTTTTAATACATGTATTACATAGAGGTTTTTTAAAACCCTATCAATTAGGTGTTATTTAATAACTCATCTTTAATAGGGGTTTTAAAACCTCTATTAGAGACCAGAATTGTTCTAGTGAATTACTTTAGCAATCTTGTTGTTGAAGTAATAAGTTTAAAAATCACCTTAAACTAGTTACACCCGAAATCTCCCCACTACAAGGAATTGAACGCACAATACCTCATCTAAAATAATTTGCGAGAATAATGGTGCACGTCAGTAGTGAGAGAAAAGATTTTTTTTGAAAACCATAGATCGACATCCAAACCTTCGGTTTGACTAATTTCAAAGGACTAGTCGAGTGCACATAATAGGAGAAAAGATCAAAACATCTTTTATACACTTATACATCATAAGAAAGTTACGATTGAATTAAACTTTATATTTTTATCTTATTTAGGTTAAAGTATTTAAATTGGTAGTAAGTCCAATAAGTCCTAGGTAGGGCCGATCCTAAGTATTTAGGGGTTTAGGGCGAAAATATAAATTGGGAGGTCCTTACAGAAAATTATAGTGTAACTCGGTGTAGGACATGCAAGTTGAGCACTCAGTACTTGTGCGCGTCCCTTGATGTTCATCGAGATACGCAAGTGCGCCCATCTTGAGGTGCATCAAAGGGACGCGCATAAGTGCATTGCCAACCTGCATGTCCAATCGAAGTACACTAGCATTCTCCGCCCCTTAATTATGAATACTTAATAAACAACTATGCACTTCAAGCGCAAGCGTACGCTCACAAAATTCATACTTTAAATGACATTAAGTTAGCTAATTAACAACAACATAGCCTAGTCACATATTAATTCGGCTACATAGATCAAACTCTTCCATTGTGCTCGATTAAGTGCAATTGATTGTGAGCTTTCCAAACCATTCAAATCCCTCCTAATCAATGCATCACAAGTTAATTTTGGTCTACACCTACCTCGTCGAATTTCTCTAGTTTCTATGAGTCAAGTTTTTTAGTGGGTGCATTTTTAGGTCATCTTTGCAGGTAACCAAACCACCACAACCGCCATTTCCTAATCTTTGTATCAATTGGTACTACTCCTACTTGTCTTTGAATTTCTATATTTCTTATTCTATTTTTACGAGTTTTACCGCACATCCACCTAACATCCTCATTTCTGCTACGTTCATTTTATGTAATTGTTGTTGTTTTACACCCCAACATTCACTTCCATATAACATAGCTTGCCTAATTGCGGTCTTAATCAAATCCCTTTTGCATTTTGTTCTACAATAACCAATAGATCTAATCGGATCTGTGGAGATTGGTCCATCCTTATTGCTTTGCATCTTCATCAACGGTGTTGCATAAATTTGTGCGGCGTGGGATTGATCTTGTCTTTAAATTATTTTTATAGTTAGTTTTCTTCCTTAGTTTTAAGTTTTTGATTTTTCTTCTCCTTGTTGAGAAGTTTTAGGTTTTCTTCTCCTTATTGGGAAGTTTTGTTATTCATTTTGTGGTTCTAGCAGTTTTGTATATTGTCATGAGTTTCAATGTTGTAAAGAGCAGTCCATAAATGTCAAACTGTTTTAATTTCACATTTATAGTCAAATTAATGGCAGATTATTTGAACAAATAAGATTAGCGAATCAATGTACTTAATTATATGTCTGGTCCTGGTCCTGTATTGAGTCATGAATGATTAATTAAATTTCTCTTCAAAAAAAAACTTAGTAAGAACATTTCAATTACAAAGCATCCTTGTTGTACTCCGCAATTTCTTGCATCCAGCAGTGTGACATCATTCTCAATATTCTCATCATTTTGTATGATTGATCATAGGTATCTAAAGTGGTTCATCTTATGAACTTCTACTTTCCCTAATTTTATCACTCAATCATCTCAATGTCTAGTATTTCTAAACTCACAGTGCATGTATATATTCGGTCCTCATCCTACTCAACTTAAAGCCTTTATATTCTAATGTATTCTTCCAGCTAAAGTTCTAATTTCCTATTCACTCCATCTTTTGTTTCGTCTACTAAAATAATATCTTATGCAAATAACATACACCTTGGTATATTCTCTTAAATATTCCAAATTAGTTCATCGATCCATAACTAAAATAAAAAGATATGGGCTTATAGTTGATCCTTGATATAGTCCTATCGTAATTAAATTTTTTTGTAGTTCATCCAATTGTCTTTATACTTATTACTACTCCCTCATGCATATCCTTAGTAGTGTCTATGTATCTAGCATGCACTCATTTTCATTCTAGAACCCACCAAATAACATCTTTATAAACCATATCATATTTTTTTTTTAAATCTACAAATACCAGATGAAGATCTTTTATCTTTTCTATATTTTTCCAACAATCTTCTTATAAGAAAAACCGTCTTCATAGTTGACCTCCCAAACATGAAGCCAAATTGATTCTCTGATATTATTGTTTCTCTTTTTAGCATATTGTCAATTATCATTTCTCAAAGTTTCATAAAATGACTCATAAGTTTAATTCCATGGTAATTTGAACAACTTTGAATGACTCCTTTATTTTTGAAGATTGGTATAAGCGTGCTTCTCATCCAATCTATTGACATCTATTTTGATTTTAAGATATTGTTGAAAAGTTTGTTAACCAAGTCAATCCAATTTCTCCTAAGCATTTCAGAACCTCTATGGGTATTTCATCTGGGCCACATGATTCCCTATTTTCATCATTTTCAATGCCTCTTTAACTTCATGAATTCTAATATTGTGTGTATAGTTTACATTTTTTCCTGGTGTGAGTTTTCATCTACTATGATATCTACTTGGCCATCATTAAATAAACTATTGAAGTAACTTCTCCATCTCTCCTTAATATCATCATTGCGTGTTAAAACATTTTGATTTTCGTCCATAATACATCTTACATGACTTAGTCTTATTTCTTTTTATCTTTTAATTTGGCTAGCCTATAAATAATACTTTTAAATAATTCTGGTTTAACCTTTTCTCTCTATGTTTGAGCGTGTCAATATTTTATTGTCAGAGACAAATAGTTTTATTATTCTAAAATAACAAATTTATCGCCTTTAATTAATCAATGTCAACAAGGCAAAGAGGCCCTAATTAAAAAAGCGCAATGTGAAAGAAAGAAGTGAGTCATTCTCGACTCTATAATACGATGCAAAATGCAAATCAGACAAAACACTTTAATCAATACTCAACAATAACAAGCATAATCAATCACTACAAAAAAAGAACCAAATAGCGATGGGAAATAGCGACGGGCTATTTTTCATTGTTAAATAGCGACGGATCTGCGACGGGGGCCTTTGTTGATCCGTTGATCGACTTAGCGACATGGTCGCTAACCCCGTCGCTAATTGTTGGGCGAAAAAATTCCTGAGAAAAATTTTCGCCGATGTGGCAGTGGGGCCCATACCTCTCTCTCTCTCTCTCTCACTCAAAACCAAACCCTAAACCCTCCTATTTATAAACTCCCCCAAATTTTTTTTCTCCTCTCACCACCGCATCCCCCTCTCCTCTCTTCTCATTTCCATTTGCCCCGTCCCCTCTCTTCTTACTCTCATCCGCCCGTCTTTTGCCTTTGCCGGATCTCCTTGTTGGTGCTGTTGTCGCCTCCCGCTATCCTCGTCGATGCCGTTGTCGTCCCCGCTCTCCTCGCCACTGCCGCTGTCACCCCTGCTCTCCTAGGCGCTGCCACCCCCTCACCTCCTGCTCTCTTTTTTGCTACCGCCTCCTGCTCTCCTCGCTGATGTCGCCCCTCTCGATTTGCCTCATCGCTCCACCCTCCGCCTCAACGCTTTCGCCTCCCGCCATCATCACGCCGGTCAATGCCTTCCTCACACTTTTTTGTAAATTTAAGATTTGTTGTTTTGAATTTTTTTAGGGTTTTGATTCTTATTTGTTTTTATTTGTTGTATTTGTTTATTATTGTTCTTGTTGTTGTTGAATAAACTTGTATTTGTTGTTGTTTGTTATTGTTTTCAATATATTTTTAAAAAAAAAAACATCACTATTTAAAAAAAAACAAATTTTTTTGTCAACCCGTCAAAAAATTGCAATGGAGTTTAGCAACGCGACCCCGTTGCTAATCCGTTGCTATTCTTGACACCCGTCGGTATTTGAAAATAGCGATGAAGAAATTAGCGATGGGCTCATCGCTAATCCTGTCGCTATTTCGAAATAGCGACGGATCATAAAAGATTAGCAACAGGTTAGCGACGGGTGTCCGTCGCTAATCTTATATTTTTTTCTAGTGAATATTTTTAAAACACGTACCCTTAAAACATTCTGAATTAAGTAAAGTCTAACTATAATTCAAAAAACAAGCAAAATGTAACCATATATAATTACGAAATGTGATCACGTGTCATGCGTACCAAATATAACATGTAATCGAGTTACCAACCATAAGGGTGTATTGTGGTAAATACGAGGTCGAATCCACATTACTTGAGTTTTACTTTAAGTTAACTAAAAATGGGGGTTTTAAAGATTTCGAATAAACAATTAATTAAAACTAGTAATAATGACAAATTGCAAAAAATGATATCAATGAAAGAAAACACCTAAGTCTACGGTTCCACAAACTAGAATCAAGATTCAATGACATATCATTATCTTCAATCTTTCCCTAAAAATTATTAATTCAAATTCTCCTATATTAGCTATGGAAAATCGACATCAGCCAGAACTTCCTAATTCCCCTAATCTCGGTAGCTAGGACATCCGCCACTAACTACTTCCCTAATTAATGCATGACCCTAGACATCCGCCAATAGGGTTTAACACATTAACCGCAATAATAAACATCCATCGAAATACTAATCCTAGATAATCGGATCGCGTCCGCTCCCGGTTTAACATATATTTAATTGTTGCACACTCAAGAACCGAAAGGTTTTAACGGCAATCGGGTGAGTATTTGTCACTTTTATCAGTCCAAAAGTACAATTACGGATACAATTGGTCCAATCAACTATAGATTATCAATCTAAAAGCATGCAATGGCCATATATATACCCTAGATTTAAACCATATTCATGAAAATCAACAACAATGAAATAGAAGAAATCAAATTAAATCAAATAATTAAAATAATAGATCTCACAAGTTATGCCATGAATTAAGAATCCCGACTTGTTTCCCCTCCGACCTAGGCAACGGTTTGTTTAGCCGGACATGGTCTTCACAATCACCAAAGAAAAAGATGAAAAGTTGAGCGACCGCGGCTTCCAAACAATAGAAGTCAATATTCCTCAAAATACCCTAAAGTCCTAATATGAAAAACTACTAAAAATTGGTCTACGGAGGTGAGAGAAACTAATTTTGGGGGTTGATCTCGTGACACGTGTACCGAGGAGCATCCGAGAGTTGCTAAACGTTCATTTTAGGCTTTCGGACACGTGTCGCAAGCTGATTCGTTCGTCTATTGCCTGCAGATGACGCGACAACGTCCGATTAGTTGAAACTGCTGCCAATGACGTGTTGTACTGCTAGAAACGTGACACATGGCGAGCTGGAGGGCGTAAGGAAGAATCGCACGGGTTGTGGGAATATGTGGGAGGTGGTGCATAACCGCATCTCGAGGAAAATTGCAAGGAGAAAAACATTGATGAGATGGTCGAGCTGGACGCAAGTGGACATGCTGGACGAGTTGAGAGCTGACATGTGGAATCGCCTAGTGTGATGAGGAGACGCACGAGTGAGACGAATTCATAGGAAACACAACCATACACATCTCGAGGATTCATCAACAGCTGCTAATGCGTGAGTGGCTTAGCTGTATCACTCCCCTGCGTTACTTGGTCTGCTAGTCACCTACTCATAACCTGTGCAAAGCGTAACTCGAGACAAATCCTCTGGTAGCTGTTCTATTTTGAGTATTTTTCTGCCCCGGATTCAACCGCGCACTCCGTTTTACCTGAAAACGACAAATAAATATAATTAAATATATATTTTAGAGACTTTACACATTAATTATATCAAAATAGACTACTAAAACCCTATAAATACCGACTTATCAAATACCCCCAAACTTAAGACTTTGCACGTCCCGAGTAAAGGTGTAAATGCAACACAATCTAAACTAGGCTCTTATACCCGATTCAAAATTCATGGAGTTCTTTTGATTAACGTGGTCGCCAAGTTAACAAGCCACTCAAAAAATTTCGGAGTTATGATATGTCAAGACTCGCAACCCACAGACAATTAAGATCACACTTTAAAGACATAGATTCGATCAAGACAAAGGTCATCAACTACTCACGAGTTTTCTTGGTCTATACATTCAAGCACACAAGTTTAAAATCTCACTTAATCTAGTGAAAGCACTCGAGCTAAATCTTTTATTTGAGGAGTTTTCATAACTTCTGCCTTTATTCATTTTATATTCTCTATTTTTTCCACATTTTTTTTCAAGTAATACGGTCTCTGCTATATTTCTTGTGGACCGCTTTTCTCACTTTTTCCACCACAAGATTCCCTGCTCCATTTCCTGTGGAAACTTGTGGGACTCTCTATATTAAGAAAACTCTTGTTAGCCCTTCTCACTTCCACTATGATTAAGATAATTCTCCAATATGGGTTAAAATATTATCACTTGCACAATTTTGACCGTCTACTCCCTTTGGTATCTAGCACAAGGCTTAACCATCTAAGTCCCTAATTATGAAATCATAAAAATGCTGAGCTACGGGTTTGATTGAGAGTTTCTCCTAGTTTTCCATAAGTTTCAAATCAAAAAGGCAACCGTAGTGTACTCATCCACAACCAAAGGCATGAAACAAAGTCTCGGGTGACTTTAAATGCAACATATGCAACTTATGTCACTATGTAAGGTCTAAATGCAAGAACAAACATAGATAGACACATGTCTACTACTAGTAATAATAAAAACTATACTAAATGCATGCATGAAAGTGTATCATATCCTAGTGAAATGGAAGATAAAAGTATTAATGAAAAGGAAAGAGAAATGGAAAAATAAGAGAATGAGAATAACACCACCATTACCGCATAGTTTTAAAAAATTTAACGATCATACCTGCGGTGTTTAGCAAGAAAATCCATCTAACAAAATCCACAATCCCTAAAATACCCCCAAACTTATTTCGAACCTTGTCCCCAAGATTCAAAACAAGTCAAGAGGTCCACACATAAAAACAAACAAGAGAGTGAAAGAACATGATAGATATAGGAAGAAGGAAATGATACGAGTTCATGCATAATAATAAAAGAAATACTAAAATGAATAAACAAAATAACACTTATCAAAATTTGGGATGCCTCCCAATAGCGCTTTTGTTTAAAGTTGTTAGCTCGACTTGGTCTGAGTCTGTCAATCAATATAAATTGGTGTTGCAAGATATATGCCTTCCACATTATGACTCGAGAAGTCTTCATACAAGAGCTTCAATCTGTGGTCGTTCACTTTAAAAACACTACCAGTATCCAAACTCTGAATTTCCACTGCACCGTGATCATACACTGTAATCACTACATACGGTCCTGTCCACCTCGATCTCTGCTTACCTGCAAAAATCTTAAGAAGTGATTGAAATAAAAGCAATTTCTGACCAACATGAAAAGATTTCCTAGAGAGATTGAGATCATGGAACGCTTTGGTTTTTTCCTTGTAAACCCGCACATTTTCATACGCGTCGTTCCTTATTTCCTCCAATTCTTGGAGAGTGAGCTTTCTCTCTTTTCCTGCTTCATCGAGCTTCATATTAAGATGTTTCACAGCCCAGTAGGATTTATGCTCGAGCTCGACTGGCAGGTGGCAAGCTTTACCAAACACAAGGCGGTAGGGGGACATTCCAATTGGCTTTTTAAACGTCATTCGGTAAGCCCAAACTGCATCATCAAGATGTGTACTCCAATATTTACGAGTATGATTCACCCTCTTTTCCAAGATGGATTTAATTTCCCTATTAGAGACATCTGCCTGGCCACTCATTTGGGGGTGATACGTTGTAGATGTTCTATGAGTGACATTGTACTCCTCATAAGACTTTCAACCATTCGGTTGCAGAAGTGAGTGCCTCTATGATTGATCAGGGCACGTTGGGTACCAAATGTTGTAAAAATCCTTGATTTGAGGAATTCACATACCACTTTAGAGTCATTAGTGCAGGTAGCTTTAGCTTCCACCCACTTAGACACGTAGTCCACCACCAAAAGTATGTAAACATTACCAAATGACACTGGAAATGGTCCCATGAAGTCTATACCCCATACATCAAATATCTCACAAATATGAATCGGGGTAAGTGGCATTTGGTCCCGATGATCAAGGTTACCAGTTTTCTGACAGTTAGGACAAGTCTTGGTAAACATGTATGAATCATGGAAAATAGCGGGCTAGTAAAACCCACTCTCAATAACTTTCCTAGCAGTCTTACGGGGACCGAAGTGGCCACCGCATGCGTAAGTATGGCAAAAGGCCAAGATGGAGTGATTCTCGGTCCGAGAAACACAACGCTTGATAACCTGGTTGGAGCAAAATCTTCATAAGTATGGGTCGCCTCATACATAATACTTAGCATCACTCATAACTTTATTCTTCTAAGCCTTCGAAAGATGAGGAGATAGCTCGCCAGAGGTGATATAGTTCACCAAATCGGCGTACTAGGGAAGATATTCCATAACAGCATAGATGTACTCGTCAGGGAAATCATCCTTAAGAGGGGTAGGACGTTCACCATTCTCAATCCTGCTGAGATGGTCTGCGACTAGATTCTTTGCACCACTTTTATCTTTAATTGTGTTGTCAAACTCCTGTAGTAGGAGTATGCATCTAATGAGCCTAGGTTTGACATCTTTTTTACTCATCAGGTACTTCAAGGCAGCGTGATCAGAGTAAATAATAACTTTGGTTCCCAAAAAATAAGGCCGAAACTTCTCAATTGCGAAGATAACAGCAAGGAGTTCCTTCTCAGTAGTAGTGTAGTTCATCTGAGCCGCGTCTAGAGTACGAGAAGCATAGTAAATAACATGTGAAGTTCTCCCGACTCTCTGTCCTAAGACTACGCCCACTGCATGATTACTAGCATCACACATAATTTCAAATGGAAGCTCTCAATTAGGGGCTTGAATCACTGTTGTGCTAGTAAATGAGTCTTTCAGCGCATCAAATGCACTCTTACATGCCTTGTCAAACTCAAAAGGTACGTGTTTTTGGAGTAGATGGCATAGGAGTTGTGCAATCTTCAAAAAGTCCTTAATGAAAGGACGGTAAAAACCGGCATGTCCAAGGAAAGATCTAATATGTCGCACATTCGTAGGGTATGGAAGTTTCTTGATAACATCAATTTTAGCTTGGTCTACCTTTACACCCCTGACTGAGACAATGTGTCCCAAAATAAGACCTTGGTTTACCATAAAATGACACTTTTCATAGTTCAGAACCAAGTTCTTCTCGATTCACCTGCTGAGTACCTATATCAGATTGATGAGACGACTATCAAATGAATCACCATAAACAGTAAAGTCATCCATGAAGACCTCTATGAAATGTTCAACAAAATCTGAAAAGATGTTCACCACGCACCTTTGAAAAGTGGCAGATGCATTGCATAATCCAAAGGGCATGCGTCGATATGCAAAAGTGCCAAATGGACAAGTAAAAGTCGTTTTTTCCTGGTCTTCAGGCGATAGCGGTATTTGGTGAAAACTGGAGTAACCGTGAAGAAAACAATAATGAGAACAACCGGCTGGTCTCTCCAAAATCTGATCAATGAATGGAAGAGGAATGTGATCATTCCTGGTAGAAGCATTTAACTTCCTGTAGTCAATGCATACCCGCCATCCATTTTGAATGCGGGTTGGAACCAACTCACCATGTAAATTGGTGACTACTGTGACTCGCATTTTCTTAGGAACCACCTGGACAGGGCTTACCCATTTACTATCAGAGATAAGGTAAATAATGCCAGCATTAAGGAGCTTTAGTATCTCCTTCTTTATAACATCCATCATAGGTGGATTGAGCCTCCTCTGGGCTTCTCTCGTCGTTGTAGTATAGTGGTGAGTATTCCCGTTTGTCAAGTGGGTGACTCAGGTTCGATCCCCGACAACCGCGCCAAAATTTGATCACGTGTCGTGCATGCCAAATATAACCCGTAATCGAGTTACCAACACCAAGGGTGTAGTAGTGGTAAATACGAGGTCAAATCCACATGACTTGAGTTTTACTCTAAGTTAACTAAAAATGGGGGTTTTAAAGATTTCGAAGAAAAAATTAATTAAAACTAGTAAGAATGAAAAATTGCAAAAAAAATGATATCAATGAAAGAAAACACCTAAGTCTACGGTTCCACAAGCAAGAATCAAGATTCAATGGCATATCTTGGTCTTAATCTTTCCCTAAAAATTATTAATTCAAATTCTCCTGGATTAGCTATGGAAAATCAACATCCGCCAGAAATTCATAATTCCCTTAATCTAGGTAGCTAGGACGTCCGCCACTAACTACTTCCCTAATTAATCTATGACCCTATACATCCGTCAATATGGTTTAACGCACTAGCCGCAATAATAAACATCCGTCGAAATACTAATCCTAGATAACCGAATCGCGTCTACTCCCGGTTTAACCTAAATTTAATTGTTGCACTCTCAAGAACCAAAAGGTTTTAACGATAATCGGGAGAGTGTTTGTCACTTTTATTGGTCTAAAAGTACAATTACAGATACAATTGGTCCAATTAACTATAGATTGTCTACCTAAAAGCATGCAATGACCATATACATACCATAGATTTAAACCATATTCATGAAAATCAACAACAATAAAATAGAAGAAATTAAATTAAATCAAATAATAAAAATAATAGATCTCACAAGTTATGCCATAAATCAAGAATCCCGACTTGTTTCTCCTCCGACCTAAGCAAGGGTTTGTTTAGCCGGACATGGTCTTCACAATCACCAAAGAAAAAAATGAAAAGTTGAGCGACTGCGTCTTCACAATCACTAAAGTCCTAATATGGAAAACTACTAAACATTGGTCTCTGGATGTGAGACAAACTAATTTTGGAGGTTGGTCTCGTGACACGTGCATCGAGGAGCATCCGAGAGTTACTGGGCGTTCATTTTAGGCTTTCATACACGTGTCACAAGCTGATTCGTTCGTCTGCTGCCTACAGATGACGTAGCAGCGTCCGATTAGTTGAAACTGCTGCCAATGACTTGTTGTACTACTGGAAATGTGACACGTGGCGGGCTGGAAAGCGTGAGGAATAATCGTACGGGTTGTGGGAATATGTAGGAGGTGGTGCATAACCGCATCTCGAGGAGAATCTGATGGATGCTAAAGCGAGGAGAAAAACATTGATGAGATGGTCGAGCTGGACGCAGGTGTACAGGCTAGACAAATCGAGAGCTGACATGTGGAATCGGCTGGTGTGATGAGGAGATGCACGAGTGAAACGAATTCATGGGAGACACAACCACACGCATCTCGATGATTCATCAACAATTGCTGATGCATGATTAGTTTAACTGTGTCACTCCCCTACGTTACTTAGTCTGCTAGTCACCTGCTAATAACTCGAGACAAATCCTCTGGTAGCTATTAACTGCATGTAAATACTCTATTTTGAGTATTTTTCCGCCCCGGATTCAATCGCGCATTCCGTTTCACCAGAAAACGACAATTAAATATAATTAAATATATATTTTAGAGACTTTACACATTAATTATATCAAAATAGACTACTAAAACCCTATAAATACCGACTTATCAAAATGCAACGAGACGATAAATCACTTCAAGAGAATAAGTCGAAACCATTACGAGTCAAAACAGAAAAAAAAATAAAATTTAATTTAAAAATTACATAAATAACTTGCTAAACAAAATTATCACTTAATCAACTTTAATAATTTGTAATTATGCAAAAAAGTCATGTAATTAAGCAAAAAAACTATTTTTATATATACTATGATTTTTTTAAGAAGATATGAGGCTCCAATGGGGCAGGGCCTGGGGCGGTCGCCCCACTCGCCCCTCTTCAAGGCGGTGGCCCTGGTCTTGGGAATGAAAAGACTTTCAAATCTTGGCTAGAGGCACTGCCCTTGTGGTCGTACGTTCCTCGAGTCCGAGATTATATAGTCAGGGTTTGCCTTGGATTTACCTTGATAATAATTAAAAAAAGAAATGGCACTGAATCCAAGAAATCAAAGCACTTATTTTTGGTAGGTAATAATATTAACAATAAATCTACTTGGACTCATGAGTCCGGACTCATAAGGAGTTTTTTCAAAACTTAACAAATATTTAAGGGGTGTCAAGAGAATTTTACAAGTGATTATTTTGCTTCATTAATTGCTTAAAGGTGACTTTAAAATAAAATAAAAAACTTTTGAGTATGAATTCATGAGTCCAAATAGCACTACCTTAATATTAAAGCACTTTTTAGTCGGTTCTAAACTTTTATTTTTTAAGAAAATCAAACATTCGACCTCACATAGGTGGAAAGATGTCTTTTCCACATTGATATAGGATTAGTTGGCAAGTCCACTCTAAGCTTATAACATCGTCTTTATTCTCAACTAGACATGAAATTATTCATTTATTCTCTTCTTAGTCAAATGATTTTGACTCGATGTCTCTGAATCGAATTAAGTGCCTTAAATGTTGAAAAACATCACATTTTTTTGGTCAATAATTGCATTGTAGTGATGTTCCTAACCCGAAAGAGGGACAACAATCTATTACAGCGAGAATAATAGACATCTTGTAACAGTGAAGCACATAACTAAAATCCAACACCACACATACATGGTGATGCAGCAACAAACCCTGACGGGCACAACCACCCCACAAGTGGGGACAACCACCCTTTATACGAGGACAACATCCCATTAGTGGATACCAAAAACCCTAGATCCAACCAAGAAAAAAGAAATTAAAAAAGACACAGAGGAACCCAAGCACCCGACGACAGCCGCCACTCAGTGCTGCTCGCCATTCCTTAGAATCGGTCGCGGGTGTTCGCCGCCTTTGACTTGAAGACCGCCACTTTGTCTCTCTCTATTTCTTTAACTCTATCAAGAATCTAGGCATCAAAAAAAGGCCGTCAACGTCGTAGTGTCAGAAACCCAAAACCTACACGGTAGTCGCTGGATTTACCAGCAAAACAAAAAGAAAAGGAAGAGGGAGAACATGGAGAGGCGGATAGGGGAGAGTGGAGCACATGGAGAGAAGGGTGGAGAGACGGACAGAGGAGGGGAGAAGCTGACAGAGGAGGGAAGGACCCCATAGGGAGGGGAGGAACAGAGGAGGGTGGAGAGAAGTGGAAGAGGGAGGAGAGGGGTGGAGGGTTGGGGATGAAGAAGAAGAACATCATGAGAGAAGAAGATTAGTGATCTTGGATTTAGGGAGAGGAGATGGGGGCCGGCGGCAAAGGCAAATCGGCAACGGCGGCTCCCAAGGCAGATCTGGTCAAGGTGGTTGTGCGACTAGGGTTTGGGATCTTTTACACCACTTTTACCTTTTTCCATTTTTGAAAAACATCACATTGGAAGACGTCTATCTCTTTTGAGTAATGAGCCACATATATAGAAATTTGGCCCATGCTAATCAAAATGGATATTGATCTGGATGCAACCAACAAAAAAAGGGAAGTGCGTGCAAAAGGCGTAGGTCCCCAGTAATTGATAAAAAAAAAAAAAGTGAGTCCACAATTAGTCAATTACTTAATCTCAAACATTGCAAATGTAAGACTATTATGCGTCTTATAAAATTATGTCTTAATGTACATATGTAACTTATGAACCTAAAGCATTTTGAGTTTTATTATCGTTAATTACTAATTTAATGAAAATTGATATTAATATAAGAGCTCAATGATTCTCTCTCAAGCCTATAAAAAAGTACTTTTACTATCAAACAAGTAGCGGAAAGTTTTGAGGCTCATATATGAAAGCAATAAGGTTTTGGAAGTTTTAAAAGACTAAAGGCTTCCACATGTAATTCTCTATTTGATCTATATTTTATTACATTTAAGGAATGTTTACAACAAAATTGTTCAGCCTATTCATGAGAAGTGATGAATAATCCCCACTAGAACACAGAATGCATGGGAATTTCAAGTTTCCTAGCTCGTCATTTTTATGCACGACCTCGGGTAACATTTTGCTCCGAGTGCTATGAATTTTAATCGATCCATCGACGCGGAGATTGAAAATTAGAAAATATACCATTTGCTGGTGCTGTAATTGATCTGTACGTAGTTTCTAAGTTCTAAGTAAATAAATGGCTGATCCCGGTAAAGACACTGAGGGGCTATTAATTAGATTCTTTTTAACCCACTTGAAAGCTACTAGACACCAGGGAATATTAATGGTTAACAAACAAAAAGATGTTGATTATGCAAGTGATCTTGACAAGGATAGATCTATATATGTTTAAATAAGCCTAATAAGTTCTAAGTTTCTAACAAGGCCGTCACTTGAATATTCATTTCAAACAATGCAACTGGAAATGTGCAGGTCTCACAAGTTGCTTTATTATCATATACGTGTGCATCAAATCCTATTAAACCGATGAATTTAGTTTAAATTCAAATGTAAAATGTTAAAAGAAAAAATGCAATACATTTGGTATAATAAATGTGCTAGTATGTAAAACATAAACAAAAATGCATGCAGAAACTAAAGCATGAATACAATATAAGAAAAAGGAACAACTAAAAAGAAAAACTCAACAAGACCGTATAACGACGCATTAAAACACACAGAAACACAGTAGTATATATACTACACATGATAGTCAATAAGTTTGCTATAAAAGGGTTTTTTTCACTTCGGTTGCAACATGTCCACGAAACTAACACAAATGCGGTAGGTCTGCTGCCTCAGGAGCATCTTGAAAAACCTAGCAATTACAATTTCCTCTTGTGAATTTGAACTTACATGAAGCCAGTGCTCCTCAGTATTTACTACAAACCATTTTCTGATAGAGTTAAAAGGACAAAGAACTTAATGTAAAGCAATTAGACCTTCCGGAGGACTTGCATAAACGAAATTTTAGATGCCCTGCCAAGTATGCGGCTCCTACTCAGCAGTAATGGAAAATGCACGCAGATCTACGTATAGTAGATAGTCAAATATTATGAAAAATGCTATTAAGCAATGGCAAAATCCTTCTTCGATAAACCTCAAAAATTCTAGGCCCCCTTCACTCTTAGATTGCATTAACAGCAAGTGTGTTAGATGGGGAAATAGTTTGGTGGGTGTGTTGGATTGATAATTTTTCCTCCCAAACGTAATCAAGTAAAAAGCTCTACAATTTCCTCTTGTGAATTTGAACTTACATGAAGCCAGTGCTCTCAGTACCTAGTAAAAGCTTAGATTGCATTAACAGGTACCTAGTAAAAGCACACTCCCTACGCTTACTCAAAACAAGTAATACAAAATATAATTAGGAATACAAATATTCACCTGCAAGAAGATGGCATCAAGAGTGAATGTACCGGCATTCTATTGTCAATGAAAAGTCGATATAGATTGAATGAACTGGAAATTTCAGAAAACAACGGAATTTGCCTTGCATAAAATATATTACCTTGAGCATGAATCCACCATACATAGTGAACCAAAGAACAAAAGAACACTTCATAAATATTCTAACAATAAACTAGAGTTCTACTATAAACACACAGCTCATATTAGTAGTGGCAATACAAAGGACACACTGTTTACAATCAATTGTACCAGGTCAGTCGCATGAAGGCATGTTCCTAGAGACTCCCCCTGCACGAACCCCACCTGCACCAACAAGTCTCACAAATTATAATTGTTACACTTCATCAGATTTACAACTTACAAGCAAAGACTTGAAAATTATGCCACTTTTTCTAACTGAAGCTACAATTTGGCACTATAAAAGTCTTCCAGCATGTCAGCGTCATACATATGAAGAAAAGCAAATAGAGGATCATAAGAAACTCATCTCTAGTCAGTCACATACCTCGGCATCGTTGCGTGCTTCTTTTTCTTATGCTGTTTCGCCAATAAGATGGACATACGTGTGAAACTGAACTTCTTCCTCTTTGAGGGGAGCGGCTTCTTATTGTTTGCTTCATTTTCAAAGGTTGTAGGTGGTGATCGAACCTCACTTGTCTTCCCCAGCATCTGCCCCAGTGAAACTTTTGTTCTCTCCGTGTTATTTTCCAACGACACTCCCACCTCAAACTCATCAGGCATGAGCAACTTCCTGCTTAATATTTGCCCAATTGATAAGGTCGGCTGCAGAACCAGTTTCAAATCTTCACTTGCAAGATCAATTCCATTAACATTAAGCAGCCTAGAATCTCTCCTCTGCAGAGATGGGTGAGAATTCTTAAACTTGGTTGATTTGTGCAATGAGCGCCTCTTCTGACCATGTTCAGACCGCCATTTTCTAAGAGCTTCTTCAACAGCAAGTTTTCCTTTGTTTGCGGAGTCCACCCTTTTTAAAGCCTCTTCTAGAGCCTGTTTGCTGCTTCTGAATTCTTCTGCAGCTTCCTCCACTTTTTTCAGTATATCCATTTTTGATACATTTGCTTCATCAATCTGTAGCATCGCATCCAGAACCTGTTTCTTTGACCTCTCCTCAGAGTCGCAAGCTTTGTTGGTGAGAGAAGAATATTCTTCAAATGAAAGAGTTACACCTTCATGCTGTTGAAGGAAGACAACAGATGAGCTCTCAGTCTTCATAATAGCTTTCATATCTGTCAGAGCAGCTGCTTCTGCTGCTCTTGCGGCTTCCATCATTTTCTTGGCAGCAACCCATCTGATTTCTGCAGTCCTTATGCTTGTTTTTGTCCGTTCAATCTCCGACATAGCTTTCACAACTTCGGATTTTGCTGCTTCTGCCATCTTCTTAAATCTCTCAGCTTCGGCACTTAGTTGTTGGAGCTCTGTTGTAATATCAAAGGGATTCTCAGACCCATCCTTCTTTTCAGAATTATTGATAATCTGCAGCTTATGCTTAGTTTGGCTCAGCTCCTCCTCTAGAGATGAGATTTTTGCCGAATTAGACATTAGCCTCTCACGGGTTTTCTTAACAGATATTCTCTCCTTCGATATTTTCTTGTTCAGTGATTCAACTGACACTCGTATACCTGCAATATCATCCGTTGTCCTGCTCAGATTCATCTTGGCCTGCTTCAACTCCATCAGTATTAGACCAGGAGATGAAGATGGGCACAAGATGAACTCTCCCTCTATCTTCTCATTGGATCTGACAACATTTTCCGTACCTTCATTCTCCAGAATCTGCTTTTCATTTTCTTCAACAATGTGATCTTTCTTCATTTTATCCAAATCTGAACTTGGGTTTGTAGTTACTTCAGACGAATCCTTCTGCATCTTCAGCTTCAACTCTTCCACGTTCCTCTTTGTCGCTTCAAGTTCTTTTAAAACCTCAAGGGTTTCCCGTTCTTTCACAATCAAATCCTTCTCCAACAATGCAGCTTCCTCTTCAAGTTTCTTCGCCTCAACCTCCGACAGGCCATTCTGTTCAGAATCAAACAAGCTTAGAATAAGCCATAAAAAATCTCCGAATTCACAAGAGAGAATATAGCACCAACCCTCCATTTTCCAGTCCCCTGCTTCAACAAAATGATACTAAAACTGCCAAAATGAATATCAAATTGCATATCGCATTAACAACCGACAACAACAATAAAGTTTCAAATCCCAATTCGATCCATTTTATGGAGAGTGACCAAAGTTTTACGCTGGGTGTCAACCCATCACAACCCTCCTTCACCATCCAGGTATGGATAATGGACTTGAGACCCCTCCTCCTTTATCCAGACTTGGATTCGGTGCAATGTAGAGCATACAAGATGCTCCACATAACATAGCACAGAGTGAAGAAATGTAATCCACAACAGGAATTGATCCTCCCAACAAACACCCATTTCGCAAAATCGCAAGTAACCCACTTAATTTCACTTTGTCATAACAAATTCATCACACAACATAGCCAAACCAAATGAAAACTTCACCATGTAAGGTAAAATCAAGGACCAACATTACTAAGCATAACATAGGAATTGCTTGACACCCATTGCACAAAATCACCTACTCAACAAACCAAACCCTCCAAAATCAGAACTTTCTGTCCCAAACAAGAACAAACCAAATCCAACCTAAAAAAAAAATGAGAGTACTCAAAAACCCTACCTCCAATCCCAAACTCTTGTGCGGCCTCCAAACCGCACTTCCCTCAAACCTACTCACGGCTTCCTTCACCGACTCGAACGGCGCAGACGTGTCGATCTCCGCTCTCCCCTTCCTCTCCACTTTCCTCTCATCGCCATTACTCGAGACCTCCACGACTGATTTGGTCACTGAATCAACAAGGCCTTCCGTCATTGATGAAGATCTGAAGAGTGCGCAAAATGGGGTTTGAACGAGAGAGAAGCCCTAGAGATTTATGGAGGAAATGCAGGTGGTGTTGGTGAAGGAACAGTCCGAGCGGAGTGAAGAGGGTCGAGAAGAGAAGAGAAGAGGAAGTAAAACGTTCGATTTTTTGGGGAAGTGTGCGGTGAGTGTGGAAATGCCCTTGAAAGCGGAAAGCAATTATGGACGGGACTTTTGTGAAGGAGAGGGAAAGTGGTTTGAGATTTTTTGATTTTCCAGTAGCCGTTTGGCATTTGACGTTTGGTTGAAAAAGGGGAAGTGGATTTTGGTGGGAGGCCTGCTATGACATTGTTGGTTAGGGTTGAAGGTAACTCCGGAAAAAAATTTGGAAGGTAGTTCGAACGCAAATCCAACTTCTTACATTAATAGATTAATTCAACAAAATTTACAAAAAAACAAAAATTGCTCCAAATTCTAAAAGTCATGTTGCAACGTCCCTCGTGAATGTCACCTCTTGTGTGGGTCACACGTGCACATACTATATCTCCGTTAATAAGCAAAAATAAGCCAAAACATTTTTAGTGAGATGAATGAGGCATCATTCACCAGAAGTTAATATTAGCAGAAGTTGCGGGTTCAGCTTCAGAAGTCAAATTGTTGATTCTTATTAAAAAAAAAAATGATAGACTAAAATAAAATAATCGAACGCTTTAAGGGCGTTGGTTGAGTAAGTTTTATTTTCTAATACGGTGACTAAGGTAGATGTGTTGAATTCAAAACCTACCTACTCATTTCTCCCTTTGATTTTTTTCTTAGATTCTTATTTGGTGGGGGCAACTAAAAACTCCCGATGGACTAATCAAGTTCATCGTCAATTCGGTGTTGGCGGGGATGGCTTGGATATCCTAGCCTAACAAAAGAAAATATAGTTGGATGAGACATAAGATGTAGTTTTCTCGGATTTTTGTGATTACTGCTAAATGGAAAATGCCGTAATTATCTTTATTTGCAAGACATATTTGTTAGTTCAAAACTCGAATTTTGAGGCCCAAAAACAACTGTTTTTGTTACTTTTTTTTTCTTTTTATTTCCATATAATTTGCATTCTTCATTCTTCAACTAGGGCATACAAGGTAGAAGTCTCTCAACTCAGCTTTTTAACCTGGACTCGAATTTGAGATTTCCTGGCTAAGGCGCCACTAAATTTAATCTCAGTTGGTAACTTAAAAATCATTAGTTGAAAAATTTGAGAGTGAGCTATATTTCTAGAATCAATTTACAATTAAGTTGGTATTTTCGCTAGGAAAATGTTTGGGTGATCCATTTTGGACATTCCAAACGGACACTGAGTTGCTACTTCTCTTTTTTTTTCTTTTTTCGCCAAGATCACCCAGTATCTGGACTAAATCGAATACTTCGAACTTACTCCAGGTCAACCCGCAATCGAGGTAAGAGTTCACAGTGACATCTCCATTTGTATGACTCAAACTAGAGTCACAAGAACCCGAGTTCCCAATTGCTACACTTCATAAAAACAAAAGTTAGAAGTTGCTACTCTTCGTAAAAACATACTAATAACAATTTCATAAAAAAAAAAACATACTAAAAATAAAAAAGGCAAAATATATTAAGTGACCCTCAAACTTTGAAGCTTTTTTAGATTTGGCTCCTCAACTTTTATTTGCCTGATTTGAACCTCTTTCTCAATTTTATCAAAAAAAAAAAAAAGTTCAAGAGACAAAATAGAAAGCCCTAAGTTCGAACTCGGTCCATTCTCACACCTTCTTCCTCTTCGCTAGACTCAAAAAAGGTGTGAGAATGTTCAAATCTATAATCGAAATCAAAGTTGAAGGGCTAAATAAAAGTTGAGGGGTCAAATCTAAAAAACCCTCAAAAATTGAGGGCTAGTTAATATGGTTTAAGTTGCAAGTTGCTACTTGAAATTGAAAGATAACTGCAACTTTAACTAGGGATGTAGGTGGAGCGGGTTTGGGGCGGGAAATGCAATCCCCATCCCCACTTATGGCGGGGCGGGATTCTTCGCTTGAAATTCTCCAATGGAGAATTTTTTACTCCCATTCTCTACCCGGCAAGGATCCCCACCCCCATAGGGATTCCCCATCACTTTTTTACATTAAATTTTTAAAAAATAGATCAAATACATTATAGATCTGAAATTAAAATCGTTAAAAGCTTTTTCTTCGCAATTGTACGTCGATTTTCAAAATTTATGTGAAACATTAGTTACACAAAAAAAAATATAAAATTTAATGATTTTGATGCATTCCTATATGAAAATATTTAGGATCCTCATAGGGAATCTCCATGGTGGGGAGGGGTAATATCGCCCCCGCCCTGCCTCCGATGGTGGGGATGAAATTGCCCCCGTCCCTAGCCCCTTGGGGGCTAGTTGGTGGAGAATCCTGGCCCCATTAAGGCAGATCCCCGTGGGAATGGGGATTCCCCGCCCCTCCTGCACCCCTAACTTTAACCCCCAACAAAAGGCTCGAGACAATCAAGATAAATGATTAAAGTTTTGGTTAGTGCTCACCCTAATAATCAATACTTTTTTTCCTTAAAAATCAGCTTATAATATGAATCTATTCACATGTTAATGTGATGTCGTCATATGTACGCCTTGTAGGCATCGGGATCATGAGGATTTTGCTTTTGTAGTTGACAAGGTTGATTGTAAATTTTTTTTTGAAGCGGCTAACGAAACCCCTTTTTTGCTAAGAGGACCCATTTTCAAATTTCCTTTTCGCTCCTTAGTGAAATGACAAGTATTTGTATATAAAGGGTTTTTGCTCACCCATACCCCGCTCACTCTAGCTCACTCATACCCCAGTCACTCAATTGAACCTTACTCTCGAATCACACTCTCTCATCCGACTCATATCCAACGAAACTCGGGTGAAACCACATCGATTCGACATTGTGAGCGGATTCCCACATCTTTTCATGTCGATTTCTGAGTTTTCTTTGGTTTTTTGTTGTTTTTGAGTCGATTTTTATGTTGTTGTTGTTGTTGTTGTTGTTGAGCTTAGATTTGGAGCTTGAATCTTGCATTTTGGGCACAAATTAATGTTGATGGAGTCGAGAATATAAACCGATTCTAAGTAAAATTGTGACGACCCTAAATCCTACAAACTGGGCCCCGCCCAGACTAAGCCTACGTGGACCCCCGGTCAACTCCCGCAGAGTTAACGCAAGCCTAGTCAGCCTCTTATCCAAGTTATTCAATCATTAGTTACTTATTAGGTTTGTTATTTGATTTAACAAGTCTTAATGTTTACGCAGTAAAAATTAAAAACATTTAAAGCAACATAAATAAGTAAACGGTAGTCGAGACATTCCTAGGTATGGAAATCCTACAAAAGTAGACCTCATGTATAAATTTGGTGACTAACGATGTGGAGAGGTGTCATATACATGTACCAAACGTCTCGTAACTCAAAATGAACCTCGAAGTAACCAAAAAATTAGTATATAACATAAGTACAGTCCAAAATATCAAAATAAACCTACTGTAGTACAGAGAGGAGCTGACTCCGAGTGAGGCTTAGAGGAAGTCATCGATTATAGACTCATTCCTTCTGCTACTACAGGGACCTGCAATTGTCACCAAAAGCGGAGACCGTTCCGGTAAGTAAATGCAGAAGAAGTTCAACATTATTTCTCAAGATAAACAACAAACAAGTCCATAAAATCATGTTGGAAAGAAATAAAGTTCTGAGAAATAACAGTAAAACGCATAATAGACATACTACAATGATCAATGGTAGGGACCAAGTGACCTAGAAGCAAAGAATAGTGAGTAAGTAGTCATGACACTCTACACGTGGGCTCAAAGCCACTTTAAATGTGTAAGGGTCTAAAACAAGTCCGACGGGTCAAAGCCACTTTGATTACACCTAATCCGCTCGACACTATCGACTGACTTGAGCCGTAGTCCAAGAAAACTCTGAAGGGAGCCACAGACCCAACTCAATGCTTAGTCGCAATACCTGAAATGAGCCACCACATGTGGCAGATGCTCACTCAAAGAATTTAGACCCGTCTCAAAGCCACGAGAGCTAATATACAGCTCAACCCGCAAGTGGACAACGACTAAACCTGACCACTTAGACCCTAGGTCACTCGGTAGGGAAGTAGAGTCCAATAATTGCAATCATTTCATCAAATAAAACAAGAAAATGAAAAAGAATTAATATTGAATTTCTTATTGGCTTACTTACCTAAAAAACTATCAATATCACGCAAATCATGGCTCTCACACGCCTCAAACTTTACACCTGAATCTTATAGGCTCCTAGTATTAATTTACAATGAATTATGTGTGTTTGAGCCAATTTGATAAAGTTTAGATTTCTAAATCCCAAAATAATTCAAAAAAGGGTAATTATAGTGGTTGCACATTTTTCCAGAAGAGTTCTCTGTGTAAGAATTTGAGGGGATCTCATATTGATTGGAGATTCTTCAAGCTCCCAATTCCAAAGCTCGACCTGACTCGCGCCGAACACGTCAATAAAATATATTACTTAAACCAACTATTTTGTAGAATAGTGGCAAATGGTCGATCCTACAGGGATTGATATTCTTTCTAAGGTCAAAAACAACAAAAAGGGAAATCGGGTGTTTAAGAAAGTGATTTAATTAACTAATCTAAATACTAGGAAAATAAATAAACAATGGAAATAGCTTTGAAAACAATTAAAAGAAATACCTAGGTCAAGACATATAAGTTGAGTCGATAAAAGATTGGATTTGGTCCTCAATTTATATTAAATATGCAAATCAAAAGTATCCTAGTGTAGCTATAGACCCGGTAACGTACGCAATTTCTCGCACTTTCTAATCTCGATAGCCAAAAGGTACGACAATGGCTACTTCACTAGCCGATCGTATAACCCTATACTCAAGCGCATTAGATTTAACACGATGACCGCAATGAGTTTCGTGAAGGCACTACACCTAAACAATCGGATCACTAGTTTTTCCGATTTATCCTAGATTCTTAAGGTACTTGACTAGTCCCAAAAGAGGTGAATCAATTGGAAGGGTCAATTGTCACTAGTGTGATCTTATCGCATAAGGACGAATACTTACGACTCACTGACGATTAAATCAGAGTTTAGATATAAATTTAACTCTAACTATTCAAACAATACCAAAAGAAATAAAATATCAATGAAAAGCAATGCAATTAATATAAATAAAATCTCACAAATCCATGAATAAGAGTAGTCGAACCTCCTTCGCAGTTTTGCCTAGGTCATGAGTTTAATCTCTCATGGAAGAATACAAAAAAGAATAGAAAATAAGTTGAGGGAGAGAAACTCATGGAAGAATACAAAAAAGAATAGAAAATAAGTTGAGGGAGAGAGAGTGAGAGAGAGGGTGAGAAAATATATATATCGACTTTCTAATTATCCCTAGTCCTAAACTAAAAAATTACTAAAAATTGGTCTAGGTAAGAGAAACTACATCTCGTGGGTGGTAGAGTGACTCATGCGCCGAGGCGGATCTGTGGCTGTTGTGAGCTTGAAAATTGGAGTTCTGGACACGTGTCGCGAGTTGATTGCGCGAGCTGCTGTCAGCTGCAAATGTGGCGTGCAAGGATTGGAAGAGAAACTGCTGGATTGACGTGCTGGCATGGGAGAACGCGACACTTGGCAGCAGCTTCGTGGGTGAGAGGTCGAACGAATGCTCGTGCGTTAATCTAGGAGAACGAACTTACGTGTATCCTAAGGATTATCAAATAGCTGCTGGAACGAGGAGCTGCTGCTGAAGGGGACATCGACACGTAGCGGCTGCTTGGTGTACTGGACCAATTACGTGAAGACACGTGTCGGGCAGCTGGAGCATGGAAGAATCGCACAAGTAAGACTGAAAATGTGGGAGAGAGCACTGACGCGGATCTAGAGGCTAGATCGAAGACAATAAAGACTGTTGTGCCTTAAATGTGTCTGCTAGTGCGTCTTCTCAGTTGCTCCTCATCACCAAATCAGCTGTGCTATGCGGGTCTCGAGGCATATCCTCTTGTAACTATTCCGCTGCATGTAAATACACTACGTTGAGTAGTTTTTCACCCTGGATTCAACTACGCACTTTGTTAACCCTGAAAATAACAAATAAATATAATTAGACTAATATTTTGGAGACTTAATAATAAAAAACATATAAATAAATTATATATAATTACATAATTGATGACTTATCAATTACCCCTAAACTTATGACTTTGCACGTCCTGAGCAAATGTGTAAATAACAAAACACAAATAAACTAGACTCCTAATATAGATATGTATTGACTCAACTAATCCTATACCCGATTCAAAAATTCATGGAGTTCATTTGATTTACATAGCCACTAAATTAACAAGCCACTCAAGAAATCTCGGAGTTATGATATATCAAGAACTGCAACCCAAACATAATTAAGATCACACTTTAAAGACATAAACCCGGTCAAGACAAAGGCCATCAACTACTCACAAGTTTTTTTCGGCCTATACATTTAAGCACGCAAGTTTACAATATCACTTAATCTAGTTTGAAGCACTCGAGCTAAATCTTTTTATTTGAGGAGTTTTCATAAACTTACGCCTTTATTCATTATATATATTCTCTATTTTTTTCTTCATATTTTTTTTTCAAGTAATACAGTCTCTGCTCCATTTCCTGTGGAAACCGTTTTTCTCACTTTTTCTCACCACAAGATTCCCTATTCCATTTCATGTGGAACCTGTGAGACTCTCTATATCTTGTTTTAAGAAAACTCATGTTAGCCCTTCTCACTTTCACTATGGTTAAGAAAATTCCCTAATATGGGTTAAAATATTATCACTTGCACAATTTTGACCATATGCCCCCTTTGGTATCTAGCACATGGGTTAACCATCATACTAAGTCCCTAATCATGAAATCATAAAAATGTCGGGCTACGGACTTGAGTGAGTGTTTCTCCTAATTTTCCCTAAGTTTCACGTAAAAAAGGCAACCATAATGTACTCGTCCATAACCAAAGGCATGAAACAAAGTTTCGGGTGACTCAAAACAATAATAAAAATGAAAACTATACTAAACACATGCATGAAAATGTATCAACTCCTAATGAAATGAGAAAGATAAGTATGAAGGAACATGAAATGGAAGAAATGAAAAAAATAAAATGATACTAAACACTACCATCACCATCTGTCAACTGCATGTAACCGCATATAATTGAGAAATTTTAAACGATCTCACCTACGGTCTTTCGTACAGAAATCCATCCAACTCAATCCACAAATTCTAAAGTACCCACAAACTTATTCCGAACCTTATCCTCAAGGTTCAAAATAAGTCAAGGAATCTACACAACAAAAAGAAAAAGAATAGTGATGAAAAAGAACATGGATAAATAAATAAGAAGATGATACAAATGCATGCATAATAAAAGTCTCCAAAAACTAGTGAATGGACAAAATCTCTCATGTCTAGGTGACTAAGGAAACTATGAAATAAAATCATCATAATAAGAGCAAAAACTAATAAGCATATGAGTTAACTCAAATGATCCCTATTAAATCTTGTGAGCCCGAAGTCTTTCAACTAAGGGTGAAATCAACAAGATGATGGAATGAAGTCTAGGGTTTTGGGTCTACTCAAAGACTTGCTACTAATGCAACGACTTAAGTTGGATATGTCCCAACCAAGTCTCAAAACACCTAAAATCCTAATAATATGTTAATTCCCAGAAAAATGCTCAAATTACTCCAAAAAATGTAATTCATAGTCAAACCTAGTAAAACTGAAGGGGTTGCTCAAATGCCTTCGGTGCTAATTAAACATTCATACCACCTGCAAAAATCCGAAAAACCAAGTTAGGGCTTTATTAACATAAAAAACTAAAACTAAACTAAAATTGAAATAAATGCAAGAAATAAAAGTGAAATAAAAACAAAGCTGGGCTGACTCCAAACGAGCGCCTTTCTTTTAAGTCTTTGGCTAGACTTAGCGTGATGTTTCATGTGATGCCCCCTCATTTCGAGATGTCAACAACAAATGACGCATCTACATATTTGGGCAATGAAATAAGTATGTCCTCCTTCAGATTTGGGAGCTCATTCAAGATTTCCAACACAAAAGAATCGTCGCATCATGATCATCCAACACAAAGGTGTGGGTAGTGTAAAAATTCTGTGAATGCTCTTTTACTTCCACCCCCTTGTAAGGTTTACCAAATATGCATGGGAGGGTGGGTGGTTTCTCCAACATTAGAGGTTGGTCTTCCTTGCTCTCTTTCTGCGGCTCCTCCGACCTTTCTAAAACGACTTCAATCTTCATCTCATTTTCCTCCTCTTCATCTTGTGCAATGACAATTTCTTGCTCAATTTGAAAGACTTCAAGTCCTTTTATAGTTTCGCTCCAATAGTATTCCACATGTGTAATCTCATTCACCTCAACATTCTTCAATGTTTTAACGCTCACATTCTCCTCTGGGTAAGAAATTAGTTGTGTACTACACAACTCTTTCTCGTCATTGATGACTTTGTTGAAAATGTAGTTATCTGAAGATCAAGTCATTCATCATGTCTTATATAGACCTCTCTTCATGCTGAGGAATCTGTGGACTTGGCATGAGCCCGAAGAAGTCGGGTTGTGGCGATACATAGCTAGAATAGTGATGATTCTCATACTTTGAATAGTAAGGACAATTATATATGGAATAAGAATAATCTTCACAAATTTTGCAAACCTCGACCTGTTGCACAAAAGAATGCATGTTAAAAAATTGATATCCATTATGTAACATACCTACCCCATTCACATTGAAAATAATGTTAGTCTTCGAATCAACCATAATTGTGGTCGTAGGAGGCCATTGCAGAGTTGTCTGCATACATGTTAAGAACAAGAGACTAAATAGACAAATAAATAAGTAAAAATAAATGAATAAAAAAATACCAAAGAAAGAAAAAACCAATCCCCGGCAACGGCGTCAAAAATTGACGCGCGCCGAACGCGTCAATAAAATATATTACCTAAACCAACTATTTTGTAGAATAGTGGCAAAGGATTGATCCTACATGGATTGATATTCTTTCTAAGGTCAAAAACAATAAAAAGGGAAATCGGGGGTTTAAGAAAGTGATTTAATTAACAAATCTAAATACTAGGAAAATAAATAAACAATGGAAATAGCTTTGAAAACAATTAATAGAAATAACTTGGTCGAGACATGCAAGTTCGGTTCGATAAACGATTGGATTTGGTCCTTAATTTATATTAAATATGCAAATCAAAAGTATCCTAGTGTAGCTACAGACTCGGTAACGTACGCGGTTCCTCGTACTTCCTAATCTCGATAGCCAAGGTACGATTCTTTCTGTCACAATTTTTTGATGCTATTCCACCAATTTCTTGTAGTGAATTGACGACTTATCACCACCTCAACACCATCTCAACACCACCTCTAAATTAAATGACATTATGACCGATTGCTCTCTTTTTATCCTATGTCACACACTCACTTAGGGACACACGCACCTACACCAATTGTGTGGCCTTCAAAAATCCATAACTTATGGTTTTTACTAAGCCATATCAAGTATTATTTTTTTATTTAAGGATTTAGGTACATTAAATTAGGTATTTTCAATTTATCATTTTCATTAGATCTAACTTACATCGATCTCATCGACCTACCCCAATGCTCGTGTGTGCACGCATTTTAAGGACTACACTCACTTGTAAGTTTAACAACAATGCCAATAAAGTTGTGCGTGCACATATAAATAAATATAAAATATTCAAGGCATCAGACACAAGTAAAATTATTATATTATTACCTCACTGTCGACACCCGAGTTCTGATCAAGTCACCACGTAGAATTAGTGTAACGACCCATTTTATTAACGCCATTATTAATTATTTATTTACAGATTTGGACACCAGCTCAAACCCACGTGGATGCCGCAAATAGGCTAGGGGCATGCCTGACTAGGTATTAGTTACATATTGTTTGATTGGTTACTTTTTATTGCGGTGTATTTCATTTAATACATCGTAAATCATCGCATCTTTGTAAATATCATGAGACCACAATTGGGTTAGTTATGCATCAAATATATTAACTATATTATTGTTGTACTTAAGTTAGCTATTTAAAAATAATTAATTTGATTTGCCTATAGTTTGATCAAATTTAATACAGCGTAAATCATTGCATCTTTGTAAATATCATGTTATGTCAAGTGAGATGGTGTGACGGGCAATCGCCTCGTAAAACATGTCGACGCGGGTATCGAATAGGCGTAGGATGGGTATATTAAGTTTTATAATATTAACTTGAATAAAATGACTAAAAATCAAGTTGAATTAGATATAAAATGGAGAATCAAACTTTAGGCTACGTCAAAATAATTGGATACATTAAGGATTGTGCGCCTCGAGATGCATGCCGAGATGCGGGGCACTGTGTGTTGGGTAGTCGAGAGCGAGTGAGACCACAATTGGGTTAGTTATGCATCAAATATATTAACTATATTATTGTTGTACCTAAGTTAGCTATTTAAAAATAATTAATTTGATTTGCCTATAGTTTGATCAAATTAAATAAATGCCATTTATGGGCATCAGGATGATCCTAGAATGTGTGATACTAGGTCATTTAGTGTCTCAATAAAGTCACTAGTTGGTGTTTGACAACTCAATTAATAGCCTTTAGACCGTCATCGGGATACACGTACACAAAACACTTAGTATTAAAGAAAAATTTGAGTGTTCAACATAGAACACTTAGTCTTTAAAAAAACTGAGTGTTCCACATTGAACATTCAATCTTTTAGAAAAAAACTGAGTGTTCAATGTATAAAACTCAGTATTTAAGAGAAACTGAGTGTTCATCATAGAACACTCAGTCTTTAGAAAAAACTAAGTGTACAACATAGAACACTTAGTCTTAAAAAAAATATATGAGTGTTGGACTTAGAACACTCAGTATTTAAAAAAAAACTAAGTGTTCAACTTAGAACACTTAGTCTTAAAAAAACTAAGTGTTGGACATACAACACTCCTATTTAAATTGAGTGTTCAACATAGAACACTCAGTCTTTAAAATAAATAGTAAGTGTTCAATATAGCACATTCAGTATTTAAGAAACAACTGAGTGTTCAAATTAGGACACTCAGTTTTTTTTAAAAGGTGATTGTTGGACATAAAACACTTGTATTTAAAAAAAATGATGAGTGTTCAACATACTGTCACTCAGTCTATTAAAAAAATTGAGTGTTCAACATAGAACACCCAGTCTATATAAAAAAGAGTGTTTGCTATAAAAAAGCCACGTAACGGCCACATAAAAAAGGGGGCCTAAAAAGGTTTGTGCAAAAGAGAGTTAAAGGTTTAGAGATTACCAATAAATAGATATCTTCAAAAAAAAGCCTGAAGGCATAAAAATTAGCCTAGAAGGGCATAAAAGTTCAAGCCTAGAAAGGCATAAAAGTTCAAGCATGGATAATGCATAAAAGTTAAGGCCTGAAAAGGCTAAAATAACAACCAATATATGGTTGCATTACAAAAAAAGAGCTAGAAGCCAGAATGAGAAAGTTGATCAGCAAAAAGAATCTTAAGATTGAGTGTCACGAACACTTCAAGAAAGTTGGTCTTAATCCTGAATGGTGGTTGAGGTGCCAGCATCCTCCTCCACATCTAATGAATTAGGATCTTTCACTTCCTCATCGGTGATAGGATATTTGTGTCTCAGATGCGTAACGCATTTATCCCAACCGTTGGTAATAAGAAAATCACCATTCTTAATCATGAAGTCCTTCAACTCAGTACAATAACTTGGAGAAGCTTTATGTGCCAAGATGTCTTTGCGAATCTCCATTTCACGGGTGTCTCTCAGCATGGCGTTATCCTCTTTCAATTTTTCACACTCCTCCTGAAAGTGACATTTTTGAGCATTCTCTTCGATTAAGG
The DNA here is from genome assembly GCA_039657325.1 of Stephania cephalantha. Lineage (NCBI taxonomy): Eukaryota > Viridiplantae > Streptophyta > Magnoliopsida > Ranunculales > Menispermaceae > Stephania > Stephania cephalantha. Next base: position 39,463,020 of record CM077572.1, on the reverse strand, counting down.
AAGATTATAGCTCTTGATTAAGCTTGAAAATCTTCTTTGATCGGCTAGAGGTCTCAATCAAGTACAACATAATCTAAAAAAAGGATGGAAATTTAGAACTTACCTGTGCGTCTGCCAGATTAATATGGCTATCAAGAGATTCCTGACTTTGTATAGAAGCTCGACTCGATCATAGGGTACAAGCTTTGTAGCACAATTCCGTTACAATGACATCACAACCAACAATGCTATCAGTAGTCTTTATTCCCCAATAAGGAACATGACTTTCATCATACCGATTCACAATCGGCTGTGGAGGTGCAGAAGGAGGTTGAGGTACCACTTCAACCTCAATTTCTTGGTAACAAGATCCTACATTCTCTTGTCGCCTTTTTTTCGACTAGTAGTTTGTCTCTTCTTTTTCCTCTCTGCTATTCGGGTATGGATTTCCAATGCTTGACAAAAGATGATCAAAAACAAAAAAAAATATAAAAAAAAAAAAAAAAAAAGAAAAAAAAGAAAAAGAAAAGCGAGACAAGAATATCTACCTTATCTTCTAATAGGGCTAAGACCAAGATTGACTAGTATTGGCTCTCCTAATAGATCAACTTCCATAGTTTGGGCATGCTCTTCATAGTTGTGTGTTTTTTTCATCTTTTTCCTCCTTAGTGAGATGATATTGTTTAAAAGGAAGATCTAAGGCAGTGCCCCATTTATGGGGAAAATGGTGTGCCATGAACCAGCATTCCATTTAACATAAAAAATTTGTTTTTCCACTCACGGTTTGGCTGACGAAATGACAAAGTATCTACAATAGGTATGATAGACCTTCGGTGAGTAAAAGTAATCCATCCTGCATGTGTTGCATCACTATTTTTGACGTAGAATATATTTATGACAAAAGTTATTGAGAGAGGAAACCCAAGTTGTTTGCAGCGCACTAAAAAACACATGATAATGTGCCAAGATTTAGGAACTATTTGAGTAGGACCGAGGTTGTAACTAAAAAGAAGTTTGGTGATAAATGGATTCGGTGGGAATCTTAAGCTGACCTCTAAAGCACTTTCAAAGACACAAAGTCTAGAGTCTGGATTACAGGATCGGTTAAAAGGGCTGACAACCTCACAAATATAATCTGGTTTTGTAATACCATACGAAAAAGCAAGGTCATCTATATTTTTTGTTTAGAAAAAGAAGAAACAAGGTCATATACCTCCAAGTTGGTATAATTACTAACATGTTGAGCATCACTTATATATCTCATAATGTTTGATGAAAACAACCATGTAAAGAAAGAGATCTATGAGTGAAAGATAGCTCACTAGAAGTACCTTCGTCACGACTCATTGTCGCGTGATGTTGAAAACTGGAGCCTTGAACAACTTCTACAAAGATGGACCCAACACAACACAAAGAAAAACAAAAGGCAAGTGATGAAGTGAAAAAGAGAAACAAAAAAAGTTATAGAGGATGAGATAATGAGAAGGTCTCCCCCCTTTATAATGAAATCCAACAACAAAAAAATATTTCAAGTTTAAATTTAAATTCAAATTTCAAATTCAAAAGAGGGGAACGTACACATCTAGTATGTTGAAATGACTAATAGTCATAATACACATCTAGTATGTTGAAGTGACTAATAGTCATAGTACACATCTAGTAGACACATGTTGAAGTGACTATAGAGTCAACAACAAATTAAAATAACTACACATGTTGAAGTAGAGGAGAACGTACACATCTGGTATGTTGAAATGACTAATAGTCATAATACACATCTAGTAGACACATGTTGAAGTGAATAGACACATGTTGAAGTGACCATATAGTCAACACTTCTAGCTATACAATACACTTCTAGCTATATGTTGAAGTGACCATATAGTCAATGGTACACATTTAGCTATATATTGAAATGACCATATAGTCAACAAGAAATCTAAATCATTGCATATCTAACAAGAAAATTAGAAATTTAAATAAGTAGTCACTTCAACATAAGCTACGTCTCTACCATAATGCTAGTAGATACCCTAAATAATTGAACATATGTGGTATAACACCGTTGTGCCTCTAGATATGTGCCAAAAGGATCGATATCCTGTAATATTATTTACTCGTTTATAAATAAATTTAAAAAGGAGTAGGGGCAAGTGATATGGTATAGCACTGTCGTGCCTCGATATACGCATCACTTAGATCAACAACGAATAAATTTTTGTTCTTGATAAATGTTACAACTCATTATTGAGTCAGTCTGGGTAGGCATGAAGGTTGTTGTAAATAATCCTGTTTGAGATAGACTTCTAAACTAATAAGGATAAAGACAATCCTAGAGGAGTTGAGATTTGAGATCTCGAATCGAGATACGTTTTGATCACACAACAATAATTAGGAAAACCGGCTCAAACAAGAGGTACGTATTCTGGAAAAAAAGCTTTCCTTTCGAGATTTTACTGATTTGAGCGTCAGAGTGATTTCTCCGGAGGCCCCCACTTCGGGATTTGTTTTGCATACTTTGACAAGGAGTGATCCCATCACAAGTTCGCGACGTTTCGTGTCTCTGATATCGAGGATTGAGATTTAGGTCAAGGTTTTGTTTCCACAACACTATTAAAATAATGAATTCTTGAAAAGGATTATTAAAATAAAGAAAGAAAAAATAAACAATAGCCAAATACTCTAATATAGCTTAGTAATTGATAAGTATAAAAAATATTTAGCTAAGTAATCGATGAGTATAAATAGATTCATTCTGATTAAGCTCTATTATAGTTTTCTAATTACGATGATAAAGATAATCGAAAATAGCCCTAAAAAGTCCTAAATATAGGCAAAAAATCGAAAATAGAAATATTTAAGCTGAATAATAGCTAAATACCCCTAATATAGTTTAGTAATCGATAAGTGTAAAAAAATATTTAGCTATGTAATCGATGAGTATAAATAGATTCGCTCCCATTAATCTCTATTATAGTTTTATAATTATGGTGAAAAAAATAAACGAAAATTTCCCTAAAAATTCTTAAAAATAGGCAAAAAAGGGAAAATAGAAATATCTAAAAATTAAAAAATATGCCATGTGTAGCATCCCCTATCCCGATTAGGGCGATACCTGGCCTGAAACCCTAATTACGCCTTGGTGCACCAGTGAACTCAATTAGAGTAACAGTACAACCGTCATTCATACCTGATAATAACACAAATAGTATATTGTATATCGAATAAATAGACAAAAATGCAGCCGAATTAAAAATTTTTCGATAAAATATACGATATACAAAAACCGGCTTAAACCTCGGTTGTAAAACAATATCCTAACCTTGTTTATTACAAAATAGTAATTTAATACAATATAAAATAGTTAACTCACTTCACCCTAAAGAAGATTATAGACTCTAATCTTTTCCATTCCTGAGTCGGAGCGCACGTCGACAACCTGAAATGTTAATTGGGGAATGAGCACTCCAACTTGCTCAGTAAGTGATGCTCGTAGACGTATCAATTATCAACTAATATCAAAGAATAAATGAATATCAATATGAATCCTGACATATCTATTCAGGCATTAAAATGATAACAATAAATAATGGAATGCAAGTTTACAGGTCAATTGCAACTGTACTCGTGACTTATATTTTTATTTTCAAAACTAAGATGTAAACCCATGTTACCCTGAATTACGGTCCACATAACCTCACACATTGGTCGGATTTATGTGGTGTATTCAAGCGTAGTGTAGCTACTAACTCAAATTGGAAAGCAACAACCGAGTACCTCAAGGTTATTGAAGGGAAGGTATCGGTAGCTAACCAATCACCTTCATCGTCACTTCAATTCGATTCGCCCTTTGTACCTCTTTCCGAAAGTTTCTCATAAAAACCAATTCGAGTTCAAGTCATAGTACATTGCTCCATTCCCAGTCCATAATGCTATATGAACTAATTATACTAATTACGTTACATAATTGATAAAAATACGAGTCTCAATTACCTGTACCGAGCTTTCCTAATTTTTACCGATTTACGCGACTCCCGAGATCCGTAAACTTTTCCCCCGTCGATCAAGAACCTAAAATATACCAATTGTCATTAATTTGGGTCCAATATATTTAATTAGAACCCTTAAACTGGTCCCATTCGAATTCGGAACCAATTTATTAAATTTTAGGCCAATGTGACCATTTTATATTTTTCGAGGTAAAACCCGGTATAAAGTCTTGACTGAAATCCCGAATATTTTATTTTTCATAGATATTCATCAATTTCTATTTATTTGATCAAAATATTATTTTTTGAGATTTTTCCTTATTTTTTGGCATTTTTCCAATTTTTTCAGCATTTTTTATTTTTTTTCCAATTTTTTCAGCATTTATTCCTCTTTTCCCTCTTTTCATTAAATACTAATACACACCAAACAAACACCAAACGACACACAAATCTATATACACATAAATCGAGACAAGTCGGGCATAACCACGAGCCTAGCTTGGGTTAATTAAAATTCGGATTAACACTAATCACCAACTTAAGTTAACGGGTCGTTACATAATGTCACATGCCACATGTCATCACCATAAAGCTCCTCACAAAAGATCTTCCTTTTATATATATATATATATATATATATATGATATAAAAGGTAAAAATGAGAATTCAAATGACGAAAGAATCTTTTGCTATTCATGCTTTTAATATATATATATATATATATATATATATATATATATATATTATCCTAATTACCTCTCAATAGTCATCAATATTTCTTTATAGTACCCTTATATATAAGGGTGGTTCTATAAGCACCCTACAATTTTGTAAGGGCAAGCCACAATTGTTTTTGGCACTCCAATTCTATATTTGTCCTAAACGAAATGACCTAGTTACCCCTCACAACATCCACAATCCCTCACATGCCACTCTCTCTCGTTGTGCGCCCTACACAAACTGACAAACTTGGACTCCGACGATCCCTTTCGACCATTGGCGACAAAAACTTGCAATTTTGGAGCCCGCAACTACCGTAAGAGTCGATTTCTTCATGCTTTATGATGGAATATGTTGTATTTCTACTATTTTGGTGTTCATTTATGGGGTTTGAACAAAGTCTTTTATTTGTTAAGGCATTGTTTGCTTGGTGGCTATTGACCTTACAAAACAGAGGATGAATATGTAGAGGATGCAAATGTGCAAGGTGTAGATGTATTTCTTAAGTCTTCCTTCGATTTGTTCGTTTTTTTTTCGCGATCAAAACATGGGTTCTGCCTCTGATTCAGCCACACATGGTCGAATTACATGTTGTAGGTCAGTCATACATGGCTGAATATTCTTATACTGTTTGGTCATACATGACCAAAATATATATATTTAGTCAGTCACGTGTGACTGACCCTATACTTGGACATGTGAACTATTTGGGTCGGTCATACATGGCAAATAATCATGTATGGTTTGGTCATGCATGACCGATCTACATGTGTTCATTCGGCCCTGTATGACCAATCCAATACAAAGAAAAGAGATCCATTTTGGTCGGTCATAATGATTGACCAATCATGTTTGGTTTGGTCATGCATGACTGAAGACCTAGGACTCGGTTTGTGGAAGGGGATAAGGGTGTCAATGAAGAATTGAAGACTTAATGGATGGGGTGCGCTTCTCAACTAAGAAGGGTAATTTAATTTGGGGCTTCAAAATTTACATTGGTGTGCCCTTATAAAAATAATGGGTGCTCAAATCTAATGGCCTGCCCTTATAAAATTGTGGGTGCACATAGAACGTCGGCTTCCATTGTCTTTTTAATGCTATGCTTACTAATTATTTTGCAAAGAACTTGGTCACCCTCTTTTCATACACAGTGGGCTCAATGATATAATTACTAGAATGATTGTTGGGTTCATATAATTAAAGCAAGTGCATGATCACGATGGAGCTAGCATATGTACAGTTCAATTGAGAATTTTAGTGAAAATGATCAAAAACTATGTGGTCCTTGCAAGTTGCAACAATTGAAGCAGATAAAGATTAATACAGGCCATCATGAAGTGGGCCGGCCTATTCAAATTTCATCCAAACTTTAGTTGGAAATCATCATGATGAACGTTAGGCCAAAAGGCCAATTGTACTACTTGTGTTGTGTGTCTGGGCGTTAGCTCCCGCGCTTTTTCAAAAGCTCCACTTTTTTTTTGAGATAAAAAACTGCTCCACTTAAATGATCAAAATAGCTTTGCAAACAATATAGCTCTGCCTCAGCATATATAGTATGAGACCAATATTCTGATTGATCAATTATATAAGTTCACCCATGTATTTTTTTTTTTAAAGTTAATATACTATCTTAAAAATAATGCAATCTTCCTATATTATTAACACTAGGGCTAGCGTGAGGACGTTAGAGATGGGTAATTTAGAAAGATTGCAAATTCAATTTTTTTTTAAAAAAAGTAGGTGGAGTAAACTTATAATAGAGGTTGTTACAACATAGATATGGTTTAGTTTAATTACAACATAATTAATAACTTTTGAGATTTGTTATTATATCATAACCTTTCTAAAATGTTTTAATTTGTATCTCAAATCAATTTTTAACTTAAAATTTGATAAGGTGGCACCTAAATATATATGAATTTAAAAAATCACTTGATTACATACAATTATCAAAATGATTATTAATTTTATGATTTAAACTCATTATTTTAAGTGTCACATAATCAAATTTGTAGTTTAAAAGGGGTTTGTGATACAAATTAAACAATTTAGAAATATTACGATATAATAACAAATCTAAACAAAAGTTGTGAAAGGAATAAGATATTTTAACCAATATATTGGCTAATAGATAAACATGAGTCGTAACAATTCTTATATGTGGAAATCATTTATATCATAGATCTCATGAATATATCAGGAGTCAACAGTGTGATACAAACGTCATATACATGTATCTCAAGTACATCTCCCAAAATCCATACCAAATTGTGTGAAAAACATCAAGTATAAAATAGTAGATTCAATCAAAACATCAAAATAACTTGTAATAGTATTAAAGGAAAAGCCAGCTCTAAGGAAACTAAGAGGAAGTCACCGATCACGGGTTCCTTTCCTTACTACTAGAGGGTCAGACAATTGTCACAAAAAATGAGGACAATTCTAGTGAGCGTGTCACGGCCAAAATTTCTAATTTGAGTTTAATTCCTTAATTAGGATCAGTGACCCATGATGTGAGACCCGCAGCGAGATACGTGCATTGACCGAGGCAAGGTGGCCGAGGTATATGTTAGACTTGTTGTGATGTATGCCTAGTGTATTGTATATATGTAGACTACTTAGTCACTTCTACTTGTGTTTAGGTGCCGAGACGTAAGTGAGGACGCGCCTCGAGATGCATGCCGGCATGGGACCGAGGTAGTGAGTGATGTGGTAAGTTGATTTTAGTTTAGTGTAGCTTAAATAGTAGTATTAATGTGTCTATTGTTGGTTTTATATAAAATGTAACCTAAGTTAGCAAGTTAAAACAATAGCCATTTGATGATTCTCGCGATACGTATTGACACATTAAGAGACCAATTAAGTTTGATATTGGTGTTACTTGGAAGGAGTTAGTGGAAATGTGTAAAATTGTAGGCCATTAAATTAGTCTCGAGATACGTGTGCATATAAAGATCAATGGCTATTAAACTACATTATCTTAATATATAAGATTGAATGGATCAACTCATGCAAACCAAACCACTTTATTTTCAAAACTTAGGAGAGAAGAGAGGTTGCTGGAGAAGCAAAGTTGGAGAGGAGATCAATAATAGTTTATTAATCTGGTGTAGGAGAAGATCAAGTTATTGGTGTTCATCAACTAGGTAATTTCGCTTACACTAAAGATTTAGTTTAATTTGATGAATTTATGAAATATATGAGGTGTGGCTGATCTTATGGTGTTAATGGGTGTCTTGAGGTCTCTAATAGGTAAGGAAATAGATCCCACGATGTTGGAGTGGTCTATGTGTAGAGATAAGTCAGAATTCTAAGTGCAGAATTCAGGGTTTTCTTGCACATAACGCGCTAGATGAGCTAGCTACCCCACTACCTATGTGTAGCGCCCTAATAAATCTGACTAGCGGTTAATGATGTCGCTAGCGCGCGCTAGACAATTCACCCAGAGCGTAAGGTGCTCTAACAACACAAAATTTACAATTTACTAATTATAACTTAAACACTTTAAACAAGTTTAATACCATAATTAAAGGTGTAAACACACTCAAAAACATGTTAAATGATATCAGAAACCTAGGGAAGAGTCTCGAGGGTTCGGGTACTAGTTTTGAGGTGTCGAGAGGTCAGATTAGCTAGAAAATTTGCGTGGATTGTAAGTAAACTGATTGAGATATTTATTTACATTTCATTCCTATTTTGTTGTTCATTTAAGTCATTTGGACTGATTCGCCTATTGTAATCTAGATACCATGATTTGTTTCCTCTCTCATTTTATGAGTTTGCTATCATGGTATTATTTGTTGGTTGAATAGTTTCATTGACTCCAGATCATGTGCTATGTCATTTCTGATTGTTAAGATACTTAGTCAAATGAAATAACAAGCTATTAGGTAGATGTCGATGGTGTCGTAACTCTAATTTCTTTTGTGCATTAAATTTGCAATTACATTTGTTGGATTCCCAAACCATGTCATTTCTAGTAGTTCTTATATCTAGGACCATGAGATGATAGAGATAGCACGACACATGGGGTCACTGAACTTTCGGGGTTGTCGGGATCTCACCACTATCTTATGCAACACACGGGGTATAAGATCCGGGGTTGTTGGCAAGTATACATCACTTGTGAGGGACACTTATGAGTATATATATATGAGATCGACATTTGTGAGGATTTGAACGGATTCGTGATATAGTTTACGCCTTAAATAATGGAAAAAGGTTGATGTGATGTAACTCACGACCGACCGGCCCTAAATCATTACTACTTAGTCAAGTGTCAGTTTCATATTGTTTAATTGAAGTATATTATAGCATGATTTCTTTTCAACATAGTTGCTATTGTTGTGCTTTTAAATACTTTGTTGTATATTTAGGAATGTGAACAAAAGTCTCTCAGCATTACTTTCTACTTTCCTATTATCACCGTCCTTTTTATGATTGTGGGTGCAGGTCCATCGAGTAGCAGACCCGACATAGAGAAGACCGCGACTATCTCTAGGCCAGTGGAGTGCTGCTACAACATATTTTGTAGGTTTTTGATTTTGTTGTATGACTTATATGTCTTATTATACTTTTGGAGTTGTATGTATGGGTTGAGAGATATTACCCTGACCAAATACATGTTGATGTATTACCACCTTTTGTTATATATTTATGCATGTGATTTTTGTTTCCTGGTTCTTTCACATTCTTAGGTATCATGTTAAAAGCTTTCGCTAAATTGTTCAGACTTTCGCTGAATAAACTTTAAATTTTTAAGATTTTAATTAAATCTGATTTATCAATTGACATAAGATAAGAAAATGCTTATTTGAAAATTTAACTTGTAAGTAGGAAAGTGTTAGAAAAAGGCTGACTTATTCATTGTTAAGTCATACGTGGCGAGATTAGGGCTTAATGTCGAGATTAGGTCGGGCGGTGCCCTAGTTTGAAAAGGGTTGTCTCAGAGTGAATCAAAAAGAAGTTCAAAAATAACTCAAAATTCAATAAACCAGTTTATTAATCATGCTGGAAAGAAAATGAAATGAAAATAATAGTAAAAATGCATGATGGACGTACTACAACGCCAATAGTAGGGACCAAGTGACCCGAAAACAAATGATAGGAGTCCAAGTGGTATGAAAACTCTACATGTGGGTTTAAAGCCACTTACAATGCGTAAGTATCTACAACTGGTATGGGGGCCAAGCCGCTTCGACCGTACCTGATCCCTTTGCGCTGCTGACTCGCTTGAGCTGTAGTCCGAGAAACTTCCAAAGGGAGCCACAAAATGAACACAATGCTTAGCCGCAGTGGGATTTGAATACTCGAGAGAAGTCCAATCGTATGGCGGATTTTCACTTAAAAGGATTCAAACCTGTCGGGAAGCCACGAGTGCGATTCGAGAGCTTAACCCGCGAGTGGACAAGAACAATACTTGGCCACACAGACCCTAGGTCACTCGGTAGAGAAACATAGTCCGACAATATCCATCATTTACATCGAATAAACAAGGAAATTAAAAAAAAAATACCATTGAATTTCTTACTGACTTACTTACCTCAACTATACGAGAATCCAAACTCTCGATGCCCGAATCTAGTCTGTCTGGTCCCTGGTGTCCATTTAGAATATGTTACGATTTAACTAAACTTTTTTCAATGTTTCATTGTCTCACTTCCAGTTCAGCCCTTTATATGATTTCTAGCATTTTTCATGAATTTATAAATCTCATAAATGACTCGAAAACTCAGATAGAAGTCCCCAAAAAGATTCCATACAGCTCAAGTCACAAACCCCGATATTTATCGACCTAATATAAGTAGCAATACTTGAAGAAACTCATTTAAAGTGGATTAAATCCTTAAGTCTAAAATCATTACAATTATGAAAATTTTACGTTCTTCAACTAAAACACGTATCGAAAACTGTGTTAAAAAAATCTCGGATTCGCCTAAGACATTTGGGACACCTAAACTTTAGTATAAAAACAAATTCTGGACAATATGGATGTAATCTGACTCTTGAAAAACCTCGAAAAGGCGACAAAGCAAAATCATTTCAAACGCTCAAAAGAACTATCTACCCATAAACCCCATCTTTCAGCCAATTTTTAAAAAGGAATATGGCTTACTTTTTGAAGACTAGGTTTCAAGTTATTTTTCTTTCTCTTAGCTTTTTGACGATATGCAGAACGTAAAAAACAGACTTAAAACTAGATAGCTATGCCATTTTACTAAGACTACGAAAAATTGTTCCACAATAGGGAGGAAGCATGCTGCTTCATGGAAGGAATGTGTTGTCCTTACAGGACAGTGCACGGAATTGGAGAAAAACCCTTAATTCGTCTCATAGCTTTACCATATGCCCATGGGGCCTCCCAAAACCTTTTGCGCACTTCAAAACATGGAAATCTAGTCCTAAGACCTTCATCAACATCAAGGTACATCATCAAATCAATATAAATCAATTTAACATTCATCATCATCAACACAAACCACCATTAACCATGTTCATCAAACAAACCTGATTCATGAATCCCATCCAAGCCAACTATGTCGTAAATTGAAAACCACTATGAAACCATGATTCTAAGGTATCAAACAAAGATTTAAAAACTCTTTCGAGCTACAATTCAACCCAATGAATTCATTTTCATCAAAACCCCTATTAAACTTCCCACTTGGAGCAAAAAGAAATGGAATTGAAAGAAATTAGCTTTTGGTCCTTGTAGAGACATTTAAAACATAAATGTTTTTTTTAGGAAAGGAGGCAGTGCTCCTGTGGATTTTGTTGATGAACAAAGCAAAAGTCACAACCCAGAGGGGGTGGATACCTTCACACTTCGAGATCCTAGTGACTTGAGTACAAGTAAACCCGATCAACCTGGATGACGAAGGCCATAAAGAGAAAACACCTTGATTCGAATTACAAAAAATTCCACAAACCAAAAGCTCGACTTCACTAACCCATACAATCAAAATTGAAAATAGCATAGAGATACAAACCATCTACAAACCATAAACTAAACCTAAAGACTAGATAAGAAAAGCTACGTGTGCACCAAACATTCCCTATTACCTTGGAGAGTAATATGATCCCACGCCTTGAACATGTGATCACCCTTCTGCTACAAACCCGCAGAAGCCTTAATGTTCTTCCATACCTCAAGTGGGCCTTTGCATTTATTGTTGAAGATACGTTCATTCCTTTCCTTCAAAACATGTGATCGTGACCGCAAGTATAACGACTCGATTGTAGTAATAATGTGATCAACTAATGTTGATTACGGATATAATCCTTAGGGAAAAGTTTATCATGACACGGTTCATTTAGTTAAATTCACTCTTTTGCTAAGAAGATATCTTTTTAATTGATTTTAACTAAACTACTCTATTCTAATAAAATAGTGTAAAATAACTTGTACATTTATATTAAGAAGATTTTAGTTTACAACTTCACCTAGATAATGAAATACCTATGCTTTCATATCTCACTTCCTTCATCTAACTTCATTATGTGCGTGCAATGCTTAATTAGAATAAACTGATTTCCATAAGATTCACTTCAACCCACTGTCGTGATGGAAATGATCCTAATGTGCCAACTAGAACTCCACCTATTGGTGTGAATAACGTAAGTTTCACATAGCACTAAGTTCCAAATCTTTAGACTCATAACCACTAAGTTTGCTATCTATATCTCCCGAATCAATATCTATCTATCAATGTTATATATTTTACAGTTGTATTGTTCATATCCGGCTTAAAAGCTCCAATGGCCATGGTAACTCCTAAAACCTCCACTCAACAGACACGTGTTCAAGATGTTCATAGCATTACACATAAAATCAATACAAATTCTAACTATTGCACTTTTTATTCATTATAATCCATTCATATTTCTTTTAGTATAGCATTCATAACATAAGATCCATTGATCCCTAACATTGAAATCAACATACACATCATAGTATTCATTGCAATTAAAGAGTAAATCAAATACTTCAATTAAATCAAGGAAACAATACCGAATAACCACAAGTGGAGTCTTCAAAGTCTCGTCCTCCAAAATTCTTCTCAATACTCAAGAACAATGTAAAAACTATGCTATTGTATGATTATCTATGATATTGGGTGATAATTGGTGGTAATGTATGTGTTTACCACGTTCTAATATCTATTTATACTCTTAAAAATACAATTAGAAACCCTAATTAACAATTTCAAATTAACTAGAACTCTCAAATTTTCTATTTTTATTTCCTAGCACTATCAATAAGTGATCTATGCCGTGTGTATTAAGCCACGACACCGCCACAGCGTTGCCTTTGTGTGTGTGTTTTCTCCATTCAGTGAGCTCGGTGCCTTGTGTATAATGTCCCATCAATTCCTTTGTCTTTTTTATACTTTGTATGCCGAAAATACATAAATTCCATCAATTAAAGTTCATTTTGGGATATTTATACTAAATATACTACTAAACTAGTTATATGTATAATTAATCACTTATCAACATGCCATACCACAGCTTGTGCCGCCAATGTAATGCCAATTTCTCATCATCAAAAACATCCAAGACCGAAGAATGGGAAGCTTAACTCAGTAACTCGGTTATGAAATGGTCCCAAAAACATTTAGCAAAGGAACACCTTGTGAACAAGTGGCTGGACGATTCAGAAGCCCTATAACTGAGAACAAATTTTATTGGTGAAAGAGCACAAGTCGCCCATCGTCGTTGTAACATCTCGCCCATGTTGATTGGCCTTTGCAAATCACCCACCATAAGAGCTTGACTTTGCTAGGTGACCCATTCTTCCATATGAGTTTGTAGAATGAGGCCGGTCCAATTCCAGCCTTTTTGGGGTAGGAATTTGAACATGGACTTAACCTGTACTAACCTTCGTCATTTCGTTTGTAGGTGCGTCTATCCGGTACCATTGCACGAATTGTTTTTGTCTCCATGAGGCCCATTAATAAAGACACTTCATTAATTTTTTGTCACAATGCAGTTAAAATACCCAATAACAACATACTAAAAAAATCAACTCATTCCAATATGAATTGAGGGAGTTATGCATTTTCAAATTTCAACCCATTTTTCATGAATTTAATCGATTTTCACTAGAAAATTAGGCTTAATTCTTTAGAAACCCAAGTATGACATGTATATGATTCATCTTCAACCTTAAAAAACCATGAAATCAAGAAGAATTCAGCAAGCCAACGACACAACTTGAGCATGCATGAAAGTATTTCCATCGAAATCCAAACAAAGGAGAAAGGGAAATGATTACCTAAGGTTTGATACTTTGAAGCTTAATCCTCTAAGCTTGATTTCCCTTTCAATCGCTATTCTTCCCTTGCTCTTCTCTAAAATTCCAGCACTTTTGTTCTTTCTCTTTTTATTCTAAATGGTTCTATTGAAGCTTATATAAGGTCATTAGTTTCCTAATTAAAGTTAACTTAATTAAGCTAATTAGGAAACATCAAACCATGTCTTTGGTTGCCACATGTTCTACCTAAGTGACACTTGTGTGTTCAAGGTGACACCTTGCTTCTCTATATTGATTAGTGTCCATATGAAATGATCATAATGCCCTCATGTAGGTCTATAGGAAATATATATCTAACCTTTGCCCACATACGTCCTCATATTTATAAGGTGAACCATAATCAATTAATTTGTTCAACCTAACTTTATTTACTTTTCATTAGTGGTTATCTGCTACTATCATATGGATTACACACACTAGCACACTAGTGGTTGCTTGCACCACTACTGTAGTGGTTTGATGTTACTACCAATTGAACTACCAACTAGTATGCTAGTTCTCATGCACATCCACTATCGAACCAATGCTTATTTCTTAGGGACCAATTAACCAAATATAGTCTACTTATAAACCAAGCTATTTTGTTACCACACGTCATCGAGTACTCAACGCCCCGCACTAATTCACTTCTCGAGGCGTGCCTAAGTATCTTATTCATTTATTTTTACCTAATCACTTAGGCTAAGTTTATTTAACATTATTATTTTCTTATCCTAGTTTAAGGGTTTAACTGAATAAACACCGCCTTAACTTAGAAAATTAGGTTGGAGGCCGATAATTAACATCCTTTTGATACATTCACTTGTTACAGCGCGAAAGTGGACAGGGTATAGGTCCCAAAAACATTAAAACACTACCAAATTTGCCCTTCTTTTCTCTTGTTCTTTTTGTTTATAATAAAAGAAAAAAATTGGCCAAGTTACCCTCACCTTCCCCACACCCAATGTCACCATCGCCCTCTACTGGTGGTCGCCAATGTCGGCCACCATCAATCACCCATCGCCCTCGCCACTACCCCATTGTTGCTGACCTCCCCTCCCATTGACACGTGTCGAGCGTGTACAATGAATTTCCCTCTTTTATTATCCTATTAAAATCTTGTAGTAGTGGTAAGTGAGAATCGTCTCCATACAGATTTATCAAACTTCTTTAAGAAAAAGACTTTTAATAGTTTTTATTAATTTTTAACTTTAATTTAATTAAAACAGTAATTAAACTCACTAATTCAATTTATAATATTATAATAACTAACTAAACTAATTATACTAACTTAATTAGCACAATTCAAATTCACTATCAATCAAACCAATATTCAATATATAAATAAATATCTAAACAAATATCCAGAACTATGAAACATCAATCCGTTTTGCATCCCAAACATGTTACTTCAATCATATAGTTATGAGCATACTTTGAAAGTATCAAAGATCATTAAACTCTAATTATAAGTAAGTAAACAACCTTTAACCAACCATTTGTTCTCCTTATACCGGTGGAAAAGCCATGTTCAAATTCCATTAAGTTCACCCTTTTGCATACACAAAGACATTAATCTCACACAATAAAACCACATTACACTTTACGAGAACTTCAAACTACTAAATCTAACATATTTGGAAAGCCACTTCAACATTAGACTTAGATCTCAAATTCACCTAGGACATCTAAACGGTGACACCTTTCAAACAATCCTAGTTACTACTTTAAACTAGATGATGAATCCAAATATCACAATACACATTCTAGACTATGCATGCAATGCAAAGTTCATGATCAAAATGAGTAGATAATAACCTATTAAATCAGAGAATCAAGTGTAATGACCCCAAATCTCGAGGCCGCCACGTGGAGCGTCGCGGCCCTGCAGCCCTGTCACTTCATTGACCACCGGTCCCATGCGTCATTGACGTCAGTTGTCGCGTCACTACTCATCGGTATGCATGTTAACTCATTCTATTCAATTAGTTTAGTTAGAAAATTGAATCACTTTTAATTTTAAAACAGCGGAAGTCTTAATTTAGAGTAAGTAAAACAAATAAGTTCATCATCATATAAAACATCATTCATAAGAGCATGTTCTACTGTGGAAAAACCCGGAAAGTACTTTGTATATGGGCGACAATACTAATAAGCAGTAATATATACAAGTACAGTGTCTCTCTAATCTCTAAATACCCTAAAGTAAAACAAAATATCAAAATAGCACATACTAGTGGGTCCTCAATCGTGGGCAATCAGATGAAGTCACCAAGAATCCCCTTGCCTCTACTAGTACTGAGATTTGCACTCAACCATCACAAAAAGCCAGATGGAGAGTACACCGAGCATTTATAAGAAAGTAAATGGATATCAATAATCATGTTAAATAATCATGCGAAAACTAAACAGATAACTGTGCTTCAATCATTACATGAATATATAACTCGAGAGAGAAACAAAGTGTGTGTTCGTCCCGGTCAGACTAAACTGTACTTCGGACCCCAGGATCCTTTCGGTGGGTGCCCTCACTTCCTTTCACCTGGTTCCTCGCGGTGCATGTCCGATACGTGCACCTTAGTGCAACTCGGGTTGTAATTCACCGAGTGCCTGATCACATGTGCTACAACTTAGTGTGTCATAAGTACACTACGAATATCAGGTTGGAGTAACTCAACCACCAACCCTAATGTATCACATAATAGAGTACAATAACAAGGAATATGAAATCAACAATGAAAAAAGTAAACCCTCAGTGACTTTCAAATGGATTCTTACGTACCTCAAAATGCACTCTAGAGTCCCACTCACGTTTCGAGATACGTGCCCGACTCTCGACTATAGTCTCATATGTTCCTGGTGTCCAATTAAACCATTTTAAATAGTTTAGAGTCTAATTAATTGATTTTTATTTTGTGAGGGCAAAAATTAGAATTTTATTCCAATTTCTTATTATGGCACATTTTTCGAGTTAACCGGGATACCAAATGCCCGAAATAGTCGTGAAAACCCAGTTTTCAATCCGTTTTATTTTTTCTCATATTTTTATGATTTTTTTGTAATTTTCTATTTATTTTCCACATTTTTTGTATTTTATTTCATTTAAATATGTTTTTAAATTGATTTTTATAAATTATATTATTTAATTAATGGGGTGGGTCCCTGAAACGGGTCGACCCGGTTCAATTGGGTCGGTCTGACACCCGGTCCAACCGGGTCGGGCCCAAGCATAGGCTCAGCCCGGTCCAGGGGTCGCACGCACGCACATGTGTGCGTGCACCCCCCCCCCCAATTTCTTCTTCCAAACAGAGATGTTCCAACATTTCTGTTTCTCCTTTTTTTTTTTTTTACTTCTCTTCAACAACTAAAACAACATCAATACTATAATGTCATCAACAACAACCCAACCACCATTAATACCTTATTTTCTCCAACATTTAACAACAATCAACTATCACCATTTAAACCCATTTAAGCTTCATTTCATGGAAAAATTGAAAGAAAGTAGAGATGTTCACCTTGATTGCTTGTTCGCTTGATCAAATCACTTCAACAACTCTAAGAGTCTCATGAAATCTCACACTCTCAATGGTTTCTATCAAGTCCTCCAAGAATCTCACACTCACATATATGCACACTCTCTTTTATATGTTGAATAAAGGGAGATAGAGGGAAAACGTGGGAGTGTAGTGAGAAATGAGTGGTGAACCTCATTTTAAGGGTGTTAGGTGGTATAGGTGGAATGTCTTTATTTGCTCCTCATTAGATACAAAATCTTAGCCTTGTTCAATTATCTCCGGTTACCCAAGTATCCCGCACCTCGGCACGCATAACAAGGCGCGCCATAGTTGCCAATTTCGAACAATTGGCCTAGACTATGGCTTTATCATTAATATTTTGTCTCATTTAATTAATTTGACTATCCAAATCATTTTCCCAACTTAGTGTACCCATATTTCGCTCGCTCAGTAGCCGTATTGACACGTTTTTCGAGGCGAATACCCGTTACACTACCTCGCTCGGTTCAACGATATAAATACACACATGCGATGCTAGGTGAAATAATTTAATATACGACATTGCAAATAGGCAAACATCACGCAAACATCACTATTTACCTAGTCAAGTGTGCCCTGACCTATCTGCGGCATCCACACAAATCTGAGTTGGCGTCCCGAGTCTGAAAATAGTCAATAATAATGACATAATTAATATTGGGCCATTACAACTCTTCCCAACTAGAAAAGAATTTTGTCTCGAAATTTTAAATAAATTGAAGCGTCGTACCATGAAATAGCTGAGGGTAACGCTCTCGCATAGTAGACTCGAGCTCCCAGGTGAGTCCCTTAGTACCATGATGCCGCCAACGAACCAACATCTTAGGGATCTCCCTGTTCCTAAATGTTTTAATCATATGATCCACAATCGCTGTCGGTCGCTCCTCGTATGTCGCGTCAGGTCGAATCTCGATATGGCTCAAGTCAACCATCGGTCTCGGTCCTGACCTAGCTAGCCTCAACATCGAGATGTGAAATGTATGATGAATCCCAGCTAACTCTGATGGCAAGTCCAATCTGTAAGCCATATTGCCAACTCATGCTGCGACTCTGAACGGTACTACGTATCTCGACTCTGTCCTACGTATCTCGACACCAGTTTCCCCTTAATCACAAATCTTTGTTGGCCCTTCTAAGGGGAAACCTTCAGATAAACCATGTCGCCCTCTTCATTGCTCAGACCCTCATGATACTTATCCACATATTTCTTTTGTCTGTCCTGTGTCGCCTGAAGTGTTTGTCAAATCTGCCTAATCTTCTTTGTGTGATCAACAACTATCTCTAGCCCAATCGCCGCTGTATCCTCAGGCGCTGCCCAACACGCAGGTGATCTATAGGGCCTGCCATACAGCACCTCAAACGGAGACATCCCAACACTCGCCTGATAGCTATTATTGTCAGCAAACTTACACAGTGGTAGATAATCCTCCCACGAACCTCCGAAATGCAAAACACAAGCCCTGAGCTTATTCTCCAGAACCTGTATCAGTCTCTCTGACTGTCCGTTTGTTTGAGAATGGTAAGTCTTACTAAACTGCAACCTGGTGCCAAACTGCTCTTGTATCGCCTCCCGAATTTTGAAGTCAATCTTGGATCTCGTTCAGATATAATAGAGACTGGCACCCGTGCAATCTAATGATCTCCCTCTCGAAGATAATGCTCAGCTGTGGGAATGAATATCTCATAGAAATAGGAATAAAATGCGCCAATTTCGTTAGTCTGTCAATCACAACCCAAACCGCATCGTGTCTTCTCGAAGTCGGCGGCTATCCACTGACAAAATCCATAGTGATGTGCTCCCATTTCCATTGTGGAATTGGTATTGGCTGGTCTCCGTGCTCTGCATTAACCTGCTGGAAAATATGACAACTCATGACATACTCGCCAATGTTAGCCTTCATCATTGGCCACCAGAACAATCACCTCAAATCATGATACATCTTGGTCCGGCCAGGATGAACTGTATAGCGAGACCTGTGTGCGTCCTCTAGAATCCCGTCCCGTATCTCCTGAACTGCAGGTATCCACCGTCTTCCTCGGTGTCTTAAACACTGATTCGTTGACTCTGCCCAATTCGTAGACTCCGGATCCTGAGCTAGACCACTGAAACGCTCATAGTGCTCATCAATCCTGTGACACTCGGCAACCTGCTCAATATATACAGTCGAAACTTTCATCTGACAACAAATGTGTGGCTCGACCGTGGTAAAAACCTCTGTCGTGCACATAACTGACGTTGACTGTAATAAGCCATGCTCGTGTGTCATACGTCGTACCACCGTCTGACTGTCAATACCGCTCCTGCTCAATGTGTCAGCTACAACATTCGCTTTCCCTAGGTGATACTCAATAGCGAAGTCGTAGTCCTTCATTAACTCAAGCCATATCCTTTGACGCATGTTCAGATCTCTCTGAGTGAAAATGTATCTCAGACTCTGATGATTGGTGTAAAGTACAAACTGCTTTCCGTAAAGATAATGCCTCCAAGCCTTCAGTGCATAAACGACTGCTACAAGCTCCAAGTCATGCACTGGATAGTTTACCTCGTGGGGTCTCAATCGTTGGGACAAGTAAGCTACTGGTCTGCCCTCCTGCATCAAAACATATCAAGTCCAATGCCCGATGAATCTGTATACACTGACAAGCTCTTGCTCAGCTCTGGAAATGTCAACACTAATGCAGAAGTCAATCTCATCTTCTGCTCCCAGAAAGCCTACTCACACTCCTTTGACCAATCAAATCTAACATTCTTTATGGTCAGTCTAGTCATCTATGCTGCGACCGAGGAAAAATCCTGTACGAATCAGCGGTAATACCCTGTTAGCCCCAAGAAACTCTGAATCTCAAAACAGACTCAGGCGACTTCTAATCAATGATAGCCCTGATCTTATTTGAATCCACAGAGATACCCTGGTCGCTGATGACATGTCCCACAAATCTCACTACACTCAGCCAGAAATCACACTTGCTAAACTTTGCGTATAGTATATGCACTCTCAGTGTCGTCAAAACCGCTTTGAGATGGCTCTTGTGTTCCTCACGAGTCATGCTGTAGTCAGCCCAAAAGGCATGAAGCCCTCTTCTCACACAACCCATATCTTGTATTGAAAGCGGACTTCTTAATGTCCTCTTCTTGAATCCTTAACTGATGATAACCTGAACGCAGATCAATCTTCGAGAAGAACTTGTTACATACTAATTGATCGAAAAGATCATCGATCATGCGGAGTGGGTAACGGTTCCTGACTATCGCCTGATTCAACTTCTTGTAGTTCACACATCCTCATTTAACCATCATTATTCTTCACAAATAACACTGGAGCTCCCCAATGTGACATGCTAGGGTGAATGAAACCCTTCTCCAGTAAGTCATCCAACTGCCTCCTGACCTCCTCGTGCTCTGACGGTGACATCCGATAAGGTTAGCTAGCGATCGACTGAGTCCCTCGTATCAGTTTAATAATGAACTCAATCGCTCGTCGCGGTGGCAATCCTGGTAAATCATCTGAAAATACGTCAAAAAAGTCTCAGACTATTGGAACATCCTCAATACTGACCTCAGTCCTAACCTCCGGCTCAACTATCACTGCAAATGCCTCCATTTCTTAAGTTGTAACTAGTCGGCCTCTAGTAAAAGGCAGTGCAATCACGACTCTGGTAAATGTCAACTTTGGAATCCCTGGAACTCGAAATGTGATGGTCTTCTAGAAACAATCTAGTGAGCATGATATGCCGCTAACCAATCCATCCCTAAAAGTGCGTCAAACTTGAGGTACTCTAGGACTCGCAAGTCTATCAGCAACTGATGCCCTTCTACCTGTATCGTGCAATCTCAACATATCCGGTTAGGGTATATCTTATCCCCAACAGCCGTTCTAAGGACAAGGTGTGTGTCTAGAGTCTGTGATGCTAAACCTAACTCTCCTACCATGCGTCTAACAATAAATGATAATATGCTACCAAAATTTATCATAACATGCATCGGTCTACCCATAATAGATAGCGTACCCTCAACGAGCTGTCTGGTCACATCTTTGTTCGGCCGTGACTGCATGTGCTCTCTCCCTAGCCTGACCCTGTTGTGCTCATGGTAATGTCGGTGGTGTTCTGCAGTCAGCCTTCAGGTGTCCTTTCTGACCACAACGATGACATCAACGTTTCTCTTGCCTCCCGTCCTGCCTGTCTCGGAATCTTTGACCCTGACCCTAGTCTCTCTGATCCCTGTCATGGCCTCCATGATCCCTATCCTGACGGTACTGTTGTGGCTGATGTCACTGCTGCTCTGTGGGTGCAGGTGATAAGGCATGCGTCTGCTGCCTATCCTCATACTGAAACTGGCTGTCCCTGTGATCACCCATACGATCCCTATCTTGTCGATCATCTCGGTGACCCTTGTCAGAATGATCTCTGTCTTTTCGGTCTCCGATTCCGACTGAGAACCCTAACCTGCTTGTACTTTAGTGCCTGTCGTATGCCTGCCCTATCTCTCTAGGAGCAGTGTCTCATAAGATAATGCTTGATCGTACACCTTGTAAACAATAGCAGCCCCTGTCAAGACTATCGCGTTAACAATCCGCTCATCAACACCACGAACAAAATAGTAAATCTGAAGCCTCTCTGTGTCTGCAACATCCATCGAGAACTGCAATAGGTATTCGTACCGCTCCATGTACTGCATTAATGAGAGGTTACCCTGTCGTAGGGTCAGAAAATCCTTCCTAAACCTCAGCCTCACCGCATGGGAATGAACTCATCGTAGAACAACTCTCGAAACTCCGCCCATATCGCTGGCTCCGGGTGGGTATCCAGATAAGTCGTCTACCAGACCGTTGCATGGCCTCTTAGACATGCTTAAGATAAATGTGCCTGTATGCTGTCGTCGTTCTGCATCAGCTTATGAAAACGCTGATGCGACTCTCCACTTCCTTACCACCTCAAGGTCTCCACCTCTGTAGAAGTATCCCGGCTGAAACTTCATAAACTCTCTTACAAGCTTCGCCTCCGGGGTCAAGACGAATACGGAGGTAGCAACAACTGTAGTAGTGGCCGGCTGCTTAGTAGTCATAGGTAGGGGCGTAAGAGTCGAAATCTCTAATGGTATCACAATTGCTGGTGAAACTCCCTAAACCCGTGTCTCTGAAACTGCTGTATCAATATGCATATGTAGTGTAGGCGAGGCGACGGTTGTATGTACAGTTGGTGCAAGAACTTTGGGAGCTATTGCTGCTGCTGTGGCGGCTGCCGCGGCCTAAGTCCTAAGTGACTGGAAGATCTCCGCCAACTGAGCATCATGAGCAACGAGTCGCTCGTCTATGCTATGAGTAGAAATGGTAGTAGTAGTGGGGTCCCTGTAGGATCACTAGTCTGTCCTATCTCAGGCTGTGTAGAGGGTTGTCCTTCCATTATGATCTGCATCGAGAAGCGTGCATCGGATCATCCTATGTATATAGACGCGTATAATATATCATTTAAAGTAAAAATAACACGTATATAAACCCTAACTCTACTCGCCTCACCATCACTTCCCAACTAGAACTTTAAGGCAAGTACATCGGGTTTCCACATCTAACGTTTTTTTATTAAGTTTGATGCTCTTTCATTTAATTTCTCGAGGTTCCTAGAACTCTTGCTCTGATACCACTTCTAACGGCCCCAAATCTCGAGGCATCCACGTGGAGTGTCACGACCTCGTAGCCCTGTCACTTCATTGAATCACCGGGTCCTACGCGCCATTGACGTCATCACTACTCCTCGATATGCATGTTAACTCATTCCATTCAATTAGTTTAGTTAGACAATTGAATCACTTTTTACATTAAAACATCGAAAGTCTTAAATTAGAGTAAGCAAAACAAGTAAGTTCATAATCTTATGAAGCATCATTCATAAGAGCATGTCTTACTGTGGAAAAACCCGGGAAAATACTCTATATATAGGCGACAATACTAATAAGCAGTAATATATACAAGTACAGTGTCTCTCAAGTCTCCCAAAACCCAAAAGTAAAGCAAAATATCAAAATAACAAATACTAGTGGGTCCTCAACCACGGGCAATCAGATGAAGTCGCCAAGAATCCCCTTGCCCCTACTAGTACTGGGATCTACACTCAACCATCATAAAAAGCCAGATGGACAATACAGTTAGTAAGATTCTAAAAGAAGTACACCGAGCATTTATAAGAAAGTAAATGGATATCAATAATCATGTTAAATAATCATGCGGAAACTAAACAGCAACTATGCTACGATCATCACATGAATATATAACATGAGAGAGAAACAAAGTGTTGCTCGTCCCGGTCAGATTAAACTGTACTTCGGACCCCAGGATCCTTTCGTTGGGTGCCCCAACTTCTTTTCATCCGGTTTCTCGTACTGCTTGTCCGACACGTGCACCTTAGTGCAACTCGAGTTGCAATTCACCGAGTGCCCTATCACACGTGCTACAGCCTAGTGTGCCATAAGTACACTACGAATATTAGGTGGGAGTAACTTAACCACCAACCCAAATGTATAACAGAATAGAGTACAATAACAAGGAATATGAAATTAGCAATGGAAAAAGTAAACCCTCAGTTACTTTCAAATGGATTCTTACGTACCTCAAAATGCACTCCGAGTCCCGCTCAGGTCTTG
Organism: Stephania cephalantha; assembly: GCA_039657325.1. Taxonomy (NCBI): domain Eukaryota; kingdom Viridiplantae; phylum Streptophyta; class Magnoliopsida; order Ranunculales; family Menispermaceae; genus Stephania; species Stephania cephalantha. Next base: position 39,438,843 of record CM077572.1, on the reverse strand, counting down.
AGATACGTGCCCGACTCTCGACTATAGTCTTCTAAGTTCTTGGTGTCTAATTAAACCATTTTAAATAGTTAAGAGTAAAATTAATTGATTTTTATTTTGTGAGGGCAAAAATTAGAATTTTCTTCCAATTTTTTATTGTGGCACATTTTTCGAGCTAATCGGGGTACCAAATGCTCGAATAGTCATGAAAACCCAGTTTTCAATCCATTTTCTATTTTCTTATATTTTTTATGATTTTTTTGGATTTTTTGTAATTTTCTATTTATTTTTCCATATTTTATGTATTTTATTTCATTTAAATCTATTTTTTAAATTAATTTTTATAAATCATATTATTTAATTAATGGGGTGGGTCTCTAGATCGAGTCTTACCCGGTCTAATCGGTTCGGTCTGCCCCTGGACCGGCTCACGCACGCACACGTGTGTGTGCGCCCCACCCTTCCCCAATTTCTTCTTCCAAATAGTGACGTTCCAACATCTCTGTTTCTCCCTTTTTTATTACTTCTCTTCAGCAACTAAAACAACATCAATACTATAACATCATCAATAATAACCCAACCACCATTAATACCTCATTTTCTGCAACATTTAACAACAATCAACTATCACCTTTAAAACCCATTTAAGCTTCATTTTAATGGAAAAATTGAAAGAAAGTGGAGATGCTCACCTTTTTGCTTGATCAAATCACTTCAACAACTCCAAGAGTTTCATAAAATGTCACACTCTCAATGGTTTTCATCAACTCCTCCAAGAATTTTACACTCACATAGATGCACACTCTCTTTTATATGTTGAAGAGAGGGAGATAGAGGGAAAACATGGGAGTGTAGAGAGAAATGAGTGGTGAACCTCATTTTAAGGGTGTTAGGTGGTATAGGTGGCATGTTTTTATTTGCTCCTCATTAGACAAAATTTTTTAGCCTTGTTCAATTATCTTCGGTTACCTGATGTCACGCATAATGAGGCACGCCATAGTTGCCAATTTCGAACAATTGGACTAGACTATGCGTTTATCATTAATATTTTGTCACATTTAATTAATTTGATTATCTAAATCATTTTTCCGACCTAGTGTACCCACATTTCGCTCGCTCAGTACCCGTATTGATACGTTTTTCTAGGTAAATACCTGTTACACTATCTCACCCGGTTCAATGATATAAATACACACATGCGATGCTAGGTAAAATAATTTAATATACGACATCACAAATAGGCAAACATCATGCAAAAATCACTATTTGTCTATTCATGTGTGCCCTGGCCTATCTGCGGCATCCACGTAGATCTGAGTTGGCGTCCGAGTACGAAAATAGTCAATAATAACGACATAATTAAAATTAGGCCGTTTCATAAAGAATATGATTGGTTTAATGCATTAAGCACATATTCATTTCATATTAACTAAATAGCAAAATGGATCAAGTTCATGTTCGGACTTTGTTTAGATCAATAAACTACTCACTCATAATCATAAAAATATCGCAATAATATAAATAAAGGACATAGATAAATACCTCTGAATTAAATACTTTAGATCCTCAAGTCTTGTCCAAAAGTAATGAACAATAAAGCAATAAACAATAAAAATAAACTATGGCTCATAGTGCAATGAAATATTGATCTAAGTACTCAAGGGCAGCTGATTTCTTAACCCTTGGATCATATTTATAGTATTTTAGGTAGTAACATCCCAAACTAACTTACATTTCTCGTTGTTATCTAAAATATTTGAAATCGAACCCAATAATTCTTCAGTGATTTGAGTTTACGTGGAATCACTGAAAGAATCATTGGAAAAGTAGTCTTAGTGCTCCACCGATCTAAGCAACGATTTTTGGTACATAGGAATCGGTCAGGAATTGCTGACTTTAAAATTCAAGTTTTTCAATTCATTTGTTGATGATTTTTTGTATATTCTTTCCACTTGATTAATTCCTTCATAATCTTCCCATTTTACTCTGTTTCTTCTTATTTTTCATTTATCACTCAAAATAACAAAAATAAGAGAAAACCCCGTGTAATATAGTATTTTACATCTAAAATCACCTTAAAAGGTACTATAAAATATGTCTAATTATTGACTTCTCAAATACCCCCAAACTCAGCACTTTGTTACCCCGAGCAAAGGAATACTCTTAATCATATTCTCTTTTCTCCTCTCGTTTTGATTTCATAATTATATGCTCTTATTCTTAAATAGAAATGATCTTTAAATAGAAACATATTACCTTCATAAAAATAAGAATCATGATAGAATAGAAAGAATTAAAAAAAAAACACTTTTATTTGACAATTTAACCTCTTAATTGTGCAATACACCTCAGAATTCAAAGTTAAACCATTCACAAAGGTCAAGGCACTACATAAGTTTTTTCAATCTCCACTGACAAGCATGAAGCTTACGTTAACTAATATAGGATCTCAAGATACAAAAATCACTAAATCAATCTCATTTTCAAATAATATTTAAAATATCACTACAATCAAAGTCGAAAGAAATTCGTATCCACCAATAATCGTTATTTCATATTCATTTGTTGGAATAAAAAGATATATTTCACTCAACTTAGTTATAAGCACTCGAGCTAAATCTTTTATTTGAAGAGTTTTTTTCATAAACTTCATTCAATTTTCTTTTTATATATCTATTTCTTTTCTTTCTTGAATTATATATTCATTTTCTTCTTTATTTTGTTGTATTCCTACGGTTCCATGCTCCATTTCATTTGAAATCCGTTAATCTTTATATATAGGAATTATTACTCTCATTTTTCCCATCACCAGACTCCTTGCTCCATTTCCTTTGGAATCAGTGGGTTTCTCTATTTTTTCTTTTAGAAACTCTTGTTAGCTTTTCTCACTTTCACTATAGTCAAGGAAGCATTATTTCCAACTAATTAAAGTTTATTGGCTATTTCCTATTTTTCTCCTCAATTGCGGCATAAGTTCTTTTCAATACATACATACATACATACATACATACATACATACATACATACATACATACATACATACATACATACATACATACATACATATATACATATATAATACTTGATCAATAATCATTGTATATCAAGATTCTTAGAAATATATCTTTTTATCTTGCATTTTTGTTTCGATCTTCTACCCATTATAATGTCTAACACAAAGTAATCAATCCCCTCTAAACTCCTCTAAGTCAAATAAGGTATAGCAATTCTTTTCCATCATAAATTTTTTATTTTCATGAGTAATAAAAACATATCACTTCCATTTAATCCATATTATATCCTATTCCATATTTCTAACTAAATAAAGTAAAATGAAATGAAAAAATATTACCTCTATTGTGGAAAATTTTGAAAAATTCACAATGTTCAACCAGATTATACCTCTCATTTTTTTCGTACTCCGCATCTCCATACTTCACTTCACGTAATACCCCCAAATTCATTCCAATCCTTGTTCTCAAGGTTTAAAAATAAAGTTGAGTTTCCAACAAAACAAAAATACCTCGTGAAGCGTCAACGAATAAATTAAATAAATAAATGACCAACATAAGAATGAACTACACAAGTAATTGAAAATTTGATAAATTGAAATATTTTCAAGCATCATAGAATTTAAAGTAACATATCAAACAAATGTATCAAAAGTGTAAACACACCAACGTAATAGTATTATAGATTCACATACCACACCATTCAAATATATCATAGGATTACAAACAAAGACCTCTCATGATATGTGACGACCCCAGTTTCCCACAAACTGGGCCCCGCCCGGCCTAAGCCCACGTGGACCACCGAGCCAGTCTCGCAAGGTCAACGCAGACCTAGTCAACCTTCCAATCCATCATTATAAGTAAATTCAAAAGTTTTAAGTTGAGTTATTAATATTTTTCAAGTTTTACAATTTAGCGGAAGCAATTAATACAATAACTCAACGATAATTGTAAAAGAGTTGGACAACCTAATTGTGGACCCTGTAAACATGTACATCTCGTGTCAAGTGTTATAACTAAACAAAAATGATATATCAGTCGTGTGTATCTCTCAACCCAAAAAAATGTCACAGGTGTGATAACAATATATATAAGTAATACAAAAAGCCAAAAACCTACAAAAGTGTACGAAGGTAGATTTCCAAATGTCGGCGTCTTGCCCTTGCTCGGCTGCAGATCGCACTCGGTCAAACACAAGAATGCAGAGTCCAGGTAAGTACAAGCCAATAGGATCTAAACAGTTTTTCAAAATAAATGAAGCAGTCTAAAAGTTATGCGGATAAAAAGAAAACTGTATGGAATGCATGATAATAAGAATGTAAAAAAATGAAAGTACAACGAGAAATGAGTGTCAAAGGAAACAATAGAGAGGTGCCCAAGTAGTCGAAGACCACCGAGTGCGGGTGCCACAGGGTCGGGGTCATAGAGTCGCGACAATGCCAAACAGACTTGGGTCTTAGGACGCGGCATCGCCTGCTGTACCTAGACCATCGCGAATGAGGGATATCAACGGTGCCCTGGATAAAACACATCTCATTCCGACCAAATACTCAAGTGACTCGAGGTCATGGCCCCGGTTGCAAGCCGACAACCACTCCAATCAGAGACACTCGTATGACTCACTTAGCCCTCGGACACTCATAAGTGGGTGAGAATTTCAATGAAGGGACACAATACAATATCAATAAAATATAAACTCAAATGAAATACTATGCATTTCCTAGCTGGTTTTACTTACCTCGAGAAATCGCAGACGTCCTCAAAACGTCCCGCTCACGCCTCGATATGCGCACCCGACACCCGACTATAGCCTCATAAGTCCTTGGTGTCCATTTATACCAATTAAGTAACTTAAGTCATTCAAATTAATATGTTTGCGATTAATTCGAAATCACTCGATCCCAACACAAAAATATGGTTTAGGACCACACCATGGCTTTCAATGGAGGTCTCAACTCAAAATCCCTTTGTCTTCTTCGCGAGCAATCCATCGCGTCATCGAGCTTTGTCGAAGTCACGACGCCTTGTCCACTGTTGTTGTGTCTCGTCGGGGATCGATCGGTCCGGCGACGCGCCACTGCGCCGTTGCTCCACGCGCCGCCGCCGCCGCCCCTCATCGCCGGCGTCCTCTGCTGCTCACTGCTGCACCGCCGCTCGTCGTCATCCCCCACAGCCGCACCACCTCTCGCGGCCTCCGCGTCGTCCACGAGCCGCCGTCTGCGCCGCTGGTCCGCCTCTGTTGGAGCTCCGCCGCGCCGCCGCTCCTCTCTCTCTCTCTCTCTCTCTCTCTCTCTCTCTTTCTCTCTCTTATCCGATCTCCCTCTCTCTCTCTCTCTCTCTCTCTCTCTTATCCGTTTAAATGAATTTTTTTTTCATAATTATCTCCTCGATTTTGTGTCCGAATTAAACCCCAAAAAATACCCCATTTTCGCCAAAAATTGACGAAAATACCTTTGCACTCCGAAACACGGGGACACCGCGTCTAAACCTTAACTTGACCCTATTTCGCGTTGATTAAATCTGGATCACGATGAGTGGGTCCCACATACGACCCTGAAATTGCACGTGGCACGAGTTAGATTTTTAGGGCCGTTACAGTCTTCCCAACTAAAAGAAAATTTCGTCCTCGAAATTGAAGCAATTCACCTCTTTTTTTTGTGAAGGCCCAAGGCCATACTCGCCCAAGGCCATACCCCTGTTGGTCTAAGCCAGCGGGCTGGGCTCCTCCGCGATGAGCTGGGTTCCTCCGAGACCTCCAAAGCAGTGTGGGTGCACCTATGCGACCTCCCACGCCATCTATGTTCTTCCCCTAATATATGCCAGGGCAACATCCTCGAAACATATATTGGGAACACTCTTTCGCCTCTCTAGACTAGAACACGCGCCTTGGGGTTTAAGTACGCATGTTTGGCGAATCTGGTACCACAGACCTAGTCCACCATCTCTAACACACACATCCTCTGTACATCCACAAGAATGTGAACTAGTCTCTCTAGTCAAGTGGGTTTCAAACCCAACTCATTGACTAAGCGACCGAAAATAAAAGATATCTTAGCACTAAAATCTAACATGGTGTACATAAAATGATTGCAAATATAAAGCATACCCTCTATTAGGTTACGGGTAGCAGTCGAATCTGGCGTGACAACAACATGAACCTGCTCTCGGCTCTGCTGTGGCTGCCCTCTGCCCAATCGTGGATACGTACTGGCGAAGTGACCTTGCTGTTCACACTCCCAACAAGTACGCTGAGATCCCGATCCAGATGAAACACTTTGTCCCCGTCCATACCTCTGCCTCGACCCACATTGCCTCTGCCCTTGTCACTGCCACTACCCTCAGTCCTCTGATACTGATGTCGCTGACAACCTGACAGTGCCGACAACTGTGGTGTGCTAATATAACTCTGTATTGGAGCAGATGGTATTGGCGCAATACGCGCTGCAGGAGGTGGAGATGTAACAAACCCCACACTTTGAGCCCGATCTCTCGACCTCCACTGTCTAGGTATCTTCCTCTTCCCGTCACCTCCGGTCGACATCTGGTTGTGCTTGTGGTGGAGTTGCGACTACTATACCAGTACGCGTGCTCAGAAAAGTCTAACTGGCCAAACTCCTCTAATATGCCTCCTACAACGTTCCTGGAGCTGTGGTCACCATCATAGAACCGATCTTACCCAACAGGCCATTCATGAAGTAGGAGGCCCGATCAGCGTCCGTATCAGTTATGCCTCCAGCATAGTCCATCAACCGCAAATATCGACCCTTATACTACATCACTGTTTCTCGTCAGCCGCCTGTCGGATGTTCGAAACTCGGTCATCTTCATGTTCCTGATCACACGAGGGAAATACTTTTGATTGAACCTACGCCACCACACATCGACCTCTCCGAACAACGAAGCTGATGAGATGCTCGGCCTCATATGATCTGATGTGGCCAAGACATCGTGGATCTTCTCGTGACTCCGCATAAATTTCTCCGCTGCTCCGAGATCCATACCACCGTGAAACTTCTCCGGGTGATATTGTTGAAACTCGCGAGACTGCCTCGCCTTAACCGTCACTCGTGTGCTCCCATCAGTGGGCGTGTTCGGTGTATCATCCGCCGGTGTATCAGGAGTAGATGATACTCTCTCAGCTAAGACCTGTTCTTCCTCAGGTCTGGTCGGCGCTATAGGAGTCGTAACAGCGACCTTGTCGGCGCACTCCCGCCCTGAGTACCTAGTGCTGCTACTGCGGATGTAGAAGGCGATGCTGTAGCCTGTGCTCTCAAAAGTCGGAGAATCCCTTGAAGTTGCTGGCCATGTGAAGTGACCAGCTGGGTCATCGCATCTAACCTCTCGTGAACGTCACCCAGACCGGTATCGGTGGTCTCAGGCTGATCGGCCATCGCAATTTGCAAAGAATGCGATTTCTCGATCAAGATATAGCTATCGATAGTAATACTATACAATACATCAAATAACTCATATAGTCCAAATTTTAATTTCCCCAACTCTCCTCACTTCCCAACTAAGACTATAAGTCAGGATCATAGGGTTCCACTCTAAGTTCCAACTGTGTCCTAACTCTATTTTTTAAAACCTTAAGCTCTGATACCAACTTTGAGGGCTCTGATACCACCTGTGACTGCCATAGTTTCCTACAAACTGGGCCTCGCCCGGCCTAAGCCCATGTGGACCCCCGAGCCAGTCTCGCAAGGTCAACGCAGACCTAGTCAGCCTTCCAATCCATCATTATAAATAAATTCAAAAGTTTTAAGTTGAGTTATTAATATTTTTCAAGTTTTACAATTTAGCGGAATCAATTAATACAATAACTCACCAATAATTGTAAAAGAGTTGGACAACCTAATTGTGGAACCCTGTAAACATGTACATCTCGTGTCAAGTGTTATAACTAAACAAAAATGATATATCAGTGGTGTGTATCTATCAACCCAAATAAGTGTCCCAGGTGTGATAACAAAATATATAAGTAATACAAAAAGCCAAAAACATACAAAAGTGTACGAAGGTAGATTTCCAAATGTCGGCGTCTTGCCCTTCTCTGCAGATCTGCACTCGGTCAAACACAAGAATGCCGAGTCCAGGTAAGTAAAAGCCAGTAGGATCTAAACAGTAATTCAAAATAAATGAAGCAGTCTAAAAGTCATGCGGATAAAAAGAAAAAAATATGGAATGCATGATAATAAGACTGTAAAAAAATGAAAGTACAACGAGAAATGAGTGTCAAAGGAAACAATAGAGAGGTGCCAGAGTAGTCCAAGACCACCGAGTGCGGGTGCCACAGGGTCGGGGTCATAGAGTCGCGGCAACGCCAAGCAGACTCGGGTCTTAGGACGCGGCATCGCCTGTACCTAGACCGTCGCGAATGAGGGATATCAATGGTGCCCCGGATAAAACACATCTCATTCGGACCAAATACTCAAGCGACTCGAGGTCATGGCCCCGGTTGCAAGTCGGCAACCACTCCAATCAGAGACACTCGTATGACTCTCTTGGCCCTCGGACACTAATAAGTGGGTGGGAATTCCAATGAAGGGACACATTACAATATCAATAAAATATAAGCTCAAATGAAATACTGTACATTTCCTAGCTGGTTTTACTTACCTCGGGAAATCGCAAATCGTCCTCAAAACGTCCCGCTCACGCCTCGATATGCGCACCCGACACCCGACTATAGCCTCCTAAGTCCCTAGTGTCCATTTATACCAATTAAGTTACTAAAGTCATTCAAATTAATATGTTTGCGATTAAATCGAAATCACTCGATTCCAACACCAAAATATGGTTTAGGACCTCACCATGGCTTTCAATGGAGGTCTCAACTCCAAAATACCTTCGTCTTCTTCGCGAGCAATCCATCGCGTCGTCGAGCTTCGTCGAAGTCACGACGCCTTGTCCACTATTGTTGTGTCTCGTCGGGGATCGATCGGTCCGACAACGCGCCGTTGCTCCATGCCATACCCCGCGCCGCCGCCGTCGCGCGCATGCCGCTGCCGCTGCTGCCGCCGCCGGCGTCCTCCGTTGCTCATCGTTGCACCGCCGCTCGTCGTCATCCCCCACGCCGCGCCACCTCCGGCGGCCTCCGCGCCGCCCACGAGCCGCCGTCCGCGCGCTTCTTGGAGCTGCCGCTCCTCTCTCTCTTCGTCGTCTCTCTCTCCCCCCTCTCTCTCTCATTTTCTCTCTATTTCTCTCTCTTATCCGTTCTCTCTCTCTCTCTTATCCGTTTAAATGGATTTTTTTTTCATAATTATCTCCTCGATTTTGTGTTCGAATTAAACCCTGAAAAATACTCTATTTTTGCCAAAAATTGACGAAAATACCTCTGTACTCCGAAACACGGGGACAACGCGTTTAAACCTTAACTTGAGCCTATTTCGCGTCGATTAAATCCAGATCACGACGAGTGGATCCCACGTACGACCCTGAAATTGCACGTGGCACGAGTTAGATTTTTAGGGCCGTTACATGATAACATTCAGAAAGATTACACAGAGAAGAATAACATATTAGAACCGCCGTCCAGATGTCGCATCGTCACCACCATCCTCTTGATTTGGCTGTTGAGATTGGAAGCTCGCTGCAGGATCATAGAACATGTAATCCTCTCTTGCTACCTAGTTATCTTCTTAAAAAACTCCCTAATTTGGCATTCTCAGTTGGGTGGATGGAATTTGAATGGTAACTTCCCTCCCTTGCATCCTCCTAGTCATGCATTGCTCGGACCCATAGATGCTTCTTGTAATCCTGCGTTGGCTTTGAAAGATGAACTCTTCATTTCTCAGATTTCTCAGATTTCTCATCCAGTTCCATAAGATTGACCTAATCATGGCCATTTCCATTTCATTCGCATACATGTCAGTGAAATTCTTCGTAGGTGGCTTTGGGCTTTGGTTAGTTCTATCATTATATGTGAAATTATGCATATCTTCCTAATTTCTTTGATTTTCTGCCTATATTCTTCTTATCTCCGTGGCCTCTCTTATATGTGTTTCATTTTTCTCCAGTTCCTTTTTCGAATCAACATATCCTGACACCTTCTTGGTGCTTTCAATGACTTTATAGGTGATGGTCCTATCAGAGTAAAAACCTAACCCTAGACCTCTTATTAGAACTTGGTCTTGCTTGCAACACTCTGTAATCATTAAAGGAAAAGACAATCATTCTTTTTTCTTGGTGGCCATGACATTCTTAATCGAATCATAGATTATCTTTCCAACATCAATATAACCATCTTTTGAACTATGTGGTACATAATAGCTGTCCTATAGTTCACTATTTCATAGTGTTGTAAACTTGGCTGTAGGCTTGCATTTAAGAAAAAGCTCCAAGCCTTGGTAGTTTTTTTAAAATATTTGGTTTGTATGTGTTTTGGGTACCTGTCTTTATCAAAAATAAATCTATCTAATGGAATTGCTTTTAAACCGTTTCTAATGGTCTCATAGGGAAATTTATGTATATACCCATATTCGGGTTTTAGGTACTCATTATTTTTTCTAATATGTATTTCCGATAAAACATCATACTAATTTATTCTTTCGTGTGAGTAGTTCAATGATCTTCTTCGATTTATGGCTACTGTTTTATTATTGTTTCCATGCCCATTTGCGTAAAACTCTCTCACTAAAATTTCACAACCAATTTCAACTGAAGACCTTGCGTCATTATCGGCATAACAGTCCATAGTTAGCAATCCTCTATTCCACTACCTTATTATGTTTAAGATCCTAGACCTATATTTAGCTTCATTCTTAACGTTGAAACCCTTCTCCAGTATGATTTTTCTATTTTTACTAATGTCGCTTTTCATCCTATCAAGAGCTTTGACATTGATAAAGTTGTTAGAGGTGAGAATTGGATTATAGGTGTCTCCTCAATCTCTTCGTGACCCTTTAACTCATTGGTAAAACTTAAAGGTGGAAAAGGTTCTTTTGGTACTCTAGTTCGGGGGTTACTTATCGAAATCCCCGTTGGCCTAATTTGATTGGGTAGAACTTTAGATTTTTGCTAGGGTTTCTCAACTAATGGTGCCTTACCCTTTTCCTTTCGTGAGCTACTACCTCTACCTCCTCTGGCCATTGTTTCAATCTCAAACACTCACAAGTCTAAAAATTAAATAAACTTGTGGATCATAAAAACAACATTTTTTGGAATTAATTCGGTAAAATTCAAGACTTTAATTGTTTAAAAATCTATTTGGAAAGCTAGCTTGAAATTCGTTGTAAACTTTAATTAAAATTAGCATCTAAGTATTAACTCAAATATAAAATTTAAAACTAGTTTTCTAAATCTTACAGGGTAATTATGTGAAATATCTTAAGTCTTTCAAAAATAAAGCAAATTAAAACAAAATAAAATGATAACTAAACCCCCTAACTCATTTTATACTCGATTTTCAAACCATTTGCAAATGCGTTTAAATATACCGAAATTTTGAAATTATTGAATTTGTAAATCAACGATCGATGTAATTGTCATGCCTAGTCTTTTAGAAACAATGAAATCATTTGTTCAAGACAATTGAATGAATTCGAACAAATCAATTTTGAAAAACATTGAACAATTTGCAAAAATCCTTCAAATAAAAAACTTGTTAAAGTAAAGAGCTAGACTTGATGTAATTACCTTATTGAGATTGAATTTCTCAAAATTTAAGCTCTTTAACTCCTCTAGACCATTTATCGAAGCACTAGGTCGATTTCTCTAAAACCCTAGTTTTGTTAAACTTTCCAAAATCAAAAATTTTGATTTGAATGGGACTACATTAAGGTGAAAATCAATTAAGTATTATGGTATTGAGCTTGGGATGGATGAATCTAGGCATGAAATCGAGATTTTGTTGAAATGATGCAACGGTTTGCTAGTGTGAATAGGTTTGTGTTTGTGGCGATTTGTAGTTTTGTTTTGAAAACCAAAAATCGTACCTAGCGATTCCTGTGTAACTAGAGTTACCGAGAAATCGCTAGGTGGATCGGTGGTCTGTGAGGTTTAGTGACCACCAATCTAAGTAACGGTTCTTTCGTAAGGCGAATCGATGTGTATTCGTGAAACTTCGGATTTTCGCTAAATTTGATGTGTACTGCTACTAATTTTGCCATCGATTCCCAGTGTTATTTCAAATCGCTGAGAAATCATTGGGCCTAATTCACTATTTTTTGCAATTTATTCCATAATTAACTTATATATCATTCATAAAAACTTATGTTAAGGTAGAATTAACTAAAATTTCAAAAGTTTGAGTGGGACATGTAACTAACTAAATAATTTTATTAATTAAATAAGTAAACATATAAATGAGCAAGTAAATAAATAATGCAACTTGCATAAACGCCATATAAGCAAAAACAACTCGATCACCCCCTTAATTGAGATTGCCTCGGAGTTTAAATTTTGAAAATATTTTCAATACAAGAGTCAAAAAGTGAGAAAATAACAACATACTAAAATAAACTAAACTAAATTCCCAATAAAACTAAACAAACATAGAATATAGGTTGCCTCTCATAGAACGCTTTTGTTTACTGTCGTTAGCTCGACTTAACCTTTTTAGAATTAGTTTGGATCTCTAAACTTAAATTTAGGGTTTTCCATTATAGTGCTATTCCAAAAAGTGAGTGCTCGGCCATTAATCGTCAAGGTAATTGTTTTGTTCAAAAGATTCGTAACAATATGTGTAGTGGCTAAGAAAGGTCGTCCTAAAATTAAAGGAGGATCTTCATTAATAAAGTGTAGCATAACAAAAAAGTATGTGGGTATGATGTTGTTGTCCACTTGAATTGGCACATCCGCGACCACTTCTATTGGTTGAATTGAAGTTACATCTAGTAAAGAGAATTGTTCATAGTGACTTCAGCTCCGATTGAGTATGTACAAAGAAATGTATGGGCGTGAGATTTACATTAGAGTTCATGTCACACAGAGCTCTAATGTACTAAGCCCATTTGGTTTTAATGTGCAAATATATACATCTAGGATAATTAAACTTTACAGGATTTAAATCCGCCTATTTCTTTTTCTTATTGTACTTGGATCTAGAAAGTTGTGGCTTGTTAATGATTTTTCCATTCTCCAGTTGTCTAACTTTGCATTCTTGAGTTACTTTCTTTTCTTTTGAAGTGTCTTCAACTGTTTCTTTCTTTGGAATCTCTTTATCAATTTCCATTATTATTGGATCAATTGCATAAATCTCAACATTAAAGTTATCATAATAATCTAAGTCTAAAAATTCATTATTATTAATTTCATTGTCAAATAATTCATCATATTCATTTTATGTATCATAATTGTGCTCATTATTAATTTTGAATTTAACAATCTTATCTTCAAATCTCATAGACATTGTTCGTTCTGAAATATCTAACTTAGTTCTAGTTGTCTTAAGAAAAGGTCTATCTAATACTATAGGCAAATGATTGGGTGATCTCCCATTTTCATGATAATAGAAGTCAGCTAAAAATACTAAATCAAATACTTGTACTAAGATGTCTTCTAACAGTTCATACGATTTAATAATGGTATTGTTTGCTAGAGTGAGGTTAATAGGCGTATTAGTTAATGATCCTATTTTCAATGATTCATAAAGTTTAAGTGACATAACATTAATTGATGCTCGGAGATCACACATAGCAAATTCAATAGAAGAATTTACCTATTTGCGATGGGCATGATAAACATTTCTTGGTTGGAACATTTCTCATGCATTTTCCTTAAGAATGATCTCTTTTGTTTTAAATTTTCATTTGGTTCTTCTTCATAGTTTGATAATTGCATAGTTGATTCTATTAAAGGTTTGTCGATTTCTATTTTCTTAAATGATTTGGATATGTAATCTTCAATTTATTCCTCCCCATCATTTGTTTAGCATTGCGGAACGGTAGAATTAGAATGCATACCTTCATTTGATTCATAAATATTGTTTACTTTTTCTTGGTTAATTAACTCATAATTTTGTAAAGATTTTTCAAAGGCTTCTATTTGGCTAAATACCATGAGTATAATGTTTCAAGAAAAGCTGTGTATTTTTATTGTTCGGTCATTCATTTCCTTGTGGGAATGAAATTCATCATCATCTCTTCTTCTTGTCGTTCTATTGTTTTAGGTACTTTGATTTTTTTACCTTTTTTTGGTATTTTTTGTGTATGTGTTTCTTTTTATTATCACAAAATAAAGCTTTAACTTGTGCTTGATTAGTAGTGTTTGTAGGTTGAGTGGATACTTTAGTTTGACTAATTAACTTATTAATTTGTAAAGTAATTTGATTTAATTGGTTTTTTTAATTCGTTAATAAACGTATCGGTTTTAATTTGATTTTGAGAAATATGCAAAAAGTCTTAATGACTTTGGATCATAAAGTTATGTAATATTTGTTCCAAATTCAGTTGCATAGGTTGAATAGTTTGTTGAGATTGTTGTATAGGCGTAGGTTGTGTAGGTGTTCTCAATCTATAAGTGGTATAGTTCTGATTTTGTGGACCGTAGCTAAGGTTTGAATTTGGTTTTTATGTGTAGTAATTGTTGTTGTTATATTGGTTTTTAGGAGGACCGGAATATTGGTTCATAACCGCGTTGACTTCTTCATTATTATCTTTTGTAAAGTCGGACACGCGTCCGTAGGATGTGCAACTTCATTACAAAATTGACATGGTTTAACTTGAGTCGATCTATCTTTTAGTAGTAATTTAACCATGTTAGATAATTCTTCAACTTTTTTGTCAAATATATTACTTGTTTTATTATTAACTTCATAAACTTTCTTTCTTGATGTATCGATCTTTTTACCAATTTATTTATATTGTTTGGCCATCTTATTAATAGCTTCTTTTGCTAAAGTTAGTGTAACATCGAATAATGATCCACCACATACGGTATCTACTAATCATTGTTCAAAATGATTTAGTCCTTCATAGAAGTATTCTAATAAAGCTATTTCGGTGTATCCATGTTGTGGATAAGATAAAATTAATCTTTAAAATCTATCATGAATTTCATTAAAATTTTCATCATCTTTTATTTTTCACGACTGTGATTTGCCTTCTATAAGTGCTAATTTTTCTTGCAAGCATATATTGATCTAGGAAATTTTTTAACATTTGAGCCCATGTGGTTATCGAGTATTGAGGAAGATAAAAAGTCAATGTTGTGTTTGATCTTTCAATACAAAAGGAAAAGCTTTAAGTTTGACTTGTTTTAACGTGCAGTCTTTTGGTTTCATCCCATATACTTTGTGTTGGTATTCCCTTATAAATTTTAGTAGGCCTTCATTGTCCTTACCGTAGAAGTTAGGTAGAGTACTAATGAATCCAGATCTAAATTCAAATTTGGGAAATCCCTCAGGATAGGCAATATACATTGGTTCATAAGCAGTGGCATTTTGATTAGCTTGCATGAAACTAAGTTCTCTATTATTATTATTATTATTATTATTATTATTATTATTGATATTAAAGTTATTGTTGGCTTCCATTGTAGTAGTTTGTTGTTCTCTATGTTGTTGTTGTCTTAAATTACGATTAAATGTCCTATTTACCTCAGGATCAAACGGATGTAAGGATCTTTAGGAATCAGAACGACGAAATGGATAAACCATACAACGTCTATAACTCCTAAAAAATTATGACTAAATCCGTGGCAACAACGCCAAAGAAATTGACACGTGTCGAGCATATACAATAAATTTCCCTCCTTTATTATACGATTAAAACTTTGTAGTAGTGGTAAGTGGGAGGAATTTATCAAACTTCTCTAAGAAAAAACATTTAATGATTTTTATTAATTTTAACTTTAATTTAATTAAAATAGTAATTAAACTCATTAATTGAATCTATAATATTATAATAACTAACTAAACTAATTATACTAACTTAATTAACACAATTCAAATTCACTATCAATCAAACCAATTCAATTCATTAATATAAATAAATATCTAAACAAATATTTAAAACTATGAAACATCAATCCGTTTTGCATTTCAAACATGTTACTTCAATTATATAGTTATGAGCATAATTTATAAAGTGTCAAAGATCATTAAACTCTAATCATAAGTAAGTAAACAGCCTTTAACCAACCATTTATTCTCCTTATATTGGTGAAAAAGCCACGATCTAATTTTATTGAGTTCACCCCTTTGAATACACAAACATTAACTTCACGCAATAAAACCCCATTACACTTAATGAGAACTTTGAACTACTAAATCTAACATCTCTGGAAAGCCACTTCAACATTAGATTTAGATATCAAATTCACCTAGGACATCTAACGGTGACACCTTTCAAACAATCATAGTTATTACTTTTAACTGGATGATGAATCCAAATATCACAATACACATTCTAGACTATGCATGCAG
This sequence comes from Stephania cephalantha, assembly GCA_039657325.1. NCBI lineage: Eukaryota > Viridiplantae > Streptophyta > Magnoliopsida > Ranunculales > Menispermaceae > Stephania > Stephania cephalantha. The sequence goes on along the minus strand of CM077572.1, from coordinate 39,422,487 downwards.
TACAAAGTTCATGATCAAAATCTGTAGATAATAAACTATTAAATCAGTAAATCATAGAATAAGATTGGTTAAAAGCATTAAGCACATATTCATCTCATCATAACTACATAGCAAAACTGATCAAGTTCATATTCAGATTTTGTTTGGATCAATAAACTGCCCACTTATAATCATAAATAATATTGCAATGATATAAATAAAAGACAAAGATAAATACCTCTGGATTAAATACTTTAAATCCTCAAATCTTCTCCAAAAGCAATGAACAATAGAGCAATAAACAATAAAAATAAACTATGGCTTCTAGGTCAATCAAATATTGATCTAAGTACTCAAGGGCAACTGATTTCGTAACCTTAAGGTTGAATTTATAGTATTTTAGGTAGTAAACATCCCAAACTTACTCAAACGTCTCGTTGTTATATAAAATCTTCGAAATCAAACCCAGCGATTCCTCGGCGATTCGGGTTTAAGTGAAATCACATGGATAATCCTTAGAAAAGTAGTCTTAGTGTTCCACTAATCTGAGCATCGATTTCTGGTATATAGGAATCAGAGTGATAAGTCAATAATCTTCTTTTTTACTTCATTTCTTCATATTTTTCATTTATCATCGGAAATAATAAAAACTAGAGAAAACCCCATATAGTATAGTCTTTTACATCTAAAATTACCTTAAAATGTACTATAAATTTTTCTAATAATTGGATTATCACCCACACTGCTGTCAATTTTCTCTCCTTCTCCTACCTCGTTCGTGAGAATCGCATCGAGTCTAGCCCCGACAACACCATCTACAAAGTTCGCCACCGCCCTTCCTCCAAACCCTACGCCCCAAAAGTCATCTACGACCACCATGAGGACTCCTTTCGCCTTTAAATCTATTATGAGATTGAGATCCTCCATTGTAGATATCTTTGTGTTCAATTCAACAATCTTCTTGCTCGTTAAATCCTTGTTTTTCTTTCCTTTTCATAGCATCCACGTTACTCTTAAATATGCGAAGCGAATTCATCCCCTGCAACACAGTCCAACAAATGCTGGATTCCATTGCCAATTCTACATTAAAAATGTTACTATCAATGGACATGTAATATTGGTATGCCACTGTCTTGAACAACTTTGTTAATTCCTTGGTGATACAATGCATTTTGATTTTGATGAAATGTGAATAAAGTAATTGATGATTAGAGGAGTCGCGGAGAAGCTGATGTGGTTCATGATGATCGTCGTCGACTTTTTTTTCTTTGAGTCAAATGATTGAAAAGAAGGTATAGATGAAGCAGTTTCGATCTTTATAGGTCTAAGATGGACTAGATTTGGAGAAGGGGCGATGGCGAACTTTGTAGTCGATGCTATTGGAGCCAGACCCAATGTGGCGCTCGCGGTTGAAGTCGGAGAAAGAGAGAAAAATGGCAGAAGTATGAGAGGGGAGGTCAACAATAATGGGGTAGTGGTGAAGACGGTGGTGATCAACGACGGCTGACAATGGCGAATAGGGGTGGAGGGCGGTGGAGACAGTGGGTGTGGAAAAGGTGAGGGTAACTTGTTCATTTTCTTCTTTCATTAAAAACAAAAAAATAAGATAAAAGAAAGTCAAATTTGGTAGTGTTTTGATGTTTGTGGGACTCATACCTTGTCTGCATCATTGTTGTAGCAAATAAATGTATCAAAAAGATGTTAGAAAATCATTTTCCTTTGTTAGGATTCATATTCTTCAACTAAGCTATTTTGGTTCCCCTGAGTCATGTTGTTTTTATTAAATAATACATCAAATAAGCAAGCATCACACCAAAAATAACATTTCCTGACCCTCATGCCCGAGACTCATAATCGAGATTTACACATAATTATATATGGTTTGCTAATCCTAATGATTTGGGCGCAAATTCGATTTAATTAATTCAGACCGTTACACACCATAGAGATCTAGCAAAATATATCAAGAATGCAAAGATTGTTTAAAAGAACTCACCTAGGCTTCGTGCCTGCCATACCGTGTCGAACGCCATGCGTATAAACTTACGACGTTGACCATGGTGCCAAGCACGAGCTACAAATTGGTTTGTCTAGTCTTGTGCCATGGCTCGTCTCCATCTCATCGGACCCTTGCTCCCTTTTGCCAATGGTTCAATACACACTCCAGAACAGCAACACAACAACAACAACAATAACAACAACAACAAAAGACATTTCATTATAGTGAGATCAAACCACTCCATTTAGACATGCATTGAAACAAAAACACATTTTTTTGTCAAAACGCCGAAAACTTCAAATCGATAAAACTTAATTAATTCAAAACCAAATATGAAAATTTGATACACTAAGCCAAGCGAAATTTTGCAAGGAATTCAAAAATAAAGTTAGATTTTGGAGTCGAGAACTATTTGATATAAGCATTCAATAAAAATCAAAACCAATGGCGTAAACACCATGAAATCTTTGGTTGTTCATAACTTTGTCATTTCAAACTCAAATTCTGAACTTCCTTATAGCAAAATTAGTGGTTTTTTTCAAGGAATATGAATATGTAAGACATTTTCAAAGACCATAACATTTAACTTCTGAATATAGTGCAAAACCAAAACGAGATTCAACCTAAATTTTGTCAAAAGCCCTTAATTTTGAAATTCAAGTCTAGGGATTGAAATGAGCCTTTGATATTGACTATACAACATTGAAAGAACTCAATATTTTTTGAAATCATAAACCCAATCATTCATGTCCAAAAACCTATGAATTTTGAGTATACAAAATTTGTGGTTCTTACCTAGAGTGTTGGACTTAGCTCCTAACTCATGCAAATCAATTTGATGATGAATTGCTACTTTGATAACCACAAATTTTCGCAACCCTAGCTCTAAACTTCTCTTTGTAGTTCATGAGTTTGCATGTGTGAGTTTTGGAGAAGAAAGTCCTATTTATAGTTTATTTAGATGGCTTGATTTTGGTCCCCACATCTCAATTTCCCATACACATATGTAGGGTCATCTAGTGACCATCTTTGACTCCTACTTCCACTTATTTCCTTCAACTAACACACAACTTATACACAAAGTTCCATAGGATGAGTTGTAGTACGCATCTCGGAGTACATTTATGGCTCAATTTATTTTTCATGACTTAGATACTACAACTTAGGCTTATAATTTGATTTGAAATAAATAACTGTACGCCAAGTATATTAATTGAAGTTATCCCATTTGAATAAATTAGAACTTACATATCACTCTCTACTTGGTCCCATGCTCGCACGCATCCCAAGGTGTATCTCCATTCGAACGCCGAATTAACAAACTAGTCAAAGTAAATAAAACATTCAGGTATAGTGTACACACATACATTACACTGGGTATCCACCACTTAGAAGTAATATATTTCTTAGTCTCCGTGCCGAGGGCTGGATTGTGTACCCATCTTCAAGCCATGTCACAGGTCAGTGATCCTTAATTACGGACAAATTCGCTATTATAAATTTGGGTCGTTAAAGGAAGATAGGAATTTCAATAGTTATTTAATACAACAAAGTAGGGAACACCAAGCTACCACAATGGAAGCCAATAATAATCTTGATAATATTAATAATAATAATGATAATAGAAAAATTACTTTTAACCAATAATAATCTTCATTAGCTAACTTTTACGGTAAAGATAATGAAGACCTCCTAAAACTTATAAGGGAATACCAACACAATGTAAATGGGATGAAACCTAAAGACGGTATGTTAGAACAAGTAAAACTTAAAGATTTTCCTTTTGTATTGAAAGATCAAGCACAAGATTGGTTTTCTTATCTTCCTAAAGACTCAATAACCACATGGGCTCAAATGTTAGAAGCTTTTCTAGATCAATATATGCCCGCAAGAAAAGTTAGTACTTATAGAAGTCAAGTCACAGTCATTAAAATGAAATATGATGAAAATTTTAATGAATCTGGGGATAGATAATGAAATATGATGAAAATTTTAATGAATTTGGGGATAGATTTCAAAGATTAATTTCATCTTGTCCATAACATGGATATACATAAAAAGATTTATTAAATCACTTTTATGAATGACTTAATCATTTTGAACAAAGACTATTAGATACCGTATGTGGTGGATCATTTTTCGATGTTACGTCAACTTTAGCAAAAGAAGCTATTAATAAGATGACTAACCAATCCAAACAATACGGTGAAAAGACCGACACATCAAGAAAGAAACTTTATGAAGTAAATAATAATAGAAGTAATACATTTGACGAAAAAGTTGATGAATTATCTAGTATGGTTAAATTACTATTAAAAGATAGATCAAATCAAGTGAAACCATCTGGATTTTGTAATAAAGTTATACATCCTACGGATGCGCGTCATAGTTTACAGAAGATAATATTGAAGAAGTCAACGCCGTTATGAACCAATATTCTTAGGCCCCCAGAAATCAATATAATAACAAAAATTACTACGCGAAAAACCAAATTCAAATTTTAGTTATAGTCTACAAAATCAAGATTATACCACTAATAGACCAAGAGCACAACTACAACCTACACCAATTCAACAACCTTAACAAACTATTCAACCTGCGCAACCAAACTTAGAACAAATACTACATAATTTTATGACCTAAAGTCATCAAAACATTACGCAAATTTCTCCAAATCAAATTAAAATTGATACGTCTATTAACGAGTTGAAAAATTAATTAAATTAGATGAATTTACAAATTAATAAGTTTAGTAATCAACTAAAGGATCCACTCAAACTACAAATACTACTAATCAAGCATAAATTAACATTTTTTGTGATAGTGACAAAAAACACACAGATAAGAAAAGATATCAAAAAGAGGTAAAAAAATACAAAAAATAATAGAACAAGAAGAAGAAGAGACGATGGCCAATGTCATTCCTACCAGAGAAGGAATGGCTGAATAATTGAAATATACACTTTTCCCGAAAAGTTATACCCATGGTATTTAGCTAGAGTTGAAGCTTATGAAAAATATTTACAAAATCTCAAATTAGTTTATCAAGATAAATTAGATAATAATATTTATAAATTGAATGAAGATATTTATTTTACTTCTCTCGTTCTACTAGCAGATGCTAGGAAATAAGAAATTAAAGAAGACATTCGTGAATCATTTAAGAAAATAGAAATTAATGAACCTTTAATGCAATTATCAAATCATGATGAAGCTATTAAAGAATTCTCAGAGTCTAAAGGCAAATTTTTAGAAGAATCTAATGGAAACGTAGGACAAAAGATGTCATCTATAATAAAGAAGAAAATGTCCATGAAATGTTCCGACCCAGGAAAGTCTCTTATACCTATAACAATAGGAAATTCTTCTATTGAACTTGCTATTTGTGATATCTAAACATTAATTAATATAATGTCACTTAAACTTTATGAATCATTGAAAATATGATCCTTAACTAATACGCCTATTAATCTTACTTTAGCGGGCAAGTACAATTATTAAACCGTATGGATTATTAGAAGACATTTTAGTACATAAAGACGACTTAGTATTTCCAACCGACTTCTATGTCATGGAAATAGTAGATTTAGTATCATTTAATCCTCTACCTATACTATTAAGTAGACTTTTTCTTAAAACAGCTAAAACTACGTCATATGTTTCTTAAAGAACAATGTCTATGGAATTTGAATACAAGATTATTACATTCAAAATTAATAACAAACATAATTATGATGAATTTCATGAATTATTCGATAATAAAATTAATGATAACGATTTTCTAGAGTTAAACTATTATGATAATTTTAATGTTGAAATTTAAGCAATTAATGCAGTAATAATGGAAATTGCAAAAGAAGTTTTAAAGAAAGAACAAGTTAAAGACATTTCAAAGGAAAAGAAAGTAACTCAAGAATGAAGATTTAAGCAATCGGAGAATCTGAAGAATATTAACAAGCCGGGAGATTTTAAATCCAAGAAGAAAAAGAATAAGAAAAAGAAAAAGTCATATTTAAGCCCTGTGAAGCTTAATGATCCTAGAGGTATACATTTGCATATTAAAATCACATGGGCTCGGTACTTCTGAGCTCAGTGTGATACGATTTCTAATGCAAATCTCATGCCCATACATTTCTTTCTACACAACAATTAGAGTTGGAATCACTAGATTCTGAACAAGTTTCTCTACCAGATGGTAATTAAATTCAACTAATATAAGTGGTTATAAATGTTCCAGTTCAAGTGAACAAATACATCGTACCCACAAAAATTTTGGTCATGCAACACTTTATTAATGAAGATCATCCTTTAATTTTAGGACGAACTTTTTTAGCCACAACTCATGCTTTGTTATGTATAAGGATGTGGGTAGGGCAGGAAATCCCCATTCCCCATGAGGATCCGCTCCGATAGGCCGAAGATTCCCTGCCAACAAGACCATGGGGCCGAGGACAAGGGCAATTTCATTCCCATCATCCGGGGCAGGGTGGGGCGGGATTATCCCTCCCAACCATGGGTGATCCTTATGGGGATTCCCCATTGGAATCATGAATATTTCATGTAGAAATTGCATCAAAACCATTAAATCTTATATTTCTTTTTTTTTGTAGGGTGAATGTTTCACATAAATGTTTCACATCAAATTTGAAAACTGACCTATAATTGCGAAGAAAAAGCTTTTAATGATTTTAATTTCGGATCTATACTGTATTTGATCTTTTTTTTAGATATTATGTAAAAAAGTGATCGGAGTGGGGAATCCCCGTGGGGTGAGGATCCCCGCTGGGTGGGGAATGGGGGTTAAAAATTTTCCAGTGGGGAATTTCAAGCGGGGAATTCTCGCCCCGCCAAAAGTCGGAATGGGGATGGAGATTGCAATCCCCGCCCAAAACCCGCCCCACTTGCATGCCTAGTTATGTATATTCTTAACAAAGCAATGCGATCGAGCAATCAATTTCTAAAATGACACTAGAGTGAATAATCTTAATTCATGTTTAAAGACCCATCCTAATTCTAGAAGGGTTCAGTCGAGCTAATGACAGTAAAAAAAAACATTCCATGGAAGGCAGCCCATATTCTATGTTTATTTATTTACATTCAATTAGGAGTTTAGTATTACATAATTTTTTTTATTCTCTCATATTTTGAATATTGTATTGGAAATATTTTCAGAATTTCAACTCCAAGGTAATTTCAAACAAGGGGGAGTGATCGGGTTGTTTTTGCTTATATGGACTTTATGCAAGTTTGCATTATTCACTTGCATGTTTATTTAGTTATTTAATAAAATTATTAGTTATTTATATATCTTAATCAAACTTTCGAATTTTCAGTTAATTCTACCTTAATATAAGCTTTAATGAATGATATATATGTTGATTATGACATAAATTGGAAAAACGATTACTTAAGCCTAGCGATTTGCCAGCGATGTGGATTAATACTTGGAATTGTTGCCTAAATTAGTAACAGAAACCAAAAATTTAAGAGAAAAACTGAGTCCGGACTAGGGTTTTCGAATTTGGGAGTATTTAGCTAAACTATGGTTTTAGAGATTTCACCTTAAAGCTTGAAAACCAATCTATAGGAGTTTAAGAGCTTATATCTTGAGAGATTCATTCTCAAGAAGGTAATTACAATAACCATTGTTTTTTACTTTAATGAATTTTCGGTTTGAAGGATTTTTGCAAATTTTTTGATTGATTTCTATGTTATTTTATTGGAATTCATTTTTTTACCTTGAACAAATGACTTCATTGATTCCAATAGATTAGGGATTGCGATAATAATGATCGTTAATTTACAACTTTAAAAATTTCAAAATCTTGGTATATTAATACGCATTTGCAATTGATTTTAAAATTGAATTTAAAATGAGTATGGGGGTTTCGTTTCATTTGGTTTGTTTGTTTCATTTTTGACAAGACTATAATTTATCACAATTGTTTTATATTATTTAACCAAATTTAAAGTTTATAATTGAGTTAAAACTTTGATGCCAATTTTAATTTAAATTTTTGATGAATTTTAAGCTAGCTTTCCAATGAATTTTTCTTTTTAAATAAAGTTTTGATTTATACTGAATTATTTTCGAAAAAATATACTCTTTATGATCCACATGTTTAAATTATTATTCAAGCTTGTGATCTTTTGATTTTAAAAAATGGCCATAAGTGGTAACAATATAAGTTCAACAGCAGAGAAGGGAAATGGAGCTTTATCAGAAAAACCCAAAACAAAATCCAAAGTTCTACCCACACCTATTAGGCCAACGAGGATTTCAATAAATAAATATAGAGTTAGAACACCAAGAGAACCTTCTATACCTTTAGATTTGAGTGATGAGTCGGAGAGAGAAAAAGACGTTGAGGAGACTCCAAGGATTTTTTTTTCAGCCACAACTTAATAAATTCCAAGGCTCTCGCTAGATTGAAAAACGATATTAGCAAACATAGGAAAATAATTCCGGAGAGGGGTTTCAATGTCAAGAACGAAGTAAATTAGGTGCCTAGAATTTTGAACATAATAAGGGCACGAAATTGGGGATGTTGTAAGATATTAGTATAGGAATTTTATGCAAATGAGCATGAAAGCGACGATAAGACGATAGCCATGGTCCGAGGAAGATCAGTGGACACTTGAGAGAATAAATCGGTACTACGGTTTACCATGATTTAATAGGAGTGAAAAATAAAGAATACCCAAAACCCGAATATTGATTTAGATATGGATTTCTCCATGAAACTATAAGAAATGGATTTGAAGCAATTCTGGGGGATGGGTTCATTTTTGATAAGGATGGGTATCCAAAACACATTCAAACTAAGATTTTAAAAAATCATCAAAGCATGAAATTGTTTTATCAATGCAAGCCTTCAATCGAGTTTGCAGTACTACGAGGTTGTAAACTACAAGGTGGTGTTGTTGTACCACATAGTTCAAGGGATAAGTTACATTGATGTTAAAAAAATTATTTATGATTGGATTAGGAATTCCATAACCATAAATAAAAACGAAGGATTTTTTCCCTTGATAATCACCGAATTTTGCAAACAAGACCAAGTTCCTATGATAGGTCTTGGGTTAGATGTTTACCCTGACAGGACCATTACCGATGAACTCATTGAAAGTACTAAATAGGTGTCGGGCTGTGTGGATTCAGAGGAAGACTGAGAAAGAAGTGAAATAATTAGAAGAGAGACCACATAGTGAAGAATAATACGGGTAGAGAGTAGAAGAGTTTTACATGAGATGCAATATGCTGCATATAATGAGAGGACGAACCAGCACTTAAAACCACCTGCTAGGATTTAACTGACATGTACATTGAAGAGATAGAGATGGCCATGATGGGGTCAATGTTGCGAAACCAAATGTAAACTATGAGAAATCAAGGGTCCATGTTTCAGAACCAGCGTGAAATTGCAAGGAGCATACATATGTTCAAGAGACTGTAACTGCCTAAATTTATAATCCTTGTTTCATCTTTAATCAGGATCACTGACCCGTGACGTGAGACCCACTGACCAATATGAGATCTGACCTTGATGGGGAGGTCGAGGTATATTTTATATTTGTTTGGTGTATTCCTAATGTGTGTATATGTATAGATTATTAAATCACAATTTCGATTGTTGTTTATAGGTGTCGAAATGTGAGCGGGAATACGCCTCGATATGCATGCAGGCGTGGGAACTGGGTAGAGAGTGATTTGGTGATTTTTTATTAAGTTGTATAAATTAATGAGAATAATCAATGTGAATAAATAATGGGGACTATAGTAGATAAATTAAATTAAATCAAACACATGAGTTGTGAAAATAAAACATAGGCCATGGATGCACCTTGAGATACGCGTTTGAATGTAGTCCGTGAGATTTGAGTCAAGCATTTGTGTTAGAGAGGGTATGAAAGTGGAGATAATAGGGTGATTTGGAGCCATATGTTTACATCTAGATACACAATCAAAATGAGATGTATGGCTAAAAACAAATTATAGGATGATATATAAATGGGTTGATCTTCATTTTCATGCGAATCAAGTTGTGTTTTGAGGTGATAATTCTGGATTTCATTAAAGAATCGGGAGTTTGGGAGATAATTTGATAAATTATGGGAAGAATCAAGAGCATAGGAATTCATCACTGTTATTGGTAATAAGTTTAAAGTTGCTAGTGTTTTGTAATTCTCGAAATTTAGTGGGTAATTGAAAAAAATTTTAAACTAAATTTAGATTTAGATTCTTCATGAAGTATTCTACTATATTGAGTTTTTATTTTTGGGTAAGGAACAAGTTTTTATGAATTTTTAAAGTTAATGAGGTTCTTGAAAACAAAAGTTGGAATCTGCATGTTTTTATTCGAACCAGTCTATGTAATTTAACCATAACTTTTTCATTTTAAATCCAAATTAATTTATTATGGTGGCATTGGAAAGTTTAGCCATAATGCTAAAAATCTGATCTCATGTATCATTTAAAGATTTGGAACCCTTCCTATATAAAAATGATCTACAACTTTGATAATGAATATGAAATTTTCAGGTTTCACAATTTTGATAATGTCCTGAAGTTTTGAGCATAACTCCATCATTTCTTATTGGATTAAGCTCATCTTTTAGTATGACGTAATGGGGTATGTTTGTAGTCTTTAGAAAAAAAATCATGATTTTGGAGATATGGTTTAGGAGAAATGAATTTTTTTAAGTTTATTGGTCGGAATATAAATTCGATTTGAGTTATTGTAGTAAAATCTCCATGTCTCCCTCGTTTTTTTATCGAAATTGCGCAAAACTTATAGTTTCGGAAAACTAAGACATAGCTCTAAAACTTATGTTTGGACTAGAATACATAATTTAAATGTTTTTGTAATTGAAATTAACTCACAAACTTGATTTATTGCACCAAAATTGTGTCTATTTTAATAAAGTAGATTTTAATATAAACAAACTATTAAGGAGGCTAATTTTAAAAATTGGAATTCAAAACCACTTAACCAACCTAAAACATGTTAAATTTAATTTGTTACGACACCTCAGAAGCTTAGAGAGGACTTGCAGGGTGCAGAACTCGAGTTTGGAGTGGTCGGGAGCCAGTTTAGGCTAGGAATTGCTTGCATTTGAGGTAAGTAAACCTCTGGGGCATTCATTTCCTTTTCAATTCCAGTTCTACCGTAGAAACATTGTCTTTTGGACTCATTTGGAAGTTTTTAATTATTAATGTCCTGATACTTTTATGGGTGCTGCCTATTGTCACGGCTCAAATTCTTAATCCTAGTTTATTACATAATCAGGATCATCGACCCGTGACACGGGACTTGCATCGAGATAAGCGTAATGGTCGAGGCATGTGGCCGATGTATATTTTAACTTTGTTGTGATTTATTTCTAGTGAATTGTACATTTGTAGATTTATTAAGTCACTTCTACTTGTATATAGACGTCGAGATGCAAGTGGGGACGCACCTTAAGATGCATGCCGCATGGGACTGGGGTAGAGAGTAATATGGTAAGTCCTAATTTAGTTAAATATGATTAAAGTAATTAATCTAATGTTCCTATAGTTGAATTTATATAAATGTGACCTAAGTTAAGAAAATAAAACAACAAGCATTTATATGCCTTGAGATGCGTGTTGTCACTATCACTATGTAACTTAGTGTATGTATGGGTGTTAACATGAGTGATTTAATGGGTTGTAGGACCAAGTTATGGGTTGTTAGATGTGCTTAGAGATGGGTATTTACACAAGATCAAGGGCCACAAATAAGTTTTACCAATATATAAACCATATTATGGGAAATTCATGCAAACCATTCTTATTTGCATGAAAAGGTTATATATATAGGATCCAACACTTTGCTAAGAAAATTTAGAGAATTGGGGTGGGTGGGGGTGTATGTTCAAGTTGGAGAAGTTCAAAAACTAGATAATCTAATCTACAAATTCACATTGTTAAATTTGTTAAAAACTGGTTTCAAATAATAAAGGTTTTGAATTCTGGGTATTTTTGAATGTTTCCATGTTTTAATTTGATCAAAAATTGATGGATATATAAGGTTGTAATCACTAAAATTCGAAGGTAGACACAACAAAGTGTAGCCCAAGCTTGACACCGTGGTGGCGCCGTACCCTTTGTACACACAGCGCCGAGCTACAACATCAGGCTTAGCTGGAAAATAAGGGACAGATGGCACGGCGTCATCATGGCGCCATGCATTTGAACATACGACACCACTACAGCGTAGTGCCCCTATTCCAATACAAGGGTGACGTAGTGATGGCATCATGACCATGTACACATAGCGCCACCACGATGCCAAACCATGAAAAATGATAAAATTTAAGAAATAAAATTTGGTGACTTTTCTAATTAACTTATGTAGCATCCCTTATCCCTAGTAGGGCGATACTCGGCCTGAAACCCTTATTAAGCCCCGATACACCAATCAGACTCAATTAGAGTAACAATACATCCATCATTCATACCTGATAATCATAATATAATATATCTTATATCGAATAAATAATTGAAAACGCGGCAGAATTAAGAATTTTTTCAATAAAACATAAGATATACAAAAACTGACATAAACCTCGATCGTAAAACCATATTCCAACCCTGTTTATTACAAAATAGTAATTCAATATAAGATATAAATAGTAGGAAAATCAATTCACCATAGAGAAGACTATAAACTCCTAAACTTCTCTGTTCCTAAGTCGAAGTGCATGTCGACAACCTGAAATGTTAATTGGGGAAGTAACACTCCAACTTGCTCGGTAAGTGATACTCATATACCGATCAACTACATCTAATATCAATAATTCAATGAATAGTAATATGAATCCAAAACATATCTATTCAGGTATTTAAAATGACAATTAAGGTAAAACTCTGACTAACTAAGGAAAAAAGGGCAGAATCTATTTCAAGGCAAGCCTTTCCATTCGTTAGGACAAATGGCGAATTCCTTTATCGACATACATTTTCATTCCTCAATCCCGGTCCGCCTTATCAACTATTTTTGGGATTTTCCAATTATAAAACAGTCGAGTCATAGTACGTTGCCCCAATCCCAGTCCATAATGCTATAAAAACTAAATATACTAATTTACGATGCATAATTAATAAGAATACGAGTCCCACTTACCTGTGCCGAGCTTTCTTAACTTTATATTGACTTACATGATTCCCGAAGTCCTTAATCATTTTCTTGTCGATCAAAAACCTAAATTAAACTAATTGTCATCAATTTGGGTCCAATACTTATTAGTCAAAACCCTTAAACTAATTTAACTTGAAATCAGACCCAATTTACCACTTGTTCGATCAATCCGACCATTTCAAGTTTTTAGAAGTAAAAACCCGATATAAAGTCCCATACGAATCCCAAATTCATTATTTTTCAAAGAAATTCATTAATTTCTATTTATTTGGTTAAAATATTATTTTTTTGGATTTTTCATTATTTTTCTAGAATATTTCCCTATTTTCCATCATTTTTCCATTTTTTTTTATTAATTGGGTGGTTTGACCCCCGAACCGAACTTGGCCGGTTCAGTTGAACCTTTCTCGATTCAGTCCGATTTGGGGGATCAAACCCCTTTTCTTCTTCCTTTGCCTTTGTTCATCAGATCAATCAATTTTTTTTTAAATTCTGGATTTCATCACCAAACACTTTTGAGAGGGGAGACGTCCTTCTTCGAACCCCCTACTCCATCTCCATCAAACCTCCATTAATAACAACCATAACAACACATAACAACGCCACATCAACGACCCAAATAACAACAACACAATAACACAACAACCAATAATCTCACCTTTATTTCTGTCAAATCCCGTAATTTTTAAAATAGTAATTACTGCTAAACGAGGATTAAGGGAGACTAATAAGGTTTTGGCTACAAGTCGGGAGTTAAAATACCGGTGAAGTTGAGGTTTATAATTAATTTTATTATTCTGTGATGTTTGCCTAGTATTTTGTATTATATATTATTTTGTTTTACGAAATTCAAGTTGGTTGAGTGAATTCAGTGTTTCGCGGGGTTTTGTCTCGAAATACGTGTCGAAACGGGTGCCGAGATAGTCAAAATATTGACATGAACATTTAGTTTTGAAATCCATGATGAATAATTGGTTTTAAATTGAAAAATTCAAGTTTTGGACTTTAAACGAATTTAACAAGCCGACGTGGGTCCCACGCCTCGATTTGGTGCGAAGACGGGTTGTTTGGGAGTTTTGGAGTATTTTGGTAAATTCTCCAATTTTTGATCGAAGTGGGGTATTCTTCGGGGTTTAATTTTGACATAAAAACAAGAGATAGGCTCTGTTTGGCAAGGCTAGCTGATAATCTAGCTGATAGCTGATAAACTAGCTGATAGCCGATAAACTAGCTGATAGCCGATAATCTAGCTGATAGCTGATAATCTACTAGCTGGTAACAGAAAGTTGATAATCTAACTGATCAACTAAAAATTGTTTGGAATGATAGCTGATTGATTAGCTGATAAATGCAAAATGACAATAAAGGACATATGACACAATTAAGTATATTAATTATATAATCATATAATTAATTGTTATAAATAACTCGTATTTTATTTACAAAATACAAATTGATACCATAAAATAATTTATATTATTTAGAAAACTAAATTATGTGTGTCCATAAATGCTTACATGAAAATAACTCTATATTAATTTATAAGAATTCGCAAAAAATAAACACATGTAAATAAAACACAATAAACGACTTGGATAACTATACATATACCTAATGCATCATCCATAATTGCGAAGCAATGTTATTGCGAATATTCTTCATTTCTAGAGAAGTCTCTCTATAACTTAAAAAAATAGTAATTAGTAAAAAAAAAAAATATGTAGGATAGCCCACTACTCGAACACTACATTAAAAAATATTTTTATAACATCTAAATTTTTTTTTTTATACTCGACGTTGTTAAAACTTATTTAATATGTAATAAATATCTAACAAGATTATCTATAATTAAGAAATTAATGTGTAATGATTTTTAATTTTAGTGAAATTCTTTGTTTTATAATATTTAGTTAATTATTAATCACTATTTTTTATTAACAATATTAAGCTATATGTTAATTTTAAATTCAATAAGTTTTAATAACGTATTATATAACTGTTGGTCTAGCCTATAAGACCTTGAAATCTTTGGTTTCGCTCTCGCCAACTCTACCAAGGTATAATCGCGGGGTACTAATATTCGCGGGGTTTGTTTAAGTATTTGTGTATTTTGTTTCCACTAATTTGCAAGGGCATTAATTTATTAATACCGTAAAAATAAGGGTATAATCGCGAGAAAAAAATCCAAACGACAGATTTTCGGTTCAAACGCTACTAAGTAGCGTTTCAATTGAGAGCTTATCATCTAGATTATTTTTAAAATAAGCTACAAACCAAACACAACTTAGCAAATAAACTAGCTTATCAGCTAGCTGATAAGCTAGTTTGTGCTTACCAAACAGAGCCATAAACATGAAAATAAATAAAAAAAAGTGCAAACTTACCAAGAAGGGAAAATGTTTTGTATTGAGGATGATAAAAAGAGAGGGGCAAATGGGTAATTTGGCTACCCTTTAACTCTCAAAATAAAAAACGAAACCTATGTTTCGTTATCTTCAGTCGTCTTCTTCGTTGGTCTCTCGATTCTCTCTCTGGTTATCCCTCTCGTTTCTTCACTGTGATCTCTCATACTCTCGTCTCTCTCGTACAAAACCTTTCTCTCTCGACTGGTTGGAAAAGAAATCGAAAAAGGAAGAGAATACGTGACTGTGTGTTGAAGAATCAAGTTGAGCATCTAAATTTTAATTCGATTTTTACATTAAAACGAAATAGGGACTGCGTGTGATTGAATTCAAAGATAATTCGTTGGGTTTTGTTGTTGGTAGTGAAGAGTAGAGGTAAGGAATGGATTTAAAGAAAAAAAAAAAACAACAGAGGGGTTGATGGAGGGAGAGAGTGAGGAAGAAGAACAAAGGAGACGAGAGGTTGGTTGGGGAAGACGGTTGGGGGAGGGGGAGAATTCGTGAGCTTCCCTTCCCCTAAACGAAAAGAAAAATAAAAATAAAAATCGAGAACGAAGTTTCGTCTCGTGATAGAGGAAGGGGATAACCCCTGAACCAGACCCAGTTTAGGGGCCCCTTCCCCTAAAATGAAAAAAAAAAGTTTTGAAAAATAGGAAAAGAATTGATATTGTTGTAAATTGGATGACCTTTTAACAAAGCTTATGAATGATCACATTGTCAAGCATGACTCTCACATTGAATTGTAACATCAAGTATGACTTCTACATTGAATGTAACTTGTACACTCTACATAACTTGTATTCAACTCCAATATATAATCATTTGTCTATGTATTGTCATATAACTTGTAATCTTGTATGACATGAGACTTTGGTGTAACTTGCACACTTTGTGCAAGTACTTATTCTCATCATGACTAAGGGCCTATATAAGGGGGTTCCTTCACTTGTAAAGAACACATCAAGTTGAATGAAAACATCTCATTCCAACTATCTCATTTCTTCTCTTCTCCTTTGTAGTAGTAGTTTATAGTAGTAAAAGTTCTTAGTCTTCTATTTCCTTCTCTAGTTCTTAGCAAGTTCCAACTCAATTCACAAGACGTTATCAGCACGAGTTTGCTCTAGCATTAAGGAGATCTTGAAGTTCAAGAAAGCTTGTTAAGGAGACAAAGCTAGGAAGATATAACTTTTGTTATTTAAATAAGTTCAATTTATGTCAATATTATCATGGTTGCTTCCTTTATTACATGCATCACTTATATATGCATACTTTATTCATATACTATGCATTATAACGTCACCAATTGTGAAAGTATGCTCTGTAGTTGCGTCTTGTACGATCTTCTACATCAGAAATCAAAAGTCAATGTGTGACATATAATTTTTCTCTTAAAACTACAAACGATTAGTTATTGTTCTATTCTTAATTTTATAATACAAAAATGCTATAAGTTTGAGTTGACAGTGGGTAAGCCTTGTCCCCGGTAAAACTAAACATTGAAAGGGAGACGGGTTATCCCGTTCGAGGAGGCAAGGTATTAAGTAGACTATTTCTCGCCACCCAACCTGGAGGTTGTCCCACCAACTCATACGAATAGTACATTTTGTTTATTAATGAATCAAGTTGTGAACATATATTTAATCATATGTTATGTTTTTACATAAAAAGGGGAAACTATTTTATATTAAATTTATTTTCAAAATATTATTCAACCATAGTTGAACTTGTTGCCTTATTATATTACCGACAAGAGTTACTCGTCATGACAATTAGATACTATAATTTGTGAATAAAACATCTATGCAAGACTAAGTTGTGTTATACAAAATTTAAATCATTTGTCAATATCTCTTTAGATATTTGAAAAGTGAATATTTCACTTTATATATCTTTTCACCCTATGGAGTTATAAATATATAAATACAAAAAAAAACGTAATGCTCCAAAAGCTCAAAATGAGCGGTTGAGTCTCAAGCTACAAAATTTAATCAGTCAAATATTAATTATAATTCCGCAATTTTAATTACCTCTATGTTAAGGCTATGTGGAAATATGACTGATGAGACAATAAAAAGAAGGTCACGTGGCCCGCCTCGATTTATTGCTGCAACAAATATCGAGTGCGCACTTCAATCCAATAAATATTAAGGACTGATTTCTTGTCTCATGGTAGTAATTTGAGTAAAATAATGAGATATTATAAATATAATATCGCTCCCGTCAATTAGTTCAAACTTCAAATTAAGAAGCATATGTTGCATATAATGATCATGATCGCAATAACAAATTTATAGACGTGGAAAATGTGAAAATATCAGGTAAAGGTCGTATCGACAATTCCACAAAAAATTGGAACAAAAGTGGTGCACCACTACAAATGGCAAATAATTATTGACAATTAGCGCTCATAATTGTGACATTTTTTGGTCATATATGAAAGGCTATTTTGCCTAAATATTGTCATATATATACCCGAATATTTTTGTGACCTTTACCATGCCTTCAAAATCAAATGTAAAATATTACGAACTTTATCATTGAAAATGACTCGATAAAACAAACACATCAACATGTGTTTAAATCGTGACCTAAATATGGGCGATGAGTTTATGTCTCGTGTATCGTGCTACATGCATGTACATTATAATATAAAAGTGAATATTTCTCGAATTCGAACTTAGCGGAGGCTAATGTTCAGACAATATCCGGTACAACAATTTTATTGTTAATGTCTTGTTCAGAAGAAGTCTACTCAGAATAATAGAAAATTTATCTATATAAATATGACGTAATCTAAGTATAATATTCCCGGCTTTAACTTCTGGAATATATAAGGCACATTAAAACGAACGTCGTCATAAATCAAATGACATTCATAATGTGGAAAGATGTATTTGATTATCCATAATCATCAATAATGCGAAAATATCTTTTTATCAGCTGGAGATTATCTCAAGGAAAATCAATAGGATACGTATATTGATTTAACTCTCTATCAATCATATTATAAGATGCATTGGATCCCTAATAGGGAATTTATTTATAGCAAGTTTTGCTAATTGTCACTTTGATGAAGCAATTTTCCCACCATTAGAGGAAGATATAAGCCAATTCAAAAAGAATGACGTGAAATTGCTTAAAACACATCAAATTGCGTTAAATTTGTTGTATTATGATCCATGTAAAAATTAATATGAACTCAAAGTTCAAATGATCATTCAGTAGCAACAAGTTATGAATCAATTACTTGATGCAAGTACTATACACAAAAGAGTAACAATCATATGCTTCAACATTAAATGGTTCATATAGAAAACGATGTCCATGTGTAACAAAATGCACAAATGTCTCACCCATGTGAACATGAGGGGGATAATCAAAATGAGTTATTTGTTAGTGTATTTCATTTTTTTCCCTTTGCTATGGTTTTATCCCATCGGGTTTTCTTTACAAGGTTTTTAATGAGGCAATTCTAATAATATTAAAACTCTGTATCTAGATTGATTAGTGTATTGCAATCTTTTCCTTTCGCTATGGTTTTATCCCACTGAGTTTTCCTAGCAAGGTTTTTAATAAAGCAATCCTAACATTATTATACTCCATATAAAAAAAAAAAAAAATTTATGAGAGCAATGTACTCTTTTTCCTATACTAGATTTTTTTTCCTACATGGTTTTCTAGTAAAGGTTTTAATGAGGCATATATATATTCTCTCAACGTGTATCAATGTGTTGCACTCTTTTCCTTAGCTATAGTTTTATCCCAATGGGTTTTCCTATAGAAGGTTTTTAATGAGGCAATCAACAATATTATACTACAAATCAAGATTGACGAGAACATTGTACTCTTTTTTTCCTATACTAGATTTTTTCCCACATGATTCTTCTAGTACAGGTTTTAACGAGGCATATTCTCTCAGCAAGTGTCATCCAAGGGGGAGTGTTGTAAATTGGATGACCTTTTTAACCAAGCTTATGAATGATCACATTGTCAAGCATGGCTCTCACATTGAATTGTAACATCAAGTATGACTTCTACATTGAATGTAACTTGTACACTCTACATAACTTGTATTCAACTCCAATATATAATCACTTGTCTATGTATTGTCATGTAACTTGTAATCTTTTATGACATGAGACTTTGGTGTAACTTGCACACTTTGTGCAAGTACTTATTCTCGTCATGACTAAGGACCTATATAAGGGGGTTCCTTCACTTGTAAAGAACACACCAAGTTGAATGAAAGCATCTCATTCCAACTATCTCATTTCTTCTCTTCTCCTTTGTAGTAGTAGTTTATAGTAGTAAAAGTTCTTAGTATTCTATTTCCTTCTCTAATTCTTAGCAAGTTCCAACTCAATTCATAAGACGTTATCAGCACGAGTTTGCTCTAGCATTAAGGAGATCTTGAAGTTCAAGAAGGCTTGTTAAGGAGACAAAGCTAGGTAGGTATAACTTTTGTTATTTAAATAAGTTCGATTTATTTCTATATTATCATGGTTGCTTCCTTTATTACATGCATCACTTATATATGCATACTTTATTCATATACTATGCATTATAACATCACCGATTATGAAAGTATGCTCGATAGTTGCGTCTTGTACGATCTTCTACATCAGAAATCAAAAGTCAATGTGTGACATATAGTTTTTCTCTTAAAACTACAAACGATTAGTTATTGTTCTATTCTTGATTTTATAATACAAATAATGCTATAAGTTTGAGTTGATAATGGGTAAGCCTTGTCCTCAGTAAAGCTAAACATTGAAAGGGAGACGAGTTATCCCGTTCGAGGAGGCATGGTATTTAGTAGACTATTTCCCGCCACCCAACCTGGAGGTTGTCCCACTAACTCATACGAATAGTACATTTTGTTTATTAATGAATCAAGTTGTGAACATATATTTAATCATATGTTATGTTTTTACATAAAAAGGGGAAAACTATTTTATATTAAATTTATTTTCAAAATATTATTCAACCATAGTTGAACTTGTTGCCTTATTATATTACCGACAAGAGTTACTCGTCATGACAATTAGATACTATAATTTGTGAATAAAACATCTATGCAAGACTAAGTTGTGTTATACAAAATTTAAATCATTTGTCAATATCTCTTTAGATATTTGAAAAGTGAATATTTCACTTTATATATCTTTTCTCCATATGGAGTTATAAATATATAAATACCAAAAAAATGTAATGCTCCAAAAGCTCAAAATGAGCGGTTGAGTCTCAAGCTACAAAATTTAACCAATCAAATATTAATTATAATTCCGCAATTTTAATTACCTATATGTTGAGGCTATGTGGAAATATGACTGATGAGACAATAAAAAGAAGGTCCCGTGGTCCGCCTCGATTTATTGCTGCAACAAATATCGAGTGCGCACGTCAATCCAATAAATATTAAGGATTGATTTCTTGTCTCATGGTAGCTGAGTAAAATAATGAGATATTATAAATATAATATCGCTCCCGTCCAATTAGTTCAGCTTCAAATTAAGAAGCATATGTTGCATATAATGATCATGATCGCAATAACAAATTTATGGACGTGGAAAAGGTGAAAATATCAGGTAAATGTCGTATTGACAATTCCACAAAAAATTGGAATAAAAGTGGTGCACCACTACAAAGGGCAAATAATTATTGACAATTAGCGCTCATAATTGTGACATTTTTTGGTCATATATGAAAGGCTATTTTGCCTAAATATTGTCATATATATACCCGAATATTTTTGTGACCTTTACTATGCTTTCAAAATCAAATGCAAAATATTATGAATTTTATCATTGAAAATGGCTTGATAAAACAGGCACATCAACATGTGTTTAAATCGTGACCTAAATATGGGCGATGAGTTTATGTCTTGTGTATCGTGCTACATGCATGTACATTATAATATAAAAGTGAATATTTCTAGAATTCGAACTTAGCGGAGGCTAATGTTCAAGCAATATCCGGTACAAAATTTTTATTGTTAATGTCTTGTTCAGAAGAAGTCTACTCAGAATAATAGAAAATTTATCTATATGAATATGATTTAAAATAGAGTATAATATTCCCGGCTTTAACTTCTAGAATATATAAGGCACATTAAAACGAACGTCGTCATAAATCAAATGACATTCATAATGTGGAAAGATCTATTTGATTATCCATAATCATCAATAATGCAAAAATATTTTTTATCAGCTGGAGATTATCTCAAGGCAAATCAATAGGAGACGTATATTGATTTAACTCTCCATCAATCATATTATAAGATGCCTTGGATCCCTAATAGGGAATTTATTTATAGCAAGTTTTGCTAATTGTCACTTTGATGAAGCAATTTTCCCACCATTAGGGGGAGATATAAGCCAATTCAAAAGGAATGACGTGAAATTACTTGAAACACATCAAATTGCATTAAATTTGTTGTATTATGATCCATGTATAAATTAATATGAACTCAAAGTTCAAAGGATCATTAAGTAGCAACAAGTTATGAATCAATTACTTGATGCAAGTACTATACACAAAAGAGTGACAATCATATGCTTCAGCATTAAATGGTTCATATAGAAAACGATGTCCATGTGTAACAAAATGCACAAGATGTCTCACCGTCTCACCCATGTGAACATGAGGGGGAGAATCAAAATGAGTTATTTGTTAGTGTATTGCACTTTTTTCCCTTTGCTATGGCTTTATCCCATCGGGTTTTCTTTACAAGGTTTTTAATGAGGCAATTCTAATAATATTAAAACTCTGTATCTAGATTGATTAGTGTATTGCAATCTTTTCTTTTCGCTATGGTTTTATCCCACTGGGTTTTCCTAGCAAGGTTTTTAATAAAGCAATCCTAACATTATTATACTCCATATAAAAATAAAAAAAATTTATGAGAGCAATGTACTCTTTTTCCTATACTAGATTTTTTTTCCTACATGGTTTTCTAGTAAAGGTTTCAATGAGGCATATATATATTCTCTCAAAGTGTATCAATGTGTTGCACTCTTTTCCTTAGCTATGGTTTTATCCCACTGGGTTTTCCTAGCAAGGTTTTTAATGAGGCAATCAACAATATTATATTACAAATCAAGATTGACGAGAACATTGTACTCTTTTTTTACTATACTAGATTTTTTCCCACATGATTTTTCTAGTAAAGGTTTTAACAAGGCATATTCTCTCAGCAAGTGTCATCCAAGGGGAGTGTTGTAATATGGATGACCTTTTAACCAAGCTTATGAATGATCACATTGTCAAGCATGGCTCTCACATTGAATTGTAACATCAAGTATGACTTCTACATTGAATGTAACTTGTACACTCTACATAACTTGTATTCAACTCAAATATATAATCACTTGTCTATGTATTGTCATGTAACTTGTAATCTTGTATGACATGAGACTTTGGTGTAACTTGCAAACTTTGTGCAAGTACTTATTCTCATTATGACTAAGGACCTATATAAGGGTGTTCCTTCACTTGTAAAGAACACACCAAGTTGAATGAAAGCATCTCATTCCAACTATCTCATTTCTTATCTTCTCCTTTGTAGTAGTAGTTTATAGTAGTAATAGTTCTTAGTCTTCTATTTTCTTCTCTAGTTCTTAGCAAGTTCCAACTCAATTCACAAGAGATATATGTTATGATTGGATGAACAATTAACCAAAATTTTGGATAACCACATTGTCAAGCACGACTTTGTCATTGAGTTGTAATATCAAGCATTGCTCTTAGTTGTATTCATATCCAATGTACTTACTATTTCATGCATTGTCAATGTTGCTTGTGAAGAGTTGTATGACATGTAATGCATGGGTTACTTGTAAACATTGTCTAAGTACATTTATCATCATCACTAAAAGGCCTATATAAAGGGTGTCAACCTCAGTGTAAATACACACCAAGTTGAATGAAAACTTCTCATTCCAACTATCTCATTTCTTCTCTTCTCCTTTGTAGTAGTAGTTTATAGTAGTAGAAGTTCTTAGCAAGTTCAACTCAATTTCTAGTTCTTAGCAACGTTATCAACACAATTTACAATGCACAAAGGGGAGATCTTGAAGTTCAAGAAGGCTTGCTAAGGAAACAAAGCTAGGAATGTACAACTTTTGTTAATTTAAATAAGTTCAATTTATTCCATGTTATCATGGTTGCTTTCTTTTATTACACGCATCACTTACATATGCATACTTTATTCATACACTATGCATTATAACGTCACTGACTGTGAAAGTATGCTCTGTAGTTGCGGCTTGTACGATATTCTACATCAGAAATCAAAAGTCAATATGTGACATAACTAGTTTTCTCGCTATACTACAAATGATTAGTTATGTTCTATTCTTGATTTTTATATTACAAATAGTGCTATGAGTTTGGGTTGATAGTGGGTAAGCCTTGTCCCTAGCAAAGCTAAACATTGAAAGGGAGACGGGTTATCCCGTTCGAGGAGGCATGGTTTTAAGTAAACTTCGTCTAGCCACCCAACCTAGAGGTTGTCCCACCAACTCATAAAAATAGTACATTTTGTATATTAATAATCAAGTTGTGAACATATATTTAATCGTATATTATTTATTTTACATTGAAGAGAAAAACTATTTACCCAATTTCTTGACATATTTTCAGACTATGACAAACCTTTAAAAACTTAAATTTGTTTCCCTCGATATCACTGGCAATAATTATTTGACATGACAACTGGATGCCGAGATACATCTCCAAGCTAAAGACATGGGAGAAACTATTATAGAAGAAAATGAAACATCAATGGAAGACCGTGCGAAAGCAATGATATTCCTTCGCCATCATCTCCATGAAGGTTTGAAAAGTGAGTATCTTACTTTAAAAGATCCTCTCACCTAGTGGTTATGCTTGAAAGAGTGATACGATCACCAAAAGACGGTGATATTTTTAAAAGCTTAAAACGATTGGTTGAATCTTAGGCTACAAGTTTTCAAAACAGTCAGTGTGTATAACTCCATCATGTTCAATATTACCTCTCGTTTGAGGCTATGTGGAGAAAATATATCTGATGAGGCAATGACAAAAAAAGCATTCAATACTTTTCATGCCTCGAATCTATTGTTGCAACAACAAATATCGAGCGCGTCAATTTAAAAAGTATTCGAAATTAATTTCTTGTCTCATGGTGGCTGAACAAATTAAATGATGAGCTTCTATTAAAGAACCACAACTCCCGTCCAACTGGTTCCATTTCAATTAATGAAGCAAATGTTGCGTCTTATAATGACCATAAAAATGGTCAAGGAAAGAAAAACCACGGACATGGAAAAGGGAAAGGATCAATCGACAAAGATCGTGGCAAGCCCTATTCTAAATTCCGTGGTGATAAGTTCCAAAATAAATGAAATAGAAATGGTACTGCTTAGAATAAGGGAAAGAATGCTGCTGAAAATGGGCATGCTTGTAATCGTGTCCAACCATGCCACAGGTGTGGTTTGAAAGGCCATTGGGCTCATGTATGCCGCACGCCTAAGCATTTTATTGATCTTTATCAAGCATCTTTAAAGGAGAAAGGCAAAACAGTTGAGATGAACTTCACCGTCGGAGATGACTTGTCGGACATTAATTATATGGATGTCACAAATTTTCACAATGATCTAAATTCTAATCTCGATATCTTTAATGATCATATGTAATGCTTTTCAATAATTCTATGCACTAGTTTTTGTTATGCTTTTAGTTTATATGTACTAGTTTCTTATTATGAATAAAATATGACTCTTTTTCTAATTTGTCAAACATTATTTGTATAGATGGATCATCAAATCATGTGTTCAAATCACAAATCAAATAAGAGTGATATATGTCTTGCTAATTGTGCTACAATCCTTAAAAAGAGAGAATATTTCTCCAATTTGAACTTAGCTTAGGCTAATGTTCAAACAATATATGACATCTCCAATTTGATTAATGGCTCTGGAAGAGCAAATATTATGTTGCCTGGGGGAACAACAATTCATGTTGACAATGCCTTATTATCTGAAAAATCCAGAAGGAATTTACTTAGCTTTAAAGATATTTGACAAAATGGATATCACATTGAAACCATGAACAAAAATAATAGAGAATTTCTCTATATCACACTGGTTTCTAATGGAAAAAGAAGTATTAGAAAAATTCCCATCTTTATCCTCTGGATTATATTTTACTTATATAAGGCATGTTGAAACGAATGTCGTCTTAAATAAGAAAATTAATAATCCAAAGACATTAATTTTATGGCATGACTGACTTAGTCATCCAGGATCATCAATGATGCGAAGAATAATTGATAATTCGCATGGACTTCCTTTAAGGAGTCACAAAATATTTTCAGCTGGTGATTATAATTGTGCTAGTTGTTCTCAAGGTAAATTGATAGTTAAACCATCCCTAAGTAAAATTGTTGTGGAATCTCCAGTTTTCTTAGAACACATTCAGGGAGACATATGTGGAATTATTCATCCTCACTGTGCACCATTTAGATATTTCATGGTTTTGGTAGATGCGTCAACTAGGTGGTCACATGTTTGTTAGCTTTCGACCCGTAATGTTGCATTTACTAGACTTTTAACACAAATTATTAAGTTAAGAGCACAATTCCCTGACAACCCAATTAAGACCATCCGTCTTGATAATGCAGGAGAGTTTCAATCTCAAGCATTTAAAGATTATTGCATGTCTATAGGAATTACCATTGAACATTCTGTTCCACATGTGCATACCCAGAATGGTTCGGAAGAATCTCGATTAAACGCATTCAATTAATTGCTAGGCCTTTAATCATGAGAACTAAGTTACCAACTTCAGTTTGCGGACATGCTGTCCTTCATGCAACATCTATCATTCGTTATAGGCCTATTGCATAGCATAAACATTCCCCCATGCAACCCATTTTAGGTCAAAAACCAAATATTTCATATTTGAAAATTTTTGGTTGTGCAGTGTATGTTCCTATACCACCTCCCAATAGAACTAAGATGGGTCCATAACGAAAACTTAGGATTTATGTTGGATTTAACTCATCGTCTATTATAAGATACCTTGAGCCCATAACAGGGGATTTATTTACTACACGTTTTGCTGATTGTCACTTTGATGAAGCAATTTTTCCACCATTAGGGGGAGACAAGAAACAAATTCAAAAGGAATGGCGCAAAATTGCTTGAAATGCATCAACTTTATCACATTATGATCCACGCACAAATCAGTGTGAACTTGAAGTTCAAAAGATCATTCATTTGCAACAAATTGCAAATCTATTACCTGATGCATTTACTGACACAAAAAGAGTGACAAAATCACATATTCCAGTTGTAAATGCTCATGCCAGAATTGATGTCTCGTGCAACAAAATTTTCAAGAACAAACGAAACACTTAAAGCGTGGAAGACCAGTTGGTTGAAAGGATACAGTTCCTCGAAAGAGGAAAATGGGAGTAAAAATAAATGCAAATCAAAATACTCTCGAGAAAGCACAAGAATCCTTTGATAAGGATTTGTCAGAACAAGTTGATTCTGACGAGGAACAAGTGCCTCTAGAAAAAGAGGGAAAAAGTGAAAATAATGAGATCTCAATAAATTATTCGAACTCTGGTAGGATTTGGGATATAAATAATATTGTTCCTAATGATATATTTGCTTTCAATGAGTTCTTTGAAATATGTGAAAATGATGATGATCCAGAACCACGATCAGTGGACGAGTGTCGAAAAAGACCTGATTGGCAAAAATGGCAAGAGGCTATCCAAGTAGAGCTAAACTCGTTGAAGAAACGAGAGGTTTTTGGACCGGTTGTTCAAACGCCAGATGACGTAAAGCTTGTTGGATATAAATGGGTATTTGTACGAAAGAGAAACGAAAAAAATGCTATTACAAGGTATAAAGCAAGACTTGTAGCTCAAGGTTTCTCACAAAGACCTAACGTTGATTATGAGGAAACATATTCTCCTGTTATAGATGCAATCACATTTCGATTCTTGATAAGCCTTGCGATTTCTGAAGGGCTTGATATGCATATAATAGATGTCATTACAACATATCTGTACGTATCCCTAGATAGTGAGATATATATGAGAATCCCTGAAGGATTTGAAATATCCGAAGAAATAAAATCAAAACCTCATAACATGCATTATATAAAAGGACAAAGGTATTTATACGGATTGAAACAATCCGGACGAATGTGGTACAAACACCTCAGTGATTATTTACTTAAAGAAGGATATGCAAATAATCCACTTTGCCCATGTGTCTTTATTAAAAGATCATCAACAAGATTCGTGATTATTGATGTATATATTGATGATTTAAATATAGTGGAAAATCACGATGACATCGTTAGTACATCCGAATACTTGAAAAAGGAATTCGAGATGAAAGAACTTGGAAAAACAAGACTCTGTCTTGGTTTGCAAATTGAACATTTCTCAAGTGGAGTACTTGTCCATCAATCAAATTATATTGAAAAAATATTAAAAAGACTTTATATGGACAAGGCACATCCATTGAGCTATCCAACGGTTGTCAGATCACTTGAAGTGGATAAAGATCCATTTCGACCTCAGGAAAGTGATGAAGAGCTACTTGGTCTAGAGGTACCATACTTAAGTGCAATTGGTGTACTTATGTATCTTGCAAATTGTACAAGACCTGACATTACTTTTACTGTCAACCTACTTGCAAGATATAGCTCTTCACCAACTCGAAGACATTGGAATGATGTCAATTTATTTTACTCGAGGGGAGTAAAATTTAATCTCCAAGGTTATGCTGATGCTGGATTTTTACCTGATCCCCACAAGGCTCGTTCTCAAACGGGATATGTGTTCACCTGTGGTAATACTTTTGTATCATGGAAGTCAATAAAGCAAACTATGGTTACTACTTCTTTCAATCATTCCGAAATACTTGCAATTCATGAAACAAGTCGTGAATGTGTATGGTTGAGAAACATGATTGAACATATTCAAGAATCATGTGGATTACCTTCAATAAAACACTCTCCAACCATATTATATGAAGATAATGCAGCATGTATCGCACAATTAAGTGAAGGATTCATAAAAGGGGACGGAACAAAACATATTTCACCAAAGTTCTGTTCTGCACATGAGCTTGAAAAGAATGGTGAAATTGATGTCAAGCAAATTCGATCGAGTGATAATTTTGCTGATTTATTTACAAAAGCCTTACCAACTACGACATTTAATAGGCTTACATATGGTATTGGCTTGCGTGAACTTAAGGACATTGCAAGTAAATAAAGAAGTTAGTGATTAGTGTATTGCACTATTTTTCCCTTAGCTATGGTTTTATCCCATTAGGTTTTCCTAGCAAGGTTTTTAATGAGGCAATCCTAACAATATTTACTCATCTTAAGATTTATGAGAACAATGCACTCATTTTCTTTTACTATATTTTTTCCACAAGATTTTTCCTAGTAGAAATTTTGACGAAGCACATTCTCTCAGCAATTGTCATCCAAGGGGGAGTGTTATGATATGGATAAACAATTGACCAAGATTTTGGATAACCACATTGTCAAGCATGACTTTGTCATTGAGTTGTAATATCAAGCATTGCTCTTACTTGTATTCATATCCAATGTACTTACTATTCCATGTTTTGTCAATGTTGCTTGTCAAAAGTTGTATGACATGTGATGTATGAGTTACTTGTAAACATTGTCTAAGTACATTTATCATCATCACCAAAGGGCCTATATAAAGGGTGCCAACCTCATTATAAATATACACCAAGTTGAATGAAAACTACTCATTCCAAATATTTCATTACTTCTCTTCTCCTTTGTAGTAGTAGTTTGTACTAGTAGAAGTTCTTAGTCTTCTATTTTCCTTCTCTAGTCATTAGCAAGTTTCAACTCAATTTACAACAAAATAAATCCCCGAAAAATTGAGAAAATTGGATTTTTGAACAAATTGATGAAAATTGGGGATTTTTATGAAAAATAAGGATTTTGAGATTTTTTTGGGGATTTATACCGGGTATTTTTCTCATAAAGCATGTTACGATACCCGAAAATGTCTAAAATCTGAAAAATTGTTTTATGGCCTTGTCTAGGTTACTTTTCGAATCTGAATCACAATTTACAGTCAAAATTGGAATTTGGACATTCGAGGATATGATTCGGAGAGATTTCGGGGTTTTTGGGGAAGTTGGACCATAAATATATAATAAATTGGAAAAATTATATTTAAGCCTAGACAATGTAATTTTCGACGTTGAAAAATAATTTTGAGTCAAAAAGGAAATCCAGGCATCAAATAATATATTTTGGAAGTATTTTAAGGGTTTTGAAACGCGATTAGGTCAATTAAACCGCAATTAATTGGAAAACAATCGTAGAATTGTTATGGAAACTTACATGGCTTATAACTCAATTGTAGGACCGCAATTGGAACCTTATGTGGACTAGTTGATCGACTCGAGAGCGCAAGGGGACGTTGATACTGCATTTGTAAGGTTAAGTAAATTCCATGGTAACCTTTACATTGTATGAGTATTTCTCAAATATATTGCATGCACGGTTTATTGCTACATATTTGTTGGTCATGCATTCACGGACACGAGAGGAAGGAGGCCTTTGGGGGTCCCATTGTGTTCATTAGCTATATGTGTGGTAGGATGAACACCATGGTGCTCTGCGACTGGAGTCACTGATCATTGTTGACATTTGTTTCGGATGGGTTATTTTTGTGATGGTGGCCAGGATCATACTCCATGAAGAGTCGAGGGCGTGGCTTCTTTAGGGACTTCCTCTCAAACTCATGAATCTTTATTACTGTTTACCCACCACTTTTAGAAAGACGTTTTCTGATTGTGGTCGGTCAACATAAACGGGATGGATTGCATACTTCTATATTTATGATTCCTTGCGATATTATTGTTGTTTAAATTCTTAGAATACAATGCATTTGATTGTTATAGGTGTACTGGATAGCATGAGATTTACTTATCTAGACATTATCAAATTTTTATAATTGGATAATGACAGGTTCTAGCGCGACAAGGGAAAAGGAAAACTTTCCTATTATATGTGACTTATTCTGTTCCTTTTTATTTATGTATTTATTATTTTGAATATAAAATATTGTATAAATTGGTTTTTGGGTTTGTGTGAGATTATAATATTTTTTGAAACTGTTTAAATGGTTTTGAGATGGATTGAAATTATTTTAATGCTTTTAGGACGGCTTGGAATTCTTTGGAGCTAAGGTAATGATAGTTTAAGGATTTTAAGAACCTGAGATAGGTTAGAATGAATAAATAATTTTTGTGAAGGCAATATATATTGTTATGGTATGGATTGTGAGTCCTTCGGCATTTCCACCAAGCTGAGCAGGTTTTCTTGAAGAATTTATGAAGGCCAGGATTTCGGTGTAGGCTTAGAAATAGAGGAGATGGTGTCGAAATTGTTTTATGAAATTTTAAGGATAATGTAATCAATTCATTCAATTGAACTTTAAGGTTTAAGATTCATTTTTAAAAATCCATTATGGTTGATATAGTTTCATATTTGATAATTACTCTAACAAATTTTTAAGTATTTATTCAAAGAGAGGTTAAGGCTGCTAGATTATCAAGAGATTAATGTAATCTAGGCTGGTCAGATGCCCTAATTAGGTGGGGTCTGACAGTTTCCCTGGGTCTCGATCCCTATCTTTATCACCAACTATTTCTTTCATCCTCTCCCTCAGTTTCAATTTTTTCTCTGCCACAAAACCAATTTGTTGAGGTGGTGTTTGTGTGCATTTAGGGATAAATATAAAATTTTCTCGAGATTCGTACAAACGAATCTCGAGGCAAATCTAAAAGATGTAATCTAATTCACAAATCCTTAATATGACACCGATATTGAAACAAGCATAACACATGCACATTGATTCACCTCGAGATGTGGTTGACCGCATCTCGAGGCGTGAAAAATCTCTCCAACATCCCGCCGTACAAACCATTCACTTCCTCGACTAACGCCTAACATGTATCTCGAGGTGAATCTAACGTATAATTTTATTGAATTTAAACTATAGGGTTCATTTATATATATTTATATTTATATAACTATATATATATAAATATATAGATAACTTTGTATTTTGCGCCTATAAATTCACAATGCAAGCTCACGACTACCCTCAGGCGTGCATACTATTTACGTCCCACCCGTGTCACCCTCAATCTCGCGTGTCACTAGGCGCCCACCAATTATTAATTATTTGAAATATATATATATATATATATATATATATTATACATACACTATATGTACACATGCCTTTATTCACGCGTTTATCATTTCGTCGTACGTGCCTTCGAGTACACTCGGGCGTGCACGCTACCCTACGACCCATTTGTGTCACCGTTGACCCACATTCGATATAAGGTGTCCTAAAATTTTCCAATTATTCAATTATACGCCAACTATTCCAACTATTTCAATAATTAATAATAAATCCATACAAACACCAAACGACACGCAAATCCACGCACACTTTCATTAAGATAAAGTGGGCTTAACCACAAGCCTAAGTCGGGTTAATTAGAATTCGAATTAATGCTAATCACCTATTTAAGGTAACAAGTCGTCACAGTCTCCCCAATTTAAGACAATTTCGTTCTCGAAATTAAAGGAAATGTAAAAGTTACCAATAGTTTCGAAGAGAAATGAAAATTGTTCTTCCACGTATAACTCATGTTCCCAAGTTATCTTTTCATTTTCATGAAACTACTATTTTCACATAATTTGAACCTACGAAGACTTTTCGTAGATGGGACTTCCAAAAGCATAACAAAATTGTCTTTTAAACTCTCTAATAATCTATGAAGCTTATCACATCAATATTCTCATTTTTACTTAGTTGTAATTATAAATCACCTAATCTGTCATACCTTCTCTGTGTAGCTCTTAACTATCTCATTTTCCACAAAAGCTATATTTCACATCTTATTTCTGTACCTCAATGTACGATAAGATTGAGCGTATTCAGCTTTATCATCTGACGATATAACATACTTGATTACCTTATTTTTATCAAAGAGCTCACACAAAGGAATCTATTTTCTTTCAACTGTCATACATTTTCAAGACACAAGCTTAGAAATTTAAGTTCAAAATGGACAGTAAATGCTTAGGGTGATTCAGGGTTACTTATGATAAAGGGTGGAGTTTCTCCCCCAGCTAAATTTTTCCTCATCCAAGCCCAATCTGCCTTACTACATCCCACTTCCAAGCATTTAAGATAAACCATTAACACTGACAAGAAAATACAGACTTCGGTCAATTTATCAACTACAACTCATACATCATTGTGCTAATGCCAAGATTTTGCTAATCTTGTTTCATAATTTACAATTATGCTTTCCTTTTTACCATCAGATATATGCAAGAATTTACCTAACCCTTCAAGTTCTTAATATTCAGTTTTAACCTACCGAATATATCTCATATCTCTTTATAAATTTCATAACATAAATCATCATCTCATATAATTCATGTTTTTCATCGTATACCTCAATATGATATGACATTGCCTATATAAACACTATAAAGAGATCCAAGAGATTATAGAAGTAAATCTTGCCTAATATCCTTCCTGAATTGGAATTATTCATTTCAAAATCTAATGTGTTTAGCACAATTTCATTAGACAATGCAATTAGAATACTAATCTTTGATAGCCAAATCCTGGTATATCAAGTGGTTCCCATTAGACTTCTTAATCACCTTATCACCCAACTAATCAAACACTTGGCTCAGCTCTAATATGAGATTTCGAAGAACATATATGTAGTTACTAATTCTAACAAATCAGTTGATGATGTGCATGCGTAGGACTTGATTTTATCATCATTATTATATATATATATATCTCTCTCAAGAGATAATACTGAAAAGTTTCTATTATACTTACACTTCGTGTTCTTTTCTCTATTAAATGTATTGATCACATCAATCACTTCACATGAGTGATTTCTCAGAGTGAATTCATTATATTCATAAATTTAGGTTACTCACTTGACCTCTAATTTCTTTCACTTTGACAAGTATATTCATCAAACTTTCATAGCTTGAAGATCTTCAAATCACAGTGCACCATACTTCTCTTTTATCTTCTAGTGTTTTCCTTAAGATTCTCTAATATTAGGGATAACTAAAAATTTCTTCAAATCTCTTTCACTTGGGTATATCAGTATTTGAAACCCTACGATGAATGAATGAACTAGCATAACCTATTCAATTGAATGGATTTACAAATAAGTTGGGATCTACACCCATATCTTATAACCCTAAGTCTCAGCTCTAGGATTATCTTTGCAATTCATTCCATTCATCATTTGAAATACATTTGAAGCTTTTATTTTTACAAGTGTTGCCTTAAATTGTTTGGTATGATTACTAAAATATTTATTTCATAATAGTTCTTCTCAACCTTACTTGAACTATATAATAGTATAAACTGCAATCTCTTGCTTTGTGGTGTCAACACACAACTACCTGAAGTAAAGTATTAGCCTAAACATTTAACTTTTTTCATATTCAAGGTATAACCAAGCAATTATTGTAGCTAAAGCATATTTAAATTCTCCAGTAAGGCATCTTTGTGTCATTATAACTTATCTCAATTTTATTATTGGGTTAATTGAATATACACCGTAACGATATACCTTGCTTTTATCGTTCAATTATTTCAGGATAACATTACTTTTTCTACTTATGTATTGAATGTAAGATAAATCATTAATTGTCTCAATCTTAGTCAAGTTTATTGACTCGCAATCAACATTCAACACATGTTTGAGTGATAGAAGTCCAACATATAAGATAGAGTTGACTATCAATGCAGATTTTCCATAATCCTTCAACTCTTATATCTTGTTGTGAATCTTCACTTTTAAAGTATTTTCACCATTAAAATCTTTTCTTAAATTCCAACATTAATCTACACATCAATCTAGTAATCTCACGTTTCTTTTCCCTGCGTATGGATCCACCATAACGTCACTCTTTTCTTTTATCATTCTATTAATGAGTGTGATTAAACCATAACAACACTAATAAGCTTTTTCTTATTATTCCAATACACACTATCACCATATCTGGAATCTTATACTTCATAATAACTCATGAAGTATGCATACACTAGTGGTTATCTAACCTCAACTAGGTTCTTATCATCATTTGTCACTAATTTCCTCATTAAATGACTTTTAATTTTATTTTATTCGTCTCGACACTAAAATATATTCTACTCAAAATGACTCATCACATTTGAATTTCCTTGAAAATCATTCAATGTTTCCTTTACTTTTTAATGTCCATTGTCCGAACTTTTGTCTCAAATCTAGGTCCACTCGATCCTTCTACACTAAATCTCATTAATCAAACAATATCAATGAGAATAAAGACTATTATAGACTATTCACTAGGATGAGAGTTTACCTTTTTCCCTTTGTAATATTTCTTATGTCTTTCTTTTTTCATATACCATTGAGATTTAGGTTTCTACAAACCCCAATCCTCAATGATTCTCAGATCTTGAGACATTGATAGATACAAACCATCTTATTACTATTCAAGAATGACATAATATGTATATCTATTGCATAAATATAATACATCACAATATATAACATAACTCAGTATTTTATCTTTCATTACCCCCTCCAAATAAACATCGATAAAAATCATTTATTGGGTTCTCGGTTATCCATAACTTGAGAATCAATCTCCAAGTTAGTAAACCTGTACTCCAATTCAGTTCACAAGTAATGAAATCAGGTTCCGACACTAAACTGTATCAAAGTTATTCTTGATTCTCATACAACTTAAAAATAGGGAAGCTCGCTCTATAAGCTAGGGTCCGATACCAACTGTAGCATCCCTATCCCTATTAGGTCGATACCCAACCTGAAACACCAGTCATACTCAATTAGAGTAACAGTACAACAATCCTTCATACCTGATAATCACAATATATTATATCTTGTATCGAATAAATAATTAAAAACGTAGCGAAATTAAAACTTTTTCTATAAAACATAAGATATACAAAAATCGGCATAAATCTCGGTCCTAAAATCATATCCCAACCCTGTTTATTAAAAAATAGTAATTCAATACAATATATAAATAATAGGAAAATCAATTCATCGTTGTAACGAGCAATTACCTTAACTAGGTGATTAGTGTAACCCTAACCCTAATTAACACGAGTTTAGCTGGTGGTTAAACATGGCATGTCTCAATTAGCGTGTGCGTGTCGATTTGTGCTTGTAAGGTTTAAAATGTTATTTATTGAATTAATTAGAGTTATGTGGCTTAAAGTTGAATAAAATGAATAGTCAAAAAATTAGTGAAATGGGTAATAGCATTCGTGGGTCGTGAGCGACACACATCGGTTACGGGGTAATGCGCACACCCGAGTTTACTCATTAGCTCATTTTAGTATAGGCACATAAATATAAGTGTACATATATATATATATATATATATATATATATAAATCCTAAAGTTTAAGTCAAAATAAAATTACACATTGGATTCATCTCGAGATACATATTACGTTTGAGTCGAGGCAATGAATACTATAACCAAGAGTATGTACGGTGGGTTATTGGTATTATCCATGCCTTAATATGTGTGCAACCATATCTATAGGAAAATCATGTGCATGTATAGGCATGTGTCATTATTGGTGTCACATTAAGGATTTGTGACTTTGATTCATGTCCCTTGGATTGGCCTCGAGATTTGTGCACACTAATCTAGAAAAAACATATATTTATCTTCAAATTCAACACAATTGCCTCACTTTACTTCTCATCGATTGAAAGAAAAAAAGAGAAAGGGACAGTTCGATTAAGAACCAACAGAGAGAGAGGAGAGAGAGAGAGAGAGAGAGAGAGAGAGAGAGAGTAACCAAACATGAGTTGGAGGCGGTAAAGGTGAGGCGTGGGTGTTGTTATTTTTGTTGTTGTTGTTATGGTGCAGATAAGATAGAGTTGAGTATCAACGCGGATTTTTCATAATCCTTCAACTCTTATATCTTGTTGTGAATTTTCACTTTTAACGTAATTTCACCATTAAAATTATTTTCTTATATTCCACCTTTGATCTACACATCAATCTGGTTATCTCATGTTTTTTTTCCTACACGGATCCACCACAACATCACTCTTTTCTTTTATCATTATATTAGTGAGTGCGATTAAACTACAACAACACTAATAAGCTTCTTCTTATTATTCCAATATGAACTAGCACCATATATGGAATCTTATACTACATAATAACTCATGAAGTATGCATACACTAGTGGTTATCTAACCTCAACTAGGTTCTTATTATCATTTACCACTAATTTCCCCATTGAATGACACCTTTAATCTTGTTTAATTCGTCTTGACACTAAAATATATTTTGCTCAAAATGACTCATCACCTTTGAATTTCCCTGAAAATCATTCAATGTTTCTTTTACTTCTTAATGTCCATTCTCCAAACATTTGTCTCAAAGTCTAGGTCCACTCGATTTTTCTACACTGACTCTCATTAATCAAACAATATCACTAAGAATAAAGACTATTATAGACTATTCACTAGGATAAGAGTTTGCGTTTTCTCTTTGTAACATTTTTTATGTTTTTCTTTTTTTCATATACCATTAAGATTTAGGTTTCTACAAACCCTAATCTTCAATGATTCTCAATTCCTGAGACATTGATGGATACAAACCATCTTACTACCATTCAAGAAAGACATATTATGTATATCTATCACATAGATACAATACATCACAACATATAACATAACTCAGTGTTTTATTTTTCATTCCCCCTCCCCAAAACATCGATAAAAACCATTTATTGGGTTCTTGGTTATCCATAACTCGAGAATCAATCTCCAAGTCGTAAACCTATACTCCAATTCAGTTCACAAGTAATGAAATCAGGTTTTGACACTAAACTATATCAAAGTTATTCTCGATTCTAATACAATTCAAGAATAGGGAAGCTCACTCTATAAGCTAGGCTCCAATTCCAACTATAGCATTCCCTATCCCTATTAGGACGATACCCGTCCTGAAACACCAGTTGGACTCAATTAGAGTAACTGTACAGCTTGTCCTTCATACCTGATAATCATAATACATTATATCTTATATCGAATAAATAATTGAGAACGTAGCGGAATTTAAACTTTTTCGATAAAACATAATATATACAAAAAACCGACATAAACCTCGGTTTTTAAACTATATCCCAAACCTGCTTATTACAAAATAGTAATTCAATACAATATATATACAATAGTAAAATCAATTCACCGTTGTAACGACCCATTACCTTAACTAGATGATTAGTTTAACTCGAACCCTAATTAACCCGAGTTTAGCTCATGGTTAAGCTTGGCGTGTCTCAATTAGAGTGTGCATGCCGATTTGTGTTTTAAAGTTAAAATTTTATTTGTTGAATGAATTAGAGTTATATGGCAACTCCACCTATATTGAACACTATGTGTGCTACATAGTCGGTTCCAAGTCCGGATAAAGGAGGAGGACTCTGACGCCCATTTTTTATACCAAAAAATGGGTAAGGAAGAACTCAAAATCATTTTTCATATTGAAAAGTGGGGGAGGGAGGCCCCTAGCCCATTTTTCATTCTTAGAAAATGGAGGAGGTGCGAAAGGTTGAAAGCCAACATAAAACTTTTGTCACTTTTCATGAAATTATTGTTGTAATTAAAGTTATGTGCCCTAAAGTTGAATAAAATGAATAATTAAAAAATTAGTGAGGTGGGTAATAGCATTCGTGGGTCGTGAGTGACATACATCGGTTATGAGGTAATGTGCATGCCCATGTTTACTTGTTGGCATGCTCGGATAAAGTATAGGAGCAAAAATATAAGTGTACATATTTATATATATATGAATCCTAAAGTTTAAATGAAAATAAAATTATACATTGGATTCACCTCAAGATACGTATTATGCTTGAGTCGAGGCAATGAATAGTATAACCAAGAGTGTGTACGGTTGGTTATTGGTATTATCTATGCCTCGATATGTGCGCAACCACATCTAAAGGAAAATCATGTACATGTATATGCATGTGTCATTATTGGTGTCACATTATGGATTTGTAACTTTGATTCCCATCCCTTGGATCGGCATGAGATTTGTGTGCACAAATCTCAAGGAAAAAAAACTTATATTTATCTTTAAACTTAACACATCTGCCTCACTTTGCTTCTCATTGATCAAAAGAAAAAAAAGAGAAAGGGAGAGTATGACGGCCCTGTTGACTCGGGGTGACGTGTCTCCATGTACTCCTTGCCAGCTGGCCCAACTACACGTGTCTGGTACCTACCCGTCCTCTTCATGTTTCGCAAATTGTGTCCACGTGTGTATTATCAAATTAATTAGTAGATTATCCTTATTTTCTTAACTTATTCTTTGTGGGTATTTAACTATTTCAACTGTTACTTAATTTGTATAAGTAATTTAACACGGTAAACATTATTCAAAAGAGCAAATCCTACTGTGGAAAACCCTTTAAAGTACTCTGTATATAAGTGACAATACCATAAACAAGGAATATATACATGTACGGTGTCATCTCAAGTCTCCTAATAACCAAAATATACAAAATCTAAAAAATAAATACATACGAGTAAGTCCTCGACAGAGGGCAATCAGATGTAGTCATCTAGGATCTCCTTGCCCATACTGGTACTAGGATCTGCACTCAATCATCACAAAAAGACAGATGACAAGTCCAGTAACTAAAATCCCAAGGAACTCTTCTGAGCATTCGTATAATAAAGTAAAGGAAATGCAAGGAATATTGTCAAGTAAACATTCGGAATATAAAAACAGACAAATGTAAACGGCTCATCGCATGAATAGATAACAGACAAGCTAACAAATGTGTGTGCTCACTCTAGATGGACTAGATTGTACTTTGAGTCACCAAGTTCCCACCACTGGTCGCGTCCATTTGGCTTGACACTTGGTCCTTCGCGGCGCTGGCCAAATCCGCTAAGTCATCGACACATACACTAAGGGCAAGCTTAGGTCGCCATTCATTTAGGGCCAGGTCACACGTGCTACAGTCCAGTGCATCATGAACACACAACCAGGAAATCTGAGGGAGTAACCTCAACCCACATCCAAGTAACGGAATAGAGTAATGAACAACAAGGAATGATAGAAATGAAATGTAAAAAAACAAAATCAAATACTCAAAGTCTTTCAGTTGGGTTTTACAAACCTCATATCGCTCTTTGACCTCCCCGGACTCCCGTATCCGACCCGACAAGCTCCCGATACCGAGCAACGATTTTCCCCAAGTCACTGAAGTCAAGTTTGTATAGTTTCAGGTTATGTCCTAGTGTTTAGTCAGGTATTAGGTGAGAAATCACAAAACCAGCCCATAAAAATCCATTTTGATATGTAGTTAGCGCGCCAAGGGACATGTGTAGCACGCTATCTGATGGTAGCGCGCTAAGGGAATTATGTAGTGCGCTATTGTTCTTCGAAACGCAGAACAGTTTGCAACCCAAAATTATTAGCGCACTAACCGTTCCAGGTAGCGTTATCTGTGCTCGGGATATAATTCTCAAGTGGAGAATTCTGTCATAACCCTTTCAATTAGCTACCTTATTGGTTCTAACATGTTTTCGATATATAATTAACTTCAATAAACCCTTAAAACACCCCATAACCTCAATCTAACCAAAATTCCTCAAAATTCATGCATTCATGTCAACTCTCCAATTTCATGAAAATCATCAAATTTAGCTAAACCAGTAATCAATTCTCTATATATATGGTCTAACAACATGTAATTCATTAAATTCTCACTACGAATCAGAGACCTAATCACCAAAACTTGAATTTCATTAAACATGTCAAAAACTAGGTTCAATGGAAAGTGGAGAAGATGAAGGAGGTGATTACCTAGGTATACATCTCTTGAATTGGTCTTCAAAGGTGTTGAATCTCAGCTAGAAATCCTTTTTTCTTCCTAAGATCACAAATTTGCATGAATTTCATGTGGTTTTGATCAAACACTCCACTATCTCCTATATATATGTTTGGTCTTGATCAAGTGTGCATACGTATCTCGAGGATCATCTTGTGGTTTACAAGCACGCTGTCCTACACCTCCTGATGACTCCGATAGCACACTCCCTTCCTAGAGTAACTTAAAGTGATGATCTAGATGTCCATCTCAAGGTCCCTTTTTATCCCATGCAACTATAGGCTTATTTATTCCATTAATGTCACATTACCTTAAGCCTTTTAAAATCATATGGTTAGTATTTTATTTATCAAATTTAACCAACTCATGGCCCCACTAACCTTCGACTAACCGATACCGGTGCCTCACGTCTCGACATGCATTTCGAGGCGCGCAATAGCCTATTGTTCAAATTTAATTTAATTATCCTATGGTTACCTTACCCATTTCGATTTGATTTCATAATCATATTTCATGAATTTGTCGAGTTTCTCTAGTGTACTCGTACTTAGCCTCTCGATACCCGAGTTGACATGCACTTCAAGGCAACTACCCGTCACACAACCTCGCACGATATCGTTATTCAACATACACACATGTGATGTATTTAACAAATTGTTTAATAAATTGCATCGCAAATAAGCAATCCAACACACAATCAACTAATGTACCTAGGCCGACTTTTATCATAGTTTACCCGCAGCGTCCACGTGGATCTGAGCTGGCGTCCATGTCTGCAATTACGATATAAATAATAACGTTAATAAAATGGGCCATTACAAAGAGTTCGAAGAAGAACCCTCTCAAACCGCCTCATTTTGCTTCTCATCGATCAAAAGAAAAAAAAAGAAAAAGAAAGGGAGAGTACGATCGAGAACCAACAAGATGAGAGGAAGAGAAAAGAGAAGAAGAGAGAGAGAGAGAGAGAGAGAGAGAGAGAGAGAGAGAGATAGAGAGAGAGAGAGAGTAACCAAATGGGAGTTGGAAGCGATAAAGGTGAGGCGTGGGTATCGTTATTGTTATTATTATGTTGCAGTTGTTGAAGGTGGAGGCTCGGAAGAGTTTTTGCAGTTTGTCCGAGGAAGGAGACAATGTTAGGGCATGTGCCCTAGGTCAATCTACAAATATTGTTTATCTTATAATTTTAGTTAATAAAATAGAGGTTTTATTTGTTGTTTTATTATAAGTGATTGCATGTTTACCTTATAGTAAGATCCATGGATTTTTGTTGAAATATCCTAAATGTCCCTAGTCGATTATTATACTGGGAACAATAATGAATTAAGACTAGTGTTAATTTTGATTGATGGTCATATGATGATCATGCGTATAAGGATACGAATCAAAATCATGAGTACTTATTATGGAATAAGATACTGGACCGACCCACTATGAGAACACCACATGGATTAAGTCATAGGTGTTACTCATGATAGGTATATCATTTAGTCATTCGACTTGAGATTACCATAGACTTCAATATTAGGAGGATGATAATTTGACACAATCAAATGTTGTCTTTAAACGGGCAATTATAAAGATTTTGATTGGTTACCGTGTGAATAATATTTGAAGGTGTGTAATTAAGATAGAATTTGTCACTCTCGTATAGAGAGATATCAGTGGATCCCTCGATAAGATAGACTAATAATGGCCAAGTCCATGTGAATTGATATGATCAATGTCACTTGGATGTTTCTCAGTTTACCTAAAGATCGAGACTAGTACGATTGAACATTAAGGGTGACTTTCCATGTCTTATGTTTAATCAAATGATATCACACAACAAAAGGATATCATATACGTTATTAATTAGGTTGTATCGATGTTGATATTCATGATATTTGGGTAGTCATAATGCCTTGCTAGAGACCGCTTATGACTTGTATACCAAAATGGTTTTTGGTTCACTGCCAATGTCACATGAACCTATTGGGTCGCACACAAAGAATGACTTTGCACAATTTCAATTGGTCAAGAGTAATGAATTTTATATGATAAAATTCATGACATAAAAGCCCATACGATTCGTTATATGATAACTTATTAATAGGGGCTTATGTGTAATTTGCTTTAACTGCGTAAATACAATAGTTGTATTACGAATAGGATTTTAAGTGAGGGCTTATCTACACATATAAATAAAGGGTGGATCCCTAAAAACGATATAAGACTTCGTTTTACAATTTTTTGAGTTCTCTGGATTGAGGTATAGAAAGAAAAATCATTTTTCAATCTCTCTTGGGGTTTGCACTCCAAATTGTGGTCACCGTTCGTGTGTGGATTTCTGATAGAGGACGCGCACTTGAACGTCTTAAAAATTGAACAATCAAAAGGAAATCACGGAATAAGGTATGATTTAGTTTCGTAGATTTAGTTTAATGGAACTTATTTTCGATCCTGTTGGGATTTTTCAAAATTTTTTTTGAATTTTTCGCTCCGTATGAACCCCAAAAACCCAACAGACAAGTCGTCTCCCCTCCTAAATCGAGCTGGGTTTGAGTCTCCAACCCAAGTTCAAATAAGAAAAAATTTGCTGGAATGAACACAATGTTTTGACTCTCTCTTCGTTCGGGGAAGAAAACGCACTTGCACGATTGTACGTGTGTCCTTCAATGGGTCTGGCTAGGGGCTTGGGCCGGCTCGGCCCATGGGGCGAGATTGGCCCAGTGCCCTGGCCAAGTGTTAGGTCAGACCCATTGAGGTCGACCCGACCCAAATCTTTACAAAAAAAAAGAAAAAAAAAAAAAAGAAAAAAAGGTTCTAAAATTAAGGAAAAATCCAAAAAAATCAAAGAAAAATTAAGGAAAATAGTAATTTGATCAAATAAATAGGAATTGATGTATTTTCTATGAAAAATGAGTATATTAGGATTCTTTCGAGATTTTATATCGAAGTTTTCATCTCCTAAAGCATGAAATAATTTGATTGAACCTAAAACTCGTCAAAATAAATCGAAAAGCTAGAAATATGTAGCGGGGGTTTTAGAGTCGTCGTGGGACTCGTGAAACACATAATTAACTTGAAAAGAAAATTAAGAAAAAATCTAGAAAAATCCAAGAAAAATTGTAATTTGACCAAATAAATAGAAATTGATGTATTTCTTTGAAAAATGAGTATATTGGGATTCTTTTGAGATTTTATACCGAGGCTTTCACCTTGTAAAGCATGAAACAATCGGATTGAACCCAAAATTGGTTAAAATAAATGGAAAAACTAGAAAATATGTTGCAAGAGGTTTTAGAGTCGTCGTGGGACTCATGAAACACATAATTAACTTGAAATGAATTTATTTAATGTAGATTCACTTGGAAACAGATTAGGAGGTTCGGAGAACTCATTGAGGTTAGGAAACACCAATCGATGTAAGTGAGGCTCATATTTTCATAAATCATGCAATGTAAAATAGTATTATTAGAGCAATTAGTATTATGTATTGGGAATAGGGCAATATACTGTGACTTGAACTTGTTCTTATGTTGAATTCTCGTAAAGAGGTATACGATGGGCGAATCGACTAGAGTGATGATGGAAGTGTTGCATCATTAGCAACACTTTCCCTTCAAAAACCTTGAGGTGCCTAATTATTGCTTTCCTGTTTGAGTAGGTAGCTATGCTATGCCAGGATACACCACAGAAATGACACGTCAGCCAATGTGTGAGTTTCATGGACCATAATCTAGGATAACATGAGTTTACAGCTCATTTTTGAAATGAAAATACAAGTCACATGTATATTGAAATGAACTTTTATACTTGCATTTAGTTTATGTATTGATTATATTGTTTCTAATGTCCAAATAGATATATTTTGAATTCATGTTCTTATTCATTGCTTCCTTGATATTAATTAATGATTAATGGATTTCTGAGTCACATTGACTGAGCAAGTTGGAGA
The DNA here is from genome assembly GCA_039657325.1 of Stephania cephalantha. Taxonomy (NCBI): domain Eukaryota; kingdom Viridiplantae; phylum Streptophyta; class Magnoliopsida; order Ranunculales; family Menispermaceae; genus Stephania; species Stephania cephalantha. The sequence goes on along the minus strand of CM077572.1, from coordinate 39,377,978 downwards.
GCTCACCCCTTTTAATATTTCAGGTACTCGGCGTAGCGCAGCAGAGAAAGGAAAGGGAAAGGCACCCCGAGTCTTCTTAGTTTTCTCTTATTTAATGACTTTTTGTGTATTATAAACTGTTTGAGCTATAGTTTTGTAATATCACTGGGTTGGGATATGTTTTGCTAACCAATGGTTATGTTGGTTTAACGGTTTTTGTATATTGTAAAATAATGTCAAAAAAGTTTTAAATTTTTGCTTCTTTTATATTTTTATTTATTTCAATTTCCAATACACAGGTTGTGTTATCAAGTACAGGTTTAGGGCTGTTGGCTCTAGTTAGGCCTGATCTGGTTTACCAGGGCTTATTTAGGGTCTCAAGCCTGGTATCGCCCTAATAGGGATAGAGGATGCTACAACTGTAAAAAAGACTATAAACTCCTAATCTTCTCCATTCCTGAGTTGAAACGCACGACGACAACCTGAAATGTTAATTGGGGAATGAGCGCTCCAACTTGCTCAGTAAGTGATACTCGTAAGCCAATCAACTATCATCGTATATCGATGAGTCAATGAATAGCAATATGAATCTAAAACATATATATTCAGGTATTGAAATGATATAAACAATAGATAACATAATGCAAATTCAAAGGTTAAATGTAACCACACTCGTGACTTGTAAATTTGACTTTAATTACGAAGTCATACTCTCAGTCACTGGAGAATACAACTACAGAACCCGCAGGTTGGCCGACAAGGGATTCTGTTGGTTTATTTAAACTTGACTGAGCTACTAACCCTAAATGGACAATGAAGATTAAGGTAAAACTCCGACTAATTGAGGATAAAAGGGTAGAATCATTTCTAGGCAAGGCTTTCCATTCATTAGGACAAAGGGCGGAATTCATTTCTCGACATACCTTTTCAATCCTCAGTCTTAGTCTGCCTTATCGACTATTTCGGAGATTTTCCAATTATAAAATAGTCAAGTCACAATACATTGCCCCAATCCCAGTCTGTAATGTTATATGAACTAAATATACTAATTTACGATGCATAATTGATAAGAATATGACTCCCACTTACCTGTACCGAGCTTTCCTAACTTTATACCGACTTACATGATTCCCAGAGTCCTTAAACCTTTTCATGTTGATCAAAAAACTAAATTAAACTAATTTTCATCAATTTGGGTCTAATGCTCATTAGTTACAACCCTTAAACTGATCTCAATTGAATTCGAAAACAATTTACCACTTTTTAGATCAATCCGACCATTTCACATTTTTTGAGGTAAAAACTCCAATTTAAAGTCTCATACGAACCTCGACTTCTTCATTTTTCATAGAAATTCATCAATTTCTATTTATTTGGTCAAAATATTATTTTTCTGAATTTTCCTTCTTTTTCTTGAATTTTTTTCCTATTTTCCATCCTTTTCTCCATTTTTTTTATTAATTAGGTGGTTTGACCCCTAAACCAAACCAGTCCGGTTCAGTTGAGCCTTTCCTGGTTCAATCCGTTTCTGGGAAATAATCCCCCTTTCTTCTTCCTTTGCCTGTGTTCGTCAGATCAAATAGTTTTTTTCATTTTGAATTTTATCACTAAACACTTTAAGAGGAGACTCCTTCCTCGGACCCCCTACTCTATCTCCATCAAACTTCCATCAACAACTACCACAACTACACATAACAACTAACAACAACAGTACATCAATGACCCAAACAACAATAACACAACAACATAGCAGTCAATAATCTCACCTTTGTTTATTTGGGTCTCGACCTATCTCTATCACTAACGATCTCTCTCACCGTTTCCCCCAATTTCAATTTTTCTCTCTACTTCATAAAAAATTTGATTAGGCAGTGTTTGTGTGCATTTTGGGCTAAATATAAAATTTTCTCCAGATTTGTACACACAAATCTCGAGGTAGATCCAAAAAGTAGAATCCAAGTCACACATCCTTAATGTGATATCGATATTAACACATGCATAACACATGGACATTGAATTCCCTTGAGATGTGGTTGCACGCATCTTGAGGCATGGAAAATCTCTCCAACATCCCCCTTACAAACCATTCACTTCCTTAACTCAAGCGTAACACGTATCTCGAGGTGAATCCAATGAATAATTTTAGTGGATTTAAACTATATGATTCATTTACATATATTTATATAGATAACTAAATATAAATATATAGAAAACTTTTTATTTTGCGCCTATAAATTCACCACGCACGCTCATGACTACCCACAGGTGTGCATACTATTATGCTTCCCACACGTGTCACCCTAGACCCCGCGTGTCACTAGGCGCCCATGATAAGTCAATAATGAGACACATTTTATAGTGTTATTTAGGTTGATGTAGATAAAAATGATGATATTACGCTAGGTATTCTCTTTTTTGTAATTTCAGGATTTAATTAGGAAAAATGAAGAAATGGATGAAAAAGATGAAGAAGAGCAAAACAACTGAAGATCAGTGCCAACAATTAGCCAGCAATTCGAGAATACACTAGAAATTGCTATATAAATTGGTAGGAAAGAAAAGCCAACGAGTCATCAGCGAATTGGGAAATACTAATAGAGTCACCAGATGAATCAGTGGAGCACAAAGAGCTAAATTCAGTGATTATGTGATGGCCCCAACCCTACAAATTGGGCATCGCCTGACACTAGGCCTCCATTAACCCTCGGTAAACCAGTTCGGAGTTTATAAAGGCTTAGTCTGCCTCACAAAACGGTCTTTAGTACCTGATAGTCCACACAACCGAGTGTGTATATATATATATATATATATATATATATATATATATATATGAAATCATTTGTAGTGGAATTTAGATGTGATGAAAACGCGATAACAAATAAATTAAACACACAACGAGTTCTAGTTGTGGAAGCTAGTTTGTGGAAACCCTGTACAAAATATACAATGTACAAATCATAGTAACAAATAAATCATTTATGCTTCAAAGAATTCCATTAAGTTCACTTCTCCACAACACAATATCCTTTATTTAGAGTCGTCGAGTTAATCAACCCTTAAACTATCATTGGTCTTAAGACACATCATGGTACGTAAGTTTAATAACATCATTGGAGTAGAGTCTCAAAAGATCCTAGCCCCAAAGCATGATTGGTATCCTTCAAAACCTTAAAGAAACCTAGCCACATCTATCTTCAGGGTCTTTCTCGAGCAACTTGTTCACTCTATTCACAGGTGCTCGTCCTTTTCGATCATGAAATTTTTTTTAGGTGAATTACTCTTGTCTTAGCAACTTTACAAAGTCCCATAACTTTTAATTTTTTTTTTTAACATGCACTACTCGCATGAAAATTCTCTTAAGTACGCTTACTAGTGCATCTGCACCAATTCTAAATATGTGAGAATCTTGAGATGTATAATCTCGTAGGATTTATACTTGGGTTACCTTTAACCTCTAAAATGATCCACAAATTCCACATTTGCCCGTAATACTTAATTCATTTCTATGTCCCTAAAGGTGGTGGTCGACTTCACCAACCAAATGACTATAAATGAATAGTGTCACTAAAGTGGAGTTACTTAAGCTTCTGATCCAGCACTACTACTCCAGAGCTTTCTTCAAAGCTAGAGGAGTGTGTACATGCCTTATTCATTAGCTCTCAAGTCATCTCAACACTCTGCTTCCTTAGAGTCTGCGTTAACTCGCTCCCTTTACAAATTTTCATTTTTTTTGTTACGCATCTCACATATTACATGTCTTTTCATCATTTTTCTCAAATCAATAATATTCAATAATCCAATTATTTAGGAAGCTCTAACTCCTTGACGTACACAATAAAATTTCTCATTTCATTAGTTTAGGTTAGATCAAGTTAGGGTTAACCGTAACATAATTTACATCTCATGGATAAATAAGAAGGTAGAACTATTGACATGCTAACCAAGGTATGCATGACTGTTCGCTACATATCCTTCATTGAACAAGATATTTTTGTTGCATAAATCATTAGTTCTATTAGTTCTTGAATTCCTTATCTACGTTAGAGTGTAATGTATACAATAGCTTATACTTTTTTTTTATCAAGGAATTACATGTAGTTTAGGCGTCCTTATATTCCTATACCAAATTCACCTGTCTAAGATAGTCTACAAAATAAGAGAATAATAGCATATAATTTAGGGTTGACTAACATCACAAGTTTTCATGATTTGACAACTCTAAAATATTTAAACTTTACAATTTATGTTAAGTTTTACTACAGACTCGATTCTCGTAATAAGTTCCAATTTCATGGGTTGGAATCTATTACCTTTTTTTGTACTTTGATATCTACTCTCTTTACTTCTATCTAAAGATTAATCATCACCATTAATCTTTCTTTTTTTATCAATTTCATCGAATATGATAAATTTTACTGTATATTTCTTACAATTCACTCATCGTGCCTCAATGAAACACATAATTCAATACGACATTAGAAGTAGCTATATCGTATGCCTATTAATACCATATAATACATACAATCAAATAGAATATAATAAAGCTTATTCAAGTTTTTCCCCAATCTTACTTTCGATCGCTTCCCAAACAAGTCTCTAAGTTAGTATCATAGGGTTTCTACACTAAGTTCGTTGATGTTCCTAACTCTAAAAGTCCATGATCACGAACTAATATGGTTGTAGGCTTATTAAGAGCATAAGTCAAAATCTTACGCTCTGATACCAACTATGATGGCCCTAACCCTACAAATTGGGCACCGCTCGGCACTAGGCCTCCATTAACCCTCGGTAAACCAGTTCGAAGTTTATAAAGGCCTAGTCAGCCTCACAAACCTGTCTTTAGTACCTGATAGTCCATACAATATATATATATATATGAAATTATTTGCAGCGGAATTTAGATGCGATGAAAACGCGATAATAAATAAATTGAACACACAACAAGTTCTAGGTATGGAAGCTAGTATGTGGAAACCCCGTACAACATATATAATGTACAAATCATAGTGATGAGGGGAACTACACTTATCTCTCAACCCAAATACCCATTTTATAAAATAGTGTACATGGGATATAAATACATCAAATAACCTACGTATGCCGCACATCAATGTTCTCGAGCTCGAAGATTATGCCTGCAATTGTCACCAAAAGCGGAGATAATTCCAGTGAATTAATCCAGAAGAAGTTCAACAATAATTCAAATTAAACAATAAATAAGTCTATAAATCATGTAGGAAAAGAAACGAGGTTGAAAAGAACAATAAACCGCATGATAAACAGACTACAATGGTCAACGATAGAGACCTAGTGACCTGGAAGCAAATGATAGGTGTCTAAGTGGTCTTGACACTCTACACGTGGGCTCAAAGCCACTGGACTACGAGTAAGTGTCAAATACTAGTACGGTGGGACCAAGTTCGCTTCAACTGCACCTAATTCGTTCGGCACTGTCAGCTCATTTGAGCCGCAGCCCGAGAAAACATTCCAAAGGGAGCCACAGTCGCAACCAGATGCTCAACCGCAATGGAATCCTTGAAGTCCCGTGAGGAGCCATGACACCTGGTAGATGCTCACTCAAAGGATTCAGTCTTGTCTAGGAGCCACGAGCGTGACTCAGATGCTCAACCCATGAGTAAACGACTCAACTCGACCACTTAGACCCTAAGTCACTTGGTAGGGAAGTAGAGTCCAACAATAGGTATCATTTCCATCAAAAAATGCAAGGAAAGGAAAAGAATTAATATTGAGTTTCGTACTGGTTTACTTACAATACAATCGCATAAATTGCCATGTCAATTCGATGATTCGAATTGCCTAGTTGAGTCCTTCTTGCATATCTACAATTATACATAGTATAGCAAAAATGTTTTAGGGACCATTTGCTAAATAGAGACCTTGCGTAACTCAAATGGACTAGTTCGTCAATTAGTTCCTTTAATGACTCAAGTCATCACATAAAGGGCTTAAGATAATAAGATAATCTTATATTAGTTCAAATCAGTCAAAACATTCTCAAAACTTGAAATGAAGAAGTAAAACCTTATTTGAGTCATTTTATCAAACATTTGATGTGTATGTTCTACACACCAATTAGATCGATTCTTAATTTAGAAAACAACGTAAAGTTCGACAACAACTCATTGCAAATCGAACTTGAAGATGATTTGAACAAGAATGAAAATCTCACATTAGAACGAGGTTGAGTTCATTTATTGGATTCCAAACAAATTCAACAAAAGAGGGTAATGTTATTCTCAAAAAGTTCAAGATTTATCAAAGAAGGTTTAAACCAAAAAAAATGCGACCAATTCTTGGCTCAAATTAAACAAAATAATCTACATTGAGTTAAGAATCATAGAGAAATGAAAGGACTTTCTCAAAATGACTCAATGCACTTCAAACCACCATTGATACCTCGAAATTACACTAAAGTTAATGAATCGGGTTTAAAACCATATTTATCTTCACTTGAAGACTTGAAGAAAAATTATATAATGCTCTTTGAGATATTTCTTCAAACACTTCATGTGTATTAGCTAGCATTTTCATGAATTCAAGTTAGTTTCAACCAATTAGATCTCCATTATCAACATTTTCAACCACCAATGGAAAACCATCATTAACACCACCAAATTTATGGATTCAACTTTGGTTTGAACTAAAATTTGGTTGAGAGCCTCACATAGCCTTCAATAGAGTTCTTCAACTCATATGTCTTCTTCTTCTACAATTCCCTTTTTTTTCCTTCCCTTTCGCGAGCAAGCAATGCCATGTCAGAGTTGTTGTCTCCATCGCGCTGCTAGTCATCCTCCTCGGAGCAGTGACATCGTCTGCCATCTGTCCCCATCTAAGCTCCGACCGCCCTCGCCGCTGCCGCTCTCCTGGCCAGACTCCAGGCTTGCTGGAGCTGTTTATGCGAACCTCTGCGCGCCGGTCTCCTCGCTGGCCTATCGCTGCACCGCACCATCTACGCTGTCCGCACCTCCGCGCTGTTCGCGCCTCTGCGCCGTCCGCTTTCACGGCTGCTCCCTCGCCAGAGCTCACATCAGCCGTCACCTATCTCTATTCTTCTCTTTCTCTCTATGTGTGTGTACGTTGTGTTGTAGCTAGGTTTTTGTGTTGTAACATAGAAATTACGGTTTTTATCCCCTTTTTATTTGGTTGAGTGAGAAATTTGGGTTAAGACCCAACTTATTTGAGTTCTCTTTGTCTTTACATTGTAACACTTCAAACATGACATGCATTATGGACAAACCCTAGCCTTGTCCTCGCTTATCCAATTTAAATAAATTGGCGGTTTAAAGTGTTGTCGTCGCGAGCGCACTTAGTTTAAATTAAGTCACGCGAAGTCACAATATCATATAGTACTCGCAGTATTATGCCAGACAAAAATTAAAGTCATTTTATTTATTTTCTTTTATAAATTTGTGAACACTTCGACTTACCCCTCGATTGGGCATTTGACCACTAACTATTTGTAATTAGCGATTAATTAATGAATTAAAAACATGGGTTGTTACAGATTAACTCAGCAATTTGTGAACAAATTGTAATCGCTGACAAATTGCTGAGGTCAATAATGATTTTTTTAGATAAGAACAAGGAGATTGAGTTTATCTATGATAAGTATACTTACAGGAAACTATAAAATAGAACCTTAAGGCTTCAAAATTATTGTCTCTCGCTGAGCCCTCTATTAGTTCTTATTAGTTTTAAAGTCTTTTTAATTAAGTTTGAGTTTATTACTTTTGAAGACTCTTCGGATATTTAATTGAGGTATTTTACATTAATGTCTTTTATTTATTTATTTACTAAATTTTTATTATTAATATGAGTGAGTAGTTAATTATTCAAAACAATACTCTAGACATGATTGTAAACTGTTCATTAATTTAGTCATGACATGGAATTTATGTGTTTAATGCTTTAAACCAATTACACACGTCAATCACAGTTCTAGCAAGTCTTTTTTGCATATTTCAACTGACGATTCTTTGTATTGAGTACATAGTGGTCAATATGTTTCTTAGTATAGAGTATTAAAATCTATGTCTACAATTATTGACAGAAGTAGTAACTAGGATTAATCTATAAGACAATATTACTAGAGTGGATGTTATAGGTGATTGTGTTCTAAGTTATTTATTGATTAGCATATTATGATAAATGCTTGATTTAGATTAGTTATGACTTGTATCAAGTGTTAATGCTATCATAATTTCTATTTTATTGTGTTTTATCCAATAATTTGACTTACAAGGATAACGATATGGCTTATTTCCATTGAATATAGGAAATTCGATAGTTTGCTAAAGGCTATCAATCTATTGTGATTAGAGTTTAATGATTTAGGATCATTATATAGATATGAGGATTGATTATGACTATGCTTTACTGAAAATGTCTAGATATGACAGTTTACATATCATTGGCTAAGATGTATTGTTTAGATATTTAATTCATATTGATATATTGATTTATTGGTTATTTGTTTGAATTGCATTATATTAGTTTATTAATTTAAATTTTTTATAGTTTAATTATTTTAATTAATTGATTATTTTATTTTTAGATTGATAGTGTTTAATTCTCGTTTTAATTAGATTAGTTAAATTAAAGCAAATTAAATCCAATAAAATGTTAAGGTAGCCTTAATTTTTAAGAGATTTACGAAAACCACATGGAGATGATATCCGATTTACCACCACTACAAATAATAAGAAAATACAGGAAACTATTATGCATGCTCGACGCGTGTCAATTTTTGGCATCGTTGGTGAGGGTTTTTAAAATAATCTCTTGAAAAACTTCTTGTTGAATGTAATATAATATGGCGAAAGACAAGGAAGAACTGACTTTTAGGCAATCTGATTGGAATTTCACGGCTAATGAACCTATGTGTATAAATTTTACAGCAGAATTTTTGGAATTTGAATTGAAGTTTGGATTCGTAAATTCTTTACTGTGTTTCTATGGTGAAGATAATGAAGATGCTCAAATGTTTATGAGTGAGTTTGCACACAAAGTGAGCAAGTTAAAACCTAACGATATAGAAATATATTATGTTAAATTAAAAGCTTTTCCTTCTGTATTAAAATGACAAGCTTTAGATTGCTTATTTTACCTTCCTCAAAATTCCACAATCAATTGGTCAGAGATGCTACAAGTCTTTCTTGATCAATATGTCCCATCAAGACAAATTAGTTTATATAGACAAAAAATTAGTAATGCTATGATGGAAATTGGAGAAAGTTTTGATGAACTTTGGGATAGGTATCAAAGATTGATTTCATTATGTCCAATGCATGGATTTATAGGAAAACTTTAAGGCAATATTTTTATGTAGGATTAAATTACTTAGAACAAAGATTCCTAGACACATTATGTGGAGGGTCTTTGCTCCACAAAACTCCAATTTTAGCAAGAGAAGCTATAAATAAAATGGCTAAACAATCTAAGTAATATGGTGAGAACAGTGAACTAATTAAGGAAAATATGAGTGAAATGAATATCTCGCACAATAAGATAGTTGAGCTAAAAACCATGGTTGAATTATTACTAAAGGATATATCAAGCAAGGTAAAACCTTATGTTTTCTATAATGAATTAATTCATTCTAAATATGAATGCCCTTTGAGACAGCAAACCAAAATAGAAGAAGCTAATTCTATAATGAATCATTATAATGGGTTTGTTGATCTCATTTATAACTTTAATAATTATACAAATTACTTACAGCCAAATGTAGGTAATCGTATTACCAATCATGGTTATCAAAGGTATAAAACATCGAATAATTCAGAAAAGAAAAAAATATCAAATAATTTTAACATTACAAAATGATATAACCGAGTTAAAAAAACCAATTGAGTCAGATGGCCACACAAATGAGTAAATTTGTAAATCAAGGGAAACTACCATCTCAACCTTATCCTACTTTATACGAAAAAGCTCTAGCCATAACATTAAGAAGTGGTGAGTGCATGGATGAACCTAAAATGCCAAACCAATTATTTGCTAGAAAAGAAATAGAAACATAATTAGAGAAAGAAATTTAAGTAACAAGTAATAGGATTCCCAACGAAAAGGTGATGAACCTGATAAAAACAAACCAATAAATAGAAAACCATCATTCTCTCATTATTTGGAAGATAATAGAAATGCTAAAAAATTGTAGAAAGAAAAACAGATATATAATACATTAATTAAAGAAAGTACTAGTAATATACCTCTGTTTGAAGTCATTTAAAATGCACCTAAGTATCAAAAATTTATAAAAGATTTAAGCACTAATCAGATTAAAGCTAATGAAAAGGTGAGTGTAGGAGAGCATGCATCAGGATTAAGTCAAAAGAAATTACCTCCTACGTGTTCTAACCCTAGAATGTTTTTCATTCCATGTACGATTGAAAATATAAAAATTTCTAAAGCATTGTGTGATTTGGGAGCTTTCATAAACGTTATGCTTTTATCTATTTATTTGCAAATGGAAGATGTACATTTGGAAGAAACTGGTATAATGGTATAATTAGCAGATAGATCCACTGTTAAACTGGTAGGGTTGCTAGAAGATGTACTAATCGGGGTCAATGATTTAGTCTTCCCAGCACATTTCTATGTTTTAGATATGAAAGAATATAATTTCTTTAAAAGAACTTTTCTAATTTTAGGAATTTCATTTTTGAAAATAGCAAAAACAAAGATTGATGTTTCAAATGGAACACTAACTATGGAAGTAGATGACGATACAATGAATTTTAATATATATATATATATGACTTAATGAAATATCCAATGGATGTCTCTTCCTTATGCACAGTAGATATGATAGATCCATTAATAGACAGATCTTTCAGAAAAGATAAACAAATAAATTAGAATTGGTAATAGAATATGTAGAAGAAGATGATAGAGATGAAGAAACAAAATAGACAATAAGTACTTTGGATACATATAATGAACAACCAGAACTTACTTATTACCTTGATTTATCTAGATCTCATTAAAAACTTTCAAAATTAGATATAAAAACTTTACCATATCATTTAAAATATGTTTGTCTGGGGGACTATGATAAATAACCAGTAATAATTTCTAATAAACTGACAACTTTAGAGGAAGATAGATTTATAAATGTACTGAAAGAATTTAAAAGAAAAATAGGATGGACCATAGTTGAAATTAAAGGAATAAGTCCAGCTCACAAAAGCTTCTAGACAAGCTTAATGTAGATTAAACTCGCTTATGATGGAAGTAGTAAAAGCTGAAATATTAAAATTATTAGATGTAAGAATTATATTTCCAATAGCTGATAGCAATTGGGTAAGCCCAGCCCAAGTAGTCCTTAAAAAGACAGGAATTACAGTAATAACAAATGTGCATGGAGAATTACTACCAACTAGACGGTTGGAGGGTATGTATAGATTATAGGAAGTTGAATTTCTCAACTAGGAAGGACCATTATCCACTTCCATTTTTAGATTAGATGTTAGAAAGATTAGCTGGAAAATCTCATTACTGGTGTCTAGATGGTTATTCAGGTTTTTATCAAATACCCGTAGCACCAAAAGATCATGAAAAAAACAACTTTTACTTGCCCCTTTGGTACATTTTCTTATAAACGTATGCCTTTTGGTTTATCTAATGCACCTACAAATTTTTCATGATGTATGGTTAGCATTTTCTCTGAATATGTAGAAAATTTTATTGAAGTCTTCATGGATGATTTTATTGTTTATCGTAATTCTTTCGATGAATGTTTAATTAATTTAACTAAAGTGCTTAAAAGATTCATAGAAAAAAAACTTAGTATTAAATTATGAAAAATGCAATCTCATGGTAGATCAAAGACTTATATAAGGACATATAGTCTCACACAAAGGAATATAGGTATATCTACAAAAAATTCAAGTAACGAAAACGTTACCTTACTCCACTACGGTGAGAGAAATGCGCTCATTTCTTGGCCATGCAGGATTTTATGGAAGATTCCTAAAAGATTTTTCTAAAATAACACAACCAATATGGAAACTTTTACAAAAAGACATTCCTTTTGAATTTACCAATGATTGCAAGATAGCATTTAATAAATTAAAGAATTCTTTAACAACCACACATATAATTAAATCACCAGATTGGTCGTTAACTTTTGAATTAATGCATGATGCAAGTAACTATGCTAGTTGGAGCTGTTTTAGGTCAAAAAGTAGGAAAAGATTCTCATGGTATATATTATGCTTCTAAGATTCTAGATCCAGCCCAATAGAACTATACCACTATTGAAAAAGGAACTTTTAGCTGTAGTGTTTGCCTTTAAAAAATTTAGACCTTATTTACTAGGAACAAAAGTGATAGTTTATTCAAATCATGCAGCATTGCGATACTTAATGATAAAACAAGGTGCTAAACTAAGACTAATAAAATGAATATTACTTCCTTAGGAATTCGACCTTACTATAAAAGATAAGAAAGGACCCGAAAATCTAGTAGCAGATCATTTAAGTAGGTTAAAAAATAGAAAACCACCTATACCATTAGGGGATGAATTTTTTGATGAACATTTTTAAAATATAAAGACTGATGGCCCTTGGTATGCTTATATAGTTAATTATTTTACCACCAATGGGTTATTATTTTATTTGACGAGAGCTCAAAAAATAAAATTAATATGGATTCTAAACATTATTTATGGCACTATCCTTATTTATAGAAATTTTGCACCGACCAAATAATTAGGAGATGTATACCACAGTCAAAAGTATAATCAATTATATCTCATTGCCATATTTATGCTTGTAGAGGGCATTTTGGTCCTCATCGAACTGCTCGTAAAATTTCAGATTCCAGATTCTTTTGGCCCACTGTTTCATGATTGTTTTCTTTATACAAAATCTTGTCCAAATTGCCAACAAACTGGAAATTTATGACGTAGAAATCAAATACCTTTACTTCATATTCTTTTTTGTGAAGTGTTTCATATATGGGGTATAAATTTCATGTGACCTTTTCCACCATCAAATAGTTATGTTTATATTTTACTTGTTGTAAATTATGTGTCTAAGTGGGTAGAAGGAAAAGCTACTAAATCTAACGATTCAAAAATATTGGTTAATTTCCTTAAATCAAAGATTTTTATATTTTTTGGAGCACCTAGAGCTCTCATTAGTGATAGAGGTTCATATTTTTGTAATCTATTAGTTTCTAATGTACTTGCTAAGTACAACATCACACATATGACATCTACTGCATATTACCCACAAACTAGTGGACAAGCTGTAACTTCAAAAAGAGAAATTAAGTCAATAAAGGAAATAATAGTCAGTCCAATATGTAAGGATTGAAGTCTAAGATTAAAAGACGCATTATGGGCATATAAAACAACATTTAAGACACCCATAGGTATGACACCTTATAGGTTAGTATTTGGAAAAGTATGTCATTTACCAGTAGAACTAGAATATAAAGCTTATTGGGCAATAAAAACATCTAACATGTATTATAATGAAGCAAAAAACTAACGCAAGTTGAGTATTCAAGAATTAGAAAAATTAGGAATGACACTTATGAAAAAGCATTAATTTATAAAGATAAAACCAAAGCATTTCATGATAAGAAATTAGTTCATAAAAATTTTCAAGTAGGAGATAAAGTTTTACTCTTTTGTTCAAGACTTAAATTATTTTCGGAAAACTCTGTTCAAGATGGATATGACCTTTTATGGTTTTGAGTTTATTGCCTCATGGCACAGTAAAAAAGCTTCAAAAAAAGAAAAATATTTAAAGTAAATTGTCAAAGGTTAAAACCTAATTATGAAAATCTTGTTGAACATGATATGGAGATCATCAATCTCGTGCCTGAGAAATAAAGTTCGCAAAGTAATGAAAAGAAGTTCGATGTTTACATCAATGCGAGTGAAACCGTTAAGAATGAAACAACTACACTCTAAATGTATAAAAAGTTGCGCAATAAGAAGAAAAAATTGACAGGTCTATAATTAAACACATTTTATAATGTAATTTAGGTTGATTTTTAGTGTAAATGATTATATTACACTAGGTATTCTCTTATTTTTATGATTTCAGGTCTTAATTAGGAAAATAAAGAAATGGAAGAAAAAAGAAAGAAAAGCAAAAACAAGCAACATGAAAAATGAACCAGGGATTAGCCATCAATTTGGATTAACTCTAAAATTTTCCAGCAAAATCGGTAGTAGAAGAAGGCCAGCGAATCCACAACGAGTTGGAGAATGAACTATAAAAATCACCAGCTGAATCGATGGAACACTGAGAGTTGCACACAGTGATTTGATCAGTGATTTGTGTATAAGTAACGAATCGCTGAGAAATTGCTGAAGTTGATTATGGGTTTTTTAGATTAGTATGAAGTATTTGAGTTTATCTATGATGTGTATACGTAGGGAGACTATAAAAAAGGCCAGAGAGCATCGAAATAACTTTCTCCTTTTGCTCGTAAACCTTTTTCTTTTACTTTGTAGTTTTATTATCTATGTTTGAAGATACTTTGGAGCCTTAATTTATATTAAGGTATTTATTCATTCATTATGTCTTTTAATTATGTTTATGCGTTGTTTGTTTCCAACATGAGTGAGTAGTCTATTATTCTAAACAAACCCTAGACAATGTAGTATATTTTTGATTACCAAATAGTTATAATTAAGGAATCATGTACTTAATGCTTTAGATCAATTCATACACGTCAATCACATAATAAACAAGTTGTACATGTTTTTGCGTATTACAACTAAAGGAGATTAATATTCCATGCATAGTTGCAAATGTGATATGTAGTATTAAGATTCTAAATCTATGTCTATAGTTATTGACAACAATTATAGAAGTAGTAACTAGGATTAATCTATAGGCATTTTTGAAGTGGACGTCTTAGGTGATTGTGTTCTAAGTTGTTTATTATGCGGCTTCGACAATATTGGCTTATATTAGGCATGATTTTCATTGAACTTAATGCCATCATATTTCTATAGTGTTGCGTTTTATCCAATGGGTAGATTTACAATGATAAAAATGTGGTATTTCTATTGAATTAAGGAAAATCGGTGGTTGGTTAAAGACTATCAACGTATTATGAAATATGGTTTAATGATTTTAAGATTCTATATGTTTTATAATTATAACTATAATATGAAGTGATATTATATTCTAGTGTGTGAAAGTAACCCATATATATTATATTGTTTAGTAGGGGTTTATTTAGATCTTTGTTTATTTATATTGAATTGCATTTATATATTGTTTAAGTTAGTTTGAATTTGATCTGTTTATATTAATTTAGTTAGTTTGGTTATTTAAGTTAGTAATCATAATTGTTAAGTTATTTAGTATTTCAATTTCCGTTTAATTAGATTAACTAAGTCAATAAAAATAGTAAAAAGTTACTTTCCTTTGAGATCTCGAAAATCCATGTGAAGACGATATCCCATTTATCACTACTACAATATAATAGAAAACTGGAGAAATTATTGTGCATGCTCAACATGTGTCAATTTTTGGTGTCGTGATGGGAGATTTTAGATAATTTTTAAAGGATTATAGACATTGTATGGTCTATACATGTCGTCGTATTAACTCAACAGTATCTTTACATCTGTTTGATCCTAAAATTGATAGAACTTTTAATCGAAGTTTACGACAACTTAGGGAAAATTTAGTAAATAGGATGGAAAACAATAGTAATAATGTTGATAACAATGTCATCAATAATAACAATGATAATAGAGTTATCAATAATAATAGAGAACTCACTTTTAGACAAGCAAATCAAAATGTTACAACATATGAGCCTATGCGTATAGCATACCCCGATGGATTTCCTGAATTTGAACTTAGATCTAGATTTATTAGTGTTTTGCCCAACTTCTACAATAAAAACAAAAGAATGAACTTTATAACAAGTCAAACTTAAGGCTTTTTCTTTTGCATTGAAAGATCAAACACAAGACTGGTTGTTCTATATTCCACTAGACTCGATAACAACATGGACTCAAATGTTAGAAGTTTTTCAAGACGAATATATGCCTGCTAGAAAAATTAGTTCCTATAGAAAGCAAATTACAGTTGCTAAGATAAAAGTTGATGAAAACTTTAATGAATTTTTGGAGAGATTTCAAAGACTAATTTCTTCTTGTCCACATCATGGATACACTCAAAGAGTTTTATTAGAATATTTTTATGAATGACTCAGACACTTTGAACAAAGACTACTAGACACAATATGCGGTGGATCTTTATTTGAAACACCACCTACTTTAATAAAAAGAAGCAATTACTAAGATGGCAAAACAATATAAACAATATGGTGAAAATTTTAAATCTTCAAGAAAGAAACTCTATGAAGTGGATAGTAAGAGAAATAATGCAACTAACAATAAATTTGAAGAATTATCTAAGATGGTTAACTTATTAGTTAACAAAAAATCTAATCAAGTTAAGGCTTGCGGATTTTGTAATGAGGTTACACATCCTACGGATGCGTGTCTTACTATAGAGGAAGAAAATACTGAAGAGGTTAGTGCAATGATGAAGCAATTTTCTGGTACCCTAAGAAATCAATATGCTAATAATACTTATTATCCTAGAAGACCGAATCCAAATCTTAGCTATGGTCCTCAAAATCAGAATTATAACACTTATATACCAAAAGCTCAAATACAACCTGCACCTAATAAGCAGCCTGAACAAAACAATCAACCTTTGAATCTAAATTTTGAGCAAATATCGCACAACTTTATAATTCAAAGTCATCAAAACTTTACACTGATTTCTAAAAATCAAATTAAGACTAACAATACCATTAATGAACTAAAAAATCAGTTAAGTCAAATGAATTTTCAAATAAATAGGTTAAGTACTCAACGGAGTAGTCAAGTTAAAACACCTACTCAGACCAATGTTGCTCCTACTAATCAAGCACAAGTTAATGAAATATTCAGTGATAAGAAAGACACAACTATAATTGGTAGGATACCTAAAAAAAGTAATAAAAAGAAAATTCAAAGGACTATTGAAGAAGAAAAAAAAAGAAGAAGAAGAAGCCATGATGGCTGAACAATTGAAACCTACACATTTTCTTGGAAGGTTGTATTCATGGTATTTAGCCAGAGTTGAAGCATATGAAAAGTCTTTACAAAAGTCTTAATTAATTGATAAGTGTGAAATTGATAAGATTTGCAATAATCTCAACGAAGACATGTGTTCATATTCTATCGTTCCACAACGATTATCTGACGATATGGATGAAGAAATCAATGAAGACATTCTTGAATCATTTAGGAAGATACAAATCAATTAATCATTAATGGAATCGATAATGTAATTTTCTAATTATGATGAAGTTTTGAAAGAATTCTCTGAATCAAAAGACAAATTTTTAGAAGAATCTAAAGCAAAACTTAGGACAAAAGGTGTCTGCTTTAATTAAAAAAAATACCTTAGAATTAAATCATCATGAAGCTGAAATATATGTTATTAATGTAGTGACAATGGAAGATGGAAATGCTAAGACCACGAACAAGCAAGGTGAAGAAACTGCTAATCAACAAACAATTACCTAAGAATGAAGGGTTAAACAATTAAACAATGTTGAGAATAATAACATAGAGGAAATTAAATCTACGAAGAATAAAAAAGAAAAAAAAAGAATCCAACAATTGTCAATCTCGATGATCTAGGAGATATATACATAAACATAAAGGTCAAATGGGTTTGGTACATTAAAGCTATATGTGATACGGGTTCTTGGGCAAACTACATGTCGATTCATTTTTTCCTTGAAACTCAGTTAGAATTAGATGTACTTGCTTCCAAAAAAGTTGCCCTACCCAAATGGGTATTCAATGCGTGATTACTAATGTACCAGTGGAGATTGACAAATATATTATTCCCACATACTTTTTTGTCATGCCACACTTCATTAACGAAGATCCTCCATTAATATTAGGATGAACTTTCTTAGGCACTTCGCAAGCGGTCATGGATACTCTAAAGAAGACAATTACTTTTTGAGTGTATGGCCAAGCAATCACTCTCTGGAATGACACAAGAGTGGATAATCCTACACTTAAGTTCATAGAATCAGTTTAGGACTTGTGTTGTTCAGCCGAACCAACGACAGTAAATAAGAGTGCTTTATATGAGGCAACCCATACTCTATCTTTATTTTATGTTTTAGTATTAGGATTAGTTAGTTGTTTTGATATTCTCTCAACTTTTGACTCTTATAATGGGCATATTTTTTGAATTTAATTTCGGAATAGTTTCATATAAGGGGGTTGACCGAGCCAATTTATTTTTGTACTATATTATTTAATGAATTAGGTTTATGTTAATTAGTTATTTATGGCAATAAAATAAATTATTGAACGCATATCTTAGTTAAATTTTGGGATTATGAATATTTCTACCTTTATTAATATATGCGTGATAATTAATTAGAAAAATCGATTTAAATGGAAAAACATTAAAATTAAACTCGCGATTTCCCTACGATTCTTATTTGTACTGGAAGTTATTGGGTAAATCGACAATAGTTTCCAGAATCTTCAATGTAAATTCGAAGTCAGTGATTTCTCACCAAATCACGTTTATAACTAGAAATCACTAAACAAATCACTGAGTCACTGAGGGTCATTTCCAATGATTTCATCACGGATTCCTCAGCGAATCCACTTAAACCCTGATTTGCTCTGAACGATTTAGAGTTTTTAAAAAATAGAACCCCAAAATCGCCACATTTAAACAATTCCCACTCACAACCAATGTACCCTTTCAATCAAAAGACCAATTTTTGCCTAGATTCAACCCTCCAAAGCTCAACTTTAGTGTATTTAAGCGATTCCCACCTCAATCTTCACATATTCAACCCAAAAATGTGGTGAGTTTTGAGAGTATATAGCCACCAAGTGCTTGAGCAAGGGAGTTCGAATAGGAGCTTGAGAGAGTCTAAAGAAGCAATCTTGGATTCAATACTTGAAAGACTCACTTTCAAGAAGGTAATCAAATAAACCTTACCCTCTTATGGATCAAATATTTGATTTTTAATCGAATTTGGATTGATTGTTAGGATAGAAACTCAATTTTGAGATATTTACTTTAAAATGATTTTAGTATTGAATGATTCCTATTACAATACTAGTATGGGAGTGATGTGATGATCCACTTATCATTATCGAATTTTTGAACTATTTTTCATATATGGTGAGTAGATTGGATTTTATACATAAACTAATTTGAGACTAAGTTTCAAATGAGTTTGGCGGGTTTTTGTGAATATTTATCGATTAATTTGAATTACTTACAAAGTTTTTTTTCCCTAATGTTATTTTATCAAGAACTTTCATATAAGTTTCAAAATCTCAATTTCAAAAAGCATTTCCTAATGATTTCTTATTCTTGATAGATAGTTGAACTTTATCGAATACTTTTTCGATAAAATTTGGTGCCAAATGATTTTACTAGGTTTGTTCTTACACCTACAATATTCCAAATAGCCGTAGGTGGTAAAGTTCACAAGAAGAGAAAAGGGAAGGAAAATTTGGTAGAAAAATCAAAATCAGAATCTAAAGTTTCCCAAATCTAACTCACATCCATATCTTTCAACACACCTAGAATTAGACCGCATAAAGAACCTACTCCACCTTCTTCATTTAGTTACAACACCAGGGATGGTTATGTGGATGAGGAGGAAGTAGAGGAAGTTGATCAAGATACCGATGGGGGAGAAAAACTATGAATTGAGGAAGGAAAATTTTGTAATGACAAGGCCTATGAAAAATTTAGAAGTGATTTAATTAAGGATAGGAAATTGATCCCGAAGAGGGGATTTAATGTGAAAAATGAATTGAAGTATAGGCCTAGGATCTTAGACATTATAGAGACAAGAAATTGGGGTTTACTAACTAGAGAATACAACCACCTAGATCCAGAGGATGTCCCTAGTGAATGGGGTTGTGAAGCTTTAGTGCGAGAATTTTGTGCCAATGCATATGGAAATGAGAGTAAGACTGAGTCCCGAGTTAGAGGAATGACACTGGATTACTTCGTTGTAAGAATTTTCAAATCCCAAAATTTCTAACCCGGTAATTATGGTTAATCAAAGATTAAGGGATCCTAACTATGGTTTTGGCCGCGAGTCGGGAGTTAAACACCACTGAAATTGAGATTTATAATAAATTTATTTTTTTGTGATGTGTGCCTATTGTTGTGTACTATAAACTATGTTATTTTACGAAATTCAAGTCGGTTGAGTGAATTCGGTGTTTCGTGGGGTTTTGTCTCGAGATATGTGTCAAGACGCGTGTCGAGAGAGTAAAAATATCGATTTGAAAATTTATTTCAAATTTCTCGATGAATATTTGGTTTTAAATGTAAAATTCAAGTTTGGGATTTTAATTGGTTTAAACGAGCCAACGTGGGCCCCACGCTTCGATTTTCGTAGAAAGACGGGTTGTCCGAGGGTTTTGGAGTATTTTGATAAATTCTTCAATTTTTGGCGAAATTGGAGAATTTTTCTGGGTTTAATTCGGATGCAAAATGAAGAGATAATTATGAAAAATAATTGAAACTAAGTTTAAAGTTCGAATTTGAAGTTTAAATGGGCTTAAAGAGCAGACGTGGAAAATTTCTCTCGATATGCGTGTAAGTCGGTATTGGAGGTTGTGTGAAATGAGACAAAGTTGTGCGAGATCTTGTGTCGAGTTTTGTGTCGATTAACGATAGTCGAGGTTGAGATTGAGTCCAAATTGGTGCACGTTTGGTTAAGTATGGCAAGAGGATTGGTCCCAAAGATTTTAGTATGTCATGGACAAAGTTAAGATTTTTGGGTTTTTAGTGTGACCAAAACCAACTTTATGAACGTTTTATGGAATTGGACTATTTTGTCTAGAGTTTAGCTCGATTTGACCTAAAATTAGATTGAAAACGACCACCGGAAATTAAGCTGCTCACAAGCAGCTGAAGGTTTTATATATATAAACTAAAATCAATTAAAAATCAAACGATTCATAATTTCATTTCAATAGAACCGAACGTCCTTAACCCTCACAATTTGGTCTCTCGATCGCAGAGCTCCCGATGTCCAACTTTCACCTGATTTCTTTCCGCAACACTGCAGAGGATCATGATACGGTCGATTCGAGCTAAATTTCCAAGGTGGAAATGAGGTATTCGGCCTCCAATTTGGTAAATTCTCAATGCCAGGCATTTTTCCTCAATTCAATTTGAATTCTCACGATTTTTCGATTTCTTTCGCGGGGTTTTGATAAAAATTGGTAGGAATTGTTATTAATTGGTATATTGGATTGATTTGCGTCAATTTGGGATAAATTTCATCGATGTGGGTTAGGATTTTGATGAGGTGAACTAATGCAATTTAGTTGATAACTATTTTGGAGATGTTTTAATTGTTGATATTGATTTATAATGGTTTTTCGATGAATTGATTTTGATCCAATTTGACTCCACGGGCTGTGAAAATATTTTGATGTTGGTATCGAGTGGTTTGGTGGCATTTATTTTCGAGTTTAGAGGATTTAATTGCGAGAATATCGATTTGGAGAAGCTTTTCTGTTTAAAATAAATAAAGTTAGCCTAATTGATAGACCATATGGGAAAATTCATAACTTCTCCATCGGTGATCTGATTTGGTGTTCTTGGAGTCAATGGAAAGTAGGACATGAATACCACAAGTTTCTTTTAGGTCATTATGACAAATATTGAGGTTTTCAAGGTTAAAAAGTTATCCCAAGTTGGCTAGTTGAAAGCTAGTTGAAATAGTTATATAAATTAATATTTTTGATAACTTTTCTCAAGCGTACTTTGATCGTGGTTTTCATTGGGTTTCGTGATATGGTTTCACTCGAGCTTGACCCACAATATGATTGGGTATGTAGGGGAGCTATTGGAACCATTTCAAGATGAACAAACGCTCCGGGAACCTCAAAAATTAAGCTTGAAGTTGGCGTTTGTAAGGTTAAGTAAATCTCATAATAACCTTTACATTGTATGATTATATTTTCGTATAAATTGCATTAGTCCTTGAAATTGCATTTTTGTTATACATGCATATACGATTTGGGAGGATAAGGCGAGTCTACCTGATTGTATTACGAGGTAGAACTATTTAGTGTCTGCCTGACTATGTGCACATATTAAGCTACTTGACCGTGTATTACAGGGTAAAAACTTGTAGTGTTTGCCTAACTTTGTACAGGGTAGAACTATATTATGCTTGAGTGGCTAGAGTCACTGATACTTTGCATTATGTGGTTATCATGAGATCACGTTGAACCAGATCATACTCCCATAGTCTACAGGAACGAGACTCGTTTGGTTACTCTCCCCGCGCATGATTCCTTATTATTATTTACTTACCACTTTTGGAGAACATTATCCGATTGTGGTCGGATAACAAAAAGGGGATGGATTCATGGTTGTGTTTAAAGTCCTTGGATTACATTGTTTATTTAAATTCCTTGGATTATTATGCATTTGGTTACTACAGGTGTACTAGATAGTGTGGGATTTACTTATCTGACATTATTGAATTTTTATAGTTGGATAATGGCAGATTCTAGCAGCGACAAAGGAAAGGGAAAGCTTTCCGATTATTGGTGACTTGCTCAGTTCCTTTTTATTTATGTTTGTATTATTTTGAATATAAAATATTGTATAAATGGGTTTTTGGGTTCGTGAGAGGTTACGATCTCTTTTGAAATTGTTGAAATGATTTTGAGACGGATTGGAATTGTTTTAATGATTTTAGAACGGATTGGAATGCCGCAGAGCTAACATAATGATAGTTTAAGAATTTTGAAAGTCTGAGATAGGTTAAAATGAATAAATATTTTTGTGAATGCAATATATCTTGTTATGAGGTGGATTGTGAGTCATTCGACATTTCCACCAAGTTGAGCAGGTTTTGTGAAAATTTTTGAAGGTTGGGTTTTTCGGTGTAGGCTCAAGAATAGAGGAGATGTTGTCGAGAAGTTTTTATGGAATTTTTGAGGATAACATAATTAATCTTTACTGAACTTTGAAGTTTAAGATTCACTTTAGAACCTTTTGTGTTTGATAAAGAATCAAACTATCGGAGAATTAAACTTATGAGTCACACTATGAAACTTAGGGAGAGGATAATTGAAAATAAGCTAAGGAGAGAAACAATAATATTAGAGAACCAAATTGGCTTCATGCCTGGGAGGTCAACTATGGAGGCAATTTTCTTGGTAAGACGATTGTTAAAAAATATAGAGTAAAGAAAAAGATCTTCATATTGTACTCGTAGATTTAGAAAATGCATATGATAGGATTCCTAGATATGTTCTTTAGTGGGTTCTAGAAAGAAAAGGAGTGCTTGCTAGATACATAGTCAATATTAAGGATATGTATGATGGAGTAGTAACGAGTATAAAGACATTTGGAGGAGCTACAAAAGAATTTCCCATTATGATAGGACTACATCAAGGATCGACTTTAAGCCCATATTTATTTACTTTAGTTATGGATTAACTAACTAGGCATATTCAAGAGGATATACCATGGTGTATGCTATTTGCAGATGATATTGTCTTAGTGGATGAAACAAAAAATGGAGTGAACAGGAAATTAGGACTCTGGAGGAATACATTAGAATCTAAAGGCTTTAAGTTGAGTAGGACAAAGATCAAATACATGCACTGTGAGTTTAGAAACACTAGACATCGAGATTATGGAGTGATAAAATTAGGTGAAGTTAAAGTTCCTAAGTTGAATCACTTTAGATACCTAGGATCAGTCATACAAAATGATGGTAATATTGAGAATGACGTCACACATAGAATTCAAGCTGGATGGAAGAAATGGCGGAGTGCAACAAGAGTGATTTGTGATCAAAATGTTGCTACTAAGTTAAAAGGGAAATTTTATAGGACCACAATTAGGTCAGCTATGCTCTATGGAAGTGAATGTTGGGCGGTAAAGCAAAAACAATTACATAAAATGAACGTAGTAGAAATGAGGATGTTTAGGTGGATGTGTAGTAAAACTCATAAAGATAGAATAAGAAATATGGAAATTTAAAGACAAGTAGGAGTAGCACCAATTGATACAAAGATTAGAGAAGTGCAGTTCCGATTGTTTGGTCACCTGCAAAGACAAACTACAAATGCCCCCACTAGAAAACTTGACTCAATAAAAACTGTAGAAATTCAACGAGGTAGGGGTAGACCAAAATTAACATGGGATGCATTCGTTAGGAGGGATTTGAATGGTCTAGAAAGCTCACCTTCAATTACACTTAATTGAGCACAATAGAAAAGTTTGATCCATATAGCCGACCCCAATGAAGTTGGGATTGAGGCTATGTTGTTGTTGTTGTTGGTGTTGTATTGAAGGAGAGGTTAAGGTTGCTAGGTTATCAAGAGATTAAGGTAATCTAGGCCTGTTAGATGCCGTAATTTGGTGGGGTCTGACAATATTGGTATCAGAACCAGGTTTTCCAAAGGAATATTGTTGATTGATGTTTAATGAGAGATTAGTTGGGAAGTAACGTGATGGAATGAGGTTAAAAAGTCTAAAAACTTTATGATTGTTTTATTTGTGTTATATATTATCGAGATATCGATGGATATAACATGTTGTCCACTTATAGTACAGCAAGAGCTGGGTTATGAATATGGCTAGAATAATAGGATTCACAACATGTGAATTCAAATACTTTTGAGAACTTGATTGTGAAGATTTTAGAGTCGATAAATACCTTATGAGCACAGGTAGCAACTCAAGTATTTGTGGTTCATGTGGCCAAATAAGTTTTTAATGCCATTTCAGCCGCTTTGGAAGAGCATGCTACCATTGCAATTCGTTGGAGAATTGAACCGGTTGTTACAGTTTTTCGGTTTGGACTGATTCATTCGTGGATAGTGGAATGTCACGAGAAGAAAAGTAGGAAGAGTTTTGTACTATTATATCGACGACTAAAGTGAATACTACTAGAGGTTCGAAATAGAGTTAGCCTATGTGATTACATAAGCTTTTCAGCGCGAATCACGATTATATCAGGGCATCGTGGAGTCAAGACAAGGCTCAAATTTTGTGTGTAAGAAAAAAATTATTTTCATTTTAGGTTTGACCCAAAGGTTTAGAATAAAGGAAAGATCGGAGGATCAGTTGAGATGAAGCAAACAGGCTCAAGAGGGACTCGATCATAGTCTTTTAGCGTTCAGGTCGAAAAGGTACACCTTAGTTGCAAAGGAATGGATGTAAGGGTCAAGGATCTCTGGGACAGACCTCGAATCAATAATCGACAACTTGTTAGGAATCTTTTGTATGTAGTAAACCCACAGTGACATGTTTTAGGTGTGAAAAAGTAGGGTCCAATCAACCGAGACTGTTCTCGAAATCTGAGCATGATTACATTTTAGGTGTGGAATGAAAGTATATTACAAGATTGCGTTTCTATAGCTCTTAAGAGTGTCCTTTTATGTGTCACAGACTCAGCAACATATCGAGAGAATATGTTCAGGTGGTAACTAAACGAGATTTAGATATAAATCTTAATCTTATTGAAGGTACGATTTCAGTTGGTGGTCATGTGGTGATTCAGTTAGGGCTAACTCCAGTGTGAGTCCCTATTCATCTTGTACTCAATACTAAGAGTTAGGGATAAGGATGATCTTCATTTTAATGTGTGAGAAATTTATTGTTGAGATTTTCAGACACGTGATGACCATTGATCTCTATGTGTTGGAGTTTTTGGAATTTGATGTGTTGTTGAGAATGAGTTTTGGCTAGTCACTAGGAAAAGAATGGAAATTCTTCCTGGAATTATAGTACAGAGGCAAGATTTGAAATTGAAATAGAGAAAATTCTTGTGGTTGTAAATTCTCAGACGTGTTTCTTGATGATTTACTTTGAATTCCATTTCCTAGAGAGATTGATTTTGTGATTGATATGGTTCTTGAAACTAAACAAATAATTATTCCGTCCTATTGGATGACTACGAAGGAATTGTAGGAGTTGCAAAAATAGTTGAAGGAGTTCTTAGATAAAAGGTTGTTGTTATGTCATTTAGGTTGACTAATGCTTCAGCGATGTTTATGGATTTGAGGTGAAGAGTGTTGAGGTTATATTTGGATCACTTTGTGATAGTGTTTATTAATGATATCTAAATATACTCTAAGACTCGCGAGGATCATTAACAATATCTTAGAGTTAGTCTTTCAAAGTTGAGAAATCATAAGCTGCACGTCAAGTTTAGAAAATGCAAGCTTTTGTTGTATGAGGTGAAGTTTTTGGGTCATGTAGTTAGAATAAAAGAAATTTTGGTGGGTACAACCAAGATTAAGGCTATTATTGGTTAGTCGGAACCTACCACAGTGATGGAGATACGGAGTTTTCTAAGTTTGGTTGGCTATTATTATAGATTTGTAAAAGATTTTTCTAAGATAGCTGTGTCAATTATGAAATTAACTCAAAAAAATGTTCCATTTATTTGGTCAAAGGAATGCGATAGTATTTTTTTTTTGAACTGAAGAAGTGTTTGACTTCAACACTAGTTATTGTGTTGCCTGAACCTGAAAAAAGACTTACAGTTTATAATGATGCATCGATGATTGGTTTGGTTTGCGAGAATGGAAGATGTTGCTTATGTCAACAATTAATATTCAGAATGGAAGGATGATTGCTTATGCTTCTGGCGATTATTAAATATTCTATTTAGAAGAATTATTCTTTTCATGACTTGAAATAATTGTTCTCTCAAACAGAGTTGAATATGAGACACCGACGATGGTTTGAACATTTGAAAGACTTTTATTTTAATTTTGAATACCATTCGGGTAAAACTAACATTATTGTTGACGCATTGAGCATGAAGAGTGCTGAAACATTGAGTGCAACTAGTTAATTGAATTAGAGTATAACTTACATAAAAAAATTATTGTTATAACTTTGTTGGAGATTCGTAAGGTTGATGATGAATCGAGTTGTGCTCACCTTAGAGTACAATTTGTCTCTATTCAGAAAATGATAGAATTTCAGGAAAGTGATGTACATTATGGAAAAATTCAAAGGGATTTGCTAATGACAATAATATTCAGATTCAGTTGACTGCGGATTATAGTTTTAGGTGTAGAGGCCGACTATAGATTTCGTCGGTGGCTGAGTTTTGGGATGAGATATTGAGAGAATTCTCATAAGTCTAGGTAAAGCATTCATCCTTGTAGAACCAGAATGTGTCATATTATGGGGTGATTGTATTGGTGGTCAGGGATGAAAGCTAACGTGGGTGATTATGAGAGGAGATATGAGATTTGTCAACAAGTTAAGGCCGATAGGCGGAAACCTGGAGATACGTTGCAGCCACTTTCCATATCGTAATGAAAATGGGAACATATTGTGATGGAATTTGTTATTCATCTGCCTACTTCTTGGAAGAAACATGATGCGGTGAGGATTATTGTTGATGGACTGACAAAGTCTACTCATTTTCATTCTATGTACATTTCGAATACCTTTACACAGCTGAGCTTGTTGTGTGGGTGAGAGGTGGCTCGCTTGTTTGGAGTGTCGCTGATGATAGTTTTTTTTTTATTTTGATGCTCGGTAAACATCGGGGTTGTGGCAGGGCATACAAGAGTTGTTCGGCACTCAGTTTTATTTCAATACTATGTTTCATCCTCGGGTTGATGGTCAAATTGAAAGGTTCCTTTATGTGTTGGAGGACATGCTCAGGCTTATGTACTAGTATTTGAAGGTTCATGGGAAGAATACATACCTTTGTGTGAGTTTTTTTTTTTAATAAATGTTGTTAATCGTGTATTGAAATGACTCCATTTTAGACATGGTATGGGGTACCTTGTCGATCTTCTGTCGGTTGGGCTGAACTGGAGGATTTGGTGGAGTTGGGGTCACAAATGGTTGGAAATCACACTGAGGTTGTGCAACAGATTCATCTAAGATTGATAACGGTTAAGGAAACATACAAAATTATTATGATCTCTATCACCGGTTTGTGATATATAGTGAAGGAGATTAAGTGTATTTGAAAGTCTCCGCTCGCAAAGGCCATCATAGGTTTGGACAGAAAGGAAAGCTCTCGATAAGATTAATAAGAGTTTTTCAGATTATGAAATGGATTGGGAAGGTGGTGTATGGATTGGTGGTACCGCCTCAGCTAGCCCAAATTTATGATGTATTGCACGATTCTATGCTCAGGTGAAAGGAAAATAATTCGTATTATATAGTTGAATGGAATCAGTTTGATTTATAGGGTGACATGTTATACGAAGAGGAACTTATATTGATTGTTGATAGGAAGGTTCAAAAGTTTCGAAATAAAGAAATTCCACTTGTTTTGGGTAAGTGGCATTTTCACGGTGATTTGGAATTAACATGGGAACGAGTGGTGTGTATGAGATAGCATTTTTCGAATCTCTTTTAGTCCAGTTAAATATGGTTCAATTTTAATTTTAAGGACAAAATTCTTATTAGTTGGGAAGATTATCAAAACCTGAAATTTCTTAACCGATAATTACAGTTAATCAAGGATTAGGGGATCCTAATTATGGTTTTGGCTGCGAGGCGAGAGTTAAACACCAGGTTGAAATGGAGATTTATAATTAATTTAATTTTTTGTGATGTGTGCCTAGTGTTGTGCACTATAGAATATGTTATTTTGTGAAATTCAAGTCGGTTGAGGGAATTTGGTGTTTCGTGGTATTTGTCTCGAGATACGTGTTGAGACGGGTGCCGAGAGAGTTAAAATATCAATTTGAACATTTATTTCAAATTTTACGACGAATAATTGGTTTTAAACTTAAAATTCAAGTTTTGGACATTAATTAGATTTAATGGGCTGACGTGGGCCCACGCCTCAATTTTCATAGGAATACGGGTTGTTCGAGGTATTTGGAATGTTTTGGTAAATTCTTCAATTTTTAGTGAAATTGGGATATTTTTCAGGGTTTAATTCGGACGCAAAATGAAAAGATAATTATGAAAAATAATTGAAATTAAGTTTAAAGTTCGACTTGTGAAGTTTAAAGCCGACATGGAAAATTTGCCTGATATGCGTGTAAGTCGGTATTAGAGGTAGTGTGAAATGAGACGAAGTTGTGTTAGATCTTGTTTCGAGTTTTGTGTAGATTGAGGGTAGTCGAGGTTGAGATTGGGCCCAAATTGGTGCACGTTTGGTTAAGTATGGCAAGAGGATTGGTCCCAAAGATTTTAGTATGTCATGGACAAAGTTAAGATTTTTGGGTTTTTAGTGTGACCAAAATCAGTGTTATGAACGTTTTATGGAATTTGACTATTTTGTCGATAGTTTAGGTCGATTTGACCAAAAATTAGATTGAAAACGACCACTGGTAGTCAACACATCAAAATAAAGATTTCAGGAATTAATAAATAAAAAGAAATTAAGCTGCTGACAAGCAACTGAAGGTTTTATATATATAAACTAAAATCAATTTAAAATCAAACGATTCATAATTTTCATTTCAACAAAACGGAACGTCCCTAACCCTCATAATTCGGTCTCTCGCTTTCGGAGCTCCCGACATCCGATTTGCGCTAGGTTTCTTTCTGCAACACTGTAGAGCATCGTGACACGGTCAATTCGAGCTAAATTTCTACAGTGAAAATGAAGTATTTGGTCGACAATTTGGTAAATTCTCAATGCCATATATTTTTCCTCAATTCAATTTGAATTCTCTCGATTTTTTAATTTCTTTTGCAGGGTTTCGATAGAAATTGTTATCAATTGTTATTAATTGGTGTATTGGATTGATTTGCGTCAATTTGGGATAAATTTCACCGACGTGGGTTAGTGTTTTGATGAGGGGAACTAATGCAATTTAGTTGATAACTATTTTGGAGATGTTTTATTGATATTGATTTATATTGGGTTTCTGGATGAATTGATTTTGATCCAATTTAACTCCACAGGTTGTCAAAATACTTTGTTGTTGGTATCGAGGGGTTTCATGGCATTTATTGTTGAGTTTAGAGGATTTAATTGCGAGAATATTGATTTGGAGAAGCTTTTCAGTTTAAAAGAAATAGAGTTTTCCTAATTGACAGGCCATATGGAAAAATTCATAACTTCTCCGTCGGTAATCCGATTTGGATGTTGTTGGAATCTATAGAAAGTAGGACATGAATACTACAAGTTTCTTTTAGGTCATCATGACAAATATTGAGGTTTTCAAGGTTAAAAAGTTACCCCAAGTTGGCTATGTGAACGCTAGTTGAAATAATTATATAAATTAATATTTTTGAAAACTGTTCTCAAGCGTATTTTGGTCATGATTTTCATTAGGTTTCTTGATATGATTTCACTCGAAGCTTGACCTATAATATAATTAGGTTTGGGGGGAAGCTATTGGAACCATTTTCAAGATGATCCGTCACTCCAGGAACCTCAAAAATTAAGCTTGAAGTTGGCGTTTGTAAGGTTAAGTAAATCTCACAGTAACCTTTACATTGTATGATTATATTTTTGTTTAAATTGCATTAATCCTTGAAATTTCTCTTTTGTTGTACATCCATACATGGTTTGGGAGGATAAGGTGTTACAAGTCTCCATATAGGGGTCTGCCTGACTGTATTACAAGAGAGAACTATTTAGTGTCTGCCTGACTGTGTGCACAGTGTATATTAAGCTACTTGACTGTTATTACAGGGTAAGAACTTGTAGTGTGTGCCTGACTGTGTACAGGGTAGAACTATATTATGCTTGAGGGGCTGGTGTCACTGATACTTTGCATCACGTGGTTATTATAAGATCACGTTGAACTAGATCATACTCCAATAGTCTAGAGGAACGAGACTCATTTTGTTATGCTCCACGCACATGATTCCTTGTTATTGTTTACTTACCACTTTCGAAGAACGTTATCTGATTGTGGTCGGATAACGAAAATGGGATGGATTCATGGTTGTGTTTAAATTCCTTATATTACATTATTCGTTTAAATTCCTTGGATTATTATGAATTTGGTTACTACAGGTGTAATGGATAGTGCAAGATTTACTTATCTAACAGTACCGAATTTTTTTAATTAGGTAATGACATATTCTAGCAGCGACAAAGGAAAGAGAAAGCTTTCCGATTATTGGTGAGTTGATCAGTTCCTTTTTATTTATGTTTGTATTGTTTTATATATATAATATTGTATAAATGGGTTTTTGGGTTCACGTGAGGTTAAGATCTCTTTTGAAACCGTTGAAATGATTTTGAGATGGATTGGAATTGTTTTAATGGTTTTAGAACATATTGGAATGTCGCGGAGCTAAGATAGTGATGGTTTAAGAATTTTGAACGTCTGAGTTAGGTTAGAAATAATAAATAATTTTTTTGAATGCAATATATATTGTTATGGGGTGGATTGTGAGTCTTTCGGCGTTTCAACCAAGCTGAGCAGGTTTTGTGGAATATTTTTGAAGGCTAGGTTTTCCAGTGTAGGCTTAAAAATAGAGAAGATGTTGTCGAGAAATTTTTACGAATTTTTGAGGATTATATAGTTAATCTTTACTGAACTCTAAGGTTTAAGATTCATTTTATAAACTTTTGTGGTTGATAAAGAATCATATTTAATAATTACTTTGATAGATTTTTAATTATTTATTGAATGAGAGGTTAAGGCTGCCATGTTATCTGGAGATTAAGGTAATCTATGCCGATCAGATGCCTTAATTAGGTAGGGTCTAACAAGAATAAATCAATATTTTAGATTACCATATTTTCACAAAAGAGAAATGACGAGTACCCCAAACCCGAGTATGGAATTAAGTACAATTTCCTCACCGAGACAATAAGGGGAGGTTTAGAGGTAATCTATGGAAATGAATTTATTTTTGACATAGAGGGGCATACCAAGCACATAACCACAAAATTGTTAGGAAGACCATTAAAGCTTTGTGTTATTTCACTAACACCAGCTTATAGCCGAGCCTACAATACTTTGAAATTGTGAATTATAAGGCCACCATAATTTACCATATAGTCGTGAGGCTAGGATACTTGGATGTTGGCAAAATTATTTATGAATCCATTAGGAGTGCCATCACCACCAAGAAGAACAACAAACTACCATTTCCCTTGATGATTACGGCCTTTTGTAGGATGGACCAAGTAAACATGGTAGACCTCGAGTTAAATGTTTTATTGGAGAAGACCAACATTGATGAGGTAATAGAAAGATACGATAGAGTGAATGGTTATGTAGCAAGGAGGATGAGAGAGTGTGAGCTAAGATAGTATGAAGAGAAATCGAGCAGAGAAGGAAAATCAGAGACGACACGAGGAGAATATTGGAGGAGATGTCGGAAGCTTATAATGATCCGAACATAGAGCAACCTGCTGGAGGCTATGACGGATTACACATGGAAGAATCAAAGTTGGCCTTCATGGGTGCAATCTTACGCAACTAGATGACCATCCTTCGAAATCAAGAACCAATATTCGAGAACCAAAGAGCATTAGCATGGAGCATCCACGGAATGGAGCGTACGATGTCTAGGAGAAGCAGACGCTAATAAGGCACATCGGTTCCTAAACCATCTACACATATGAGATTACCGCTTAGCAGTAATTTTGATGTTCCGACATTTCCAGGTCATGAATATTACCTCTCGACCCTGCTATGAGCTACCTGTTCTAGAGGATTGATCCAACATAGGACAATGATGAAGCCACTTTCGGATGCCAACATTAATTTTATTCTTCTATTCCTTTTCTCTATCTCTGAGTGATGTAGTAAGATTCCTCTACGCAATTCCGGTAGTAGTTATATACATTATGTCTCATAGTTTTATACATTTTGTTTATGATGATATACTTTATTTATACATTTTATTATGTGCTTGGGTACGATATTTATTTCACTTGTTATATAATGGTGATGTTTATTCATACATTTTTATGCACTCTGTCTTATTAAATTCACTTAATTCGTGATTTGTCACATTTAAATATATTGTATCGATTCTTTTGTACTTTACGTGATATGTTTGTTATGATGAAAATCGAACTTCATTTTTGAACCTTGAGGACAAGGTTTAGAATGAGTTTGGTGGTATTTTAGGTGAAGTACAAAATTGATGGTAATGAAAGGAAAGAAAGGTAGAAGGAAATTCCAAAATTACTTTTAATCCGATATTTAAGTAAGTTGACATAAATTTCCATATTTTCTTCCGAAATCAAGTAAGTATAAATTTTATTTTTCTTTTTTTTTAGTTAGGAAAAGAATAAAAATGAATATATGTATTAGATTTTGAATGGAAGTGTTATTTTTATTACCCAAGTGAATTTTATGATAGAAGGAATTAATTTTATACCTTTTTATTAGCTTTACTACTTAAAGAACACTAAATGAATGTCTTGTGTTAGTCATGATAATGGGTAAAAGATCGAAATAATAGTGAGAGATGAACAAGATAGATTTCTATGAATCTAATGATACAAAAACTATTGATTAAGTATTTTTATAGTATATATAAAGCTATTACGCTACAATTGAAAGAAGAAATGAGTTAGAAACTTATGAATTTATAAAAATTAAAAAGAATACTTTCTTCAATTTTAGTGGACAATGACAAGTGTTAAGAAGAGTTTCTAAAATAAATATATAGAGAATCCTATAGATTCCAAAGGAAATGGAGCAAGAAATTTATAGTGGAAAAAATGCGAGAATGTCCAAAGGAAATGGAGCAGGGACTCAAAAGCAAAAGCAAAAGAAATATGTTAAAAATAAATAATTAGAATGGAGTAAAACAATTACGAGAGGTAAAAAGAAAAGATGGATGTTCTTAAAACTATTTAAATGAAAAGATTATACTCGAGTACCTGAAACTAGAATTGAATGAAGTTTTTCTTAATCTACCATGTAACGACCTGTTACCTTAAGCTGGTGATTAGTACTAATCGAAATCCTAATTAACCCGAGTTAGGCTCAGGGTTAAGTTCGGCGTACCTCGATTAGCGTGTGCGTGTGTTTGCATGACGTATGGTGTTTGTTTGGATTGTTAAATGAAAATATAAATAGTTTGTAGCATAATAAAGAATTATATACAAGCCTATAAAATGAAAAATACACAATAAACAATGATTTACCGGGACACCAAGTGTGACGAGGGGGTCTTGGCATGAATATGCACGCTCAAAGACACTTGTAGGCACATCTGGTGAGTTTATTGGTGAATAATACACGAGATATATATTTATATGTTTTTGAATATATATATATATATATATATATATATATATATATATATATATATTGAAAAATAGTTTTAACACGCGAGGAGGATATTAAGGAGAGATGGAGAAGTTACTTCGGTAGTTTATTTAATGATGGTCAAGTTGATACTATAATAGATGAAAACCTACACCAAGAAAGAAATGTAAACTATACACGCAATATTAGAATTGTAGAAGTTAAAGAGGCATTGAAAATAATGAAAATAGGGAAAGCATGTGGCCCAGATGAAATACCCATAGAGGTTTAAAAATGCTTAGGAGAAATTGGATTGACTTGGTTAACAAAACTTTTCAATAAAATTTTAAAATCAAAACGGATGCCAATGGATTGGAGAAGATGCACGCTTGTGCCAATCTTCAAAAACAAAGGAGACATTCAAAGTTGCTCAAACTACCGGGGAATTAAACTTATGAGTCACACTATGAAACTTTGGGAGAGGATAATTGACAATAGGCTAAGGAGAGAAACAACAATATCAGAGAACCAATTTGGTTTCATGCTTGGGAGGTCAACTATGGAGGCGAATTTCCTTGTAAGATGATTGTTAGAAAAATATAGAGAAAAGAAAAAAGATCTTCATATGGTATTCGTAGATTTAGAAAAAGCATATGATAGGGTCCCTAGAGATGTTCTTTGGTGGGTTCTAGAAAGAAAAAATAGTGCATGCTAGATACATAGACACTATTAAGGATATGTATGATGGAGTAGTAACGAGTATAAAGACATTTGGAGGAGCTACAAAAGAATTTCCCATTACGATAGGACTACATCAAGGATCGGCTTTAAGCCCATATCTATTTATTTTAGTTATGGATGAACTAACTAGACATATTCAAGAGGATATACCATGGTGTATGCTATTTGCAGATGATATTGTCTTAGTGGATGAAACAAAAGATCGAGTGAATAGGAAATTAGAACTCTGGAGGAATACATTAGAATCTAAAGGCTTTAAGTTGAGTATGACGAAAACCGAATACATGCACTGTGAGTTTGGAAACACTAAACATCGAGATGACGGTGTGGTAAAATTAGGGGAAGTAGAAGTTCCTAAGGTAAACCACTTTAAATACCTAGGATCAATCATACAAAATGATGGTAACATTGAGAATGATGTCACACATAGAATTCAAGCTGGATGGAAGAAATGGCAGAGTGCAACAGGGGTGATTTGTGATCGAAATGTTCCTACTAAGTTAAAAGAAAAATTTTATAGGACCGCAATTATGCCAGCTATGCTCTATGGAAGTGAATGTTGGGCGGTAAAGCAACAACAATTACATAAAGTGAATGTAGCAGAAATGAGGATGCTTAGGTGGATGTGTGGTAAAACTCGTAAAGATAGAATAAGAAATATAGAAATTCAAAGACAAGTAGGAGTAGCACCAATTGATACAAAGATTAGGGAAGGGCGGTTGCGATGGTTTGGTCACCTGCAAAGACGGCCTACAAATGCCCCAACTAGAAAACTTGACTTAATAGAAACTGTAGAAATTCGACGAGGTAGGGGCAGATCAAAGTTAACATGTGATGCATTAATTAGGAGGGATTTGAATGGTTTGCAAAGCTCACCATCAATTGCACTTAATCAAGCACAATGGAAAAGTTTGATCCATGTAGCCGACCCCAGTTAATTTGGGACTGAGACTATGTTGTTGTTGTTGTATATATATTGAAAAATAAAAGGATAATTGAAATATATGGATTGTTTGATCATCTCGAACGGAGCGTGACTTCTTAATGTGTCAAGTTTAATGTCATGATAAGGTGTATCACTTTAACACATCAACTGCTCGATCAGTCTCGAGATGACGCGATGCGTATCTCAAGAAAAAATATATATATATATATATATTTATAAAATAAAAACTAATGCTTCTCACTTCACTCGTCGATCAAATAGTAAATGAGGGTTAGGGGTTTGATTTTAAGTCGAAAGAGAGTGCTCAAGGAGTTGAATCAAACTTAGTTGAGGAGCTTAATCGAATTAACAGTTTGAGAGCATCACATATGTATGATTTGTTTTTATGTTTATCAAAGTCCAATTCGATGGTGATGCTAGGATTTTAGTTATTTAAACTGTTTGTTGATTAATTATGGCTTCTTACCTCATTAGATGT
Organism: Stephania cephalantha; assembly: GCA_039657325.1. NCBI lineage: Eukaryota > Viridiplantae > Streptophyta > Magnoliopsida > Ranunculales > Menispermaceae > Stephania > Stephania cephalantha. The sequence goes on along the minus strand of CM077572.1, from coordinate 39,341,603 downwards.
CCTCCCTGATCAATTTGAGGAGTTTATACGACTGTTTGTTGGATTTTGGAGAATTGGTTGAGGGACAATAGCTGCTGCCCTATATGTCTGTTTTGACAGTACAAGGTGGAGCATGATCTACCTCTCAAGGTAGCGCCCTCCCTTCATCAATTGGGATTAACCCAGTTGATGGAGCACGACCTACCCAATGAGGGAGCGCGCTCCCACCCAAGAAAACAACAAGAATGTTGTTATTTCATGAGGATTTCTAAAGAACTTAGGGGTGTGATTAAAGGTTGTAACTGGAGTATAAAGGACTGATATTAACTAAAAATGGTCTATGATAGGTGTTGGTTACCCGAGAAAGATTTATTGGCTCGAAAAGTCTGGAAATATGGACGGAAAATCCAGACCGAGGTAAGTACGAATTCGCTTATTTATTAATGACACATGGCTATTTAGTATATATAGCTCATGTAGTTGTTGGAATGGAATGGGGGATTATGTACACAGTGATGGTTTTCAATAAACATAAAATGATGTGTAATGTGACCACAGTTGTGATTCTTGGTTTTGATAATAGGTTTATAGGGGATGGGTTCCCTTCTCGGCCTATATATAACTTTTACTTAATTTGATAAGTTGCGTGGATTACATACACACTAGGGGTTCAGGATATAACTATTGGGCATTAATGGATTGGCTAGACAAAGCATATCGGTAATATGTTGGTTTAGCAATCGCATTAATGGCGCTGGTGTGTAATCGACCCTAGTTTTATAAAATAAATGAGAATCACAGTGTAATGATCTATATTAACTTGCTTTGCATCCATTTATTTATTGAGTTTATATGCTTTCCATATTCTTCTTAGTTACATTGGTGCATGTTGTTATTGCATAATGTTCTTGACTACTATATGGAATGTTGATGTTTAAAGTGAATCCTTACTTACTAAGCAAGTTGGAGCACTTACCCAAATTCAATATTTCAGGATCGCAACCTGGCGCTTCAGCTAAGGGAAAGGAGAAGATTTAGGAGTTTCGTATCTTCTGTACGATGTAATGAGCCTTCATGTACTTATATACTCTGCATGTCCTATTTTGTTGTATATAAATAGGGGTAGGAGATTTTAATGAAGGACTTGAGTTTTGATAAACTCTGTATTACCGCATATTGGAATATATCAAAAAAGTTTCAAATTTTCTGCTGCATATTACTATGATTTGTTAATTCAATATAAATATACATATTGAGTTTATCAGGTATTGACGGAGATGCTATTGGCTCTAGTTAAGTCTGGCTGGGTTACTGGGGCTTAATTAGGGTTTCAAGCCAAGTATCGCCCTAATCGGGATGGGGAATGCTACAGCTTGGTATTAGAGCATAGGTTTAAGGCCTTAGGTTTATCACTTTTAGAGATAAAGTGGTAATATTGATACATTATGGTATTATTGGACAAGGCTCTGACCCTAAATTCACTGTTGAATGGTGTTCAAAGTTAATGATATCATAAGTTGTTGTACCGAAACCTAAGTTTATTTGGTTAGAGAGTTGTCTCGAGTTACAAATGAGCTTAGGGTTTGATAAACGGTTTTTATCGTGTTTTGGAGGGAAATGAAAATGAGAACACTATTATATGTTATTTGCTACACATATTGTTATATATTGTATAGAAATGATTTCCTTGAATTCTTTGAATGTTACCTGATGATATTATCTCTCCTATGACCACATAATTTAATGGCAGATTTAGGAGAGGGATCACGAAGTTCAGAACCTCAGGGTAATAGGGAGACAGAGGATCAATGGAAATCTAGAATGGAGTAGCAAATGAGGGAGTTAATGGAGTCTCGGGCAAAATTAATGGCGATGTTGATGGCTCAAATGGGACCACCAGTCCAGTGACCTGAGGCATAGTCTGCAACCAGTCCCGAGGTTAGCAGAGCTGAGGGAGGAGCAGAGATAGTAGTTGCTCCGGTCCATCCAGTAATACCACATATTCAGGTGCCAAAAATAGCTGCCAAGGTGCGTACGGATTCTAAGAAGGCTGCATTTCTCAAAACCTGCAAGGAGTTCATAAAATATGACATTATGAGATTCGATGGCACGATGTAGGAAGGGGTAGCTAAGAACTAGATATTGGAGATGGAGCAATGATTTGTTACTGTTGATGTCAAGGATCGGTTTAAGGTTAAACTGGTCACATTTTTATTGATTGATTTTGCAAGGAAGTGGTGAAATTCCCTAGATAGAGAAGGGAAGACTGTCACTACTTTGCCATAGTTCAGAATAGTATTCTACAAGTAATATTTCCTAAAGTCAATCAAGAACATGAAAAGAATGAATTCATATAGTTGAAATAAGGGGCGATGTTCGTTAGGGAATACGAGAGGAGGTTCGCTAAGCTGAATGAATTTGCTCCGGAGATGGTCGAGCTGAAGGAAAGCTAGACTGACTTGTTTCTTGGTGGGCTGAACTATGAGATTAAGGTTGTTATTTCCTCACATCCACGCACTAGTGACACCTTTATTTTTTAGAGTGCGATGGAAGTAGAAGCAACCATGTTAGCCAGACCTTTTGGAACTGTAGTTGCACCACCACCACCACCACCACAATATCCTAAAAGTCAGATAGTCCAAGAATTTGGTTATTTTCGGCCAAGGAAGAAACATAGAAGTGTAGCAAGCACAGCTACACCCTCTAGATCTACGGGGATGACTTTTGTCAATGTACCGGTTGCACCAATTTCTCAAGCTTCAGTAGCCAAACCACCTTTGCCACCTTCGTAGTCCAGAGGAAGGGGTAAGGGTAGAGCACAATCTTCACATAAACCAAATGGATCAGCGAAGGCTTCTCATGCCAGTGTGTTCCATAGAGAGCATCGGTGATATGCTACAGGTATAGGCAATCGGGGCATATTAGGAGGGAGTGTTCCTTGATGCCAGCCACATCTGTAGGCAGTACAGCACCACCTGCATGAGGACAAGCTCATGCAGTGGCTGAGGCAGATCTGGAGGCTAACTGGAGATTAGTGGAAAGTATATTGAATATTTGTGGTCGAGATATGCATGTTTTAATTGAGGTCGATTCTACAGTTTCTTTTATTGCTGGTGCAATGGTTGATGAGTTGAAGCTGAAACCTGTTAGAGCCGATACATTTTTGATTCTAAGCACAACAGTTAGTGAAAAGTTTATCCTAACCTAGTCTGTGAGAGATGTGTGCAAAATTGGGGTGAATGAACTTCCCATTGATCTGAGGGTAATGAAATTCCTGGAATTTGATGCATTACAAAAGATGGATTAGTTATTAGCATACCATGCCAGTATTGACTATTTCTATAAGACGGTGATCTTTCATATACCTAACCTTTCTAAAATTATAGTCTACAAAGGCTATAATCCTTTACTATTTGCAACGCGTGGAAGTGAAGCAACTCCTCGAGATTTAGAAGTTATGGCGGGAGTTGTCACATTTGAAGAGCCTAGACAGGAACTTAAAGTTAATGAGATACTTATGGTTTGTGAATTTTCGAAAGTTTTTCCATCTGACTTAAACGAACTTCCACCAACACGTGTCATTGACTTTATCATTAATCTTATTCTTGGTATAAACCTATATCTATTTCTCCGTACCGTATGGCACTGAAGGAATTACTTGAGTTGCAAACTCTGCTTGAGGAATTGTTACAGAAATGATTTATCCATCCTAATATTTCACCATGGGGAGCACCGATTCTTTTTGTGAAGAAGAAAGATGAAACACTACGAATGTGTATTGATAATAGACAACTGAATAGGGTGAATATCAGGAAAAAATATCCAATGCCTAGGATCGATGGCTTATTTGATCAGTTGAAGGGTGCCAAACATTTTTCAAAGAATGATTTGAGGTTTGGTTATCATCAACTAAGGAGCAGGGATGAGGATATCTCGAAGACGGCTTTCAGTACTCGTTATGGGCACTTTGAGTTTACAGTGATAACCTTTGGGCTCACAAATGCTCCAGCTATGTTCATGGATCTAATGCATATGGTGTTCAAACCCTATCTTTTCTAGTTCATTATCATACTTATAGATGATATTTTGATCTATTTGAAGACTGATGAAGAACATTCGCATCACCTCCTAGTTACGTTGCATACTTCTAAGGATAATTTGTTGTACGCCAAGTTTAGTAAATGCAAATTCAGGTCTTCAGAGGTCAGATTTCTTGGACACGTGGTTAATGCTGAGGGTATATCTGTTTATCCAGCAAATATAGAGGCAATCAAGGATTGGCCTACTCCTACCACAGTGTCAGAGGTTCGAAGTTTTCTAGGGTTAGCGAGTTATTACAGATGATTCGTTGACGGATTCTCTCATATTGCTCTGCTAATGACTAGGCTAACACAAAAATATGTTGACTTTATGTATTCATATGAGTGCAAGGCTGCCTTCAAAGGTTCAAAAGACAGACTGACTACGATACATGTTCTTATATTGCCTAAATCGGGGAAAGAATTAGTGATTTATACTAATGTTTCTCATTCAGGCTTGGGTTGTGTGCTGATGCAGGAAGACAAGGTTGTAGCTTATGCTTCAAGGCAACTCAAGGTTCAGAAAAGAAATTATCAAGTTCATGATCTTGTACTAGGTGCGGTAGTTTTTGCCTTGAAGATTTGGAGGCACTATCTGTATGGTGAGAAGTATCCGTATTTTCATATCATAAGAGTCTGAAATACTTGTTTACTCATAGTGAATTAAATATGAGACAATGCAGGTGGCTTGAGTTTCTCAAGGATTTTGATTTCACTCTAGAGTATCACCTAGGCAAAGTAAATGTTGTTGCTGATGCCTTGAATAGGAGAAAACTAGGCAAAGAGAATGTAGCAACTGCTAGAGCTTCTCAGTTTACACTTCTTGAGGAAGCTTCAGTGATGATAATTCGTGAAAGTCCAGCTGGCACATCTTCAATTGAGAGAGCTAGTTCTAGAGCTACTAAATTGTACTTGTACGCTCGGCTTCGAGCTAAATTGGAGATGATTCAGCGAGTGTTGGATAGTCAGAAAGCTTATTAGGACTATATAGCACGTCAAAGGTTAGCGGCTAGTATAGATCATCTTGATTGGTCTATTCGACGATGGTGCGTTACGGTTCAGGGATAGATTGTGAATTCCAGCTCAGGATCAGTTGCGGAATTGCTATGGGAATCTCAAAAATCTATGTACTCTATTCATCCAAGTAACACTAAGATGTATCGCAACATGAGGCGAGTTTATTAGTGGCTGGGATGAAAACTGATATTGCTGAATTTATAAATAGATGTGAAATATGTCAGTAAGTTAAGGCTGAACATAGGAAACCTGGAGGGTTATTGCATTCGCTGCCTATTCCTGAGTGAAAATGGGAACACAATGCTAGGGCATGTGCCGTAGGTTAATCTACAAACATTGTTTATCTTATAATTTTAGTTAATAAAATAGAGGTTTTATTTGCTATTTTATTATAAGTGATTGCATATTTACCTTATAGTAAGATCCATGGGTATTTGTTGAAATATCCTAAATGTCCTTAGTCAGTTATTATACCGGGAACTATAATGAATTAAGACTAGTGCGAATCTTGATTGATGGTCATGTGATGATCATGCGTGTAGGGATACGAATCAAGATCATGAGTACTTGTTAGGGAATAAGGTACTGGACCGACCCGCTATGAGAACACCATATGGATTAAGTT